>CM073575.1:88781410-89981410 GCA_037074715.1 Magnolia kwangsiensis | reverse complement strand
AGGTTTTATTTTTTCCTAGGTACCAATATCACTGATAAGAGATTAGAGCAACATCCTTGATTACTGAAAAAAAGGTACAACCCATGGAGATGGGAGCAGAGCACTAGACCTAAAAAAAGCCTCTAGCTTCTGATGCCCAGGCACAATGCCGACTCTGTTTGATTTTAGCCATCTCATCACAACATACCATTTCTTTAAGGTTCCTCTGTATCCAAATAATAACTATATAATCCCATTAGTCATATGATTAATGAAGAATTTAGTAGAGCTGTTGGTGTTAAGATTATATGGAAGATGTGTAAAACTTTTTAAAACCTATTTTTAAGATATTAGGATCTACTTCCCATCTAGATGATATTAAATCTCCAAAACATGCAAACTAATGGTCGAGATTGTACTATGATTGTCTACTTTCTGAGTGTGTAGAAGCCTGATAGGAATCCTTATGTATATGTTGGAAACCAAAATCGAAACAAAGTAAAAGATTTTATTTTTTTTTAAACCAAGCTCATTTCCTTAAAGTGTCATTTTCCCCCTCTCATCAGTATGAGATCGTTGTCGGGTTACTAGTGAACCACTTTCAACACACGATAAGTCTTGGTGGTTCTACATGTAGCAATCATGAAGATATCATAGCAGGAACTAGGTAGCAGTTTTGTAATTCTAATAGGCTCTATGAAATGTGAAAAAACAAAGAACCCACTTACAAAGAGAGAATGGCAGAGATTCTAACAGTTCTGTCTCTGAAAGAGCAATGGAAGAAGTGATTGTTATATATATATATATATATATATAGATGATGAAAGGCCGTGTGTTTATGTAAAGAGGCATTTATGAAAAGATGGTTTTAAAATCATTCAAAATGGTCATGCCTTCTATAAAGCAATGCAACTTAACTCACATCGGCCAAATCAACCGTTTCTCATGACCAAAAGACGCAACAGACAGATTTTACTGGGCGAATCTTTGAAATTATTGAATTCTGCTAGCTGATTGGCACAATAGTCTGTATCTGTCAATTGATTTCCATAATGCCAATTTCTGTTAGTTGATCATTTAGATAGCTAATCTTACGATAGACATACTCGCTATGGCCAGTTTTGCTCATGTGCACATGTGAAGTGCAAAGTGCACCACTAGTGCCTTTGCCATCACACTACCTCATAGCACACTGCCCACTTGCATGCACATGCGTTCCAATGCAGAACGCAAGCTAGCCTTCTTCTCTCTCCAATCTCCAAGTAATATTACTAGAGAACTCAAAATTTATAAACCCTTCTAGTTCTTTCTCTCTAAGCAATGTAGGATTAAAGATTTTCAAAAGTTTTATTTTTCAAATAAGGTTTAGAGGGAAAAAATTTAAAAATATTTGAATAAAGTTAGAGAAAAGTGCATGTACAAGAGCCTAGCACTTCTATTATCTAATTTAACCAATCCCAATTGAGATAAATCTCAACATGTGTAAGATTTCTTCTTAACTTATCTCTAGCAAAAGGAAGCCTTCACACTCCCACACTCTAGCACTATAGGTGTGAGATGAGAGTCATCCACAAGATAGACCCCACATGTGATGGATGAGAGGAAAAGAGAAGATGCTCTCTCTCTCTCTCTCTCTCTCTCTCTCTCTCTCTCTCTCTCTCTCTCTCTTCTCCAAGCCTCACACAGGATTTACTTATAGGCATTTAGAATTTTCAGTAATGTTGGAGAGTGGTTGTTTAACATAGTATCAAAGCGGAAGGTCCCGTGTTCAAATCCTGAAAGTAAAAAAATATGTCACCGAAAAATATTCTCCCACAAGGGCCATTTATGGTGTGAGTCATGAATGTCCCTCCACATGGGTGTGAGTTATGTGTCCCTTCTACCCTTGCTCAGTATGTTCCCGCGCGGAGTTCCACCTTACCCATGCAGGGAAGTGTTAAAGTCCTTTGATGTACATTGATACACCATCCTCTAACGGCTCGAGCTTTTAGAGAAAGTGGTCATTTGACATGGTATCAAAGCGAAAGATCATGTGTTTGAATCTCGTAAGTAGCAAATATGCGACTGGAATATTTTCTCCCACAGGGAGTTGTTTATGGCGTGAGTTATGTGTTCCTCCATCATGGTGTGAGTTGAGTGTTCCTCCACCCTTGCCTAATATGTTCCCGTACGAAGTTCCACCCTACACGTGCGGGGGAGTGTTGGGGCCGTTTATAGTGAAAGCACTAGTATGGTGCTCCGCATCTTTATAAATTTTGTTATGTCTTACATCATCAAAATTTGTAATCTTGCCTATCTAAGTGCCTAAAATTTTCTAAATCTATCAACTACATATAGTGGCTATCCTTTGCCAAAATCCCATGCAAGCACAAGTGGTGGACCATTAGCAGATCCAATCATTGAATTCCATTAAGGTTGATCAAAACTCTTTAATGATGAAATCAATACATTTAATAGTTGAAAGATTGAGAGATCTTTTGAAACATTGGAAACTGTTAGCTAATTTTTTAAATATTGGATGATCTAATCAACAAGATATATCCACATTAAAGTTCTGGGAAGAGTAGTCGATCCCATGTTGCTACATGTAAGGCTTTTACCTCGTTCTAATGTGTGCACCTAACAACCCCCTTGTGTTAGCTAGTAATGTAACCTCAAAATATGTGCTAAGACTGCAAAATTAGGACCATGGATTCTTTTTATAGCCTTAGGTCCATGGATTACTCAAAGTGAGCAAGTCAATCCAATTCAAGCATCCTCTCAGTTTAGAGGCTTGATGTGATCCACCAATGAGAACGTCTAATCAAGCTCAACAAAGGTACTCAAAAGCAAGTGAACAATCACACTTTCATGTGAAGAACCACAATAGCAACAAGATGTCCAATGGTAAATATTAATTCATTCCAACTTGTCATTGGTTTTACAAATGATAACTACAAAACTAATCTTGGGCCATCCAAATCCAATAAAGTGGTTATGGTACATAGGGTACTTGAAAACCATGGAAGTAACTCTTCTTAAGTCATGGTGGTCATTGGGCCCACTTATTCTTCTACCATGAACCCAAGACAAAGATTCCCAAAGGAACTCCTATAACCCGCTACATATATTTAACGAATAATACACAATTGAAAAGCAAAAGAATATTTTATTAAATTAAGTAGTTATATATAAACAAGATTTATCAATTAGGTCAACTAAGTCACTTTAATTCATGTAGTCATCTAAGTCGAGCTCTCAAGTTAGTTGCCTCTTTGCTGGTACCTATGGCTGACATTGGCTAGGAATTGGAGTTTGCACCAATAGACAAACAACCATGCGCTGCTGCAAACGCTCCTTGCTCCAAAACTTGTTGAGGCCGAAGACCTGCAGCAGACGTTGGTTGGCCACACAACTCTATAAACCTTTGGCTTTCTAAGGAAAACATGTATGATAAATTCTCACTTACATTAAAGCCAATTGGACTTCACACATAACCCCATGTTGTACACATTGCTCTAAAAGACTTTTGCTGACAATACCCTTGTAAAATGATCCACAAGATTTTTTTTGCAGATGCAAACTTGACAATATTTATTTGTTGAGTCCTCACCTGGTCTTGAACAATATAGTACTTTTTGTCTATATGCTTGACGATAATTAAAGGTTCAAATCGAAGCATACTTTGTTATATGTATAAGAACAATATCTCTTTTCTAGCAAGAATTTCTATTATACTTATTTAACCAAGTGGGGGGATTGTTTAGATTTTTATCTCAAATAGATTTAGTTAAATTAATATAATAAAAATAGTTTTTTTAAAATCCATGCACTTGTAGCTTTTCATTGAATTTATTCAAAATTGTTTACATTTTATTTTCCCTCCAAAACTTGATTTGTAAAAGTGAAACTCTTTGAAATTCTTTAATCCCACATTGTTTGGAGAGAAAAAGCTAGAGGGGTTTGTAAGCTCTAGAGTTCTCTAGTATTCTTACTTGGATTTTGTAGAGAGAAGTAGGCTAGTTTGTGTGGAATACATGAGCAAAATTATGGGAAAACGTGAACATTTATTGGCTTATTTTTCAAAGAAAAATAGAGTACATCATAAAAAATTAATTGGTCAATTGGGCGACATAGGCTATGAGGCTATAAAGGTGTTAGTGGCGCACTTTGCATGTGCACATCGTATCATAAGTGGTGCTCTCATGCGACCTACTATGAACCATTTCAACCCAAGGCAACTAGGCTAAGCCATCGTAAAATCAGCCATAGCGAGTTAGCCTATCAATAGATCAACCGTTGCAATTATCAATTGACGAAAATTAGCCGACAAAAAATAGTTGTTGTGATAATTGACCAACCAAAATTGGTCGTTAAGATGATCGTTCAACAAAAATCGATCATAACAATAATCGGACGTCAGAAACGGTCATTGCAAGAATCGGTTCAGTCAATGGTGAAGTCTCTTTATTCAAAGTGAACAAACATAATTGTTTAAACAATTATTGAAATAACTATTCAGAAGCAACTATTTGTGAAATCATATAACCCTTAATTCTCCATAAAAATTCAATGAAAATCGAGGATTATACACATCTGCATTGCTCTTTGCAGAGATAGAAATCCTTCATTTATATTCTCTACCGTTTTCTCTTTACAAGCACTTAAAGTGGGTTATCTATTCTAAAAAAAATAAAAATTCAATCTTTCAAAATAAAATTAAAAAATTGTGTAGAAGAGTTCTTGTTGTAATTTTCTCCCTAATTGCTGCATGCAGAGCTATCAAGGCTTATCGTATCGTGAAAGCAGTTCACTAGCAATCTGACAACAATCTTATACCGACGAGAGAGGGGAAATAACGCTTTAAATGCATCAGATGCATGCTACAAGCCTAATTTGAAGTTCGTTCTTTCTGTTTGTTTTATTTTGATTTTCTCTATATTGACTCAACACATTTTAGGTATTGGTGGTACCGAGCAGATAGATTGCACACTCTAGAAGCAATTTAATCACTCAAAGGAATTTCATGAGTTATTTGAAGGATGGACAAAAAACACGTGTACGAAGGAGAATAATTGATTAAAGGGCATGATCGTAAATGTGTAAGGAGTGATAATTTATCACAAAAAATAAAAATAAAAATCCTCTTAAAATTCACAAATTTGAGGCTATGACATTTATAGACACCCAAATTGGCAAATCGTCGGCCAACCACTGGCCGATGGTCACATACACCCTTTGCACTGGCTAAATTTCCCTAATATATACGACATGACAAATTCTTGCCAAGTGTCCATTGTCAGCCAACCGCTAGTTGATGGTTTTTTCTTATAAATATGACCCTAGCCTTTTGTCCAGAAGAGGAGAAATATGTTGAGAGAGAGAGAGAAGCAAGCTTTGGGAGATTTTGATTCTTGTACAAGAGTTGCTTAGTCAACCTTTGTAGTCAGCATCGGCCGCAACTGCTCTGTCGGTGAAAGCCAAAGCCAGTAAAATACTAAAGTTAACGAGTAAGGTTGGAATTTAGGGCATTCGGCCATCCCTTTTAATCGAAAAGAGTGTTCGATTTTTTTTTTTCCTTCTCACATCTCAAAATCAAGTCATATTTCACTCTACACATACCCTAGAGACTAATGACATCTACACCCACTTACATCTTTTTTGCTTCTTAAAAATATTTCGCATACCCGGGTCCTAAAAAACTTGCATAGTATGGCTTAATACTGTATATACATTATTATTGCCTATTCTTTATTTCTTTTTTAATCCTTTTTTTTTTTTTTTAACCTTTCCTAACCTGGCCTTAGGGCTAATCATAGTATGACTTACCTTTATGATATTGGAAGTTACTCTGAATTTTCCTTAAAAAATCGTACAATTTCATAAAGTAGAGACTGTGTGTTGCATGGATGGAAAATGATACGTAACCTTTTCTTTTTTCATAACGAAAGCCCTTACCCAAAATCTATGTTACAAATCTGTCAAGCCCCAAACTCGAAAACCGAGCTCACAAAGTTTCCGATCACTGAATCTAGTGCTGATAACCTGCGTAATATCCCATTCTCAGCTCCCAACGCTTATACGCTAGATTCCGATCCTATGATCCTACAAGGAGGATTTTTTCAATGTACATTTATCTCATAAGAAGTCTAATCACAAGTATACCCAAATCACAAAGACAACATCATCATCACATATCCACTAATAAAAATATTTTAATACAGTGCTGAAAGGGAAATACATATATAAAAAATCAAAGCTCCAGAAGATGGCTGCACGCTCAACGCTGCTGCAACCCAACATCACCTACACGCATCTATCGTGCATAAGCTTATAAAAAGCTTAGAGGGTGGTGTAAGTGTGTGCACAAGATAAGTGTCAAGTATAAAATATAATGCCATAATCATTTAATATCGGAAATACTGGCAAGATCATGAGTTATACAATATTAAAGTACGTAATGCAAATCATAATGAGCCAAATATCATACACTGAGGAAGTAATGTAGATCAACTATGTAATGCGGATCGACTATGCAAATGCGATGCGAATAAAATGCCCAAGCTGGAGTGTGAAGCCGGGATGATAGTTTGTATTATCGTAGGCTATGGGGTCTAGCATAAGGGACTTTTATCCAAACCAGTTCCATACATAAATTTGAATAGTCAGACTCAATGTGGTAAACTCCTGATCTCAAGTCAGTCGCGCGCCCAATTGAAATCCTAGCCATTGCGAAGGTACACGTAACAAATAGTTGTGCACCGCCAGCTCGAGTCGATAGTGAATGAATGAATGAATGAGTATGCAACTCTTGCTCAATAAGTCCACATATCAGTACTATACATATATGAGATTATCACTAGGGTCTAGTACACTCTACGCCACTTGTCACCCCATCGAACGCATAACTGGATAAGTTGAAAAGACCTCACTATTCACCTGCCAATATCAGACCCATCTTGTCGATAATAGACCCATTTCTCAAGCTGGTCAGACTCATCCTAGTATTTCCTACTCCCTCAGGTGGGTAAGGTCACACCCCCTCCCATCGACCATGACACAGTAAGAGACGCAACCTCCTGGTATTCGGCTCTCGGGCGCTCATGTATCCACTTAGTCTCGACGTTGGGCATCATCTGGTACCAAGAGGGTTTAGAAAATTTCACCCAGGACCATCTATGGCAGCCCGATGCTAGTAACAAATTTTCGGTGTCCCATCTAGCCATCCACGATATGCTTGTGGAGGCTACGACCCTGATGTCGTTAAGGTATACAGTAATCACAGCACACAATGTAAGATGCATGAGTCATACAATCCAGTCATGCATCAATCCTGCGCATACCGTGTGCTCATGTGAGATAATCTCTGCCTATCATGGAGTCTCATAATAATCTGCCCAATTGCATGTGCAATGGTCAACCACATCTCATAACAAACATGCAGATGATGTGTATGGGCATGTATATGATGTTATGCTGTCACATACTCATAATCGGCACCGATAATCGATATTGATAATCGGCCTATACAATTGGCCTCAACAATCGAAATCGGCCTCGACAATCGAAATCGGCCTCGACAATCAGAATCGGCCTCCACAATCGGACTTAGCCTCCACAATCGGAATCGGTCTCGATAATTGGAATTGGCCTTGACAATCGAAATCGGCCTCGACAATCGAAATTGACCTCGACAATCGGAATTGGCCTCAACAATCAGTCTTGACAATTGGAATCGGCCTCAACAATCGGAATCGGCTTCGACAATCGGAATCGACCCCGATAATTGGAATCGACCTCGACAATCGGCTTAACAAAGGGCTTAATGGAAGGTCACAATGAGAACATTTAACCATCATTGCTCATCAATGTGGACATTTAACTAACATTGCTCTGAAGGAGTGGCTCACATAGAGTCAAACATACAATGGGCCCACGGCCTCACACAATGGCCTCATAGACAATACAATGGGCTGCATACAATTTCAATGGGCCTCATACAATCATAATGGGCCTTACACAAGGGTCTCGTACATCACAATGGGCCGCGTCACATGGGCCTAGTACACATCACATGGGCCGCATTACATGGGTTGCATCACATGGGCCTATAAATACATCGCATCGGGCCGCTCAATGGGCCTCCTATACATCAAGTGGGTTGCAACAATGGGCGACACCAATGGGCCTCATAAACATCAAGTGGGCTACAACAATGGGTCGCACCAATGGGCCTCATATACATCAAGTGGGCTGTAACAATGGGCCGCACCAATGGGGCCTCATATATATCAAGTGGGTTGCAACAATGGGCCGCACCATTGGGCCTCATATATATATCAAGTGGGTTGCAACAATGGGCCGCACCAATGGGCCTCATATATATCAAGTGGGCTGCAACAATAGGCCGCACCAATGGGCCTCATATATACTAAGTGGGCTGCATCAATGGGCCGTGCCAATGGGCCTCGTGTGCATCAAGTGGGCCGCAACAATGGGCCTCATATGCATCAAGACGGGCCACAACAATGGGCCACAACCCATGAGCTCCAAATACATAATAGGTGGGCCTTAGACATGGGCCTAATATACATCACAAGTGGGCCCTGCACATGGGCCTCATACACATCAAATGGGCCGCAATACATGGGCCCGAATACATCAAATTGGGCCTCACCATGTGAGCCTCAAACACATCACTATGGGCCTTGCCCATAGGCCACAGATTCAAGCAAGTGGGCTCCATCATATGGCCTTAAATACAAGGAAGGTGGGCCCTATCACATGGGCCTCAAGTGGGCTTGGACCACACCAAAAATCATTTCAATAGTTGTAGGTGTAACATGTGTATCACTGTACATTATCATTCCATGGGGCACATGGCCCACTAATGATGATTAGCCCTGTCCAAATATTGTCTAGGTAAATCAGAACCATCCAAATATTTTCCATGTAAATCAGCACCATCTAATCATTGTCCAGCACCGTCCAGTACAATCTGGATGGTGTGGAAGAATTAAATACATCAGGGTGGGTCCCACTCACTGACAGGGAAAAATGGATGGACGTATGAATAAACAACACATCATCAAAGTGGGCCCTGCCCGTCCAGAACATAGATGGACGGTGTGACTAATAGATGCATGACAGTGTGGCCCACATGGCATCGTTTATCAAGTCCGACACCGTCCAGATAGTTTGGACGGTGTGGATGAAACAAATACATCAAGGTGTGGCCCATGTGGCATCGTCCAGATCATTTGGACGGTGTAGATACAAAATACATACATCATGAGGTGCCCACGTGGGTGCACGGTTTGAATATAAAACATACATCAAGGTCAGGGTCGTACATGGCAGATGGAGGGCGTGGATACCATATCTAAGGTGGGCCCCACCAGCAAATGGATGTGCGGTTGGGATATAACTCGTACCACATGATGGGGTCCACGTGGTTAGCCGATGGCAATACAGCAGCTATATAGCTGCTGTAGGTACACCGTCCATCAGTTTCCATCAAAGGTGGGTCCCACGTGGGGCCCACCATAATATATATATAATATTATCATTATTATTATATTGATCCAGAACTTCTGTGATGTAAAAGGATTTCAATGGTGGACGTTCAATCCTCCACTGTCAGTGTAGTCCACCTGATAGATCTGCCTCATTTGGGATGGACGGTGCAGATGAAAGGTGGGTCCACGTTGGACGGACTAGATGTAAACATATACATTAGTGTGGCCCACATACATCAGGGCCCACCGTCCCATACACATGGACGGTGTGGATCAGATCCATACATCAAGGTGGAGTCAGCATGAGTGGACGGTCTGGATTATAACACATACCTCACGATCAGATCCTTAGGGCTGTTGACGTCCATGCAGTAGGTTGGGTCCCACCATCCAAATAGTGGACGGTGGGGATCAAGGTACCTATGTCAAGGTGGAGCCACGTCCACCTGTTGGACGATGTGGGTGCAACACCTACATCAGTGGGTCCCACGTCCAACAAATATTTATGTTTCCACCTTCATCCAGGGACTCCCAAAAATTCAGCAGCAAGGCAGGCCACGTATCAAAAAGGAAGAGAGAGAGAGAGAGAGAGAGAGAGAGAGAGAGAGAGAGACTGTGTAACGCCATGAAAATTGGGGGTCGAGCAGGAGCCCAACTCCCGAGTTCCAACACATCACTAATGCAACATAGATAATGATGATTAAATGTCGTCTGTATTAGTGCCTTAAACATGAGTGGGATTATACCAAAACAACATATCATACTCCAGAGACAGTTAAATTATGCAAGCGGAAGACTGTGATAAATATATAAACCGTTGTAAGTCTCCAGAGTGTGAACGTGTTACTAGGTTAAATATATACATGTATACTCCTAAAATGGACAAAATAAATGACATGGGTGTTTCAAAAATATAAAACAACAAGTATAATGGCATCTAGTCAGCATCCCCATAACCCTTTCGATAAGAACATGGTCTACATAGACCCGCTTGATAGTTACGTATAGAAAAACTCCCCCTCATTATCATAAAAGTCAGGCTCTGCTTCATCAGCTTCGTCATCATCTGCAACTACAACAGAGTCTGGTTAGTGTTTTAAAACATCGTCCCAGAACGTGAGAGTGAGTAATCAACTCAGTGGAGCTATAAGGAAAAGGTGAACATGTTATCAATTCAGTCAAACAGTAATGATAAAACAACACAACAAGCATTCCTAGGTACTCAGATTAATGCAATGATGATATGTTATAATGATGCATGCTGTAAGACCCGTATCCTAGTCCGTACTGTTCCGTCGACTGTCGTGATCCTTCCCGTCGAATTCTAGCAATCCACGACCAGTAATCGATGTTTGCGCGTGACCCTAAGTCGTATCCCGTAAATTTGAGTCGGCTTAATCCGAGACTTGTACCATTGCGACCGTACAGTCGTCGCGGTTTCAATGCCGCGACTCGTGCACCGATCCGATACCCAGACGAGGAGATGTGGGCCCACATTTAGTTCGAGAAAAAATACCGTGCATTTTGTAATCTCAAGAGAATCTCTACAACATGTCAAATCAATCTCATCAATCACCTCTCATGTCAAGTACAAAGCATCCATGCTTCCTTTCTCCACAAGTTAAGCAACCACCAAGTCAACCCATCTCTCACCTCACCCATCACTCACCTCACATCCATCAACTCCATGGAGCTTGGAGTTTGGACGTGGGTTGCTTGCTTGAAGAATGGAGAAAATGAGAGAGAGAGAGAGAGAGAGAGAGAGAGAGAGAGAGAGAGAGAGAGAGAGAGAGAGAGGATGGATGGGTGTGAGTGATGGAGTGATGGGGAAAGGGATGGAAAGTTGACTTTTTGAAGTTGCTTTTGTACTTAGAGATGGGATAGAGTAATGGGTTGAGTGATGGGTGTACTTTTAACAAGTGAGGTGATTGATGTGATGGATTCTCTTGGGATTGTAATGCGCGGCGTTTTCCTCGAACTGAATGCGGGCCCACATCTCCTGGCCCGGGTATCGCCTTGGCCCGCGAGACGCAGCGTCAGAATCGCAGTGACGACGCAGTCATAAGGGTACAAGTTTCGAGTCGAGCCTCTTTTGATATACGGACATGACTCGGGATTGTGCACAAAAGCCGATAACAGATTGCAGGTCACCAGAATTTGACTGGGAGGACTGCGGAGGCCTACGGAATGGTACGAGATAGGATATGGGTCTTACAACTCTCCTCACCTAATAAAAATTTTGTCATGAAAATTTACAAAACAGACAAAGAAAAAGGAAACATCATCAAGTATATATGTTAAGGCACAATCAGTCTACAAAAGGATGAAGATAACACTCTCTAATCTTAACCTTGCCCTCTCAAGATGCCTCATCAATGTGATGATGCCCCACTGATCCTCGGATCCTGGATCAGAAACGATCGAAGGTGGAATACTATGCAGCCTCACAATCTCAATGGTAAGGAGCTATATTTGAAAATCTCTAAGTTATTCGAACTTGGGGATCTAATCATTCTAAGTTCTCAACAATCATAGAGTGTAGGGTAGCTATCAGAAGATATGTGATGTTATCATCAAGCATTCCTAAGTTATGCTCTGATACCATCTTCTATCATGCCCCAAACTCGAAAACTGGGCTCACAAAGTTTCCGATCACCGAATCCGGTGCCGACAGCCTTCGTAGTACCCCATTCTCGACTCTCAGTGCTTATATGCCATATTCTAATCTTGGGATCTTATAAGGAGGATTTTTTCAACGTGCATTAATCTCGTAAGAAACATAGCCATAAGTATACCCAAATCACAAAGGAAACATCATCATCACATATCCACTAATATAAACATTTAAATACAGTGCTGAAAGGGAAATACATATATCAAAAATCAAAGCTCCAGAAGATGGCTACACGCTCCATGCTCAATGCTGCTGCAATCTAACATCACTTACACGCATCTATCGTGCATAAGCTTATAAAAAGCTTAGAGGGTGGTATAAGTATGTGCACAAGGTAAGTTCCAAGTAAACAATACAATGTCATAATTATACAATATCGAAAATACTGGCAAGATCATGAATCATACAATATCAGAGTACACAATGCAGATCATAATGAGCCAAATATCATATACTGAGGAAGCAATGTAGATTAGCTATACAATGCGGATCAACTATGCAAATGTCATACGAATGAAATGCTCAATTTGGAGTGTGAAGCCGGGATGATAGTATGTAGTATCATAGGCTATGGGGATCACCACAAGGGACTTCTATCCAAACCAGTCTCATACCTAAATTTAGATAGTCAGACTCAACGTGGTAAACTCCTGATCTCAGATTAGCTGCGTGCCCTAACCGAAATCCTGGTCATTGCGAAGGTACACGTAACAAATAATTACGCACTACCAGTCCGAGTGGATAGTGAATGAATGAATAAATGAGTATGCAACTCCTGCTTAATAAGTCCACATATCAGTACTATATATCTCTGGGATCATCACTGGGGTCTAGTACATTCTACGTCACCTGCCGCCCCATCAAGTGCACAACTGGGTAAGTGGAAAAGACCTCACTATCCGCCCGCCAATATCGGGCCCGGCTCGTCAATAGCGAACCCATTCCATAAGCTGGTCAAACTCAGCCTAGCATTGCCTACTCCCTCAGACAGGTAAGGCCACACCCCCTCTCAACCGATAATAGATCGCTGATCGTCGAAATTTGAATAGAAGGACCGCAGAGGCCTTCGGAACGGTACATGCTAGGTTACGGGTCCTACAAAATTAATGCAGGAATCACTCAAGACAAGAATTCTTTAGATTTCTTGCTCTTTAAGCAATTATACGGGTCCTAGTCAATCGTAAATTTTGAAACTTTGTTCTGGCAAGTAGCAACTCTAAGTCAAATACATTTTTATCTTTGAGTCAACCCCACATTCAATGAAATTAAACCAGAACTAATAAACAGAACATGTCAAGAAAATGAGCACTACATCCCTTGCATCTTCATGCGTAGGAAGGCATTCACGACATTATAAACGGTCAAGATGACTCAAAACTCCCAAATGTGTGAATATGCCAATGCGTGCACAATTTTTCAATTTGGGAATCTATTCAGTACACAAGCAACTTTTGTACATATTGCCTCCACAATTAGTTTACACGGGGTGGAGACCTTTGGATAGGCAACGGACATGAAAAGGCATTTTGAAGAATATGGAAACTTGGTCGAATTTCACTCGGAAAAACCTGACAATGGATTGGATTTTACCCGTATATTATTTATAACATGGAGCAACTTTTCGGCACTTAAGCCCCGCTATTAATTCCCTTAAGGTAGACCTTTGGATGTGTAACAGTCATGGAAAGACATAAAATGTAGCTATTGTCAGTCCAACGGTTTGGATTTTCCTGAAAGATAGCTAACAATGCCTTGGATTTTAATAGCAAAAGCAACACACTTGAATGTGCCTGTTGATTGGGTGTAGTGTGCCTCACTAGTACTAGGGCTATCAATAGGTACTCAGGAATTAACAGATTAAATGAGCCCGAGTACAATTTCTAGACCCATTTTAATAATCAGGTCGCATTTGGGTCTGTTTAGAAACACGGTCCAATTGGGTCAGGTACCAGGTACCCAACGAGCCCAATGGTTATATAGATTATTTTTACAAGGGTCCTTATTAAGAATCAATGATTATAACTTTTCTAGGAGAAGATTAATTAGTAATTAATGGTAGTAACTTTCTTATGGGAGACTAGTTAGAATTAATTAATGGGTTTTAATTTTTTACTGGGAGATAAATTAGGAGCAATTGAGTGTAACATTCTTATAAGGAGCTGTATTAGGAAGCATTTGCATTAGGAGAGGACTTTTGTCAGTTGATTACTATGCTAAAGGGATACAAATTGCAGCTGATTTTCATTTATTTATTTACGAGAACAGGGTGTCCTCATCCCTTTTTAAAGCAAGATTGATCCATGTGAATATATGCAGCGACAACAACAGCAGCAAAAAAAAAAAATAAAAAAATTTCATTATTTGGGCCCTCTCATGTTAGGGAAGTGAGCCCAATAATCATGCAAATCCATAGCCCAAGTGGGTCACACACTACACGTGATGTTTATACGCCAACCAACCTCAAAGATTAAGAGAAAAATCAAAGATATTTCACAAGTAGCTCGTTTTGGATCACCCTCAATCTGTGGGCTCCCATCCTTACATGGGTGGATAGAGTGGATTTCACATGCATTATATTTTGGTAGCACACAACCCATAGATCTTTTAGTTGTGCGTTGTACGAAATTTGTGCCCACAGAAAGATTCGAAAGATTTTTCTTTCCATACAACTAATGCACTTAACAATCTCCAGACCGTCCATGTGGGAGTGTGATTTCATGCGTCAACAAAAGGAAAGGTTCATGAGACCCAATGGGGTTACCCAATGGCAACCCCAGACTGACTGGATCGAGGTTTGGGATGTCAACTATGATAGTTATGGGACACGCCTGATATGTGGGTATGGCATACCTAGACCCAACCTGAACCCGACCCATTTACAACCCTAACTCTGTGCAACAAAGATTGTAGGGCTCACCATGATGAATGTATATGATCCACTGTGCATCTATTGAAGAACGTCATTCTAGGAGGTAAGGTTTAAAACAAGGTAGTTCTGATTGAGAGCAAATAAAAAAGTATAATTAATAAGGATGCCTATGAGGCAATTTCCAGCAAGTTTTCTATCCTTAGGGCCTGATTGGAATCATTACAAGGAAAGGAAAGGAAACAATGTGAAACTATGATACATACTTCTTGTTGTTTGTCAAGATTTTTTTTTTTCTTCGAAATTTATGGTAAACATTTCCTTTTTAAATAAAATAATAATAATAATAATCTTTGGTGAAAAAATAAAGAAATTTATTTTCCTACCTCTACCCATGAAACAGTCATTTTTCTATAATAAAAGGAAAATAAGTTTCTCAATAATCAAGCCCGAACGTGCCACCAATCTTCAATTGCCTCACATGTACCACATGTGTTAATGTACTAAATAAATCACTTATTTATTGTTGGTTATGCCCCAAACATGCTAATACACCTCCTGTCAATGTCCCACGTGTTACCTTCCATCTTCTCTTGTGCCCCACATGCTAATGTGCCATCACATATGACTCCATCCATCTTCTCTTGCACCTCCACATGTGCTAATGTTCCACATGTACCACCATTCATATTCTCTTGTGCCCCACTTGTGCTTTGCACTACACATGCACCAATGTGCCATGAGTCGTTATTCATCATCAATCGCTCCAACTATATCAATGTGCACTGGAGCTGACATCCAGCTACAAGTGCTCACATGTCAAATGTGTCATTGTGTATCTTGTGGCAAATGTGTCACCTTACAACTATAAGCACCTCACATGTATTGCACGTGTCATAATTCATCTCCAAGCGCCCACATATTTTTCGAATGTCACATGTACCACTACTATTCATCTTCAAGCATCCACGCATGCCACATGTGCTAATTTGGCATATGTTAGTAACAACCTAGCACTTTTTTCTCAAGATTATTTTTCATTTTTTCGCTATTTTGTTGCCAAAAAAACAAACTTAAAAATAGATTTTAAATTTCTGAAAATATCTTGTTAAAAAAAGAAACAAGAAAAACAATGTTTTCTTTCTAACAACTATTCACAACACTAAATATAGGGTCGCGATGTACTAATAAGTCGATTAGACCAAAGTCGAATCCATAGGGACTAAACTTATACGTATTTTGAAAATAACTAAAACTAAAATTAGAAAAAATATCTAAATTGAAATCTGAATAATTGAGAGTAATGATGAATAATGTTGATTAAAACTTATGAATTTAAAGGTGAGAACCAAGGTGCTAAGGATCCACTTGTAGATATCAAGATGCTACCTTACTTGATTCAAGGAGCACAATTGTAATTGGAGTCCTATCCTATTCAATTAGAAGATAAAATAATTTAAATCATATCTAAACTTTTCATTGATCTAATTCTCAATGGAGGATAATTGTGATAATTGAAAGAGATTTCATCACCCTATCATGCTCAGGAGACGGTGGTAAACAACAGGATTTACCAATCTTATAATCTTAAAATAGGAAAAGAAGATATCCAAAGCTATTACAACATTTATTGTAATTTGAGTCGCAATAAATTATAGAAAACTGAAAATATTATTTTAATATCAAATTAGAAATCAATGAGGTACAATAAGAATAAGAATCAAAACAAGATAATAATCCAAACACGTTACAAGCTTAACCTCTTAGCCTAACTAAGAAGTTTAGCCAACCATAGATATGATTGAAACCAAATATCTTAAACAAAGCATGAAAAATAAACTAGGAAAGAAGAAAAACTCATCGACGGCTGCTTCACCTTTGTGTTATGCTCCTTTAGACCTTTCCAAATCCTATAAGGTGATTTGGAGCGTCCTAGGGAGTCCTATTTATAGTTGTGGAACTCCAATTTCGCACCGAGTTGAAAAAATCTAGAAATCACCTCAAATTTATGTACTCTGCGCAGTTTTTCAAAATAAACTTTCAGAACTTTCCTTTTCTATACTCATAGTTTCAAAATATATTTTTTTCAGGATAATTTTCAGAATTCTTTTTTTTTTTTTTTTTTTTTCTTTTCACTTCAAATCTTCAATTCTCTTCATTTCTCACATGGTTTTCTTGAATTTTTGGCATGCGAATTCTTTATTAATAACTTTCAAATCTCCAAATTTTCATTTAGTAATCTTTTAAATATAAATCTTCCTTTTGACATCAATTTCATCTTAAGCTCTCAAAATCACCTCTCACATGAAAACGTGCATAATTAGATCGATTAAGCACTGTCATGTTTATAAAATCAAAGTATAAATAGGGAGAAATATGTAATATTTCACAGTCAACAATAACTTCCTAAAAATGAAGTTTCCCAAGAAGCTCTATTTCCTCTCTTATGCTTTCCATGAATCTAAGCAATTCATTGAAAAAAAGAAGAAAGAAGAATGGAAATGAAGCACCATTTCCATGAAAATAATATTGTAATGTATGTGAAAACCTTTTACATGAGAGTTGGTGGTAAACTCCATTTCTCACTCTCTCTTTTTGTTGGAAAATCAACAAATTTATTCTCACCTCCTTATTAAAAGAAACATTTTCCCACGATTGAAGGAAAATGAATTTCTCAAGAGTTAAGTATTTGTGCCATGGCCAATCTCCAACCGCCTCACATGTCACATATGTAAGTATTCCACCATCCATCTTCTATTGTATCATATACGTTCCACTATGCCATGTACCTTCATCCATTTACACTTTGCCCCACATGTACAGAACACCTTAAATGTGTTGCATGTGCCAATTTTCCATCGTCCATCTTTTGTTATGTTGTACATATGCCACCATCCATCTTTACTGGAATGTGCTGCATATGCCAGCTTTCCATTGTCCATCTTTTGTTGCATCATACATGCGCCACTATATCACGTGTCACCATCCATCTTTCACTTGTACCCCACCTATGGCATGTACCATTGCCCATCTTCAGTCATTCTAATATACCACACGTGCCAATGTGCCTCCATGCACATGTGCCACCATCACCAACCCACATGTGCCTAATGTGATAAGGTGTCGATTGTGTCACATGTGCCAACATACAACTTCAGGCGCCCCACATGCATTACGTGGTTAGGCTTAAGCGCCTAGATGTGCCATCATTCGTCTTCAAGCATTTCACATGCGGCACATGTTAATCTGACGCATGCCAACAACCGTAAAGAAATATTTTTATTTTACTAAGTAATAAATTAGAAAACAGGCTTAAATTCCTTAAATTTTTTATTTTTTTAAAAAATCTTATTTAAAAACAAATATGGAAAACAAGTTTCATTTCTCACAATTTTCTGAAAGAAAAAAAAAAAAAAAAAGTTTTCTAAAAAACATTGTTTGCTTTACCACAATTTCCACGAGTACAAACAAGCTCCTTTTTTAACACACGCACACCCATATCTACACCACATGAGTACTAGACTAGATCCCATAATCCGGGTGTTGAAACAAATTCCGTCTACCACTAAGCCATGGAGTTGACCCTGAGTCCAAATAAGCCCAAAAAGCAAAGCAAAATTTATAATATGAAGCATCATGAAAAGCTTTTACATGAAGATTCAAGTTGATCTAGACTATTTGGAATGCTAGATACAATTGGACCTAAAAGAAAAGAAAATTTATAATTGGAAACGTCATGAGAAAGTGATCCTATCGACTAGATCTATTACATCTATCTGAAATTTTAAAATAATAGATCTAATAATTAACAATTAATTTCAGAGGCCTGATTTGGGAAGTTAGCTTGTAGATGTGGGGCCCATGAGTCTAATCTGATGGACTGGACTGATCATGGATAGACCATTTCCTAAATATCCTCTCAATTGGGCAACTCTTAACCTTTCCCTTGTTGGCATGCAAATACATGGTTAAAAAGAAATGGAACAACAAAGCATATTTGATGGAGAAAGGACCAAAAATTCCATGGCTAGGATCTTCCAATTTGAGAGATTTTGGGGGAATGGTCCCATGCATGTTGGGGGACATCAGATCATAGGCTTGGATAGACAAACCATGGGCCCCAGACCTACAATTTTGAGCTCTGACTTTCAGGAGAATGGTCCATCCATGATGAAGGCGTCAGATCAAAACCAGTGGCCCAACATCTACAATACAAGTTCTGAATAGGGAAGTTCCCCGTTCAGAATGAATAGGTAACTTGGCCTCTAAATTTTAATTAACAAAACCATCAATATTCAAATGGGGGTTCATCATCAACAATCAAATGGTAAAATACACCACACCACAAAAATGATTCAATTTTCATCATTGATGGTAATGTAAAGGTTGAACAAAAATTAAAAATCCATCATATCTACTTTATGATGGTAAAATCCATCATATCTACTTTATCCGAATTTGCTTTGGCCAAAATTCAACATGGAGTTTCTACATGAATTCACAGAAAACAAAAGGTTGAACAAAAATTAAAAATCAACAAAGACGAAACCTCTCCAATGCCACTTCTGTTAGGGTTTTATGAAAGACGGAAGGGGAAAACTTTTTCAAATCAACTTTTAAATGATTATGATCTACTTCCCATCTAGATAAATATCAAATTTTCAAAACACGCAAACCAATGGCCATTATCATACCTATGATGGTGTCATTTCTCAGAATGTAAAAGCCAATGCCGAACTTTCAACATAGGTCCCTTGATTTATCTCCAGTCGAAGGGATGCCTAGAAAGTCTTCTCACGCTCACACTACAAAGCTATAGGTGTGACATGAGACCCTCCCTCCCTCTCCTTCCTCCTATCCAAGTCTAGATATAGCAAGTTTTAGGAGTTGACGGTAGGGCCGTCGGTGGGCTGGGGGTTGGCTCGATGGGCATGGGTTTGGGCTTTTGAGAAACTAACCTTGAGTTGCCCAAAGCCAATAAAGTAAAGTGGTTATGGCTTTTGTGGTATGCGAGAACTCTCGATACACAACTCTCCCTTAGCCATGGTGGCTATTGTGTTCACTGCATTGTTTTCCCATGGACCCACAATACAGATTCAGGAGCCTCTCGATACACAACTCTCCCTTAGCCATGGTGGCTATTGTGCTCACTGCATTGTTTTCCCATGGACCCACAATAGAGATTCAGGAGCCCCGATAACCCACTAAACATGTTTAATGCATAAGTTTCACACATGATTAATGATAAAAACAAATGTGCGTTTGTGTATTGGATCAATTAAGTGGTCATTTGGCTTTGCAAGGCACACACATCTAACACTTCATCCATTGATAACAGGGTAAGCAACCTCTACAAGGGAGATGGGATAAACCATTCAGTGTTCTGCATATGACCAACGCATTCTAGCAAGTGAGAGAAATAAATCGGAGAATCAGATGAAAAAAAAAATTTAGTTTCTTTTGGAAAGTTGGTGAAAGGTTATACTCGAAAAAAATGCACATTTCTTTCATAAATCCAAAATAATAATAATAATAAATAACCGAAAGTCTGCACATCCTAGTCATCAATGTCAAAACCATTCGTGCTTCCTTTCAGCTTTGCAAGCTTCCAACCTTTCTCTTCACTCGTCGAACTAAGGATGAGAGTTCATGCTTATTATTCTTCAATGATGTACCATCAGAATGGAAAAGCTCATGTTTCTTCAGTGACATGTCGTCTGATGGCAATTGTACTTGTCTAGGTGGCTGCATCTCTTCTTCCTCTCTTGCTTCTTTATCATGGCCCTTCTGATTTTTCCTCAACTGCCTCATATAAGCAGCACTCCTGCAAATTCCAGACATGGTTTCTCAGTACAGATAAAGGTGGGAACAACTTTTAAATCATTATTTCCCCTTTGTTCACAAAGTTCTATAAAGCATTCAAGCAATAAAAGCACAAAAACCAATGTGAAGGATCAACTACAAACTGAAAACAGGACGTTTTGGTTTTTCTGCTGGTCCGGGTTAACACTCTTGTAGGATACCTTTTGAATTGTGGATCTGTTGGGTCCAAGGCAAAGAGAGGAGAAGTAAACATGGCAGAAAACCGTGGGTCATCGTAATCAATGGACGGTATGTTGTCCTCGGATGGGATTTCCTTCCCCCTTTTCCCCTTTTTGCCCTTTTTAGATTTGAGATTATATCCCTTCAGGTTGGGGTCAGTCCCCTGGTCATCAGCAAGCAATAATTCTAGCTCTGCTCTACTTGCTTCTTGCTCCGCTGCTTCAGGAGACGTCTTCCTTTCTTTCAGATGCTTTTTACCTACGGTTTTCTTATTGGACAAGTCCTTGCTACTTTTCTTGCCAACTTTCACATTGTCATCCGAAGATTCTTCTACAAAGAAATCATCAGGCTCATCTGGTACTTCGACATCAGAATCACTGCTGTCATCATCCTCGGACGAGAACTTTGAACCTCCCTTCCTTGCTTTCTTCTTCTCACTTCTTTTTCTAAGGTACGCTTCCCATACGGTTTCTGACTTCTTGTCCTTCTGCTTTTCAAGAATGTGCTTGCTTATATCCTCCAAGCCAGTATTAAAAGTGACTTCCATATCCTTGTCCTTGTCATCATCAGCATCTGAACCATCACCAGACTGCACAAGAGCACGGTACAGATCCGCTTTTTTGGGCTTTTGGGATTTACCATCAGGCACAGCATCATCATTCTTACCATCCTCATCACCATTGTTGCTACTTTCTCCATCATCAGAAGCCAAGAACTCCTTCAAGTCCATCTCAGCTAGCTGAACCAGGCACAAGCACAAACCAATATGAGTACACAAGCAGTACAAGTTCCAGACAAATGGAATTAAAAAAGGCCTTGATGAAAAAAAAAATGAAGCTCTAAGCAGGTGCTGTAGAAAGAAATGGACTTGGTGAATCAAACAGGCATATTGATTTCTAAGAACTGATAGCACCAGAAGGTGAGAGATCACAAAAGAGGAATCAGGTGGATCCCATAAGATTCTCGTGCAACTCTTGCAGTGTGTTGGATGTACATCCAAATTATGGTGGACGGGATTTACAGATTATAACCTATAAACTAAAGTCCAGCAATTAACTTCAATGGTTGAAAGCAATTGAGATATTTATTGGAGGAAAACCGAAATTAGGTTATATAGAGGCAAATACCAGAACCTCCTAAGACAGATCTTTCTTATAGCAATTGGAAATCAAATAATTTGCTTCTCATGTCTTGCCTTCTGAATTCTATGGAACCAGAAGTTGGTGAAGGTCTTTTCTTATTATATACTGCCCATGAGATTTGGCTGACTGCTCATGAATTACATACCGATCAGAAATATATGGCTCAGATTTATAATATTTACTAGGAGATTGAGACTTTAAGACAGGAAGCATTCAGTTTTTTATTTTATATTATTATTATCATGCTAAGATGCATGATTTATAGTAGGAATTATCTTCCCTGAATGATCTCCAATTTGCTTGAAAAAAGAGGATATTCAATTTTTTATTTTTTTATTTTTTTATTTTTTTATTTTTTTATTTTTTTATTTTTATTTTTTTGAAGAATGACAACTTTATTAGAAAGCGGCAAAGCCAAAAGAAAGGAAAACAAAAAAGCAAACAAATAAAACAAGAAAGCTACACAGACTGCAGCCCAAACCACAGAGCTACATTAGAAAGGGTGGCGGAGAACACACTCCTGGAAGATCCACTTTTATCCCTAAAACACCTATTATTCCTTTCGACCCAAATAGCCCACAAACCTGCCAAAAAGAACATTCTCCATTTCTTCTTAGAAGCTACAACTAACCCAACTTCATGCCACTGGACAAATAGGTCTTCTATGGATTCCGGAAATACCCAACAAACTCCACAATGCTCCAACACGCTGTACGATAACTCCCTTGAAATCGGGCAATGAATGAATAAATGATTCACTGTTTCTTCCTCTCTCCAACATGGCATGTGTTCACTATGGTAAGACCCTTTCTCCGTAGATTATCAATAGTAAGGATTATCTTCCACCCCGCTAGCCAAGTGAACACCGACACCTTGGACAGAGCACCATATGACCAAATCAAAAACATATGCACCCTTACCTGAGCTTTGGTTATTACCTGATAGGTGAGAATATAGAGATTGGACTGAAAAGTTCCCCATCTTCGGTAGGGACCAAAATATTGCATCTTCCTCAGCCGTGAGGGAAACTCCTGAGATTAGACGAAGCAACTCCAATAACTCATCCATCTCCACCTCCGGAGATCTCTTCTACAATGAAGAACCCAAACACCCATATGAAAATCAAAAACAGGAAGCCACCGACTCCTCTAGATCTGAAGCCACTTGTGCTAACCTTGGGAATTGAGACAAAAAAGATGAGTCTCCTACCCAAATGTCCTTCCAAAATCTAACTTTTGACCCGTTTCCCACTTGAAAGCCCACTCCACTTAAAATGTGACCCTTAAGGGTCATAATTGATCTCCATAATGACGGCCCTTTGTATATAGGAATGCACTTCGGCCACTACCCCATAATTATGAACCAAAACTTCCTTCCATAGGCCCCCATACTCTACCCCAAACCTCCATACCCAAAAGAGCATGATTCATAAATTCCAATTCCCTTATACCCACTCCCTCTTCCTCCTTTGGGCAACAGACATCTGCCCACTTCATGAGATGAGATTTCTGCTTCGACTCCCCACCCTGCCATAAAAAGTTCCTACGGAGTTTCTCCAATACCGATAGCACTTCTTTAGGACACTTGAACAAGGAAATAAAATAAAATGGCATATTAGCTAGCGCTGTTTTGATGAGCAGGATTCTTCCACTCTAGGGATCTGCTCTTCCACGAAGATAATCTTCTTTGAAATCTTTCAACAACTGGATGCCATAGTGACTTGTTCAATCTTCCAATGCACAATAGAAGACCTAGACAAGAAGGGAATGATCCAGCCTCACAACCACGCAAACAAGCAAAGAATTCAACTTCCTCCTTGGCAAGATTGATACCTGGCAATTCAGATTTATGGAGATTAACTGGAAGACCCGAAATTGTTTCGAAGCAGAAAATTGCCTTTTTGAGGTTATTCAACTGAACAACCTCCACGACACAAAATAATATAGTATCATCTGCAAACTGCAAGTGAGATATCTGAAAGTCCCCACCACCACTTTGAAGTCACAAAATAAACTTTCTTGAACCCCTTTGGATAACATCCTGTTAAGTGCTTCCGCCGCCGCCGCCGCCACCGCAAAAGGAAAGGGAGAAAGCAGATCTCCTTGCCTAAGCCCCCTTGATGATTTAGAATAACTTTGTGGAGAGCCATTAATTAGAATAGAGAACTGTTCTGAGGCCAAGCATTCCTTAATCCAACTTCTCCACCTACCTCCATAGCCCATACGAATCAACAAATAGTATAGACATTCCCATTCCACATGGTCGTAAGCTTTCTCAAAGTCAAGCTTGCACACCACACCCTTTTTATTTTACTTGTGCCGGGAATTGACAACTTCATTAGCAATGAGAGAACTTTCCAAAACCTGCCTACCTTGGATAAAAGCCCACTACTCTTTAGAAATCAAGCAACCCAACACTGATTTGAATCTTGTTACCAGAATCTTTGCTAAGATCTTGTACGGAGAGGAGATAAGACTTATTGGCCTATACCAAAGCAAAGCAATAAAAGTCCCCCCCATTTCCAAGGCAAGCTTACCATTCTTTCCGTATTCACAACAGAAAGTCACCGAATCTGATCTAACAATATCCCAAAATAATAATAATAAATAAAATAAAATAAAAATTGGAAGAATGCTAGCGGAAAGCCATCCGGACCCAGGGCCTTGTCCCTACCCAAACCTTTAATTGCAGCTTTGATCTCCTCCTCTGATAGTGATGCTTCCAAGCCTTCAGCCTCACCAGTGGATAAGATTGAGAACAACAACTGATCTAATTTTGGTCTTAGCAACCTTGGACTTGAAAGCAACTTTTTGTAGAAAGACCCTACCGCTCCGCAAACCTGCCCCTTTCCTTTGAACCAGAAACCTTCTTCCACCACTGATTCAATCCTGTTTGCCTGAGATCTAGAGCTGGCATAAGAAAACTTGGTATTATCATCGCATTCCTTTAGCCATGATGCACACGAACGTTGCTTCCATTTTATTTCTTCTTCCTTTAAATAGTTTTTGTAATCTCTTCAGATTTTGTCCCTGTGCATTCTTTCTACGTCAGATAGTGCACCACCTTCCTCTTTAAGGTCCAACACGCTTGAATTTCTTCCAAGAAGTTATCCATCTTTGCTTCCCTATCTTGGAAAAATTCCTCTTTCCAACGAGCTATTTTACCTTTAAGTAGGCGTAATTTTTGAAATAAAACAAAACCCGGCTGACCTGATATGTCATACGATTCCCGCCATTCTTTAATCAATTCCTTGAAGCCTTCTATTTCAAGCCATGCCAATTCAAACCTAAATGGCCTTGGACCCCAACTTTCCATCTCTACTTCCAACAATCTCAGACAATGGTCGGATATGGGTTTCGGGAAACCCCTTTGAGAATTCAGGGGATAATGATTGATCCAATTAGCCGACACCAGGACACAATCAACTTTTTATTGAACTAGATTAGTTCAGCCATTAGACCATGTAAATCTTACCCCTCCCCTTGACATATCAACCAAGTCATTCAGACAAATCTAATCCAAAAACGCCTGCATGCTTCGTGTTTGAGCCCCACCTGTCGACTTTTCATAAGTGTATCTCGTAATGTTAAAATCTCCACCAATGCACCACGGAAGATCCCATTTGGTTCCAACCATATCCATCTCTGCCCAGAACTGCCACCATTGAGATGGAAAATTTGACCCATAAACCGCTGAGAAGACCCATGAGAATCCATTAGATCTGTCCTTCAATACCAAACTTAATGAGAAGTCACCTGCCCAGCTATCTTCCTTTCACCATAGCGGCGAATTCCAGATGATTAGAATGCCTCCCACTGAACCAACCGCATCTTTTGCTAACCATTCTTTTGTTGAACCTCTCCAAACATCATTCACCATGCTCTGATCCATTTCAGAAATTTTAGTCTCCTGAATTGCCATTATTTGTGCCTTAGATCAGATTGCCTGAATATGCGCTCGCATTTGGGGACAGCCCATTCCCCTAACATTCCAAGATACAATCTTCATGGATTCACCCTATTACCCCTTCTCCCTATTTGATCCACCATTAGACCGGAAACAGTGTCATAATTAACTGAGCTTTCTAATCCCTTCAGCTCCCTTCGCCCCCTGGGTGATGCCATTGCTGCCGCTAGTCAAGCTTCTCTTTCTTTCCGTGCCACCCTTTCATGAATCGTATGGAAAACCGCCACGTAATCCTCCTCACAATCCCCAAACAACACACCCAGAAGTTTACTGACTTTCCCCAGCGCCTCCCGTGTCCACTTCATCCCTTGTGACACAGGAACATGTCCCAGATCCTGCTTACCTTCAACAACCATGGAATTTGGATTGTCACCAGTCCTTATTGTATTGTCTACTACTTGGATTGGGGGTATAACCACTGCCTCTTCGAACAGATCGCTTGACTCTGCTACTGACATGAACTGACTGACAATATTATCATTCCTTGGCTCTACTAAGATCATCTGCATTTCCGATTGGATTCCATAACCATCCACAACACCCTGCCTCTCTGCTTGGAAGAAAGGCCTCTGTTTGTATAGCGAGAGCCCTGTTAGAGGCAGGTTCAGTTACTATCTGAATGTGAACGAGCTTTTCTTCATTCCCACGGGTTTCAGTGAAATGGGTTGGCCCATGTTTCCACGGGAGCCCATTTATATATCCTTCACATGTGTAATCTCCCAAAAGTGTGCTCTCTCCTCCTGCTGCCCCTACAGACGCATGACTTTTTGTGACGACATCTTCATATGGCTCGATACAAGTATAAACAGCTTCATATTCGTTGACTATTTGCTCTGGATGTTGTGTCTCGATATATGGTTCATCTTCATATGGCACTGTACGAGCCATGTCATCTTCATACTCGTTGAATCGGCTTTCCGTATATTTTCCCTCAATATACAGTTCCGTATCTTCCTTTTCTCGCATGCGTACCCATCCTTCAGCCACGTGTTGCATTAGCGTTACGTCTTGCGAGCGCCAATTTCTTATGACAAGAGAAGACAGCTTTTCTTGCTCCACGTCGAGAGAAGGCTAGGTTCCTATTCTCTCTGGTGAAATGAAATCGGATTCATTAATGACTGTGCCATGCGTCAGCGCGACTTGCCACTTTTCAATGATCTTTCCTGCCTAGCTATTAATGCTGGCAGAATCAGAAAAGACCCTTTTGTCCTTGCTGACACTTGTCAAACTGCTACCGCATTCCTCATCACAGCGCAGCTGCTAGCCAATAGAAGCTTGACAGATTTTCTCTAACATTTTCGGTGTCCTGCTGGAGTACTGTTCCCGTGCATCTTCTTCACCTGCTTACAGGACCACCATGATTGAAGCTTGCTGATTCCTGCCTTGCTCCTCTGTATTTTCTCCTGTCTGAGCCGAACTGTAATTTTCTCCTTCCTGATCATTATAGAAATCCTCTCCAGTGCCTCCACATACCTTTTTTTCTTTATTTGGATCCCGGCATAGCACAGGTTTACAGAGTCCTTCAATTGCAGATTGATTGCTAGTACATTACCCACGCACTCGCCTATCTCCCTGAAAACTTCATCTTTCCAAAGTTCTAATGGAAGGTCCCATATCTGATACCAGATCTCCTCACATCCAAAGGTGGTCCACTCTTCCCAGCACTTGATACCGAGAACCTTCTCATCCAGCTGCCTCCTACATCACAAAAGGCATGCATCGACTTCACTTTGAGAATAGAGAGAGATGTAAACAGCGTCCTCTCTCAGCATTTTTACCACTGAATCTTCTGGATCAACAGCACACTTAACTCCTAACCAGTCATCGATTTCTACCTCCAAACAGCCAGGCTTCACCGTAGCCACAAGGCAGTATTCAAAGGATTTCATAGATTCCTCTAGCACTTTCTCACTGATAACCACTTCCAAACCATGTTTCATCTCCACCCTCCACACCCCTTTCTCAGACTGCATCTGGGCTTCCCCCAAGCCATCCTCCTTACCATACCTAAATCCTTCCGAGACTGCATCCTTATACGATTTCCTGCTTTCCGATCCCGATCCCGAATTCCTTGTTGCAGGGTTTGGAGCTGGCTTCACAGCAGCTTTCTTCTTAAAGCCCGATAGATTGATGTTGGCGATATTCTTGTTTTTGAACCCCTTATGTTTTGCGATCATTTCCTTGTTTCTCCTCTCCAGTCCATATCATGCCCACTGCACACCCAATGTCCTGCCTCTAAATCTTTCTCCATTCAACAAGTATACAGCTCTTTCCACCCCTTCATCTGTCTCCATTCTCACAAAAGCAAAACCACAACGATCTGAAGTGTTGTGGTCTGTAGGAATCCACCTCCATCACCTTACCAGCTCTTCCAAAAACCCTCTAGAAGTGATAGCTCAGCCATCCTACCTGTAACCTCTGTCAAATCTTCCTGGTTCTGGTCTTTTTCTTCTGCTATCTGCTCCGCTGTTACCTTTTCACCTGGTCCTAATCTACCTTCATTAGCTGGTTCTGAAGTAGAACCATTGTTCTCACCTGAATCTCCAACTCCGCAAGTTAGTTTTTTCCTCCACTCCATCTCCGAGTTCATGGAAGTATTTATTCACATTTTAACAGGTCTTAGTTCTGATTTTGAACTTGTGCAGGCTCATATTCTTGGTTCACCTACGCTTCCTTCCCTGAGTGTTTATGCTTTAGTCTTAAGAGATGAGAGGTATTATGCAGTGTTCGAAATATCGGTATCGCACAATGTATCGCACCCTTGGGATACAGATACGTATCGGTTATCGCACGGGATATATCGTTTGTATCACATAGTTTATCGAACTTTTTGGGAAACATGGGGAAACATTGGGAAAATAGTTGAATTTTTTAATGAAACTTTGGGGATTGTTAAAAAGACCCTTAATACACACTTTTAAATCATAACATCTAAAAAAAAGATGCACATAATAAATTTCCTTTATATAGGGTCCTAAGCTATGCGATGTTTAACTGAACTAATGCAACTATATTTAAATTGGATACATGATATTTATAAATATATCATAGTCATGTATGAAAACACAACCATTTGAAGATATCATTTTAGGCCATGAGAAAAAAAATGAGTCAGATCTAAAGCTCGAGTGGATCCCACCACAGAAAACAGTGGAGAGAGTGATGCCCACCATTAAAAATTTCTAAGGGCTACAAAAGTTTTCAATCAAGCTGAAATTTGTTTTTTCTCTTCTTTCATGTCTGTCTTAACTTTTAAACAGGTTGGATCTTAGATAAACACCATAGTGGACCTTAGGAAGGTTTCAATAGTGGGCGTCCCTCTCCCCACTGTTTTCTGTGGTGGGGTCCACTCCAGATTTGGATCTGATTCAGTTTTTGTCTCATGCCTTAAAATGATATAGCCAAATGTATGGACGGTGTAGATACAACACATACATCATGGTGGGCCCCACAGAACTTGGTGCGTCACTTCAGTAGCCAGTCTTGCTACGCAACCTGTCAGTGACGTGGATTGCATACTACCCCCGTCCCTAACTTCGAACGACAGTTCTATGGGCGGGCCCACCATGATGTATTTGTACATCCAAGCTGTAAATCCCTTTTCTCGTGTTATTTTAAGGCATGAGCACAAAAATGAGGCAGATCCAACGCTCAAGTGGACCACACCAAATAATAAGCTTGGTTGCATTAAAATGCACAAAGCATTAAACGCATTAAATGTCAATAGCTTTAAATGCTAGTGGTCGGTGCTCTGTGGGCCCCACCATAATGTATTTGTTTCATCCATTCCGTTCATCCATTTTAACGGATCATTTTAGGGATTGATACAAAAAATTATAGGGATATAAATCATAGGTGGACCACACCGCAGGAAACAATAATGATTGGATATCCACCATTAAAATCCACCTAAGGCCCATTGTACTGTTTATTTGACATCCAATCTATTGATTGTGTCCTAAATACCCAGATGAAGGGAAGAAATAAATATCAAGTTGATCCAAAGCTTTTATGGCTCCCAAAACATTTTTAATGGTCAACGCTCATTCAACACTGTTTCCTGTAATGTGGTCCACTTGAGTTGTGGATATGGTTTAATTATGGGCTCAACAACTTATATGATCAATAAAAATGTATGGACGGCGTGGATGGACCACATACATTAAAGGTGGGCCCAAATGAGTTTACTGAGTACCATAAGGGCGTAATGAGTAACGCACCATGCACCTCCATTTTCACGGAAGCAGATTGCGTACTGAGTAAACTCTGTGGGGCCCACCATCATTAATGCACTGTATCAACTCCGTACATCAGCTTTATCATATAATTTTAGGGCTTTAAACCAAAATTTAATCATATCCAAAGTTTAAGTGGACCACACCACCTAAAATAGTGTGAATTGAAGTCTACCGTTGAAAAGTTCTCGGGGCCCACAGAAGTTTTAGATCAAGATAATATTCGTGTTTTCCATTCATCCATGTCTGCGTGATCTTATGAACAGTTTGGATGACAAAAAAAAATCACCGGGGGCCTTATAAATGTTTTAACGGTGGAAATCAATACTTCCACTGTTTCCTTTGGTATGGTCTACCTGAGCTTTTGATAAACTTCGATTTTGGGCTCAACCCCTAAAATGATCTGGAAAAACATATGGACGATGTGGATAAACCACATGAATTCACAGTGGGCCCAACAAAGTTTACTTAGTATGATGAGAGTGTATTGAGCAACTCAATACGCATCTGGAACTCCGAATTTCTTTTTAACCCATCCGCGCAACCCATTTTCTCCCATCCACGCCCCTCTCCTTCACGAACGCATGCATTCCGGAGCAACATTCGCGGCGAGGTTTCGTCAATCCAGCCTGATTTCTCGTCGGAATCTAGGAAAAATTTCCACAGAAGCTCTCCAATCAGCGAAGAAAGAGGGAAATGAAAGAAAATTGCAAGAAAAAAGAGGGAAAGCATGCTTACCCATCGAATGGCCCACCTCCGACCACTGATCTTCGCTGCAGCCTACAGGTACTCTCCGATTTCTCTCTTTTTTTTCCTGATTCATTTTTTTTTCCGCGCGATATCGACGATATATCGGCCGATATCTGGATTTTGAGTTTTTTGGTATCTTCTGGGGGTTATCGTGAGGGTTTCGTCTTGTAGGGGTGTGATAACGATAATATCGGCCGATAGTATCGATATTTCGAACACTGGTATAATGTAGCTATGGGACCAGCTATGGTTGAAAATCTGCCTTTGTTACTGGGTTTAAAAATTTTTATAATGCTAGTGCTCGAAGAGGTAGAGATATTGGACGATGGGATAAAGATGTGGGCCGTGGTGTTAGTCGTGGTGGTGATGCAGACTGCGTACTCATTATGGTCGATATGGCCATACTGTTGATTATCGTTGGGTTCATCATGGTAAACCACCTCAAGGTCGTTCTGCTAATTCAGTCACTACGATTAATAAAGACTTTCCAAGTACTATTGGTAAAGTGGCTCCATTTATAAAGTCACCCATAGTTCAACTAGTAGATGATGTAGTCCATCTCTCAAAAAGTGAGAATGATGCTTTACTCAAGGGCAACACCCAAAATAAGTCTTCTCCACATCTTTGGCTCAGAAAGGTAATTCCTCTACTACTCTTCACATTGCTTCTTAGTCCAACCCTTGGATAACTGATTTAGGGGCTACTAATTATTTGACAGATACATGTGTCTTTTTTATTATTTACCTTGTGTGAAGTTAGCAGATGGTACCTTGACATTTATTAAGGATTCAGCATCAGCATTACTCTCCTTATCTCTTGTCTAATTGGTGCCTAATATTGCTTCCAATCTGTTATCTGTTATCTGTGAGTCAGATTACAAAGGATCCAAATCATAGTGTGAATTTTTTCCTAATCATTATGTCTTTTAGGATTTGAAGAAGAATAAGTTGCTCAGAGGTGGATTTGAAATTGGATTCTTTAAGTCAGTTTAGGGAGTGTTTTATGATAATTAAAAAAGAAAAAGATCTTTATCTTTGACATTGTCGTTTTGGTCATCCTTTTCAATCCTACAGTCTTTGTTGTGTTAGCCAATTAAGTCTAATGATATTAAAAAATTTCAAATGTGGGGCATGTATTTTGGTTAAACATCATAAGTCTTTTATCCCTCTATTGAAAGAAAGTCAAATATATATATATATATATATATATATATATATATATATATATATATTAGTTCATTTTGATACACGGGGTCTATTCTAATTAATTATAATGGATTTAAATACTTTGCCTCCAACATTGATGATGCTTCTCTTATGACATGGATTTATTTGATTAAAAAAATAGAGATCAAATTGGTTAAATTTTCAAAGTGTTTCATACTTGGGTTAAAAATCAATTTAATACAAATAGTAAAACCCTCCATACCGATAATACAAAAGAATATCATTCTCATTTTAGTCTTACCTTCAGGAGCATGGTATAAATTCTCAAACCACCTATGCAAATACCCCACAACATGAAATTCCTAAAAAGAAGAATAGACATCTTTTAGAAATTACCATGCTCTTCTCATTGGTATATCCGTTCCCAAGTATCTTTGGTCTGATGTTGTCATTACTGCCTATCATTTGATTAATCATTTGCCCACTATAGTTCTTACAAGTCAATTCCCTAATTCAATATTTCTCAACACTACTTTATTCTTAAAATTCCATAACAAGTCTTTGGGTATGTTTGTCATGTTTACAATATGGATCCTCATCGAAATAAATTGTTAGATGGGGCTATAAAATGTGTTTTCTTGGAATATTTAACTCTTAACGTTACATATTTTTCAAAAGATCACAGAGAAAACCAGTCACTGGTTCTTCCCACACCTATTCTCGACTTCAATCCAATTCTTTACGTTCCTGTTAACGGTTGGGTATGGGCCTACAGCCCTCTTGGTTTTGGTTATGGGCCTACGGTCCACAAGTTTCTTAGTGTTTTTAGTATTGGGATATGTTGAACATAAAGTTTATTGTATAGGGGTATTTTTGTCATATTTGCTTTTATTACTTTAATCTGAGAGAAAAGACGGTGGAGACACATAACCCTAACTCATTCTTCTCTTCCTTCATCTTTCTTCTCTCTTCTCTCGTCGTTTTTCATTCTTTCTTCTCTTTTTCATCCCTATACCAATCTACAATTCTAAAGGCATGTGCTCCTCCTGATAATGTTACAGATAAAGTGGTTCCCCATTCTCAGTTTGAAGGTATATGAAAGAAGGAATTTTCAGACATAGGTCTTCCCACTGTCCACCACAGGGTAAAGCTCCTTTGAATTTAGGTACTGAAGTTTGAAACCCCAACCCCACAACCAGCCCCCCCCCCCCCCCCCCCGCCCCCCCCCCCCCCAAGGTTCGTTTTACTATGGCTTTATGGCTTTAAGTAGGGTCATCTTGGTCATTGAAAGGCTAAAAGGATAATAAATGAAGAAGTTAAAAATAAACACTAGTACATTATGCTATTATGCGTGTGACCATGGAGTCCTACATGTGGGACATACAGGACTCACATGTGTGAATTGCGATCAAGTTAATCCACACATACTCAACTCAAGTTTTGACTTATGGACTAGATATAAAGGTTTGAGGAGCCATGGGTGTCCCGATGTATTTTTTTGGTTTTCTTTTGTTTTTAAGCTTTTACTGCCACTCTTTTCATTCTGTTTTCTCCATGTAGACTTTAAATGAATAGAAATGTTTTCAACCATGTTATCACAAAGTAACCACATTCTTACAACGGTGATATGGATGCCAATTTGTGTTTAGCTGTTCAAGCATGCTTTCTGGAAAACTATACTTATATAACAACTACATTGTACACATCTTGTGACTGCACTGTCACTCCATATTTGGGTGAAGTTATTCATCTCATGCCGAACAAAGTGAATATTGCAAAAAATAAAATAAAAAAGCACATGAAATGCTTTTTAGTTTGTGATAGTAGGAAAAGGCATAATAAAGGATGGAAAGGTTTCAACTACGCAGCCTATTTACTATGTCCAGACGAAATTTCAGCAATGCTTATAAATTTATGATAAATCACCAGTGCATTTAATTTAACCAATATAAATCAAACCAACCTGTTCAGAATTGAATTTCTGTTTCAAGATCTTACGATTTGGCTCATCTTCATCCCAGGAAAGCTGAATTTTACTGTGTTGCAATGCAGCAGTATGGAAATCCAAAGCCTTATAGTTTGTAGGTGCCTGAATAAAAAACAATATATTTGAATGGTTTATAGGTAAAAGCATAAGAACTAAATTACCAAAAATTGGCTTTCATAAATAAGTCACACACTAAATTATGATGATGACACTGAATGATTGCTTAACTAGTTGCTAGGTTAGCATCAGTCATAGGCACTATAAATATTTGTGAATCCAACATCTTTAAAGTTAACAGGCAATGGAAAACAAAGTTATGCAGGTAGCGTATAGGTGATGGAAGTTCTACCAGTTGTGGCACAACATTTGGTGCAGAGATGCACACGTCGACGACAGTCTACCCTCACCTTTTTCTATTGCCAACATTCAGAGATGCCAAAGTGGAGTGCTATGAAAGGTTGGGGGACCATACAATTAGGAGCCCAATGATGGGGACATCACGCGCTCACGCACGCCCCCTACGCACGTACACAAGGAGGAGGACCCCATCATCGATCTAGATCGATGACGACATCCAGGAAGGATCTCCTAGTTAGAGGACTGCATTTTGGTCCCTTGGAGTGGACCCGATTATCATGTGAATACCACCATGGGTTCTCATGATCATGGCCCACTATTCTAAACGATCTAGTGCTTTGAGTTTTGGTTATTTTTGTTATTAGGAACATCATGAACGGTTTAGATTGCTTTGATTAGTTGTTATTTGTGGTTACTTCATCTCTAAGTAATAGGTTATGCACATGGCACGAGTTTTGGGATATATGGTTTTATTATAAATAGACACCCCTTGTAGGTTTTTTTGCATTGAATTTTTTTTTTTCAAAGATAACGGGATTATATTAAAGGAAAAAAGGAAATACAACGAGAAACTACTGAGATAACAGCAACTAGAAATCTAAAAATAAAATATCATAGTCCTTAAGACAATTAACTAAGACAGCCCATTCGACAATCAGCCTTTCAGCCCTATCCCAAACAACTTGAACCGAGGAGAGCTTATCGTTAAAACATCTATTGTTTCTTTCGTCCCAAACTGACCACCAAATTGCAAGAAGCGCCATTCTCCAAACCTGAGTTTTGCATTTACCCAACTTAAAACCGTGCCAAGACGACAACATATTGAGGGAGGAGTTCAGGAGACAGCCGTTGATATTAAATCTTCTGAATAATTCCACCCAAATATGAGAGATGAACCGGTAATAAATCAGGAGGTGATCAATGGATTCTTCATCTTGCATGCAACAGAGGCAAATGTTCACTATTTGCATGTCTCTTTTACGAAGATTATCAACTGTGAGGATCCGCTTTCTCCCAACCAACTAGGCGAAACAAATGAATTTAGGGGGGGTTGGATATTTCCAGATAAAAGGGGTCGTGGGGCTTGCTGAGACGGACAAAGGGGTAAGGAGAGAGTACAACGATTTCACCGAAAATGTACTGGTTTTGTCCTTGGCCCAGATCGATCTGTCAAGAGCAGAGGGATCAGGGATCGCCTGAGAGATCAGATCAAGCAACCCCACAAATTCTTCCACTTCCCGGTCATGGAGATTCCTGATGCACTTCACGATCTAAACGAAACTGGAATTAGAGGTTTCATAACAGCTAGCGACCGGGATGTTCTTCTTTGGACTCAAATTGTAGATGTTCGGAAATCTGTTTTTGAGGGGCTCCTCGCCCACCCAAATATCTTCCCAGAATCTTATATCAGCGTCATTGCCAAGATCAAATCTGATATTATCAATAACCACCTTCTTAGATCTCAAGATCCCTTTCCAAATGAACGAGACCCTATATGACGTGGAATCCTTGGTCCACCAACCACCGGGGGAAGTACCGTACTTGCCTTTGATGATGGAATTCCAAAGGGCATTATTATTGGTGGCCAGTCTCTATGTCCATTTACCAAGTAGGGCGAGATTCATAATCTTTAGGTTTTTAATACTAGCACCCCCCTCTTGAAAATGTCTGCAAACTTCATGCCAGTCCAAAAGCTGTAATTTCTTCTGCGAGTCTTTTCCGCACCAAAGAAAGTCACGACAAAGCCTGTCTATCTGAATCAGAACTGAAGGAGGGCAACGAAATAAGGACATGAAATAAACTGGTAGATTAGATGGGGCCGACTTGATGAGCGTAAGGCGACTACCCATAGATAAGTATTGGCATTTCCACCTGGCTAAGTATTTCTGGAATTTGTTGACAATTCTTTCCCACATTTTCTTCGGCGGAGGACCAATGGAAAGGGGGAGGCCCACAAACGTGGAGGGGGAAGAGGGCTGCTGAACACCCCAGGATCTTGACACAGGAGGACAGCTCAAAATCTGAGATGTTGACACCATAAATTTTCAATTTAGAGAGGTTAACTCTCAGCCCCAAGACAGCCTCAAAACAGATAAGGGTTGTGAGCAAGTTGTTGATGCAGGATGGGACCGCTTCAGAGAAGATGAGCGTGTCGTTTGCAAATTGAATGTGGAAAATAGGAGCTGGGACACCCGGCATAGAAACCCCTTTAAGGATCCCAACCTCTTGACCCCGAGATAGCATTTGCGATAGGGCCTCACCCACTAAAAGAAAGAGGAGAAAGGGTCGCCTTGACAAATCCCTCTCGAGCTTTTAAAGAAACCATGCAGGGAACCGTTAATGAGAATAGAAAAGTGGGCTGATCCTAAGCATGCCTTGATCCAGCCTCTCCATCTCTCTACAAATCCCATGCGACCCATCATGTACTGAAGGAAGGCCCACTCCATATGATCGTAAGCCTTTTCAATATCCAACTTACAAAAAATGCTTTTCAAACCGGTTTTGTGGCACGAATGCAGGCATTCATTTGCGATCAAGGCACAATCAATAATTTGTCTGCCTTTGATGAACGCATGCTGATACTTGGAGATAAGCTTTCCTATAACTTTCGAGAGTCTGATAGATAAAATTTTAGCCAGGATTTTGTAGGGTCTCCCAATTAAGCTGATAGGCCTAAAATCAGAAAAGGAGCTCACGCCTGCTATCTTGGGGATCAGTGTAATGAAGGAAGCGCCTAGGCCTTTTGAAAGTTTACCCCTGAGATAAAATTCATGAAGGAAATCCATAATGTCCTGACGGATGAGGTCCCAGAAAGATTGGAAGAACGCCATAAGAAAACCGTCAGGTCTAAGAAACTTATCTCCTCCCATCGAGCCAATGGCCATTTTGACCTCTTCTTCAGAAAACGGGGCTTCAAGGAGCGACACGTCTGAATCTTCCAGGGAGCTAAAAGCAAGGCCATCTAAATTGGGTCTGATCCAATCTTCCGTGGAGAGGAGGGATTTGAAATGCCGAACCACGTGTTCCGTAATCTTCTATCTTCAGTATGGATTCCGCCCATAGAAATGGATAGAATAGCTTTGGCTCGGGACTGCATGTTAGCAATGATATGGAAATACCTGGTGTTTCTATCCCCTTCTGATATCCATCTGGTCTTGGACTTGAGTTTCCAGGAGATTTCATCCTCGAGGGCCTTGGCAGAGATGGCTTGGATGATTTGAATACGCCTAGATAGAACCTCTGTGGTCAAGGGGCCACCTTCTGCCTCGGAGTCAATGCGTTGCAACTCAACAAATAGAGCTTCCGTCTCAGCTTCCCGTTTGCGAAATTCAACTTCCTTCCAGTCTTTGATCTTCTCTTTGAGCATTCTGAGCTTACATAGCAGTCTGTGGCCAGCAAAACTTTTAGCCTGGAAGGTGGACCACCGCTCTTTAACTTTCTAATGGAAGCCTTTGATCTAGAGCCACAAAGCATTGAACCTGAAGGGCTTAGGACCCCAATTTAAGTCCTCCAGCATCAACATGATAGGGAAATGGTCCGATGTAGCCCTGGGAAGGGCCAGTTGATTAGCAGATGGGAAGGCCTCCAACCAATCTAGAGAAATGAGAAATCTATCTAGCCTCAATTGGATTTGATTTCTGCGACCGTTAGACCAAGTGAAACGAGCCCCCGACAGCGGAAGGTCGACAAGCTCCTGAGATTGGATCCAATCAAAGAAAGAGTTCATCGCAGCAGGAGCTCTTCTGCTGCAGGAATGCTCCTTCGCAAATCACACCATATTGAAATCACCTACAAAATAGCAAGGGCCCGTTAAGGATTGTCTAGCAGTAGACAATTCATCCCAAAAAACAAATCTAAGGGAGTCATCATTAGGGCCATATACTGCCGCAATGAGACCCCAAAAATTAGAGGACTTATCTTGGATGATGATAAACACCGAAAAGGCCCCTTTGGAAACTGTTTGGACTTCCCATTTGGAAGATTTCCAAGTAATTAAAATGCCTCCCGATGAACCAGAAGCGTCTGTAAGTGCTATGGTCACATGCTCCTTTGGTTGTCAAATTTTGTGGTGCCAAAACCTTTATCTTTGTCTTGTGTTTGTATGTTGATTTATATATGTTCAAGACACTGCTTCACAAGTGCTTCAAGTCAAGTGCTTGATCGACTACAAGTCAAGCCATGTACTTTGTCAACATTTGTAAGCGTAAATGTTCAAAGCTACTTTAATAAAGATTACAAGACTAAAGTACACTTCAAGTCTCAAGTGCAACTCAAGTTGAAGTTTAAGTTCAAGCTTTTGGATATCTCAAGACTAAGTTACATCAAGTGCGAGAGCTCAAGCTTGCTAAGATTCAAAGGTCTACCTTCGCTAAATGAATGAAGTTCAATGTTCATACTTCATGTTCCAGGTATGATAGACCTTAGATTGACCTTAGGGTAGGTCATTTTGTATACATAATTCAAACTATATTGTTATACATGATTTTGGTCTGTTCTAAGACTAGTCCTGGACCTTGTTCGACTAGTCCTAGCATTGCCTCATTGCCTCGACCAATGCTAGAAATTTTAAGACCAGTCGTAAGTTGTTGCAAATTTTCAAAAATTTCTAGTTAAGCTACAACCAGTCCTGGAGACTGTTCGACCAGTCGTGTGAATAGTGTCGACCTGACCTACGACCAGTCCTAAGTCTACGATTCAAACTCCAGTAATGTTTTTGGGGTTCCTTCGACCGGTCGTGAGAGTCCTACGACCGGTCGTAGAGGGCCTACAACCAGTCGTAGACACCCTACGACCAGTCGTAGAATGGTTTTATTCGATCGCGCCCAAATATTCAAAAATCCGTTCTACTAAAATCAGTCGAAGTGTCCTCAAGACCAGTTATAGACGAGGTTTCTGCTACTATAAATTGAGCACGAATTTCAGAGTTTGAGATAGAAATTCAAGAAAAATCAAGGATCCACTCTGAGATAAGTTTGTGTTCATTTTAAGCTACTTTGTGCATAATTAATATTCCTTTTTGTTAGCGTATTGTTATTTGATTTTGACTTGCATTCCAATCTGATTTGAAAAGAGGAAAATTCTGTAATTCCTTCTTCTCTGAATCAAAATCAAATACAGCTAGCTCATTTGGTTTAACTTAAAATCAATTAGAACTTAGAACCATTTTAAAGTGAGTATTGGACTTTGAACTTCTACATTCAATCATCTACTCCGATTTGTTCTTCTGGGCTACTACGAAAGGAGAAATTCAGGTATTTTACATTTATTGTAATTTACATTTCTTTTTGGTTTGTTTTAAGATTAAGCCAGAAAAATCTCATTGTGTGGTTATCTGAGGAGAGCCAGAAAACTCAGACAGAGAGGTTTTTGAATTGTGTAAGCCCAAGTCAAAAAGACACAATTGTGAAGGTTTTAGGTGAACCTGTTAAACCTATTTTGATAGTGAAGGCTGATATCCCCTTGTGAGGATATTAGGAGTAGTAGCAATCTGTGTGGCTGTTTTATAATAGTTGGTGTACACACAGGCGAACCACTATAACTCTGTGTTTTGTGGTTGTGTGATTTATTCTATCTTTTATCATTCATAACTGTGGAATGTGCGTGTGGATGTGAATGTTGTAATTTTTCATTTCAAGCACAGTGGGGAATGTTGTAATAATTTAGAGTTAAATTTCTGCAATTTATTTCAATTCCTTGTTGTTTATTTATTCCTCTTTGGTTTGAGTTTTTGATACAAAGGACGTTTTAGAAATAAAGTTGTCCTGCCATAAACCCTTGGTTTTTATGGTTTAAGGTTGTCCTTAGAACTAAATTTGTATCAACCTCTCAATACTAGTTTATTGAGGTTGCTTTTATTTCAGCTTTAAGAATTGAATTATTTCTATTTGGCTATCTCTTGGTTTTATTCCGCCGTAATTCTTTTAATTTGGCATAGTCCTATTCACCCCCCCTCTAGGACATATAGCTTGGCCATTTCAGCATCCAAAGACGTCCATTTAGCGTCCTTAGCATTCCATAGATTCCTTGATCAGGAACCTTTTCTGCCTTGATCCCACCCCTCTCACGTTCCAGGAAATGATTCTCATCGAGGCACCGAACTTCCCCGATTTCCCTTATGCCCTTGCCTGGAGCTGGAGGCATCTAGCAGACCCGGACTCGGTTGAAGGCTTAGAAGTTCTCTGTTACTGATGGATCTATGGACTTGTTTACTAGGAGTTCTGGGGCTTGAGAGAGGTCTGCCTCTGTTTTGAATACGTTGGAATAAGGCGGTGTAGTCTTCGTCTCTGTCTCCGAAACATAACCTGAGAGACCTACCAACACAGCCAACCGCGTCCCTGATCCATTTCTTGTTTTGGAGAGAATCGAATGATTCGTCTCTTCTTATATCAGCTGTGGGAACAAGATCAGTGGGATTATGTTGTTGTTGAGGGTAATCGACGCGCATTTGGAGTGGCTCCGCAGCAATCACATCATCAGGAATGGCTTCCTGAAAAAGGGTAATGGGGCTCAGATCGGCCCAATCTCGAGGTTGGGAGAGGGATGTGACTGGAGAGGCGGGGAGAGATGAGAAAGGTTGGGATTCAGAGAAACGGCTTTCATCTTCTCTGGAGAAATCGCCACCCATGGTTGTAGGGGATTGAGGTCTAGGGAGGATGGATTGGAGCGGGCAAGGTGGGAGAGGTAGGGGGCAGGGAAGGTGATAGGGGTAGTGAAAGAGTTATCAGTTTCGTACGTGGGTGAAGGGAGAGATGTATTAGGGGAGCGACAAGGTCAGGTCAGGATCAAACCCGAGACTCTGGGCCCGATCTCAACAACGGACAACAAGCTCAGGTTAGATGTAGGAGCAGCCACGTGTCTGAAATCTGAATCCAGGTCGATGCCCCTTGCCTCCACGTGTCTAAACCCCAATGGTTCTTCTTCAGCGACGTCGGGGCGTCTTGATGAGTGGGACGTTGAAGGGAGACGTGGCAACATCTGATCGTCCCTTACTTTAAAAGCGTTCGAACCGTCGCGTCGAAGGCTCGTCTGTAGAGGCGCCATAAGTGTGACCATGACACATGGCATATTCTCCTGCGTCGACGGCGACTTTTCTCTAGATATTATGGCTGAGACTCGATGCAGGGCCCACAGAGCACCTACCATGCGTCCCCCCTTCTCTCGAGATGCATGCATGATTAATGATGGTAGCAGAGCTGGCAGGGGTCACGCTCAATGGTCTGCTAGAGCATGCGGGACAAACTCCTTCGGAGACTGTCTTCTCCGGTACCGATTCCGACAACTATGAAATAGGTTCCTTTGCTCTCCAAAAATTGACCTATCTTGGATATACGAATCCTAGCTCCTCCTTTTGCATCGGCAGTGACAGCAGTCTATTTCCTATCTTGACAGACAAGTGGGAAGGCAAGGGAGAGTCCTTCCTCCTCACTCGAGCTCTTATAACCCTCATTTCCACTCCTAACTTAGATTTGGAATCTATCTCTAGCAAAGATCCCAAGCTTGAAGCAGCGGAAATGAGGAATTCGTCGAACCAACATTCTAAAGGAACATCCCATATTAGGATCCAAACGTTCTCCATCCCAAACATGGAGAACTTGTCCCACGCCATAACTTTAATAACTGGATCATAAGCATGAAGGTGCCCTGCCATTGTTAACATTTCGTGATTAAGGCCAGGACAAACCTTCACCCATAGATCATTGCAACCCAGAGGATTGATAATGTAATTGCTAGGGTGAAATCCTGTGCAATCCCTAATCCATTTCTTCACTTGCGAGATCAAAGCTCTTTCTTTGGTTCTTATGACTACTGTATTTGCGAGCTCTGCCTTAGCTTGGTTAAAACGTTCCTGGTTTACTAAAAGCATGCCCTCCTTCTGGCCCTCTATGGCCTCCTCACGATCAGGATAGTTCGGCACAGAGATCTGCGGCTCAACTCTAGGGGCTATTTGGGTGGATCTCTAGAAGTTGGGATGCCGTGGAGGAGGGCGCCTCTGAATGAGTAATCCCCTAACATCACGGTATCAGAGATGGTGGGAATGTTAGCATGCGCTTTAGGATGTTCATATGTAGCGGACTTCCGGATTTGATCTCTGTAGTTAGGCCCAAATCTGGCACGCTGGACTAACAATGGAGTCCCCACAAATTTCACGCCATGCAGCATCTCCACCGCCCTAGCAAGCTCTGCTTCAGAGCTCATATGGACGAGGGTAAAGCCTCTATATGAGTCGTACTCCCGGTCTCTAGGCATCACGACGTCCATCACCACCCCTGCGCGACCGAAAATCCTAGAGATATTGATCGGTAACCATCCGGGTGGGTAGCCTTTAACGAAAAGGGTAGGATAGGAGTTTCGCCTTCTCCTAGCTAGAGTTGAAGCCTTCTGAGTTCTGACTGTGTTTCCTGCCTGAAACAACCTTCCACCCATTGTTACCTGTTTCCCCCTCTAAATACTCATTCCGGTCATCTAGTGCCTCAGCTGTTGTAGCATTGTCTATTCTTTTTGTGTTTCTTGTCGAATCCTCCCGTGACGATTCACCTCTATTCGTCAGTTCTCCTCGTAGCATGGTTGTCGTCGTTGGCAGCATCACGTTGTCGTCGGCAACATTGTTGTTGGCAGCATCATGTTGTCGTCCTCAGCTGTTGTAACGCTATCTATTCTTCTCGCGTTTTTTTCATTGAATATTATGAATAAAATTGTGTTTTCCTACTGCTCTAATTTTCTGAGTAGTGAAAATCCAATTGAGTGTGAAAACCCTCCCTCTTTGAAGGTCTAACTACTATGGTGCGAAGCCACACCCATCCCGATTCGCCCCCGTCTCCTACCATCAATATCCATCTCCTATGACCAACCAATCATCAAATCCATCATCATTTCGCAGCGATTCTCCCCATATAACAGAATTTCAAAATCTAGCCTTGTAGGATGGCTGAAACTTCGGCGGAGCACCGTGATCAAACCGATCATCCGTTTGGCCTGAAACTTGGAGGGAAGGTGGCCCACCCCTAGCTGACCAGGGCCAAGCTGGCCTTTTTCTGATTTGTGGGACCCAAACACATGCGGGCCACCACTAGCGCATGTGCGTCAGGCGGTTTAACTGTCCACATGTGCAAAATCGGTTCTAGGTTCTCTCTCCTCTCACCTGATTTCCTTAACCCCAAACCTAGATTGTCCTAAATCCCTATTTCCATGCCATTTTAAACCCTAGGGTTCCCTAAATTAAAATCCGTGAATCCCTTAGATTGGGAAAATATTTTTGTGCATGTGTGGATGAATTTACTCTCCTTTGAGTATTGTTTGGTCTATAATTTTTATTGACCCAACCCTAACATGTGTAGGCCTAGACCTGTATAGATTCCCCTTGATTGAGTGCTTGACTTCATGTGGGATGTAGAATTTTGTGTGATTGTTTCTAATTTAGTATGATCTTAAGCCTGAATTTTTTTTGCATATCATGTTTAATTTCCATGTCCGGCATCACCTAAAATTTTAGAAGGAACCTGTCTGAGGATGAATTTTCTAACCTGACAAGCTTGCTTACATTAGTGGTTATTAGGGGAATGCATAATGGTATTGGCTCTAATTGAACATAAATCAAGCATGGTTTAGTGGATTAGGGCGCATTCATTGTTCAGAGTATCCTCGATATTAACGATAATATCCCCTATATTATCCATATCTCCAGCTCAACAATACTGATAACACTGTTAATATCAGAAATTCCAGGTATCAGCAACGTATTGCTAATCATCGCCAATGTATCGCTAATATTTTTTACTGTGTAAATTCCAAGTGTTGCTTGTATCGCCAATATTTTCAACTGTATAAATTCCAAGTGTCGCTTGTATTGCCAATGTATCGATCATATTTCCATAATATCACCAATGTATCGATATTGCCAAAAATCCGTATTAACAAAATTTCCATTTCAAATTTGATTTATGGATGCATGGTTGATGATGAAATGCATGTTTGTGTGTATGTGTATGCATGCATGGATAGATGGATGGATGGACGGACATGTGTGTGTGTGTGAATCTCTGTGTTTGTGTGTGTGTGTATGCACACACGCATGGATGGATGGATGGATTATGCATGTGCGTTTGTATGTATGTATGTGCGTGCATGTATGGTGGTTGGATGGATGTACGGATCCACCATTTTTCCCATGTTTCCCTATGTCAACGATACATCCTTTTAGACCCTACTAAAGGGAAACCTATTTTATTTATTTATTTGAAAAATAACATCAATATTATGAAGGAACTTGCAAGAAGCAAGCAAAGAATACAAAAGAATAACAAACTGAAACAATAATTACAATTAAAACATTGACTGGAGATGGACAATGTTTATTGACTTTACATATGGAGCCCAACCAAAATGCAATGTGTGATCTTATGAACACAATCCTTAACTGAAATCAGCGTTCGAAATATCGGTATCGCATTACGTATCACATTCTTGGGATACAGATATGTATCGGTTATCGCATGGGATATATCGGTCGTATTGTGTAATGTAATGTTGTTGTTGGAAACACAAGGAGAAATGGGGAAATTGGTTGAATTTTTCAATGAAACTTCGGTGATTGTTAAAAAAGATATCAATATACACTTATAAATCAAAACATTACAAAAAACAAGTACACATAATATGTTTTCTTTATATGGGATCCTAATCTATGTGTTGTCTAACTGAATTGATGTAAGTATATTTAATGTCTATTCATATAATTTATAAATGTAAGAAGACATGTGGAAACACAAATCTAAAAGAAAAGGAAATTCCTCGACGAAACATGTGACATGCCTCCACTACACTAGTTATGGAACGAACTCGGGCCAAAAAAAGGAACGACACCTTTTAGAACCATTCACTGCTTCAACTAGATTGAAAAACAACCCTGGCCTCGGTGGAGCGAGCAAGAGGGTGAGAAAGAGCAAAAGCAACAGCATCGCCACCGCTGCAACAACAGCAGACGTCACGGATTTGTAGTTCTTGCGTAGTAATCCATCACTAGGAAAAAAAGAAGAAGAAGAAGAAGATTGAGTTGCGGGCACGAAGGGCAATCAAGGCAATGGCTTTACAAATATACGAAGAGTAATATAAGGTAGATTCTTCACTCCCCATCCTCCCGTTTGAAATTCATATTTATTCTCAATTACTCCCCTCCACAATGTTCCCTCCTCATATGCCAGTCTCCATAGCCATTTGCCAAGGAATGCTATACTCATAAAACCCAAATCCTTGATACATGTCCCCCCCTTCACCCACCGGTCTACATACATCTTTCCAGCTAAGAAGATGAAATTTTCTTTGTTTACCCTCCCACTCCAAAGAAAGTCTCTTAGTAATTTTTCCAGTCTACTCAATACTAACTTCGGACATTTGAACAATGACAAAGTAAATCGGCATATTAGAAAGAGCGGCTTTAATAGGGGTGTGACAAACCTCCCAATAATAAATAACGACTCTTCCAAATAGATAATTTCCTTTCCACTTTCTCAATTACTGTCCCATAAATTTTTTTTAAGGTTTCCCAATACAAAAAGGCATTCCGAGATATGTCGACGAACAAGAACCTTGTTTGTTCCCAAAAATTAAAGAAAAATTTTCCAACTCAGTTGCCTCCATTCCGATACCCAGCATTTCACTTAAAAATAAATAAATAAATAAAAATAAAATAAAAAATAAAAAATAAAAAATTATTGATGCTAAGACCCAAAACTGCTTTAAAGCATACCACAATTTTCAGAAGATTATCTACAATTCTTTTATCAGCATCGCAAAAAATAAGGGTGTCGTCAGCATATTGAAGGTGAGTGATGTGTAAATTTGATGCTACCTGGAAGCCACTTATCAAACCTGCCACCTCTCCTTACTACATCATCTAACTAAAGGCCTCCCCAGCTACAATAAAAAGATAAGGAGATAGGATCTCCTTGCCTAACGCCCTGGAAGATTTGGAGAAACCCTTAGGCAAACCATTTACCAAGACCGAGAAATACGTAGATTGAACACAAGATCACATCGAGGCCCTCTTTTTTTCTTTTCTTTTTCCCACATCCAAGCTTAACAAGAATGTAGTCAAGAAATTCCCAATCTACATGTAAGTCCAACTTGCATACTAACCCACTCTGCCCATCTTGATGCCTAGAGTGAATGCATTCACTTGCTATGAGAACATTATTAAGAATTTGTCTCCCATAACAAAAGCTCCTTGATATTTAGATATCACCTTTGATAACACCCCTCGAAATCTTCTAGCTAGCACCTTAGCTAAAATTTTATAAGGTCCTCTAGTTAAACTTATGGATCAAAATATTTTGTTTCTTCCGCACCTTCAAGTTAAAGGAGGCACCCAAATCTTTAGAAACGATACCTTGTTCATAGAATTCATGTAAAAAGTCCATAACATCTCCTTTCACCATTTTTCAAAACTAAAAAAATTTAAAAAAAAAAAAAACACACAAAATAGGAAACCCATCAAGGCATGGAGCCTTCTCACCACACATTGAACTTATGGCCGCGAACACTTCTTTCAAGAAAGGAATTTCATGCCAAGCCGCCTCTTCCGACAAAAAGAGGAGAAATCCAGATTGTCTTAATGGGGTTGATTCCACTGTTCTGATGTTAATAGCTTTTTATAGAAAGAGACTACTAATGAGCAAACCTCCTCTTTCGACGTAATTCTTTGACCATCAATTACTATGATGCTAATTTTGTTATCCCGAGCCCTTACACTAGCCATATGGTGAAAAATGTGTTCGTGTCATGTTCTGTCAGCCATAAGGCTCGAGATCGCAGCCTCCACTTAATTTTCTTTTAACCATTCAGAATATTTGAGATTTAAAGCATCTCTCTTTACACCCTCTTCGGCCATCAACTGACAAAAATCCTCAATGTTATCAGTAGCATTGATCTCCTGCAAAATATATTCAAACTCTCAACTCACGAGCCCCGAGAGTTCCCTTTCTTCCATATATTTATCTTCTCTTTCAACATCTTGAGTTTTTTGCTTAATCGAAAGTTGGCTGAAAGAATTCCACCAATCCACAACCAGTTGCGAAAAGCCTTTGATTTGTAACCACGTTACCTCATATCAAAAAGGTTTAGGTCCCCGGTTCTCTGAAGCTACTTCCAGTAATATAGGATGGTGATCAGAAACTGATCTCAAGAACCCTTTCTAGCTAGCAAGAGGGAATTTATCAATCCAATCTACAAAAACTAGAAATCTATCTAACCAGGACATTGTCAGGTTCTGCTGACCATTTGACCAAGTGAACTTGGCTACCCCTAATGGCAAATCCACCAGACTGTCCAAATCCATCCAATCTGTAAAGTCTTGCATACAAGTAATTCTTCCCCCTCTCAATTTCTCATGTGAAAATCTGACCACATTAAAATCACCTCCAACCACCCACAGCTCATGCCATTTCTGACAAACTTCAAAAAGCTCTTTCCATAGAAATTCATGTTGATCCAACAATGCAGGGGCCATATATAAAAGAAAATACCCAGCGAAATCCTGAAGAAGTATCACATAAAAGAATTGAAACAAAAAAATTTCCAACCTTCTCATCTTCCTTTTTCATATTTCAGAAAATTCCAAACGACAACAATACCACCAGCACAACCAATAGCAACGAGAGACAACCGTTCTTTATTTGAAGCCCAGCATATGGAATCCATTAAATTTTTGTCAATCAACTATAACTTTGTTTCCTGAATCACAAGGATCTATCTTGTTCTTTCTACAAAGCTCACATATCTGAGTTTTTTTAGCCAGACATCCCAAACCTATAATATTCCAAGATAATACAATCATTGTTCAACCATATGACCCCATTGCTCTTCTCACCACATACCTTCTTCGTCGTATCATATTGAATAGAACATTCCAAACTTAGAAGTTCTCACAATCCTCTGGGGGTCTTCCTGTGCTTTACTACGTGGTCATCTTGTTGATTGAATGATCCTCTACATTTGACAAATTGTGGAAGCGCATCCACATCATCATTGCTTGCCCCAAAAGAAAGCCCTATAAGACCTCCAACCCTCTCCATCATGTCCTTTGACCATCTTAGTTGATCTATCATGAAGTGCAATCACCCATATAAGTGAACTGATCATCCTATTCTTGCATACCTTGAAGTCGGCATTCCCTGCATATGAGTGAACTGATCTTCTAGATATTTATTTGATTCCTAAATATTTATTTGATTCCTAAAAATGCAAATATGTGTCTTTTTCATTATTACTTAATTCTTAAATATGCAAATGTGTATTTTAGATCCTCTGAAGTATCATTGAAAATTTCCACCATTTTTCCCATGTTTCTCTAATGTTCCCCCTAAGTCGGCGTAACATGCTTTTAGACCCCCATTAAAGAGAAACTCATTATGTATGCATCTTTTTTTATTTTTGCAATTAATTAATTCCTAAATATGCAAATATGTGTATTTTAGCATCTCCCTAAGTTTCATTGAGAAATTCCACCATTTCATCATGTTCCTCCAAAGTTTCCCTCAGTCAATGATACCTTTCCAAGTATCAACAATAATATAGGCGATATCAATACATGTTTCTGTATTTCCAACTAGATACGTGTAACACTACCAATACTACGAACATTAGGCCCATTACATATAAATACAACAAAATGATAGAAAAATAAAAATAAAAAAGTTATAGTTTACCCTTCCTTCCGATACTCTCAAAATAGTCCACTCTGCTTCAATTCATTGAACCCCACTCAAATTTTGTATTTTCATCCTCAAAATAGGCCTCTCTCTCTCTCCAAAAATAAATAAATAAATAAATAATTTTATTTTTTTTTTTAAAAGAGAGGCCTAGATCTACTTAAAAATTAGTTTCTAAGCTTCCTTCATGGTTAAAAGTGTTCTCCATCAGATCATTGGTCAAAAAGCTCTTTTTGTGGGTGATTCGAGAACTCCAACAGTTGGTAGTTTACAAGTCCTCACATGATTATTGTTAATGGCTGCTACTTGTGCCTTCAGGATGTAGAATCCGTCAACCATCCCCTCAACCATTGTTAGTTCACGAATATGTTTTTGAGGATGGGTTCTCAAGTAATTCAATATGGCATGGACTATGTGCCAAGCTCCATCTAGCATTTACTCAAAATGTGGAGAATTCAACATCCACGCAAAGAAGCACAGGCATTTTTGGGAGTTTTTTTTTTTTCTCTCTCTCTCTTTTTTTTTAAAAAAAAAAATATAAAATAATAATAATAATAATAATAATAATAATAATAATAATAATAATAATAAAGAAGAAGAAGAAGAAGAAGAAGAAAAAGATAATGAAGTTTTATTAGAAGAAAGAGCCCGAAAACAACAACTACAAAAACCCACCATAAGGCAAGACCCAGCGATCCCAACATCAAACTGTTTTTACAAACCAAGAGAAAACCAAAAATACAACAATACCCACACAATCAAGAAGCCCACTCCAACATATCTGATTTTTCCCTCCTAAAAGTCTTAAATGCCAGCCCGCTTCGGTTCCTAAAGTAGTGATAGTTTCTTTTTCCCCATAGAGCCCACAACCCAGCCAAGATGACTAATCTGCACTTCCACCTTCCTTCCCACAACCACCCTCGTGCTAGGTGAGGAGGAAAAAATCTTCCATGTTGCCCGACACCCCCTAAGCAACCTTTAAAAAGCTGAAAAATCCTTCCCAGACGATTTTGGCATAGGGGCAATGGATGAAAGATGGTTGACTGCTTCCTTCTTAAAGGCACAGGCTACAAATATTGGTAATGATCACCGACATTTTCCATAGATTATCAATGTTAAGAACCCTATTCCTTCCAACGAACCAAGTGAAGGTTGCTACTTTGGGAGGATCCTCATAGTCCCATATAAAGGCAGTGTGGCATACCACGTTTCTAACTATCCAACGCTTTATCCCATCAAGCACAGTCCGTTGAACATATGTCTTATAAAAAATTTCTTGAGTTTCACGAGGCATGCAACAGTGACACAATACTCCAGAGGCACATCTCCGCTTCGTCCAACTTTAGTTCTATTAGAAATGCCCTCAACAATCTCTCTGCAGTTTTAAGTAATGAAACCAAGGTAAGAAAACAAATAACTTGTTTGGATAGGAAGAATCCAAAACGTGGATATCAACAATCCACGTGGAATCCTATGGGCAAGGAAAACAGCCAATATGAAAAGCATAGAAGGGTCAATGATTAATCAACAAGAGGCATCTCAAAGAACTGTAGAAATGGAATTTAACCTTTTCTGTAAGTCGTGAATTTCTGCAAAAGGAAACCATAATAATGACAGTCGATTTCCACATTGCTTTCTAGTTCATAGCGGAAAAGTAGATTTTTGTGAATCATTTCCAAGGCTTTCAACATTCCCAAACAGCTTATAGCAAAAGGGGAAAAAATCACTTGGACTAGATATAAATTTGACATAAAATCTTTACATGATAACCATTCTTACTAAAATTGCATTCCAAATACTACATCTTGGTTGTCAATTTTTTTAAGCCTCTAGACTCTAGAGCCTTCTTCAAAACCTACAATTTTGAATTCGCCCCTCTAGTCTTACCAACAAGATCACTTCATATATATATATATATATATATATATAGGAAGAAGAAAGAAAGAAGAAAATTTCCCATCTCTTTGCTCCATCATAAAGTGCAAAAGAAAATTCCCCAAATACAACAAGAAATGCAATGCTTATGGAAAACAAACGTCATACGTTTTTTTCTTTAGTATGATTTCCCTCATTTCTCTCTTCGTAACCAATAGATAACCGGTAGTTCTCAAAATAGAACTTTTAGGGATGGTAAACATAGGTTGAGCTTTGTTTTGTTACTATTGTAGGAATCATTGTAGTCAAAGACTTCACAAATATGACTCTGCTACAAAACTGCTGAGGCTTCAAAGCCATCTAGTAATAGATATTTCTATCATATTTTTCATCATTTAGCCTGCCATTAGGAATTACAAGCCTTTAAAGAATATGCACAAACTAAATCTGGATGAGTTTTGGGACTTTATCCTAGCCATTAAGAATTGGCAACTGCAAGAAGGCCGGAGAAAGCGATTCTTTCATAGTTTCGTTGTGATATATCTTCAACTAGAACATAATTGATTTGAGAATAAAAATAGAACATTGATGGGGACATCATGCACATACGCATGCCCCCCACCCTACGCACGTACTCAAGGATGAGGAAGGCCCCACTATCGATCTGGATCAACAACGACATTTATGGAGACCTTTTAGTTAGGGGGCCGTGCTATGGAGCATTGGAGTGGACCCAATCATTATAGGGATTCTACCATTGGATATCATGATCGTGGCCCACTACCCTAGATGATCTAGGATTTTGAGTTTTGGTTATTATCATTATTAGAAACATCATGAACAATTTTGATTGCATTGATTAGTTATTGTTTTTGTTACTTTGTCTCTAAGTAATAGTGTGCGCACATGGTGCGGCTTTTGGGGTTTAAGTTTTTCTTATAAATAGGCAACCCTATGTAGGTTTTTTTTATTATTGAAATTCATGAATAAATTTCTGCATTTTCTCTTCTCTATTCCTCGGAGTTGAAGAAGATAATTGGGTGTGAAACCCTCCCTTCCTCGAAGGGCTAACTACCGTGGTACGAAGTCACAGCCATCACAAATTGTCCCCACCTCCTACACACCACATCTATCATCTCCAACAGCCTTCCCATCTTCAAATTTATCTTTTCTTCGCACTCAAATTCTCCTCTATAGTAGATTTTCAGATTCTAGCCCACCAGGGGGCCGAAACTTTGGTGGAGCACCACACACACAATGGACAGCGGATCGACGTGAAACTTGGCGTGAGGGTGGACCTCCCTTGGCCGACCAACCCCTAGCTGGCAGTTTCTAGTTTCGTGGACCCCACACACGTGCGGACAGGAACTCACACACGTGCGTCTAGGCTGGGCCGTTGTCCACATGTGTGGACTGTCTCAGGTTATTCTCTCTCCCCTATTTCACTCCTCTCTCGCCTTAAATCCCTAACCTTAACCCTAGATAATTCCAAATTCCAAGTTTTTTCCAACTTTTGCAAACACTAGACTTTCCCCAAATTGAAACATGGTGAATCTCTTGAATTAGGGAACTATCCTTTACAAAAGTGGATGAATCTTACACTCCGTTGGGCATTGTTTGGTTTATAATTTTATTTGATCCAGCCCTAAACGTGTATAGGCTTGGACCCCTGTAGATTCCCCTTGTTGAATGTTTGATTGTATGTGGGACATGGAATTTTGTGATTGTTTAAAATTGGTATGATCTAAAGCTTGAAATCTTGCATGTCATATTTAATTTCATGTCCTGCATCAAATTTGGTATCAAAGCTTAGGTTTTTCATTGGGGAATGCATTGCATGTTTAGGGTTTAGTTTATTTATGTCTATTTTGCATCAAGTCTCATCATATAGGGATGTTTAGGACCCATTATTCACGATATGGGCTGCTGAATTTTGTGATTGTTTAAAATTTGTATGATCTAAAACTTGAAATCTTGCATGTCATATTTAATTTCATTACCTGCATCAAATTTGGTATCAGAGCTTAGGTTTTTCATAGAGGAATGCATTGCATGTTTAGGGTTTAGTTTATTTATGTCTATTTTGCATCAAGTCTCATCATCAGTGTTTTAAATAGCGGTAGCGTGTTGCGTAGCATTCAACCCTCTATAGCGTATAGCGTAAGCTACACAATACTTCTATTTTTTAATTAAAAAAGAAATGAAAAATATGATAAATATTAAATAGTACGAAAAAAGCAAAATAGATAAATGTCACATTCTTCAAAAAAACATGCATCACAGTGGACCACCCCACACGTGTGGGCCATGCCATACATACACCATAGTGGACCCCGCGGATGTGGGCCATGCCATACATACAGCATAGTGGACCCCACGCATGTGGGCCATGCCATACACACACCACAGTGGACCCCACGCATGTGGGCCATGGCCACGCATGTGGGTCATGGCATAAAACACCACAGAGGACCCCCGCACGTGGGCCGTGGCATAGAACACTACAGTGGACCCCACGCATGTGTCCCACATAATGGTTGGATGAGTCAAATCCATGCCATAGAAACCACAGCCCCCATAAAAAGAAAAAATAAATTGAAAAAAATGAAAAAATAACGCAACATTTCAGTATAAATAAAAATAAAATTCATTAACAATGATTAAAGGGCTAAAACATACCTTAAATAGAGATTTAATCAACTGAAAATTGATTTTTGGGAGCTATGTGTTCGCGCGGCTACGAAAAGAGGGATACGCAATTTCTCACTTCTTTGGGCTTCAATGCTCCTGAAATTCCAGCAAGATGATGCTCTTGTAATTCTGATTGAACTTCAAAAATCGGATTTGAGAAAGGGCTCTTCGAAATCTTGGAATCAAAGCTTCAAAAATGGGGAACCTACGGCTGCTACGGCACTGCAATAGAGCTGTTCGAAAGCCTTATTGCGATTATTTTAAGTTTTAAAAAAAGACCTATAATATGAGTCTACCACCACCTACTCAAAAGGAAAGATGCCCAATCACCACCATTTAAAAACAAGTTTTTAACTAAGATGACTTTTATTTTAAAATTCTTACAGTAGTCTTGAGGCAAACGCTATATACGCTACACGCTACGTATGTGTAGCATACGCTACTGCGTATTTACGCTATTTTATACGTTATGTAGCATTTTTTGTATGCTACGCTATGTAGCGTACGCTACACGCTATGCTACCACGTTATTTAATACACTGCTCATCATATAGGGCTGTTTAAGACCCATAATTCACGATATGGGCTGCTGAATTTTCTATTGTCAAAAAATCCCCAAATTTCATGGCTGAATTTTCTGTTAACAAATTATTTAGGCAGTTATATTGTTGGAATTTTAGTAGCGTCATGTAGTTTCCCTCATATAGAGTTCTATAGGATCATTTAGTCCCATTTAGACGCATATAGTTGTATTAGAGAGTCTTTGAGTTGAGTGAGTAGTTGTATGCCCACACATACTGGTCGTGGTTTTGGCTTGCATCCTACACTAAACATAGTGCAATTACAAGAGTCAATGAACAATATAATCTCATGGTTTGAGTCTTTGGGTAGGCGCTTGGAACAACGTATTGACCAATGCTTTGAACAACTTAATGTGCGCATTACCCAACTAGAGACCTCCGCCCGAGGCAAACCCCACCATTAGGGAAGATGTCCAATCTCAGGCAAGTGGTTAGGAGAATTGACAAAGGAATAGAAGTGGCCAAGGAATTGGTCATAGGCGCGCACCCGTGCACCCACACCGCGAGGGGTATCGTGATCATTATGACCTAGATGCGCAACGCCTCAAGGGAGATAGAGTAAAAACCCCTACATTTGATGACCACTTAGACCCTAATCCTTTTCTAGATTGGTTGGCAGATATGCACCATTATTTTGAGTGGTACAACATGCCGGATGCTCGTCGAGTCCGATTTGCCAAGATGAAGCTTGTGGGTCAAGCAAGGAAGTTTTGGGCTACTATGGAGTGAAAGAAAAAAAGGTCGAGAGAGCCCCTAATTGTCCATTGGGGAGAAATGAAAGAAACTCTTAAGGGAAAAGTACCTCCCTTTCTCCTATCACTTGAGGTTGGTTAAAGAATGGCAGTCTCTTTGACAAGGTTCCATGAGTGTGGCTGAATACATTGAGAAGTTTGAAGAGTACTTGACCCGGTGTGAAGTTGATGAGGATCTCGTACTCACTCTTGCTTGATTTAAGACGAGCCTTCGTTCTGACATTAGGAGAGTGTTGCTCGCCAAGGACAGACACTCTTGAACAGATGTATCAAGTAGTGTTGGAGGTCGAGCAATACCTCAAAACACCTATAGAAAGGCGGTGTGAGCCTCGCGATTCTGACACTAAGGCCAACCTTTCTAGGGCTAAGCCTACCATGGGATATCAATATAAGCCTTCCGGTAGTGTTCAGTCTGGGCCCAAGGATGATAATGGTAAAGGAGTTGTCGGGTCTAGCTCGCACAAAAGTGATGCGACTAAGTGTTTTAGATGTCTAGGGTTTGGTCACTTTGCCCACCAGTGTAGCACGAGAGAGGGCACCAAGGTGTTCCTTATTGATAGGCAAGTAAAAGTAGTGCACCCAAAAAGTGATGATGAGGAAGAATATGAGCCAGCAGAAACCCCTAGTGATGAGGAAGGGGGAGGGCAAGAGTCTGCGACTCTTGCAGTTGTGTGTCGCGCGTTTACACAAGCAAAGAATACCGACAATTGGCGTCGCAACATGACCCTCTATACTCATGCAAAATGTCGTGATAAGAGCTGCGAGATGATTATGGATAGTGGTAGTTGTACCAACGTGGCATCAACTGACACTATGAACCGTTTGGGCTTGAAGCTTGAAGCCCATCCTCAACCCTATAGAGTGTCTTGGGTTGATGAAACTTCCAGTCCAGTCTTGCACCATTGTCTTGTTCCTATTTAGTTTAGATCATATAAAGCCACACTTTAGTGTGATGTTGTTCCTAGGAAGTCTATTGATCTTATCCATGTCCCCATCCCATAAGTCATCAGAATCTACAGAGTCCTTTGCACATCACATTTATTCATTGCATCAAGAAATCAGGCGAAAGATCAATACTAGTAATGAACATTACAAAATTTATGCAAACAAACATAAACGATTAAAGTAATTCAATGTAGGGGACTCTATGATGGTCCGCATCAGGCCAGAGAGGTACCCTCAGGGAGCTGTTCGTAAATTACATGCGCGTAGCGCTGGACCTTTCAAAATTATAAAACGAAACAGTCTCAATGCGTATGTGGTAGATTTTCCACCTCCCATGGGAATTAGTTCCACATTTAATGTAGAGGATTTAGTTGCATTTCGGGGGATCACTGATACATTGTCCAGCCTTCCACCAAACCATTCTGATTTCCCAGACCTTTCCCTTAATTCATAGCATCTTCCTGACCCATCTTCCCAGCCTCTACCTCTCATACCTACCCTTCCCACACCCAAATATGAGATGGAGGATATTCTGGACCATCAGATAGTATCGACATCGGACGACGGATTTTAAAAGTTCTTAGTCAAGTGGAAGTCACACCCAACTTCAAACAGTATGTGGCTCACTAAGGAGCTTCAGATACTTGATCTTGACATCTTGGAGTTGTTTAGGAGTTTTGTTTCACTGGTGGCAAAATCTTCGCAGCTAGGGAGAGTTGATGGAGACATCATGCGCACACGCAAGGCCCCCACCCTACGCACGTACTCAAGGAATAGGAAGGCCCCATTATCGATCTGGATTGACATCTATGGAGGACCTCTTAGTTACGAGGTCGTGCTATGGAGCATTGGAGTGAACCCGATCATCATAGGGATTCCACCATTGGATCTCATGATCGTGGCCCACTACCCTAAATGATCTAGGATTTTGAGTTTTGGTTATTATCGTTATTAGAAACATCATGAACGGTTTTGATTGCGTTGATTAGTTGTTACTAAGTAATAGTGTGCGCATATGGCACGGCTTTTGGGGTTTAGGGTTTTCTTATAAATAGGTAACCCCATGTAGATTTTTTTAATTGAAGTTTATGAATAAAATTCTGCGTTTTTTCTTCTCTATTCCTTGGAATTGAAGAAGATAATTGGGTGCGAAACCCTCCCTTTCTTGAAGGGCTAACTACCGTGGTGTGAAGCTACAACCATCCCAAATCGTCCCCACCTTTTACACCCCACATCCATCATCTCTCACAGCCTTCCCTCTACGGAAGATTTTCATATTCTGACCCACCAAGGGGCCGAAACTTCAGTGGAGCACCACACACACCGAGCCACGGATCGACATAACACTTGGTGTGAGGTGGACCTCCCCTGGCCGACCAACCCCTAGATGGCCGTTTCCAGTTTCGTGGGCCCCACACAAGTGCAGACAGGAACCCACGCACGTGCGTCTGGGCTGGGCTGTTGTCCACATGAGTGGACTGTCTCAAGTTATTCTCTCTCCTATTTCACTCATCTCTTACCTTAAATCCCTAACTCTAACCCTAGATAATCCCAAATTCCAAGTTTTTTTCAACTTTTGCAAATCCTAGACTTTCCCCGAATTGAAACATAGTGAATCTCTTGAATTAGGGAACTATCCTTTGCAAGAGTGGATGAATCTTACACTCTGTTAGGCATTGTTTGGTTTATCATTTTATTTGATTCGGCCCTAAACATGTGTAGGCTTGGACCCCCATCGATTCCCCTTGTTGAATGTTTGATCGTATGTGGGACATGGAATTTTGTGATTGTTTAAAATTGGTATGATCTAAAGCTTGAGATCTTGCATGTCATATTTAATTTCATGTCCTACATCAAACATCTTAGAAGAGATGCTCTGGTGCTCCCATAGCTAAGGTTGTCAACAAGTTGGGTTCTGGACAGGTACTGGTGTATATGGACCTGACCAAGGGGGTCAATTTCTGGACCTATGGGCTTTTGGTCCAGATACCATATTTGACGTCCCTGATTGAACTCCAATCAAGTTTGGGCATCCGTTGAGAGCCCGAATGACTCAGGTTTCAATAAAGCTTTGGGAATGGGTGGCAAATGGGTATCCGAACAGCTCATAGTTCAATAATACTTTGGGAATTCCAAAAAAGAACCAATAAAAGCTTTCCTCTTAGAATAAAGGATGCAACTCATCTCCCTCTCCCTCTCCCTCTCCTTGTGTATATTTCTATCATATAAGTGTGTGCGTGCAACTGTAAAGATGGAAATATTCACATGGCAATATTACCAACACAAACAGTCTTTTGGTGTGGATGCCATCCAACCCATCCATCAGGTCCATGCCTGACCCCAATCCCAAAATTCAGATAAATCCAAACATCAGGTGGGCCACACCATAGTGAATAATGGGAGGGGATGCCACATTATTACAAACTCTAACATTCCATGTCGGGCACACTGTGGTATGCGTAGGGTTGGAATGGGAAGCTCGTGTTCATTGCTTGATGCACCCTCTTTTGCAAGCATATCAGCTGCCCCATTTGCTTCCCTCCACACATGCTGGAAAGAGGATAATCTCTACTTAAATCCAATACTTCACTGATCATGCTTTGAAATTTTCACGACAATGGCCTCTCAAAACCCATCTTATAATGTTTTAGAATCCCCTTATATCAACACAGGCCACAGGCCATAATTTCTGACCAGCTTAGTCCCATGCAACAGAGCTGCAACTTCCACGTGGGAGTCATGAATCCCCACCAGGCTAGAGAATTCCACAGACTTTTACCATCATGGTTGGTTATGCATCCCCCTATTCCTGCAAAGCCTGGATTACCAAAGGTGCATCTGTCAAAATTGGCCTTGAACTGACCAAATTGGGGAGCAGACCACAAAGAGTTAAAGCCCGCCTTGTCCAGATTCCACTTAATGGCCCCAGTCCACTCACATTCAAAGAGGAGAGTAGGTACCACCAACAACTTACAAATCCCAACTGCAACTCTAGCTGGATTTGATTGGCTATCCTTGAAGATTCTGTAATTCCTCTCCAACCAAATGCGCCATGCTGTTGCAGGAACTACCATCCTCCAGATTTTTCCGTCGTCCTGGGAGAGATATACAGTCTCCAATAACACGAGAAGCCTAGACAAAGAAGAAATCTACTTGAGATTTCGCCAGAAGGTTGGCCCCCAGACCACTTACCATTGAATTTATGGAAGTCAGTAATTCACTTTGGCATTTCCATGGACTGCAATGACAAACAGATCGGCAAATCTTTACCCCAGCAATGAGTCTCCACACCACAAGTCCTGCCAGAATCTAAACATTGGCTCCCTTACCACCAGCAACAGGGCCTGACTCGCACAAATCTGATGCACCCATGACAACCCCCTCTGAACCACTGAACCTTTGGTCCTACTAGCAATACGAATGTCTCAACCTTTAGTCCTCCTCGCCAATTGACAAATCTGAACGGATATAGAGTGATAGGCTACATCTAGGGTTTCTAGTGAGGATATAAGGTTGATAAAGGGGCTGAATTGTTCTTGGGGGTTTAGGCGATGGGTTTGTTAAAGGAATATGGCTAGTATCTTGGCTAGACCTAAAGGTTTAATGGTTTGATATGAATGTAGAACTAATTCTTCTTCTTTTTTCTTTTCTTTGTTTTTCTTTTTTCTTCTTCTTTTTTTTTTTTTTTGGGTGATGGACAGACAAGATATTGGGTTTGGAAGGAGAGTGGAGGCTAGGGTTTTGTAATGGGGAACAAAATGGTGGTTAGGGTTCTAATTTCTAAAGGGTAGGGGCAGTATGAGGTTTTAAGAGGGAAAAGATGGTCGCTAACGTTTTGGATGGAATATGTGTGTGTGTGCATGCGCATCCCGGTCTCCTATGGCACTACTTAGCTCACAGGAGACCATCCATGTGAGCAAAGGGTTGGGCAGCTCATCTGGGCTCCAACATGATGTGTTTCTGAAATCCACTCCGACCATCTGGTGCATCCCCCGGTGTTAGGCCTATGATGCAGGACATGGAAATTAAATATGATATACAAGATTTCAGACTTTAGACCATACTAATTTACAAACAATTAGAAAAATTCTACATCCCACATAAAGTCAAACATTCAACAAGGGAAATCTACGAGGGTTCAAGATTCATCCACACATGCAAAGGATTATTTACCGATCCAAGGGATTCTCACGTTTCAATGCGAAAAAACCTAGGGTTTCAAAAGTGGAATAGAACTTGAGGATTTGAGATGATCTAGGGTTAGGGTTATGGAAACAAGGGACGAGAGAGAACTTGTAATCAGCCCGCACCTGTGGACAGCAAACCGGCCTGACGCACATGTGTGGATGCGGCCCGCACGTGTGTACAACAAACCGGCCTGACGCACTCGCGTGGATGGCAGCCCGCATGTGTGTGGGGCCCACGAATCTGGAATCAACCAGCTAGGGCTTGGTCGGCCAGAGATGGGCCACTTCCCTCCAAATTTCAGGTCAAACGAATGATTGGTTTGAACACGGCCATCGAAGTTTCAGCCCTCCTGCAAGGCTAAATTCTGGAACTTTGCTGTAGGGGATAGATAAGCTACAAACGTGGGTGGATTTGATGAGAGGATGGCTGTAGGAGATGAGAAATACGGATGGTAGGAGAAGGGGCTATTTGGGATGTGTGCGTCTTTGCATCACGGTAGTTAGTCCTTCGAAGAATGGAGGGTTTCACACCCAATTAGGTTTCCACAACTCAAAAAATTAGAAAAGCAGGAAAACGTAGAATTTTATTAATCATCTTCAATGAAAAAAACTCTATAAGGGGTTTCCTATTTATAAGAAAAACCTATACCCCAAAAGTCGCGCCATGTACGCATACTATTACTTAAAGACGAAGTAATCAAAAATAATAACTAATCAATGCAATCTAAGCCATTCGTGATGTTTTTAATAACGGTAATAAGCAAAACTCAAAGTCCTAGGCCACCTAGGGTAGTGGGTCACGATCATGAGATCCAATGATGGGATCTACATGATGATCGGGTCCACCCAAAGGAACCAAAACAGTCCTCTAACTAGGAGGCCCTCAATGGATGTCGTCATCGATCCAGGAAGTTGACCAGGAACTTTTAAAATCTGCCGTCTAACGTTGATATTATCTGATGATCCAGAATCTCTATCTCCTCTCTAGGTGTGGGAAGGGTAGGTATGAGAGGTAGACGCTGGGAAGATGGGTCAGGAGGGGGCAATGGATCAAGAGAAAAGTCTGGAGAATCAGGATGGTTAGGTGACAAGCTGGACAATGTATTAGTGGTCCCCTGAAATGCAACTAGATCCTCCACATTGAATGTGTAACTAATTCCCATGGAATGTGGAAGATCTATCACATACGCATTAAGACCGTTTCGTTTTATAATTTTAAATGATCCAGTGCTACGCACGTGTAATTTACGAACAGCTCCCTAAAGGTACCACTCTGGCCTGATGTGGATCATCACAGTCTCCTACATTGAATTCTTTGAATCGTTTATGTTGGTCAACAGAAATTTTGTAATGTTCATTACTAGTATTGATCTTTCGCCTGATTTCTTGATGCAATGAATGAATGTGATGTGCAAAGGACTCTACGGGCTCTGTTGGCTTATGGGACAGGGACATAGGGACAAGATCAATAGGCTTCCTAAGTTTATAACCAGTAACAACATTAAAAGGACTTAACCTGTGGATCTATTGACAGAACTATTAAATGCAAACTCGGCGATAGGTAGTGCAGTGTCCCACGTCCTGGTGTACTCTCCCACTAAACATCTGAGCAAATTTCCCAGACTCCTATTGATTACCTCAAACAGGTTTGGTAGAGTGCCCCATGGACTAAATCAATGGCGTGTCGTATATCCCTCATAGGGGGAAGCTCATCCGGTAGATCATCAGGAAAGACGTCATAAAACTCATCCACTACCGGAATGGCCTCAGTGGATAACTCTGCACTAACCTTTGGTGCACTTTCCCTAGCCACAAGGGAGTACACCGTCAAATCCGACTCAGTCTCTCGCTCAAAGTCTTTGGTATTTAGAATAGAGAGAGGCTTAGCCTTGGACTTCGATTCCTCAGTGAGGTATTTTTTCTTAAGAGTTTCTTTCATTTCTCTCTAATGGACCATTAGGGGTTCCCTCAACCTCTCTTTCGCTCCACAGTAGCCCAAAACCTCTTTGCTTGGCCCACAAACTTCATCTTAGTAAATTGGAATCGACGAGCATCCGACATGTCGTACCACTCAAAATAGTATATCATATTCGCCAACCAATCTGGAAAAGCTTCAGGGCCTAAGTGGCCATTAAACGTAGAGGCCTCTACTCTAACTCCCTTGAGGAGTTGTGCATCTGGATCATAATGATTATGATGCCCCTCGCGGGGTGGGTGCACACCTGTTTATTTCTTTGGTCACCCCCATTCCCTTGTCTATTCTCTTGACCATCTGCCTGAAATTGGGCATCTTCTTCAATGGCGAGGTTTGCCCAAGCGGAGGTCTCTAGTTGGGTAACGCGCACATTAAGCCGATCTTAGCGTTGGTCAATACGTTGTTCCAAGCGCCTACCCAAAGACTCAAACTGCCAGTTTATGTTTGTCCATTGACTCTTGTAATTGCTCCATATTTAGTGCAGAGTGCAACCCAAAACGGAGATCAGTACGTATAAGTATACAACTACCCACTCAACTCAAAGGTCCTCTAATGCAACTATATGCGTTTAAATGGGACTAAATGCTCCTATAGGACTCTATATGAGGAAAACTACGCAACGCTCCTAAAATTCCAACAAGATAATTGTCCAAACAATTTGTTAACAGAAAATTCAGCAATGAAAATTGGGGAATTTCTGACAATAGAAAATTCAACAGTCTATGTTGTGAATGATGGGCCCTAAACAACCTTATATGATGAAATTTAATGCAAAATAAACGCGAGTAAACTAAACTTAAAACATGCAATGCAATCCCCTATGAAAAACCTAAGCTTTGATACCAAATTTGATGCAAGACATGGAAATTAAATATAATATGCAAGATTTCAGACTTTAGATCATACTAATTTAGAAACAATCATAAAAATTCTACATTTCACATAAAGTCAAGCATTCAACAAGGGGAATCTATGAGAGTCCAAGCCTACACATGTTAGGGTTGAATCAATTAAAAATTATAGACCAAACAATGCTCAAAGGATAGTAGATTCATCCACACATGCAAAGAATTATTTCCCAATCCAAGGGATTCTCACGTTTCAATTCGGAAAAACCTAGGGTTTCAAAAGTGCAATAGAACTTGGGGATTTGAGATGATCTAGGGTTAGGGTTATGGAAACAAGGCAAAAGAGGAGTGAAATAGAAACGAGAGGGAACCTGTGATCAGCCCGCACGTGTGGACAGCAAACCAGCCTAACGCACATACGTGGATGGCAGCTCGCACGTGTGTGGGGCCCACAAATCTGGAATCGGCTAGCTAGGGCCTGGTCAGCCAAGAATGGGCCACCTTCCCTCCAAATTTCAGGCCAAACGGATGATCGATTTGAACACGGTGCTCCGCCGAAGTTTCAGCCCTCCTGCAGGGCCAAATTCTCAAAATCTGTTGTAGGGGATAGATTAGCTGCAAACGTCGGTGGATTTGATGAGAAGATGGCTGTAGGAGATGAGGAATATAGATGGCAGGAGATGGGGGCGATTTGGGATGGGTGTGGCTTCGCACCGCGGTAATTAGCCCTTCGAAGAAAGGAGGGTTTCACACCCAATTAGGTTTCCACACCTCAGAGAATTAGAAAAGCAGGAAAACACAGAATTTTATTAATCATCTTCAATGGAAAAAAATTTACAAGGGATTGCCTATTTATAAGAAAAACCTATACCCCAAAAGCCGTGCCATGTGCGCATACTATTACTTAAAGACGAAGTAATAAAAAATAACAATTAATCAATGCAATCTAAACCGTTCATGATGTTCCTAATAACGATAATAAGCAAAACTCAAAGTCCTAAGTCACCTAGGGTAGTGGGCCACGATCATGAGATCCAATGATGGGATCCATATGATGATCGGGTCCACCCTAAGGAACCAAAACACAGTCCTCTAACTAGGAGACCCTCCATGGATGTCATCATCGATTCAGATCAAAGGTGAGGCCCTCCTTGCGTACGTGCGTAAGGGGGGCATGCGTGTGCGCGAGATGTCCCCATCAGCCTAAGGCTCAAAAACTAGGTGAATCTCTGATTCAGGTGGGCCACACCCAGGAAAATAGTTGAGAGGCGGACACTCACCCTCGATTTTTTATGAGACCCCCTATAATGTGTGCATGAAATCCACACCAACCATTACATGTGTCATCCCACGTTAGGTCAAAGGCCAAAAATCAAACCGACTTGTGATTCATTCAAGTGGCCAAGCCATACAAAATAGTTGGGAGAGATGCTCACCCTTGATTTTTTTTACAGGGCCCACGTGATGAGTATGTGAAATCAACTCCAACCATTAGATGTCACACCAAAAGTTAGGCTTGAGGACCAAAAATAAGGGCCCATCCGTGATTCAGGTAGATCACACCAAGGAAAACAAGAGTGGATTTCAAAAACATATCACAATGAAACATTAGAAAATGATGAAAGGAATGAAGAGGAAGAACATATGATAGGATGATATCAGAACACACATGTACCACAAATCAAATGCACAAGAAGCGTAGTCTCTCTCTCTCTCTCTCTCTCTCTCTCTCTCTCTCTCTCAAAGTAATCTCAACAATATAACCCTAAGAGAGTTACACCACCCCTTTTCCTAAATTAATAAATTCAGGTTACAAACCACTTTTACCAAAATAAAATTTTTTTAAAAAAAATGGAGTTACATGCCCCAAAAGTACTTTAAATAGCTTGAAAAAAACCAACAAAGATTAGAGTAACATAAGCTGCCTTAGCATTCTCTATTAGCTTGAGTGTCTCTTATCATTTATTTTTAAAGCATAGAACATCAACAAATAGCGAACGGTAACTTCTTCCCCCACGTGGATCCCATGTTAGGCTCACACGTGCGACCATGCATGACCCACAGTCCCACACTGTTCGAATAAAAGTCCAATAGTATATCTTCAATGCTTTAAAAAAAAAAAAAAAAAAAAAAAAAAAAAAAAAAAAAAAAAAACCTGTATGATCAGAATAGCATAAGCCATGCTAAATTGATGAACAAAAAGGAACTAGATACAGTGAGGACGTGTAGCTCCCAAAGTGATTGTTGGCAAAGATCCACTCCAATTTCCAATAGATAGCTAAATATGAGCACCTAAGGATGAAATCTATCTGTGAAAAATTCCAACCCAAACCCATCATGCCACTGCACACCTATGTGCATCGAACAAGTGAGCTCATATAAAAGCTCACAAGGATAGACACCAAATCCTGTGTGGATCACAGAAGTGACCTCCAGTTCCATGATCAATTTCGAAGTATAACTATGTGGAAAGTAGTACACGCCATGACTGTCACCCTACCCATAACTCCCCACAAAAAACGCTCACAACTATTTATGCACACATGTACATGCTTGCACATTTATGCCTACATTAACATCAGATAACATGACCGCTTTTAATGTTAGGAGAAATACCTCTGTAGCAATGTCACGAGGAGAATGCTTAAGTTCCATTGAATCAGGAATAAACCGCAAATCCAACATATTTGATGACCTTTCAAGCTCAACTCCATCACAAGTTTTGTAAAGGTGATCTGCAGTAGCACTTGAGTCGCATTCCACAACTGCAAAGTAGTACCTGTGAGTATCAAAACAGACAGAAGACACCACTCGATAAATGTGTTTGAGGACCCGCATGGAGCAAAATCATTTCTTGTCTATAAAAGATCTTTATGTTACATTTCATAGGCAACTACCAGTATTATGAAGCGAAATCATTAGTAGGCTGGAAAGGAATAAGAAGAAATGCAAGTGAGCTTCTCGGTCAGTCACCTTAGTGTATTCAGCTCATATTGACGCCACATTTCTTCATCATCGTCATCATCATCGTCATCGTCATCATCTTCATTTTGCTTTTTGTAGCTCTCAAAGAGGGCAGTGGGTCCATGTACTGCTTCCACTTCCATACATTTAAGCCCAAACTCTGTAGGATAGATGGCCACCGACAAAATTTGCCCATCTTTTGGGAGATATGAGCCCAATAATACATAGAGATCAACAGCCTGCAGAAAACGGTAATGTTCTCAGCCAAAACTGTTCAACTATAATAAACTCTTGCAACTGTTCTCTGTGGATCACAAACTTTGAATGCTCTCCTCATCACACAATTAATTTCTTTTTAGAGATAACAACAATTTATTAAAAAGCTCACAAAACACGAGAAAAGAATACAGCCCGGGAAGAAACAACAAAAACAACTAAAGAGCAGGCAACCGAAGTTGCCTATCCATTTCCCACCCAGTCTGAAAGGAGGCCTTTGATTTTACAAATAACCTCAAAAGGCCATAAAAGCATTAAACAAATACAAACAATTTGCCAACACATGAATCCATCAACAGTGTTCATAGAAGTCATAACAACAACCATTAGTGTATGTTATAGTAGCCCAACATACATTATAAATAAAAAATTAAAATATATATATATTTAAAAAAAAAAAAAAAAACAACAACAACAACAACAAAGAACTGCGGCAGCCACTGCACAACCTCAAGCAGGAAATAGGTATATGTCACTAGATGAAAAGAAAGTGTATTACATAACAGCGTCAGCTGGCGTATCCACCTGCTTGCTGGATGATTGGGATGAATGTATGTGCTGCCAGGTGGTTCTCCAAGGTTCTTACTATATATCAATTGAATGTATGTGCCAACTGTATATCAGCTTTGTCCCATGAATGTACATGCTATATATCAACTGTATATCAGCTTTCCCTTCCCTATTCGTCTCCAATATCCCAGAAGATTGGGATGAATACATGCTATCCTGTATCTTTCGCAAGGTGAGGACTGTTAAGGAGATCATAATCCCTGGGGGGGGGGGGGGGGGGGGAAGGACTGCAGAGGAGAGGCCTTGCCTTCGTTTGGGTTGAATCGTTGGAAGAGGCTTCTTCAGCCATTTCCCAATTGCATCAGAAAGGTTTCAACGGACACTGAATTTCAGTCCAGACGGCAAAATACGGGCCAATTCAGGAACCCTCAGGTCACATGAGGATTTCCCAGAACCCCTCCATCCCAGAAGCTGCAACGTTTTCAAAGGCCCCCTCCTCCCGTATCCCTGAACAGTCCTTCAAAGAGGTGCTAACAGAAGACTTCTGGCAGAACAGGCAATCCAGAGACCCTCCCGATGCCACACCCCCAGCCCTTCCTGGTGCTTCAGAACATATCTGGAACGTTAGCTCTATCTCTGGACAGGAGATTGTGGTCGATCGATCTTTGGTCCTTGAAGCAGAGGCTGCCTATAGTAGCAGCCTAGTTATCACTTGCCAGGGGGAGACCTCGATGGCGGACGTTACTCTTTGGCTGGAATTCTTCGGCCACCTTAGATCTGGGGATTATAGCCTCACACCCTTGAGAATGTCTGAGCTTCTTCTCAACCTCAAGCCAGAAACCAATCTGGATTTCATTCGTCAAGCAAAAGCTCAGTACAGGGAAGGCCCAGTGATCTCTATTTGCAAATGGGAGGAATTCTCCTAGTTCAGCTCTACTACCAATTGGTATCACTTTAAAAGAGTTCCTTTAGAACTATGAAACCTAGAGTTCCTTCTCACAGTTGGATCATGTGTCGGAGATGTCATCCAGTTCGACCCTGCAACAGAATTGGGCTAGGAGCTCTGCTTTACTCGCATTCAAATCAGAAACAAGAAATCCTGCTGGATTGTTTCTGAAATTCTGGTCGTGGTGGGGGAAGACAAGTTTTTTTATTTCAGTCTTGCCAGAATCTGATGATTGTTTCCCAACAGGAATCCATGGAGGAGCTGATGGGGTGGCGAACTTCCAGAGAGAGGCAGGCTTCTGTTCCAATTGTGCCCGGCGAAGTGAGAGCAGGTTTCCTCCAGTGCTCCGGCAGAGTACCAACGACTCTCATGGAGCCATGCGATGACTGTAGCCCAGCATCCGATGGCTACAATCAATCCCCAGCTCCTGAGTCGGGTAGTTTTGCATCGATGCAGGACCCACCGGATTCAGCCCCGGAACCAGTTCAAGGCCCGGATGCCAGTCTCCTTTAGGTGGTTCCCTGCGATTAACCTTCCTACTCATCTAAAGACCCATCCCCAGTCCTGGCTCCAGAGGGAGTCTTCAGTGGCTAAATATGGGATTGAAGAGGGGTGATTCACTAAACCCACCACCCTTTACAAAGCTTCCAACATTTGGAAGGCCATAATAGGAGCCAAAGTGTCCTTCTATGAAGGCCTCAAAGGATTAAATTATGGTGGTAGGATAGATGGATTTTAGACACAACCCTGCTGATGCCTTCCTAATCCAGCCAGGATTTCCTCCAACCTATCTTATATTCACGATTGTTTCTCTCCTGTTGGAACAGGAGCTTGGTGCCCTCCGTGCAAAAGAGCCCTCACTGAACCAGAATCTGAAGCATTCCTTCATCCTCTCCTCCTTCAGGAATTCAACCTTCTCCAGACTTGGATGACGGCTTTTCCTGGTCGCTAGCTCCCTCCGGTGTGTTTACAGTAAGTCCTTTATAAATCCTTCTCCAGCTATTCTCTGAACCAAGCCCTGGATTTCCCTTCTTTTAGCACTATCAGGCCCCCTAAAAGGTTGCAGCCTTCATCTAGCTCCTGGCTAGTGGGAGAGTACTAGCCCTAGACAATCTGCAAAGTACGTGGGTTGTACCTTCCTAATGTCTGCCCTTTCTGCAGCAAAGATGCAAGTCCATCCTGCATATTTTCCTTCACTGTAGCTACACTACCAATATCTGGGTTGTTGTCTACAACATCTTCTCTATCTCTTGGGTTATGCCAAGCACCATCTGCCAATTCCTCCATGCCCCGGCACACCACCTTCTTCAACAAAGACACTACTTCAGTTTGGCGGTTGACCGGCATGGCAGCCCTTTGGGGCATATGGAGAGAGCAAAATGTGCGAAGCTTCTAGAATGGGTCCTCCCCCACTGCCTCTGTTTCTCAGCATATCCTTTGGCGGCTGAGGAATGGTCCATCTCCCCCCTCATAGACATATCCAGTCTTTTAGCATTCCTGTGGATATGTTTCTGCTGTTTTGAGGCCTTCAGTCTTTTGGCTCCTTTGTCTTAGCTCCGAGTTGTGTAGGTGTTTCCTAGGTTTCTTTATTTTTCTTTTGTTTGCTTGTTGTTCTTCTGTTCTATTTCTCTTTTGCCTTATTGGGTTGTCTTTGTTTTTTTTCCCCTCTCTCTCTCTCTCTCTCTCTCTCTCTCTCTCTCTCTCTCTCCTCGTTCTCTCTCTCTCTCTCTCTCTCTCTCTCTCTCTCTCTCTCTCTCTCTCTCACTCTCTCTCTCTCTCTCTCTCTCTCTCCTCTCTCTCTCTCTCTCTCTCCTCTCTCTCTCTCTCTCTCTCTCTCTCCTCTCTCTCTCTTCTCTCTCTCTCTCTCTCCTCTCTTCTCTCTCTCTCCTCTCTCTCTCTCTCTCAATGAATTTCTCAATCTTCAAAAAAAAAAAAATAATAAATAAATAAAAATCCTATCTCTTCATCCAACAAATTCCTGCAGCACGAGGGAGACCAAATGATGGAACCATTGCACACAGCATAGCATTGATCCAAGTCAGGAGGTGTTAGAAGCCATGGTTTTCAATGTTGTTTGATAAGACTCAATATCATCCAATTCCTATCAATTCTGGACCAAATAACAAGTCACTATACCGATACGGGACTGAAACCAACCAAAACGGGAAGCATTTGCAGGTTTCGTTCCCCAGTGAATCACATCCCAAAACTGCTACTCAGATTCATGGTTAGAAGTTCAGCTGACTAAACCAAACCAAGGAAAATACAAGTAAATTTTGGAAATTGCATTTTTATAGTTTGCCTACGAGTGATTCTCATGCATCTTTATTAAGCCCAGTTGTAAAGCATTTTCGTTGAAGGGTGAGCTCCCAGTACCTTGTCCCCTTTCCATGATTGCCATGCAGGGAGATTAGTAGTACTCAAGGCCTATGTTACCCAGTTTGACTTCAAAATACATAAAAGTATTTGTATCTCATCCTGTCCTGCAATATAATCTTACATGTAAAATCTGCACTACCATCATATCAAGCGGAAGACTCTGGTTTTCCGGACTCCTGGTTTTAGATGTTATCCAATATAGGAATGGACAGTGTTAGATAGATGGTATGAAAGAGAAATGGATTGGACTCTGGTGAATTGAGGGAAGAAATTCTCTAAAGCTTGAGGTGATGGATCTCGAAAAGGCAGTTTCTTTGTCCCCAATCTCTCCTTCGACAAAAAATCATTGCCGTCCAAGTAGAAAGTTTGGAAAGGGAAGTAGAATGGATCAAAAGAGAAATTCTGGTGGCCAATGTTTCACTTTGAAGCCTACTAGCTAAAGAGAAATTCACCATCTCCTAAAATCACAAATCAGAGAGGCAATGCAGTGGGGAGGATAAGAAATCAGTAGCAGTCACTACCACCATTCCAGAGCCCAGACTGCAATGAAGGACATTCCAAAAGGGTAAAATACATCTTGAAGGCACCCTTGGAGTCATACACAAAGGTCTGAGACTGAAAGTGAGGGGGTCCAAATGGGCCATGAGTGAATCCTTGTTCACTAATCAATGGGGCACGTGTGATCATGATGCATGTGATCAGATCACACATGTCCAGAGATGGACCCACATGCATGAGTAGCATCCACTGATACAGGAAATGAAAGTTACAACTAACGCACCTTCTGTGGGCAGATGGTGATGCATGCTGTCAGATCACTTATATGTCCAGAGTAGGACCCACTTTTATCACATGTGAGTGGCATCCATCGATAGAGGAAATGGGAGCTACTACTAATGAACCTTCTGTAGCCTGTCTATAAAAACAACCCATATGCAGGGTATTTGGGTAGCTTGGAGAAGATAACTTTATGATATAGAATCTTTAAAAAAGTTGTTAAGTTTCCTATTTTAGAACTTCATATGATAATCTTCAAATGCCTGATTGTTTAATTGGAAAACCTTGGAAAATAAATTGTTTTTCACTGATTTAGCATCTTACCTTGTTTGAGAAACAAAGAAACTGGAGAAAATTATTTCTCATTTCCACAGTTTGACTCCAAACCGAGGAATATAAACTGCTCAAAAAATAGTTGTAATTCGACCATTCTCCAGGGTTTGAAAATAAATTACCAATGGATGGGCCTTTTATGCACCTACACCGAATAAGCAGCGTAATGTGGCCCTCAACGAAACAACCCCAATACCAAGGAAGCGTTCTACTACCTCAGTTCCACCAGTAACTCCATGCTCAATGCACTATGGTGAACTTACTGCCATTGCAATCTAATGATAAGCACTCTACCTTCTGATTTTTAAGTACTTACACTTCCCCTTCGATCTCATCGCCAAAAGGGTCTTGATGGACATGCATGCAAATCGGGTGGTCAATAATGGCTGCGTTATTTTCATGGGTGATTTTGGGATGAATGTCCATCTTCTCAACCGTTGACTGGATGGTTAGGATAATCCGATCAAAGTCATTCTTAAGAGGGATGAGCAATTGAAGGGGGGGCCATCATGGACTGTGTATATCAATGATCAAAACTTCTCAATTATAATTCGTATAGATCTTGTTTCCCTAGTCAACAATCGAATGTTTAGAATCATCTAATCAAAGTGACTTTTAAAAGGGATGAGCAATTGATGTTGGGTCCCACATGGACTATCCAAATTATGTATAAGAGGAATGGGTAATTCAAAGGTGGGCCCACATCATGGACAACGGTTAGATGTTTCTATGGTATAATTAATATGGACCATCAGCTATTGATCTGATGGTTTGAATCATCAAATCAAAGTGATCTTTTAGGAGGGATGGATAATAAAAGGTTGGCCCACTAGATGAACGGTCTAGATCATGGATAGGACCTCTTATAGTACAATATGGATTGTCCAGTTCCCTAGCATTGACTGTATGGTTAGGACATCATATTGGAGTGAATTCTTAGAGGTGCAATCAGAGGTGATCCCCACATGATGGGTGGTCAAGATTAATGATTGAACATCTCTCTCTCTCTCTCTCTCTCTCTCTCTCTCTCTCTCTCTCTCTCTCTCTCTCTCTCTTTTTTTTTATGAACATCTCTCTATCCATTCATTGAACGTTTAGAATTATCCCATGATGAATGGCTTAGATCCATTATTAGACCATTTTATATTATATTTGATTTCAACCATTAATTTTGATGAGATTTTTTTTTCTTTTTCTTTTTTTTTGAGATAACAACAATTTATTGAAAAGCCCAGCGAAAGGCAGGAAAAGAATACAAAGCTACACAAACACCGCTAAACGAGCAAAGAAAGAACAGCCATAGGAGTATCATGAGGGACCCAACACCTAATGGGACCAATGACAACCCTATCGTTTGGCACCATGGATTTGGGGGTTTGAAATCCAAGGTGAAAGCTTGGATTGCATCTAGAATCCTTCAAAGAGTTGCATGTATAACATGTATGTCACTAGGCTATTAGTCTATTGGGCACATAGTCCACTAATGATATCCCAAAACAATCAGATTATCAATTGCATTACTATAATTACTTTAATACGATGATTTGTGCCATCCAAACATTGTCCATGTAAATCAATGGTTAAAAATCATTGGTTAGTCACTCGGATGTGATCTTATGCTTGTGGCCCATCCAAGACTTGGCATTTCATCATTTTCAGGCAAAGTGCATATTTCAATGAGCTTATTACAACCATTGTGTCAAACATTACATACATACACTAATTAGAGATATTAAAGTTGATTTAGTAATTAAATTCAAACCCTTGTAAATATACTATGCATAGCTACTTTTGGATTACAGGGGATTCTCAATCTAGGGGGTCTCAAATCCAAGGTGCTTCGAATCCAGGCGGTTTCAAATCCAAGGGATTCCGAATTGAGGGGTTTCCAAATCCACACTCCCAAACAGGCCACAATAACCCCGTCCCCCAAGGATCTTCCAGCCTTAAAACATCGCTCATTCCTCTCTTTCCAAATAACCCAAAAGATAGCCAAGATAAGGAGCCTCCAGATCTTTTTCCCCGCTTTCCCACCACCCCCACCATGCCATGCCCACATGAGATTCTCCACCAATTCTGGCATTACCCACATCATGTTAGCCTCTTGAAGGAAGAAATCCCACACTTGCCGAATTGATGAGATTTGATTGGATGTTTGAATAATTCAATCCTAATTGATTTCGACCATTAATTTTGATGAGAATTGATTGGATTTTTGAATAGTCCAATCCTAATTGATTTCAAAGACTTGGAAGCTCTCTCCTAAAATGTAAATTTGATTAACCCAACCAAAAAAAAGAATGTAGAAAATCATGAATTTGAAAAGAAAAAACCCAAACAACAAATTTACAAATTAATCAACATCCAACTTCATGAAGATACCAATTAAAGAACTTTGAAATTCATGAATCGACTAATTTCACGCACCCAAACAGGCCCCCAGCTAATTTTTCTGTAAACAGACAGCATACTGGCGGGTTCAGCATTCTTTGTCTGCTGATAAATTGCTCAGTTAATGTCTGTGTGGAAGAATACTGCATGCTGTCTGGTTCAGAATGTTGCCTGTTAATACATGGTTCAGCGTGCCATGGCTAAGTGGACTGCTAACGTCAAATCATTAATATATATATATGATCATACATGGTTCAGCTACCGTCCCCTGTTCACAACTCAAACTGCAATGCAATTTGCTGCTATTGAGTGAACCAGGACATTACTGCTTCAGCTGCAATTTACTCTTTTTTTTCATGCATATTGAATAGACCTATGACCTATCAACTGCAACATGCTTGTACTTGATAGTTACACAATTGTTGTCTGTGTTGCATATTGAGTAGACCTATCAACTGCAAGAGACTCCGTACTTAATAGTCACCCAATTGGTAGCCTTTGTGTTGGGAATGAGTGAGTCTTTGTTGGAAGAAGTGAGTCTTTGTGATGGCAAGGAGTTCCCAGTTGCTAGATGATTTCCTTTTTCCAAGAAAAGTCGCATAATTTAAATAAAGAATCTCAATACAATCAAATCAAATTCAGTTGTGAGTTTATTTTGAGCATGGCAATAACACAGAACCAAAGTAGACCTATGAACACAAGGAAATTCTTGCACCAAATTAAAAACATACTGTAATTCAATTGTATATAGCATATATGAAAATTGGTGTTGTTATAGTTGTCCAAGGAAAAAGCTTTAGACTAGCTGCTTGATAATATAAGCATAATTCAAAAGGAGCTAGAAAATATCAGAACTTAAAACAAGCACATACCTTGACATGTTTCCAATCCAAATTGACAATTGCCAATCTGTGAGTTTCACATTCGATTATCGGTATATCTTCCTGTTTCCACATATTGAACAGACAAAGTGAGGTAAATAACAAAAACATAATGCAAAAGAAAAATAAACATAGCATGAAAAGGACTTGCACCAACCATTCTTCTCAGTATGAAAGGCTTAGATTTCAAGACCATTAAGTTGTAGAAAACATGTAGGCTCACTACTACAAAGCCACAACTACTTATATTTATTTAATTAGTTATTAATGTTACCCATCCTTGTTGAAAATATGCAGTCATTAAAAAGCTAAACACGTGAGGAATAAGATCTTTTCTTAAGGATAGGAATAAGATTTCTTAATACAGATAACAAGAAAACTGAAGACCATCCATGCTTTATGGGACCATAGTTACATGAGTTTGAAGCAAAGCGGCAATAAATTCAGGTGCATGAACGAAGGCGGAAGCACTAGTACAAGTCTGAAGCGTGATTCGAAGCAGCAGCAGTGCCTATTTCGAAGAATCCCGCAACTAAGTATGACACAGATTGTTGGGCAGTTAAGGAACAACATGTTACATAGGATGAACATAGCTAAAACAAGGATGCTGAGATGGATGATTGGCAAGAGGAAGGATAGAATTAGAAATGAATGCATTCAATGAAACTTAGGAGTAGAACCAATATGTGATAAGACAAGGGAAAATAAATTTACATGGTTTAGCCATGTGCAATAGAAACCTAGAAAGAAGATTTACATGGTTTAGCCATGTGAAACAGAGACCAAGAACTGCACTGGTTATTAGGAGTTTGGGACTTAGGAGTGACTAGTGAATTGGTTCAAGATGAAGGCTCTAACAGGGCAAAGGGCAAGGTGGACATGGGTGGTGATAGTAAGAAAAGACTTGAAGACATGGTTTAACTGATGATATGGTCCTTGGTGAAGTAGAATGGCAGAACAAGATTCATGTAGCCAACCCCAATTAGATGGATAAGACTTGGATGATGACGATGATGATATTAAGGAAAAACCTCGAAATAGAAATACATCAATGAGGATTAGTTCTCTACAAGGATCTCGGTCCTCAGAGCCTCCTCTTTCACAAGGCAATAAGCGGACCACAAGACTCCTTTGAGACTACAATAAACTAAAGTGTTAAACGCAGCTGTTAGGACCTTAATTTCCTTATAATCTAAACTCATCTTTCACCACTCTAACAGCTTGTTTGAATCCCCAACTCAACACCTTAAAAGAAGAACCTTCCACAAGAGTCGAACCTTGAAAAGCATTAGATGTGATTCAAAGCCCTTAGTGGAGGGTTGCTCTAGTTTCATGGACGTCATCATTCCTTGCTCTCCCAAAATAAAGCCAAATTACATAACCTAAGAAGGGGAGTTAATGAGTTACGAATTCAAAGAGGATTTGAAAAACAAAAGAAAACCATAATGCAATAAGGAAATTACCAAAATGCCCTTGAATCGCATCACAACCATATGGTTACTACGAAATTGGTTATTGCATTTATTGAGTAAAAAATGTTTTATTGCAATGAGAAATAAGAGTTTTTTTTTTTCCATACCACTATTTCATTTATCCTTGACCCTAGAGAAACTAATTCCACGGTGAACAATCCAGCTAAATTCAGTGTAGTGAGGCCCACTTTGTTTTTCTAGGAGTCTTATTCATTATCTTAACAAATAGAGCCCTTCTAGATACGAGTATATGAACATTGACAAGCAAGAGTATGTTAGTAGAAACGACAAAACGAATGACAGTGAACATAGCTTGAGTTCAAGAGATCAAGTGGAATTGAGGCAGAAGCAGAAACAGTTATAAATATAACCCTTGGTATATAAGAAAGGACAATAATATAAATGGGATTGGGATGGTGGTAGATATAGATTTAAAGGATAAAGTTGTAGATTTTAAGAGAGTAAGTAAAAGAATTTATTTTAAATTTTTGTATTAGGAAAGAATCAAGAGACAATTCTGGGAAGATATGCGTTGAAGGGAGGGTTTGAGGATAGAATCAAGAGATAATCAATGTCATCAATGCATATGCGTTGAAGGGAAGGTTTGAGGATAGAATCAAGAGACAATTCTAGGAAGATATTGGATGGATTAATGCAAGAATTTCTGAATAGAGAGAGGCAGTTGGAGGAGAAAACTTAAATGGTCATGTAGGAAAAGGAATTATAGGATATGATAGGCGACACAGAGGATGTGGCTTTGGGAAAAATGAGATCGAGGAAGTTATCCTTGACTTCACTATGGTCTACAATTTAGCTTTAGCAAACACATAGTTCAAAAGGAGATATGCCCATTCAATAACTTTCAAAAGTAGATCATATATAAGCCAAATAGATTTTTTTTTTTTTTCTACTTAGAAAGACAAAACAATCAATATGCAAATTGCAAGGACTGCAAGGTGATAATTGGAGAGAGTTTGGCCATGCAACATAGGTTAATGGTTATGTTTACATTAAGAGATAGAAGAAATGATGAAATTAATAGGTCTCCAAAAACTAGGTGGTATAATTGAAAGGGAAAGAGAGCAATGTTATTCATAAATAAATTGATGGAAGAAGGAAATCAGAATGTCAAGGAAGAGCTAATGATAACAATGTTAGGAGCAATTTTACATTGTTATCATTGCATACCGGAGGAGGAGGGTTGAACCAGTCTCCTTATGGCTAGCCGACCATTACATGAGACCCACTTGACCCAATTCACATTTCTAACTACATTGAAGACCCCACGTGTATGTTTGAGCATCTTTGAATACCAGCACTGGGAAGATGCATGTGGACTGTATATCGGAGCTTGATGGAGAAATCGGACCATTGGATCGAGTAGACAAGATGATCAGACCATTGGATAATCATAATTGGACATCTCAATCGTGGACCCCCTTTGGCCACGAAATAGTTTAGTTGTTTAGATTGTTTACATGCTTCGTTATTTTTTGTATAGCTTATATTTGTATTGAGATTAGGAAGTTAGGAACAACTTTTAATTTATTAAGCATCTTTATGTTAAGAATCATATCTGAGAGTGCCTTTTTCATAAAAGGTCTTTTCTAAGACTGTAAAAGATAAATGGGTGTGTTTGAAGCCCTAATGCCATTATTTTGGGAAAAAACAAAAAAGCTTCATGTTTTCTCTTTGATGCAGGACAAATAACCACTTGCTATAAAAGCTCAAACTGATAGAGCATAGCAAATTAATCCACTTATCTCATAGCCCAAGCCCCACATCCATGGGTTAGGTCCTCAGCCGAACCCTCCTCATGGGCCCCAAATCACATGGGTTCCACCTTACACGAGCGACCCACCTCACATGGACCACCCACCTCGAGTGTGCCCGCGCATCCCACAAGCCACCCTACTCAAGCTTGGTGTAAAAATGCCCCTGCATTAATCACCCCCAATGAAGAGTCTCAAACACAAGACCTACCTCTCTGATACCAATTTGATGCAGGATAATTAACCACTTGTTCTAAAAGCTCGAACTGATAGAGCATGGCGAGTTAATCCTTTTATCTCATAGCCCAGACCTCACATCCATGGGTTATGTCCTCGGTCGAACCCTCATCGTGGCCCCAAATCACATGGGTTCTACCCCTCGTGGGCGCCAAATCACATAGATTCCACCTCACACGAGCCACCTAACTCACACGAGTTGTCCACCTTGTGTGCCCCCGCATCCCACAAGCCACCCCAATCAAGCCCAGTGTGAAAATGCCCCTACATTAATCACCCCCGGTGAGGAGTCTCGAACACGAGACCTCCCATTCTAATACCAATTCGATGCAGGACAATTACAACTTGCTCTAAAAGCTCGAACTGATAGAGCATGGCGAATTAATCCTTTTATCCCATACCCAAACCCCACATCCATGGGTTAGGTCATCGGTCAAACCCTCCTCATGGCCCCTAAACCACAAGGGTTTCATCCCCTCGTGGACCCCAAATCACATGGGTTTCGCCTCACACGGGCCGCCCACCCTGAGCGTACCCTTGCATCCCACAGGCTATCCTACTCGAGCCAGGTGTGAAAATGCCCCTACATTACTCTTTTTCATGTGATTTGAAGAATAGTCCATGTGATTTAGAGCTTGGGTGTGGTGTAATTCCATTCTCTATTCAACGGAGGTGTCAGGCTTCCATCTATCATATTCTCTCTTCATTTCTATCCAAAAAGAAGTATTTTTTCAAAAATTTCATCTCTCTTCTTCCCTTCTTATCCAAAACCATCTAAATCATCTTTTTCTTCAACTTTTCATCATCTAACTTCAACCCTAACCGAAATCAACCATTGAGGACCCCAAAACCCTGACCAACGACCTACACGTGTGATCATATGCGCATATGTGTGAGCCCCTAGGTTAACCATATGAACAACCCCCTAATCACTTGATTTCCCCTTGCTTCCCCCATCAAAACCCTTTGGTTCCCTACCCCTAACTCTACGTATAAACCCTAACCCTAACCCTAACCCAAGATTCTCTAATTTCCTAATTTTCCCAAATTCCCAAACATTAAATCTCTAATTTCCTTAATTTACCCAAAATCCCCAAGTTCCCTTCATCCAAAACCTTAATTCACCTCTACCAATACCTAAATCTATCAATCCCCTTAACCAAATCATCCAATTTAACCCTAATTTCATCCTTTCCCCAAATTCTAAAAAGCTCTAATTTAAAAATTCTCACTTCCTATGAATCATAATATTCCAAATTTCATATTTTCCCCTTCCTAACCCTAATCCTAGAACCTACGAGTTAGCCCCTTGAGTGTGGAACATGTCTACGTTAAATTGTAAGTTTTATCCTTCCATCGGGCCTAGTTTTCTTTAATTGATTTATGTGATTTCTTAGCATGCAGGCATGTGATTTTGCTTAAGTCAAATTTTATTTCCTATTGTTTACTCTTAATTACGTTGTTGATCAGCATCTTTGGTTAATTGAATTACTTTATGGACTTTCATAATCTCCATGTTACATGCTAGCATTAAATCATGTGTCCTGGATCACAAGTGTTACACACAATTCCGATCCAAGAAACAGAAGGGAAAGATTTAAAATTCCTTTGTGTCATTAGATATTCCAACATGTCCTCACCGCTGAGGCCTACATAAGTTTTTGAGTTTTTCAATGATCAGGACCATCCATGTTGTGTGTGGTATCAATATGTCCACTTGGGTTATCCCACCATCAATGTTGGATGCTAAAAAAATACGCCAATCCAAACCATCATGTTGGATGGCACACATACAAAAAGATGGGCCCTATACAAGTGATATCACGTAAGCAATTGAACAAGCAGATACATAGGTGAAATTTTAACATGGAGGTAAATAAAATTTTACATGCAAATGAATAGCCTGCAAAAATAAGCCTATTTTAGAAGGACTTGTACAAGAACCATCCTCTTTGGGCAAAATTTCTGCACTTGTTGCCACTTTTGGCTACTTTTGGCTAGATCGTGACAACACATCTATAACATGTATAGAGAGCCATGGTTCTACATGTCTGTAACATGTATAGAGAGCTATGGTTCTATGCTGCATCTTGCCCAAATGGCCCACCAGCAGTCACATCTAACAATTCAATAAGTAGGGTCCATGGTTCTACAGTCTAACCCAAACAAGAATTTAATATAACTTATTTACTTATTTTTAAAATAAATTAAATAACTTACGTATTTTATAATTAATATATGACATGCCAAGTTGTATCATCCAAACACCGGATAGTGCCATCCACAGGTTTTGTAGCGATAGTGAGTGTCATTGCCAAATGCCAGATGTTCATTTTCATCATAAGAGTAAGCATCATAAAATAAACATATCCAAATGACTCTATCCACATAGCTCTATGACGCATGCCAAATGGGCCCTTGGACAATTGATGAAGAAATATAGGAAGAGGCGAAAGTATCTCCACATGGTCTTTATTGACTTATAAAAGGTTTATGATAGGGCCCCTAAAGAGTTAATCTGGTAGATATTAGGAAAGGAGTTCTAAGAGGATATATTAACATGATAAAGGACATTATGAGTAAGTGGTAACAAACGTGCGGAACACTAATAGAGAGATAAGTGAACTTCCAATTACCGTAGGCTTGCACCATGGGTCAGCATTGAGCCTGTACCTTTTCGCATTAGTTACGGACGAGTTAACGACGCATTTACAAATGACATATTTTTGATCGACAAGACAATGGTGAGCGTAAACACATAGATTTATCAAGAGGTGCTTTAGATTCTAAAGGATCTAAAATTAGTTGGACTAAAACAAAATATTTGGAGTGCAATTTTAGTAATAATAATTAAAAAAAAAAAAAAGGAGTGGAAACGATGAATTGGATAAGATTATTGACCAAGAAGATTCCAAAATGACCACTTACAATATCTTAGGTCAAAAATTCACGAGGGGAAAGATTGAGAAAGATGTTTCTTGAAGAATTCAAGTAGGGTGGAAGAAATGAGACGTGTTTCTAGAGTTTTATGTTATTGACATGTACCACTCAAAACTAAAAAAGAAATTTTGTGGGATAGCTATAAGACCAGCCATGCTTTATGGGACAGAATGTTGGGCAGTAAAGGAAAAACATGCTTTGTATGCAGGCAGCGAAATCAGTCAACCACTTGTTTATCCATTACCCTTTCTTGATGTAGGACGGCCTAATCTAACCTCAAATGATCATGGTATTTGAAAAGGGGCAGATTCATGCAATCTTATATATATATATATATATATATATATATATATATATATATATATATATCAGCCTGATTCATATATCATAAACACAAGAAAGAAATAAGGTCAATATAGCATTGATTAGGGCCATCCATCACAAACATGAAGTGTTGAATCTTAAAATCTGAATTTAATTAGATCCGGCGAAAGATAGAACTTTCGTCTTGCAATAGGTCCATCTAACGATCCAAGTGGATTTTCTAATTCAGAGAAATAGGAATTTCATGGATTGGAAATCTGAAAAATTCAGAAAAAAAAAATAAAAATATGGTGGTTCTTCAAATGTAGATCTGGGTGATGGGTTTTATGTGAGGATGAAAAAGGAATGAGAATCCTTTGAGATTAGGAGAAAAAGAAGAAAATGGGATTAAAGAGAAGAATATTTTGAGAAAAGAGAGAAGGAGAAAGAAGTAGGGGATGAGAAAATTATTTACCTAGGGCTCACGCCCTCTTCCAATCACTGGAAGTCGAAGACGAGATCATCAGAAGCCAAAAGCTTTTCTTTTTTTCTTTCATAAACATAACATAATGTGTTATGGGTTTAGGGCAACCCTTATAAAATTCGTAATTACATGAAATTACTAAAATAGCCCTACTAAAAAAAAGTTTCAAAAAAAGGAAATTCGCATAAAATTGTGCACAAACTATCTTAAAACATAATTAATTCAAATGTTCATAAACTAAATGTAAATTTAAGATGCTCAATGGGCCCCGATGATAGTGCCGTGAAGGTGGTGTAATGAAGGTGGGTCGTGACGATCCAACGGTTCGATCACACCCTCTTCGTGATCCAATTGTCCAAATGTCTCCTCTAAGCAACTTATACATGTCACGAACACATGTGTAAGGTCTTCAACCTCTAGAGACCCGACCCATATCTGTCATCTAACCACATTGACATGGGTAATGCACGCCTCCTGCGTTGATATACTTTGAATGGCCTGGTGTCCGCATCAACTCCCCTTGGCTGAGAAGATCTCGACTCCGGCGAGATAAAACTCTTGTGCTTTTCTAACAAATCTAGATCTAGTCGCTGCAACTCTGCTTCCGTCAACCATATACAGTCGGATGATGGTCTGTTCTTCCACTTCACTAAGTACCTCTGAAATCCACCGTCTCGAGTGGAAACAATTTGCTCATCAACAATTCCTTCAATTTCTTCTCTTATCTCAGGTATAGTAGGCATAGGTGGTATAGGTTGGGAAGAAAATTCAGAAATTGGCCAATGGTTTGGAACAAAATTAGGGTCTATGGGATGGCTTGAACAAGGCATTAGATCCTCCACATTGAATGTTGAACTAATCCCCATGCGAGGTGGAAGATCTATCACATATGCATTGGACCCAATTTTTTTCAGAATTTTAAATGGTCCAGCACTGCATGCTTGTAACTTCTTAACGGTACCCTGTGGGAACCGTTCTGGCCTCATCCTAACCATTACATAATCACCCTCATTAAATTCTTAAATTCTACGATGTAAGTCAGCTGAAATTTTATATTGTTCATTACTTGCATTTATCCGCCTCCTAATCTCTACATGCAACTCATGAATGTAATGGGAAAATGCATCAGCTGACTCTGAGGTCCTCTGGGTGACTGACATAGGTAACAAATCTATGGGTAGTTTAGGTTTATAACCACTAACAATCTCGAATGGACTCATACCCGTAGACCTATTAACTGAACTGTTATATGCAAACTCGGCGACTGGCAGGACTAAGTCCTAAGTTTTAATGTGTTCACCTACCAAACATCGTAATAGATTTCCGAGACTTCGATTCACAACTTCAGTTTGGCCATCAGTTTGAGGATGGTCGGCAGACGACAACTGGAGTCTCGCACCCATCATATGCCACAATGTCTTCCAAAAATAACTAGTAAACCAGACATCCCTGTCAAACACTATGGTCTTAGGCAAACCATGTAATCGAACCACCCCCTCAAAGAAACTCTTAGCTATGTTGGACGCATCGGACGTTTTAGAACAAGGGAGAAAGTGGGCCATTTTTGAGAAACGGTCCACGACCACAAAAATGGAATCGTGCTTTTTAATTGTCTTGGGAAGTCCAAGCACGAAATCCATACTGATGTCTTGCCACGATGCGTGTGGCACTGGCAATGGCGTGTATAATCCAATATTCTGTTTCTTCTATTTTGCCAGTTGACATGTTCGACATTGCCCTAAAATTTTGGCTACGTCTCGCTTGAGACTTGGCTAATAAAATCGATCCTCCACTAGGGCGATGGTCTTATCTCGACGAAAATGGTCAGCAATACCTCCAGCATGAAGCTCCCAAACAAGGAAATCCCGGAGGGAAGTGCAAGGAATACAAAGTCGGTCTCTTTTGAAAAGGAAACCATCTTTCAGCACGAACTCACCTGAACTATGCTGGGCACTTAAGAGTGACACGTATGTTCCCCCAAAATCTAGACACCTGGGATACTCGTCTATCAATTGCTCAAATCCGACAACTTCTACACTCAAGAAGTTGAGCAATGCCACTCTCCTACTAAGGGCATCGGCTGGTTTGTTCTCGATCCCGGCTTTATGTTTCAAGATAAATGAATATTCCTGAAGAAACGCTGCCCACTTGGCATGCCTTAGGTTAAGCTTCTTTTGAGAATTCAAATACCTTAAAGCCTCGTGATTAGAAAACAAGACAAATTCTTATGGTAGAAGATAATGACGCCAATGACGTAGCAACTGCACAACTGCATAAAATTCTTTGTCATAGGTGGAATACTTTTGTTTTGCCTCATTCAATTTCTCACTGAAATAGGCAACTAGATGACCCTTTTGGCTTAGTACTCCTCCTATACCTACGCCTGAAGCATCACACGCTACTTCAAAGACTTTAAAAAAATCTGGAAGATGCATGACGGGAGCTTCTATCATCTTGCCCTTAATATCTTTGAATGCCTTAGCTGCGGCCTTAGACCATATGAACTCTCCCTTTTTAATGCAATCAGTAATGGGAGTCATAATAGTGCTAAACCCTCGAATGAACCGACGATAAAATGTGGCTAAGCCATGAAAGCTTCTCACTTCATGTATGTTAAGCGGTTCGGGCCAGTCAGCTATGGCCTTGACTTTTTCTTGATCTGCTCACATTCCTACAAACGACACTATGAACCCAAAGAAGACAACCCTATCAGATAAGAATGAACATTTCTTAAGGTTCGCACATAACCTCTCTGCCCTCAGGACACTACAGACCTGCCTCTAGTGGTCGAGATGCAGTTCTTTAGTGGTACTATATATGAGTATGTCATCAAAATAAACCACTAAGAACTTCCCCATAAAGGGTCTCAAAACCTAGGTCATCACAGGCATAAAAGTACTGGGTGCATTAGTCAAGCAAAAGGGCATGACCAACCACTCGTACAACCCATCCTTCGTCTTGAAGGCTGTCTTCCACTCATCTACAGGGCGTATGTGTATCTGGTGATACCCGCTCTTGAGGTCTATCTTGGAAAAAATTGTGGATCTAGCCATCATGTCTAACATATCATCAAGCCTCAGTATCGGAAACCGATACTTGATCGTGATCTTATTAATGGCCCTACTATCCACACACATTCGCCACGTACCATCTTTCTTAGGTGTTAATAGCGCTGACACGACACATGGACTCATGCTCTCACGGATGAAACCTTTTTTCAGGAGCTCATTTACCTGTCTATGTAACTCTGCATGCTCTGCAGGATTCATCCTGTAACGAGGAAGGTTCGATAAAGTAGACCCCGGGACGAAATCAATGGCATGCCGGATGTCCCGCATAGGTGGAAGCGCATCCGGTAAATCCTCAGGGAATACATCACTGTACTCCTCAAGAACTGAAGTCACCTCAGGGGTAACTCTACATGAACCTCGGGTGTAACTTCCCTAGCCATTAGGGCATACACCGTCGAATCATCCTGTCTCTTTCTCAAACTCTTTTGCATTTATGATATGTAGAGACTTCGGAATAGATTTCCTCACATCCTTCCTTAACTCACTCATTTTCACATCCCTAGCCTTGTCCATGTGGCTCTTGGGTGGTAATGGATTAATCTTGATTTTCTTGCCCTCATGCGTGAATGTACACACATTCGAGCAACCAAAAATCGTGACATCTCTATCGCATAACCACGGCCTCCCTAGAATGATGTGACCTACATCCATAGGTAAAACATCACACCACAACATGTCTTTATATGAACCGATTTGGATGGGGACTAAACATTGCTAGGACACAAGCATAGAAGACGTGTCAACCCAAGAAACCTTGTAGGGTTGAGGGTGAGGGATGGGTTTCAAACCCAAACGAGTAACTATGCTAACTGAGACCACGTCGGTACAACTACCACTATCCACAATGACTTTGCAATTTTTATCACCGCTCTTGATAAACGTGTAGAAAATTGTGCTGCTGCGCCAATCATCACTCTCTTTAGCCTGCGCTAAAGCACATCTAACTACAGCTAGTAGTGTAGTCTATGGTTCTTCTTCTTCATAATCACTAACACCTATCTCTAGATGATATTCCTCAACTTCATAATCACCCATGTCATCCGCATTTTCATTTGACTCGTCTATGACTAAGGCTTTCCCACGAGTCTTTGCAGTGCACTGATATGCGAAATGACCTGTACCTCCGCACTCATAACATCTCAAGTGACTACCACTGTCAGGATTGGCACCAAGGACACCTTTGCCCTTATCATCCTTAGGCTTAGGCGGTGCACTAGCCTGCACCCTAGGTTGACTTCCAATGTTAGGTTTGGTTCCCTGAAAACCAGATCTAACAGTAGAGTCTCGGGACTCAAAGCGCCTTGTGACAGGAGACTTTAGGTAAAGTTCTAACTCCTGTACAACTTGGTAAGCCTGATCCAAGTCACTCACGGCATGGGTCATAAGCTCACGTTGCAGATCCATGCGAAGACCTACCTTGAAACGCGCCAGCGTCACTAAGGGATCCTCATGAATATCATATAGCATCATATACTCCTCAAATTTTGCGATGTAATCTGCAACCGACATAGATCCTTGGCGTAATGCTTGCCACTGATCTAGGAGCTTTTGACGGTAAGAGAGAGGAAGATATTTTTTCCTTAATAATTCCTTCATCTCTACCCAATGTGCGACTGGGACACCTCCTGATCTCTCGATCCTACGCTTCGTATTTGTCCAAAACAATTTAGCTTGACCCACAAGTTTCATTTTTGCAAACCACACCTGTTAATTCTCAGACATCTCATACCATTCGAAATAATGGTCCATATCTGCTAACCAATCAAGAAATACTTTTGGGTCAAGACGCCCATCAAAACTAGGAGCATCTACTTTAACACTCTTTAAGACCCTCTCATCGACATCATAACGGTCTTGATACTCGACAGTGGACTGCGGATTTCGAGCCCCTCCACGTCGTACCCCTCGGCCACGTGCTCCACGACCTCTACCACGATTTCCTACCCGTTCCTCAACTACTCCCCCTACGTGAGACTGTTCATCCCCTCCAATGTCGGGGATTTCTCTTAAGGACGCTTCTATCTGATCCAAACGGGTATTTGTGTTCTTAGATTGCTCCTCAATGGCGGTCAAACGTTGGTTGATCGTGTTCATCATCTCAGTCAACTGTTCCATATTGAAAATCGGGTGTAGACCAAATCCTCTACCAGTCCGAGTGGGCATACACAATAAGACTCAACTTAGGTTTCCTAAAACACGACTCTAGGAGATTGTTTGACACAAGACTATAGACACCGATGATCCTAACCTTTAGAATGATGCAAATGTGAAAAAATTCAGATCTAGAATTTTTATTTTATCTTTTTTTTTTTTTTTGTGCAAATCTGAAAATTTCAAATCTATACTCTATATGCGATGCATGAAACCCTAGAAAATAATAAGAAATAAAAATAAAAATCTAGACCTTGATAACTCGATCTAAGATGACCCAGTGCAAGGACCTAAGCTCTGATACCAAAATTGATGTAGGACGGCCTAATCTAACCTCAAATGATCATGGTATTTGAAAAGGGACAGATTCATGCAATCTTAAAAAAAAAAAACAAATAAATATCAGCCTGATTCATACATCATAAACACAAGAAAGAAATAAGGTCAATATAGCATTGATTAGGGTCATCCATCACAAACATGAAGTGTTGAATCTTAAAATCTGAATTTAATTGGATCCAGCAAAAGATAGAACTTTCGTCTTGCAATAGGTCCGTCTAACGATCCAAGTGGATTTTCTAATCCAGAGAAATAGGAATTTCATGGATTGAAAATTTGAAAAATTCAGAAAAAAAAAAAAAATATATATATATATATATATATATATATATATATATATATATATATATATGGTGGTTCTTCAAATGTAGATCTGGGTGATGGGTTTTATGTGAGGATGAAAAGGGATTGAGAATCCTTTGAGATTAGGAGAAAAAGAAGAAAATGGGGTTAAAGAGAAGAATATTTTGAGAAAAGAGAGAAGGAGAAAGAAGTAGGGGATGAGAAAATTGTTTACCTGGACCTCACGCCCTCTTCCAATCACTGAAAGTCGAAGACGAGATCGTCAGAAGCCAAAAGCTCTCCTTTTTTTTCTTTCATAAACATAACATAATGTGCTATGGGTTTTGGGCAACCCTTATAAAATTCGTAATTACATGAAATTACCAAAATACCCCTACTAAAAAAAGTTTCAAAAAAAAGAAATTTGCACAAAATTGTGCACAAACTATCTTAAAACATAATTAATTCAAATGTTAATAAACTAAATGTAAATTTAAGATGCCCAATGGGCCCCGATGATAGTGTCGTGAAGGTAGTGTAATGAAGGTGGGCCGTGACAATCCAACGGTCCGATCACACCCTCCTCGCGATCCAATCGTCCAAATATCTCCTCTAAGCAACTTACATATGTCACGAACACATGTGTAAGGTCTTCAACCTCTAGGGACCCGACCCGTATCCGTCATCTAACCACATTGATATGGGTAATGCACGCCTCTTGCATTGATATACTTTGAATGGCCTGTTGTCCGCATCATTTCTCCTATAAGATGTGATCATATTTTCTAGCTTCTTTCAATATGACATGGGTTATGGCAGAAACTCTAACAAGCTACTATGGACCTGGCATGGTGGAGGAGTGAGTGAGCATCTCAGGTCTGTATGGCATCTCATTCTCCCGGCCGTTTGGGGGGCCATCTGGGGCAAGCATAATAGGCATTGCCTCCATGATAGTTCTAGACTGAAGGAAGCAGTTATAGCAGCAGCTAAGGGGTTGTTGCTAGATCGGGCTTCTATGTTAAATGATGTGAAGGATTTTGATTTCTCAGCTCTCTTTGGGATGTAGCTTTGTGCTCTTTTCTGCTGTATTCTTTACCTGTTCGCAGGCTTTTTAATAAAGATGTCATTACCTTTCAAAAAAAAAAAAGATGAGTGTAGCTGAAACAAATATGTTGAAATGGATGAGTGACAAGACAAGGATAGAATTAGATACAAATGCATTCAAGGGAACTCAGGAGTAGCACAAATAGGTAATAAGATAAGGCTAAGTAGACTTAGATGGTCTAGTCATGTGCAATAAAGACCAAGAACTATGCTGGTTAGGAGGAGTGAGTTGGTACAAGTTGAAGGCTCTAAAAAGGCACGGGGAATATGTGATGATATTATTGAAAAAGACCAAAGTCACAGTATTTATTTCACTCAAGATTGGGTCTCTTTGCCAGGTGTTCTGCTCATGGCTACAGGCGATATTCACATTTGGCACATTCCTTTCCTGACTGAGATTTTTGGGGATGATTCCGTACTACAGATTGGCATGGGTGGAGATAGCAATAAAAGACTTGATGACTTAAGTTATGGCCTTTGATAGATTGGAATAGCGGAACAGGATTCATGCAGTCGACCCAATTATTTGGCACAAGGCTTAGATGATGATGGATGGTAGTGATGATGAATAACGCCAGTCTATGAAAGTACACATCCAGTGTAAGGACACAACAGGCATTACATATATGCCACGGGTTTTGTACTCAACATCTGAAGCAAAATGTTTGGAATAAGCAACAAATAAGCAATTTTAGGATATCGATCACAAACAGTAGAAAGGAAGTAAAGAAAGGATAAACCGAAAGTCACCTTAAAAACATTTGAAGGGTCCACCTCAACAGACGCATTGCTGTGGCCATTATCGTCACCGTCATCATCACTGTCGCCTTTGTTAGATGAGGAAGCATTAACATCCTCATCGTCAAATGACGGTTCTGATTCGCTCGATGAGGAAACACGGGCACTTCCATCAACATCGTCATCTTCCTCAGCGTCTTCACGGTGGTAGTAGTGGTGGAGGGGGTGGTTTTGGGGTTTGAGCTTCTTACGCTTCCCACGCTTGTCCAGAGGAGCTGAGGAGGAGAAGGCATCGTCAGAGAAGATCCGGCTGAAGCGAGAGTCGAGGGAGACTTTGGAATGGTGCTTGGGGACGCGCTGGAACCGAGGGTCGGAATGGACGGCTGAGAAACGGGCGTCGGTGATGACGTTGCTGATGCCGCGCTCAGTGAGCTTATCCTGCACCCAAACACCTCCCTCTGCCTTCCCTTTCTCCTTCTTCTTCTTCTTCTTCCTGCTGATGTTGATATCACAGTCGGTGGGCGTATCCTGGGCACCCCCACTTCGCTGCTCCTCTTGCCTATTCTTCTTCAACTTCTTCTTCTTCTTGCTGATGTTGATGCGACGATTATTGGGCTTATCCTTCGCACCATCACCTCCATCCTCTTCTTTATTCTTTTTCTTCTTCTCTACCATGATCGACCTGGACTCCCGCTACCGCTGCTGCTGCTGCTTATGTTCCTTCTTTTTCTTCCGAGCTGTTTTTAGGGGACGCGGATTTTCTGCGGCGGGATGTTGCAAGGGATTCCTGCAGCCCCAAGCTCTGTGGGGCCCACCGTGATGTGTGTTACATCCACGCGGTTCATCCGTTTCCCCAACTCCCTAACTCATTTCCAAGGCTTAACGCGAAATTTAGAAAATATTTCATATTCAGCGGTGTTTATTAAAGTACAAGAAGAAAAGCACTCCACGATTTTACATTGAAATTTTTCCGCGATGGAAGTCTTTTTATGTTGATTTTGGAAAATACTTCATATTTAGTGGTTTTTGTTAACGCACGGGAAGAGCAGCCCTCCACAATTTTACATTGAAATTTTTCTACGATGGGAGTCCTTTTATGTTGGAATTTGGAATCTATCTTAACCGGGAGAATGCACTCGTGATTATTATTTTTTAAGCCAAAATTATCCCACGTAAAAGAGATTTTCTCCTCGCATTATACACACCTTAACTTTTAACATGGGGCACTCCTCTATGCCCATCATGATGTATTTGTTTCATTCATTTTTAAAAATCATTTTAAGGCTTGATACCAAAAATGAGAAGAACATGAATCTCAGGTAGAACACACCACAGGAAAACAATTGTGATTGGATATCCACCATTAAAGTTCTCGTAAGACCCAATTTACTATTTATTAGACATCTAATCTGTTGATTAGATCATAGAGACCCAGATGAATGGAAAAAATAAAGATTAGCTTGATCCAAAACTTTTATGGCTCTCAAAAAGTTTCTAATAGTCGACAGTCATTCAAAGCTATTTTCCTATAATGTGGTCCACTTGAGATTAGGATATACCTCATTTTTTATCTCAAAATGATCTAAAAACATAGATGGATAACATGGATGAAACACATACATCATGGTGGGGCTCACATAGCACCAACCACCGCCATTGGCCAGTGGCGGGGAAATAGCCAATTTGTTTGTGCAGATTGAGTAGTTAGACTCGCCACCGAAGTAACGTCGCCAAGTTATGTGGCCCCATCATGATGTATGTTTTTTATCCACGCCATCCATCCATTTGTAAATATAATTTTAGATAAAGATCTATAGAATGAGTCAAATTCAAAGCTCCAGTGGACCTCACCATAGAAAATAGCCGGGAGAGTGATGCCCACCGTTAAAAACTTAAATAAGGCACAAAAGTTTTTGATCAAGTTGATATTTGTTTTTCCCCTTTTTTCATGTCTATGTTAACTTATGAATTGGTTGTATTTCAAATAAAAATCATAGTGAACTTTAGGAAGGTTTCTACGGTAGGCATCTATCCCCCCACTGTTTATTGTGGTGGGGTCAACTATATATTTGGATTTGCCTCATTATGTATCTCATGCCCTAAAATTAAACCTCCAAATGGATGGAAGCTGTAGATAAAGCACATACGTCATGGTGAGGCCTACATACATTATAGTGGCCCACAAAACTTGGTGACTCCACTTCGGTAGTGAATTTCGCTATTCAATGTTTTAGTAGCTAATCTGTGTCCTCTTGTTTTACGAGGTCATTTAAGTACTTGTGATTAAAATTGAAGTTTATAAAATACTTAAGTGTTACGTAGAAGAGGAAGTACTGGACATATAGTGAGCATCGTTGAAGCATTTTTATGGCTATAAAAGTTTTGTATCAAGCTATATTTTAAGTGTTTTCACTTCATCCAGTTGAGAATGATCTTATAAACAATTTGGATAGCATATAAATATCAAGGTGGGCCTTATTTGAATGTTTTGTTGCTACTAGTACTCAACCCTACACGAAGCATGGTGACAGTCTCCCCGCTGAGAATAATTGAGGGCATTATGAATAATGATATTTTACTTTTCTATTAAGTATTTTAGTTTATTTGAATTAAATATAATGATTTTATTTTCATTAAAAATAATAAATTCTTTATAATATAAAACATTTCCAAACAGAAGATAGAGGCAAATGTGTCTAATTAACATATTTCAAACATTTAAGATGTTTGTTAGTAAATTGATTGCTTCAGTACTTAATTTTCAAACTTCAACTATAATTATCAAATAAGTTTTTTGACTTAAGATTTTATACTCAGGCTTCAGATATCAGGTTCAGGGTTCCTATGTCAGATTCAGTCGTTAAGCTTCAGATTCAACAAACGGGGCATAGTGTACGAACGAACGCCGCAGGAAGCAACGGGGATAAGGCGCTGGCTGGTTACCACCCACGAACATGTCAGGAGTTCTGTGAGCCAACCGTGATCTTAATGTTTTATTCACGCAGTTCATCTATTTTGATAGACCATGTTAATGCATTAGCCCAAACTGAAGTCAGATTGAAGGCCCAAGTGAAGCACACAGCATGAACCGATGGGGATTTAAAGCCTACCACTGAAAACTCCCCAGGGGCGCAGTAGTTTTGGATCAAGGTGATATTCATGTTTTCCTTCTGTACAGGTCCACGTGACCTCATGAACATGTTATATTGTAAATAAATATCACAATGGTTTTTAGGATGTTCCAAAGGTTCAATCTCCACTGATTAATGCAGTGTGATCTACTTCAGCCTTTCACATGCATCCTTTTTGTGGCGGTCGTTTAATCCGGGCCAATACCAATCCTAGGCCCAGCCCATTGACAGGCCCAATCAAGATAGATTAAAAAAGTGGATCAAATATATAAATCATGGTGGCCTCCACTGAGCGGCTGATATGACCGTCCATATCTAGTTATGTCCTGTGGTAGTAGTACCCCCATGCCACCTGTGGGGATAATGATTCCCACCGTTGAAACCTTACTAGGGCCCACAGTGAATCTTATTAGCCAACCAATCGTTGGTAAGGTGGCTCCCACATCATATGAGTGTTAAACACTTGGTCCAAAACTTGTGCGACTCCAAAGGAGCCTTCAATGGTGGTCGTTTAATACGCTGCTTCTTATGGTAAGGTCTATCTTGAGCTTTGTGTCGGCCTCATTTCGACTCATAACCTAGCCAAATGGATTGATCGAGTGGATATAACACACACATCAAAGTAGACCCTACATCCTCTTCATCCATCCGCTGAGGCTTAAAAGAATGCGAGCCCAAAACATAAGGCAGGACCAAAGAGTAAAATTGGTAATTGAATGCTGATCATTGAAGGGAGCAGCATAGGTGTGGCCGAGACTCACTCATGACGGTGCACCCCGCTTTCACCCAAGTTGGTGCCACCCTTACTAGGGGCCAACTAAATGTATGTATCCTATATTCATACTGTCCATCCATTTAGTCATATCATTTTAGTGCATGAGCTAAAAAATGAAGTAGATCAAATTCTTAGGCGGACCATATTAAAGGAAACAATGGTGAATATTGGCCATCTATAAGCTACAAAGTTTTAAATAAAATTGGTATTTATTTTTTTACTTCATCTAGGTTAATGTAAACTTATCAACAGGTTGGATGGCAAATAAACATTATGGTGGGCCTTCGGAAGTTTTTAATGATAGGATATTCAATCACAGATGTATTTTTAGCTCTTGCACTAAAGTACTTTGGCAAAATAGATGGATGGCAGGTATATAAAATAAATACATCAACATCCGCCCTATAATAATGGGGCTAGGCTTCACCCAATCCACTCCACCATTAGGTTCAAAGGAAGTTTTGGAGAGTATGTTATTTATGTGTGTTTTCCATACATGTAAGACCCGTATCTTAGACCGTACCGTTCCATAGACTTCCGCGGTCTTACCGGTCGAATCCCGGCAACCTTCGATCCTTAACCGATATCGACGCGCGACCCTAATTCATATACCGACAACCCGAGTCGACTCAACCCGAGACCAATACCATAGCGACTGCACCGTCGTTGCGGTTCCGATGCCGCGACTCGCGTGCCAAGGCGATACCCTGGTCGAGAGTTGTAGGCCGACGTTCGGTGCGAGAAAACGCCGCGCGTTGCGAAACCCAAGGGAATCTCTACGATGTGTCACATCGATCACATCAATCCCATCAATCAATCAATCCATCAAGCCATCACATATCAAGTACACATCACTTTCATCCCTTTTCCCAAGCAACCACAAAAGTCTCCCAAAACCATACCTCTCTTACACAAAAAGCCACAAAAGTCTTCACCTCTCATACCTCTCTTACACAAAAGCCTCAAAAGTCAAGCTTTTCTTACACAACCATCACTCACCACATCCATCCATCACACACTCTCTCTCCCTTTACAACTCCTCTCTTTCTCATTTCAAATCTCCAAGCAACAAAAAATTTCCAAGCTCCATACGTACGGAATTCCTCCAAGCTTCCTAAACTCCAAGTGTGGCCCACCTCTTCACCCCATCATCTCTCAGTTCAACCCTCCATTCCTCATCTCATCCATTAGGATTGAAGCTAAGGTGCCAAGGAACCCCTAGGAGCAAGAAGATCGGACGGTGGGTGCCTCTATAGGGTAGTTTCTTTCTTGTTTTTATAATGGGCCAAGTGAGACCCACCGATCAATGGTGTGGATCTCGCTTGGGACCCTAAGATAAGGCCGATGGCCCACTTGGATCATCATGATGTTTACTCCATTGCATTTTAGAGGTCATCTAGACCATCCATATCGGTGGGGAATGGATCTCCACCGTTGATTTACATTTTCGAAGGTCCCATGTACAAAGGGATCCGTTTATTGTATAGATTCTTACAAGGGAGGGCTCATAGTGGCGGAGCCCTCCATCACAAGGCATGTCCCACTCTCCATGTCTCTCTCTCTTTCATTTCTTTTTATTTTGTTTTTATTTTATTTTATGGGATAGTGTTGTGTGGCCCACTTGAATGGACCCCACCTTGAGATTTATTTTGTTCAAATTTTTTTTTAAGTAGGGCCCACCATATACGTTGTACCCACGTCACCCATCAGTGGTGGCCCACTTCATCAGGGCCCACCACAAAGTATTTCTTTTAAGGAACTAAACCGTCCAGCGTCTGGGACGCTGGACGTTTCAAAAAAAAAAAAAAGAAGAAGAAAGGGAGTGAAGGAAAGAAGGGCCTTTGGGTGGTCCACTTGCTTAGGCCCCACCGTGATGTATTTAAACAATCCAAGCCGTCCATCCTCTTACCCACAATATTTTAGCCGTTGGGTAGAAGTTTGGGGCTGATTGGAAGACCTGGTGGGCCATAGCATCGAAGAACGCATCATTACCATTCAAGGATCCTTTTCTTATTTTATTTCATCTTCTAATCATAAAAAAATTCTAACTTCGGACTCATTTCGCCTGTTACGTGCCACTGAACGCAATGGCCGGGGTAGATCATTGTAAAGCAGGCCCCACGTGCGAAAAACCCCAAAAAAATGGGTTTTTCCCTTTTTTTGAAAAACATAATGGCAGAGGCTTTGCCTCTGCCTCTGTCAGCGGGCAGCGCCTGCACGTGCCTGCGTGCAGCCATTGTAACGGACGAACGGAGGGGCCCACGGCCCTGCGTGTGGGCCCCACCATAATGTTTATTTGTTATCCAACCTGCTCATGAGGTGGGCCACCCCAGTAGTGGGCCCCCCTCCAAGAATGAGACAGATCCAAAACTCAGGTGGCCCACACCACATGAAATAGTGAAATTGGATATCTACCGTTGAAATCTTTTTGAGGCCCACAGAAGTGTTGGATCAAGCTGAAATTTATGTTTTCCCTTCATCCAGGTCCGAGTGACCTTATGAACGGGTTGGATGGCATCTGGACATTATAGTGGGCCCCACATGGGACCCACAATGATGTATATATTTAAGTCCACCGTCCAGTGGACGGTGGCGCCCACCTTGATGCAGCATTGCCTCCACCGTCCAGCGGACGGTGGAGCTCTCCTTGATGCGTGTGTCATTCCCACTGTTCAGTGGTAGTGGGACCCACCATGATGCATGTGATGCATCCAGACCGTCCATCCGCTTGGTGAAATCATTTTAAGGCATGAGTGGCTGGATGGGTGGGCCACTCATGTATGGGTTAGGCCCATTTGAATTACAAAAGGCCTAAGGGTTAGGCTCAATTGATTTATGAAAGGCTTATGGTTAGGCCCATTTGATTCATATAAGGCCTATGGACTTGGGCCCACTTGATATGTTTCAAGTCCATGGGACTAGGCCCATTTGATGTACTTCAAGGTCCATGAAATTGGACCCATTTGATGAAATTTTAAAGCCCATGGAAGTAGGCCCATTTGATATATGAAAGGCTTAGGGGTTTAGGCCCACTTTGATATGCATGCAAGGCCTAAGGGTTAGGGCCAATTTGGCGTACATATGGGGTTCAATTGGTGTGGCCCATTTGTTACCTTTAAGACCCATGAGTTAAGCTCATTTGATGCAGTCCAAGGCCCACGGATTTTGACCCATTGTAATGTACATAAGACCCATTGGTATGACCCATTTATGTGGCCCATCTGATGAATAGAAGGCCCATAAGATATGGCCCATTTGATATATATGTAAGGCCAAATGGGATAAACCTACGGTCCATTGCAATGTGTAATTCCCATACAGACTAACTAGCGATGTTTACAAAGATTGTACCTTGGGAGCAATGTTGGTTTGACGTCCACATTGCGAGTGTAATGTTGGTTAGATATCCACATTACGACTCTCCTTAGGGCCCATTACTGGGCTGTACTTGCTGTGTATAGGCCGTCCAGGCCCATCTGAGTTGTAAGAATGGTTCATCACTCATTTACATGTTTAGTATAGTTTCATGACTCATGATCATACGCATCATATGCATGCTTAATATGAGGATTGACTGATAATAGCATATGCCTTCGGACAGGTTGTTTATGGGCTCCTGGTTAGGCAGTGTTGCCCTACATGAGCGCACGATATGCGCAGGATTTGTTGCATGACTGGATAGCGTGAATCATGCATTTCGCATTTGTGTGACATGGGTATTGTACGCCCTAGCGACATCAGGGCCGTAGCCTCCACAAACGCATCGTGGTTGGAAGGATTGGATACCGAAAATCTTGTTCTACATGGGGTGCTATTGATATCCCTGGGTGAAAGTTTCTAAACCTTTATGGTACCAAGAGGTTGCTCCAACGTCTAGACCGAGTGGGTAGATGAGCGTTAAGTGCTGATTACCAGACGGTTACGCTCTCCACTGTGTCGTGGTCGGTTGGAAGGGGGTGCGGCCTTACCCGTCCGAGAGTAGGGGGCAATGCTAGGCTGAGTTTGACCAGCTCGAGGAATGGGTCCGCTATCGACGAGTCGCGCCCGATATTGGCAAACGGATAGTGTGGTCTCTTCCACTTACCTTATTGCGCACGATGTGGCGGCAATCTGGTTTAAAGTGTACTAAACCCCGGTGATATCCCATATTTGAGCTGCATTGATGTGTGGACATAGATGAGGATCTGTATGCTTGAGTTGCATTGCACATCGCATGGCCTTGGGATGGTCGATACCATTCATGTCTTGCATCGCATAAGCCTTGGTACGGCTCATGATATTATGGATCCATCTACATATTCCGCATTACTCCGACATTGCATGTTCATATTACTACCTTGCGCACACACTTTCACCACCCTCTAAGCTTTCTGTAAGCTTATGCACGACCGTTGCGTGCAGGTGACGTTGGTTCGCAGCAGCGCTGAGGCAGGAGCACGTTGCAGATCGTTTTGGAGTTTTTATTCTTTACCATTGTATTTTCCTTTATGCTCATATACTTGTAAAGTTTTTGATCATAGTGGAAATGTAATGGAGTGCTTGGTTGTTGTTTGTGGGTTATGCCATTGGTTATGCTTATTACGAATCAAACTGACGTTGAAAATCCTCCTCGTAGCATCCCAGGATCAGAACCTGGTGAATGGGAGCTAGGAGCTGAGAATGGGATTCTACGGAGGCTGTCGGCGCCGGATTCGGCGATCAGGAATTTTGTGAGCCCGGTTTCCAAATTTTGGGCGTGACAATACATCCCGATAGATCTTCTTATGAATGGCTTGGATGACATGTCAACATCAACATGGCCCAAGATGGTGTCAATGGTCATGGATCCATCCTTACTTTTCTAGTGGTGTGGCTCAATTGAGTTTTGAATTTGCCTTTTTTTTGCCTAACATCCTCGAACAATCTAGTTAATCTGATGGATGGAGTGGATGTCTCATGGTAGTGAGCCCCAACGTTTTAGGGAGAGAGGTGTAGTGTGACACTCTTAAATAAGCATATGCTTCTAGTTGTTAGGTTTTGGACTGCATGACACAGAGATGGATTTAGGATAACAATCTAAGAGCACTAAGCAAACACAAGAGAATACAAAAATTTAATGTGGAAAACCCGTTTGAGAAAAAACTACGGCATAAAGCGACAAATCTTCACTATGAAAGAAAAAATTACAAAGAGGAAGGACTTACTAGACTTCAACAATTCTTAAATCTCTCAATTGCTCCACCCTTTTAGATACCCTAGAACTCTTTTAAAAAGCTTTAGAATCCTTAAGAATACCTCCCAATCCTGTTTGCACCCGTATATATAGTTTTCGAAAGAATCCTCGCAGTTGTGCGAAAACTCTGCGCAAAATCTGATTAGATTTAAGACATCAAATACAACAATCTCCACCATGTATTCAATCTTCATACATGTAGCTCCTTTTCATATTCTCTTATCTCTGCCTCGCATTATAGCTTCATCAATGCTTTTCGTGCACACTCCGTTCTCCTATTACGTCATCACCAAGCCTAAAGAAATTGCACAGAACTTGAAGTTCTTTATAGGAACAACCTTGGTTAGCATGTCTACTGGATTCACACTGGTGTGAATCTACTCCAAAGTTACGCTTCCATCCTTAAGCACCTGTCAGATAAAACGGTGACGAACATCAATGTGTTTAGTATGAGAGTGATAAATAAAATTTTTAACCAAATTGATAGCGCTCTCGCTATCACAATTAATCGGCATAGCATCCTGCTAAAGTCCTAACTGATTTATCATGCTTGTTAACCAAACACCTTCCTTAAACGCTTCTGTCACTGCCATATATTCTGCTTTGATCGTGAAAAGTACCACCACGGACTGAAGCTTCGACATCCAACTAATTGCTCCACCCGCTCGTACAAACGAGTATCTTGAAATTGACTTTCTGGAATCTACACTGCCTACATAGTCTGAATCCATATACTCTACCAACTTTGTCTGTCTTCTTAAACGTTAAGATGTGGTTTTTTGTATATCGAATGTATCGAAGTAGCTATTTCACCGCCTCCCAATGTTGTTTGTCGGGGTTTAACATGTATCTGCTTAGAATACTGACTGCCTGTAAAATATCTGGTCTCGTATAGACCATGACATATATTAAACTAACAACCATATTTGAATAAGGTATATGAGACATAATATATTTTTCCTCATTTGATTTAAGACATTATTCTGAGGAAAGCTTGAAGTGAATCGCGTAGGGAATGCTCACCAACTTTGTTTAGTCTATCCCATGCTTGATCAACACATTTTTAAGGTATTCTGTCTATAAGACCCAAAGCCTGCTCCTCTTCCTGTCTCCATGAATATTTATACCGAAAACCCTCTTTGCAGCCCTCAGATCTTTCATCTCGAATGTCCCTGATAACTAAGTCTTTACTGCGTTGATTTCAGACATATCATGACAGGCAATCGACATATCATCAACATACACTACTAGGATGATGAATTTGTCATTACTCAGTGTCTTGTAATAGATATAGTGATTGTATTCACTCCAAGTAAATTTCTGACTCAACATGAAAGAATCAAATTTTTTATACCAATACCTAGGTGACGGTTTCAGGTTGTACGACAACCTCATTAACCCGTAAAACTTTTTCTTTGCCCCTTTAACTTCATAGCCCTCTGGTTGCTTCATGTAGATTTGTTCTTTCAACTCCACATGCAGAAATACAATCTTGACATCCATCTGTTCCAGCTCGATATCGTATTGGGCAACCAGCGCCAATACAAATCTAATAAATACTTGCTTAACCATCGGCGTGAATATCTTTGTGAAATCGAGCATCGCTGACCTTGTGGTTTACTTCAGCCCATGACCATAGCTGAATGGAAGTGGGACTTCGTATCTATGGATTTCATTTCCGAGTTACCAAAGACGAGGAAGGGACACGACTCCATTTGGACGATTGTGGACCGATTGACGAAATCGACTCATTTCCTCCCGATTAGAGTCTCAAACTCAGTAAATGATTTAGCCAAGCTATACATCAAGGAGATAGTACGTCTGCATGGAGTACTTATGAAGATTGTGTCGGATCGAGACACGTGATTTACGTCTATCTTTTGGACTCAAATCCAGGAAGCAATGGGGATAAAACTGAAGTTCAATACCGCGTTCCACCCACATACTGACAGACAGATGGAACGGGTAAATCAAGTGTTAGAAGACATGTTGCGGGCATGTGTGCTTAATTTCAAAGACAGTTAGGATGACTGTCTTCCTTATGCAGAGTTCACTTATAACAATAGCTTTCAAGCGAGCATTGACATGGCTCCCTACGAGGCACTGTATGGGCGCCCTTATCGCGCACCGCATTGTTAGGCAGAAGTTAGCGAGAGAAGCCTCATTGGCCTAGATTTAGTACAGGCGACCTTTGAGAAGATTGACATCATCAGGCGACGACTTCTTACAGTATAAAGAAGACAAGAATTACGTCAATACACAATGATGGTAGTTGAAATTCGTGGTTGGGGACCACGTGTTTCTTAAGGTTTTCCCATGAAAGGAGTCTTCGCTTTGGTAAGAAAGGAAAACTCACGCCGAGATTTATTGGCCCATTCTAGAATCTAGACCGAGTGGGTGTGGTAGCATACCACCTCTCCTTGCCCACACCACTCGTAGGCGTACACAACGTATTTCATATATCGATGCTGAAGAAATACGTTCCTGATCCTACTCACATTATTAAGTGGGAGCAAGTGCACCAGAGTGAAGATGCTACATACGTATTTCGATCAACACGCATTTTTGAAAGGAAGGAACAAGTGTTACACAGAAAAGTTATCCTGCTTGTGAAGGTATTATGGACACATCACACTGAAGAAGAGGCTACCTGGGAACGGAAGTCGAAGTTCATAAGAACTACCCTCAGATTCTCGAGGAGTACGAAAAGGTACTAATTTCGAGGATGAAATTTTTTTTTAATGGGGGTAGATTATAATGTCTCAAAAAAATCTGTACAAAGACCTAAGTACCACCTTAGGCAAAAATCCTTAATGACCGAATCCTTTAGAAATTAGACAAAAATTAGTTAAGTACTAAGCTAAATTAATCGGTGTATTATCTTGAACCACTATCTATACAAACTGCAAGACCTAAAACCATTAGAATCGCTAATTCTGAAAGTGCCCTTGCTAATGCCCTGGTTTGTCAATTAGCGTGTGTGTTGAGTCAGTCGAACTGTAGAGCCTCACAGGAAGATCTATTCAAGTGTCTGACTCAACCGGATGTGTGGAAGCTCGTCATTGGTAAATCTAAACCTCACATCCCTTATTCCAAAACACCAGGTGAATAAAACCCTTAAAACACATTAAAACATATTAGGGTTTTTGGTAAGAAAATGTTTTCAAAAATCAGAATATCTCTAAGTTTTCTTGCCCTGTCGATTGTATCGATACACAAATCGATATAATTGACCTGCTTTGTCGATGTCCTCAGAAGACCAATCGATAAAATCGAATGAAGACGTAATGTGTCCAGCAACCAAATACATATCTGGACAGATTTATCAGTGTATTGACACACGTATCGATATCATCTCTTATTTTTACTCAGAAAAATCATATATGCTTCGATATATCAGAGCCCTCCTCGATACCATCGGAGTTCAAATCTCAATGATATCGGTAAGCTTTTAATGATATCGATCATTGGCGCGAAATTCTTCAGCAACATTTTTCAGGTGATTTTTTATCTCTGATCAGGGGTCATGTGATAGAATCGATATTCTAAATATCGATGTTATCGGAGCCGAATCGATTGCATCGAGAATGGACAAAACTGTCCAGCAAGCTCACTGATAAAATTTTCGATTTATCGATGCATCGACACGACTCTCGATATCATCGACATTCAAATTCCGATGATATCGAGTATCCCCTGATCATATCTAATGACCTGAAAAATTTCATGCAAGTTTCTCTCATTTTTCAAATGTCGAGGACTCGATCCTTGTATCGATGATATCGGAGTTCGAAATCCAATGACATCGATACGAGTCTCGATTCCCGCGATCAGTTGGCAGAAGGGTTTTCTAAAAGCGTATGACATTGAGTTTGTGTCATCGAGCAGACCATCGATACAATCAAGAGTATACACTCGATGATATCGAACTATGTCATAAATGTGACCATTTTATATCCGTTGGAACCTTTTGCCTATTTAAAGAGAACTTGTCTTTAGTTGCTGTGAGAGAAAGAAGAGAGTGCTTTTGTGTGTTTAACCTTAGATCATATACCCAAAGCCCTTTCTCTTAAGGGAGTTCATCCTCCAATCCACCCTCATCATTGATATTTAATAGAGTGGATTGGGGAATGAACTTCCGCATTCAAGGATCCTCCATCTACTACCTTAATGGAAAATCATTAAGCTGGGATGCCTTGAATGCATAGATGATTGAAATTGCTCTATCTTCCTAATAGGAAAACCTATGGAGAGTAGGATTTCATCATAACCTTAACCCAATCTGCTGCCTTATATTGGTACATCATCTGTTGCGAATCAAGGGAGCTGAAGACTCTTTGTCAACAAGGAGGAGATCTTCGCCACTGTGCTGAATGAGACTCATCAACTTATCTTTAAGTATCATTCCTTTGTAGGATTAGGTCTAAGGTATTTCTCATCCTTGAAGTCCTCAAGGAGGCCTCCGGTGAGAGTGTACGTGGTGTGTGTGTTGTGTGGACCCTTGCTCTGTGGAGAGTATAAACATCTGGTTAAAGGTGAACCAGTAAAACCTTGGGTTAGAGGTGAATAGCGTAAAACCTCCGTAGGGTCTTAGGGAAGATCATTGGCCAATGTGCCTAAATGTGGGTGCGTTGTGTTGACCCTTGCTCGTGAGATCATAAATAGTCAGCCTCAGTGTAGGTTGTAAAGGTTGAAGGTGAACCTGATTTAAAACCTTAGGTTAGAGGTGAACCATGTGAAACCTCCTTAATGAAATTCGGTACACTCAAGGGTTGAGTGCGGTTACCGGGAGTGGAGTAGACGAGTAGTCGAACCACTATAAAAATGACTGTGTTTGTGATTGTTATTCTTTTGTTGGTGTGATTTACTTTAATATTTTCATATCTGAATATCTGAGATCACACCTCACACATATATACAGTCATATCCATCATAAACTAGGTTGCATATTGTTCACTTCTTAAATAGTTTGTGAACAGATCCTTTACTAGGCTTGGAAGCTAGTAGAGTTACTTTTGAGTAATCCTAATATGTGCTTATTGTTAGGATTAGTGCAATAGAAATTTTAAATACATTGTGAAAATTTTAAAGAGTCCTATTCACCCCCTCTAGGACATATTGGCATATTCCTACTTCAACTCAAGCGGTCTTCACTGCTATTTTAAATTTAACATTACCTAAAGATCTAGGAGCAATCTCAAAACCTAGTTGCTCTCGGGAGCACATTGAAACTCCGTATCGGACCTGGACCGCGCGCCGAAATTCTGATTACCGTGAAACTATAAGGATATGAACGCCATACTAGGCTTGACAAACATCGCGAGAATTGAGCCCAAATAGTATCCAGAAATGCATAACTTGAGCCCTAAGCAAAGTGCGTGAGAAACACGAATATCTTTAAAAAATGAACTCAAACTTAAGTGAATTGAACCATTTGCTTACAGGTGAAATTTAAGACTTCGGACCGTTAAATTTTGACAAAACCATACCCTTGGATCAGGAAAATTTTCCTACACATGTCGGTATACTTGTGGCCCTGATCGAGTGACGATAACTGTTGAACTGAAACAGGTCCTCTACGGTCAATCCACAAATCCGATCAGACCAAAATCATAACCTAACTTAGATACATGGTCAAGGAACTCACTCCATGACGCAGGTGAGTAATGGGCCTTCAGATGAGTCATGTTTGCTCGAAACAGATACCCTTTAGCCATAACCTAAGCATACCATGACCATAGGGCCATTGACATCAGTTCCGGGCCTATATAATGTCCTTAAACTACCCCTCTCTCATTCTATACGAATTCTCTAATCCTAGGAGAGAGAAGAGAGGAAAGAGGAGAAAAGAGTGAGGAGAAGAGAGAGAGAGAGATCTATGGATTGTTGCTGGGATTCAGTCCCACTATACCACGAACCGAATCATCTCTCCCGTTTCGCTACACTGTCGATTCCAAATATGATTTGGAGAAGAAATCCTAACCCTAATCTTGTTTTAGGGATTAAAATAGAGGAAACAATGAAATAGCTAATATATTTCATGATTTAAGTAGCCGTTGTGCTGTAGATGGAAGCATAGTGTACGAACCGAGTTTGTAACAAGCAAACTGACGAAATGTGTGGACTATAAATGTTTAGGTTATGGTTTTTAAGGCTTTTAATATCAGCAATGATTTATATTTGACTTGATTGCTGCCATATGATCATAGTTACAATGTATTTCGTAAATCATACACGTGTGTGAACTATGTGAATATAAAATGCATCCCATATGTTTGTTGAAATGTTTGAATGAAAGTGAAATTATGATTTATGCTGTCCATGATTATTAATCTAGAATTCGTGTGTGTTGCGTGTATGATAACTCCTTTATGAAAGGATTTGTCAAAATATATGTTATAACTAATTTAGTTTGTGTATATGGTATTATGTAGTCCAAATGTTTGAATGAGAAAGTGTTTGATAAATTGCTTCCAAAAAGGGTGTTGAGATAGGATTCTCAACTACCTTGTCCACAACTATAATTTCTTTCATGTAATGTAAATTACTACTACGTGATTTACAGTTGAAATGCATATGTATAACTATATGTTCAATATGTTCGATAAAATGCTCAATGAGAATTATGCTTGAATTGTTCATCAAATGCTGTTATGATTAACATATGTGATTGTCTATTTCATCTGAGTATGATTGGGATTACTACGCAGTTCAGGCAATCGGTAACATTTCCTTAGAGGGTGGCCGAACTAGTTTCACCACATTAGATACGTTCGATGAATCCGAGCCGTATGGTGATTGTTAACAGTGGTTAGGCCACGTGGAGTGCTTATGAGCTCCATGTCGATTAATTCAACGTGCGCTCGTACCAATCGCACTTGTCAATTAACTTGATTGGCCTATTGTGGGTTTACCATGTATGGATACTACTGATTGAATTTGAGGTACCACTTACCAATGTAAAGCCCATTTAACCATGGTACCAAGATCCGCTAAGACTCATAAGCCGGACATGGTGGTGTATGGGATACCGTGGTCGAGCTGTCGGCCTATGCTGGGGTGACGAGCCTCCCCGTAGTGATCAGTAAGCAACCTAAACTCGTGAGCCAAATATGGTGGTATATGGGACATCGTATTCAAGCTGTCGGCCTACGTTCAGATGACGAGCCTCCCATAGTGACTTCGAGTATAAATCAGGCCTATGTTGAGGTGACAAGCCTCTCCGTTGTGACCTCGAGTGTGAATTCATGACTGTGGTAGCATACCACCTCGCCTTGCCCACACCACTTGTAGGCGTGCACAACGTATTTCATGTATCGATACTGAAGAAATACGTTCCTGATCATACTGACATTATTAAGTGGGAGCAGGTGCAGCTGAGTGAAGATGTTACATACGTACTTCGACCAACACGTGTTCTTGATAAGAAGGAATAAGTGCTCCGCAACAAAGTTATCCCGCTTGTGAAGGTATTATGGACACACCACACTGGGGAATAGGCTACCTAGGAAACAAAAGCCGAAGTCCATAAGAACTACCCTTAGATTCTCGAGGAGTATGAAAAGGTACTAATTTCAAGGATGAAATTTTTCTTTAAGGGGATAGATTGTAACGTCTTAGAAAAATTCACACAAAGACCCAAGTACCACCTCAAGAAGAAATCCTTAATGACCGAATCTTTTAGAAATTAGAAGAAAATTAGTTAACTTAATCGGTGAATTATCTTGAACCACTATCTATACGAACTGCAAGACCTAAAATGATTAGAATTGCTAGCTCAACTTTACCAAAAGACCTAGGAGCAATCTTAAAACCTAGTTGCTCTCGGGAGCATATTGAAACTCTGTATCGGACTTGGACCACTCGTCGAAAGTCTGATTACCGTGAAACTATAAGGTGATGACCGCCATACTGGGCTTGATAAGCACCCCAGAAATCAAGCCCAAATAGTATTCAGAAATGCACAACTTGAGCCCTGAGCAAAGTGTGTGAGAAACGCGAATATCTTTAGAAAATGAATTTAAACTTAAGTGAATTGGACCATTCTCTTACGGGTGAGATTGAAGACTTCTAATTGTCAGATTCTGACCAAACTATACCCTTGGATCAAGAAAGTTTCCTTACACATATCGGTATACTTGTGGCCCTGATCGAGTGACGATGACAGTTGAACTGAAATAGGTCCTCCACGGTCGATCCACAAATCCAATTACACTAAAATCATAACCTGACTTAGATCCATGGTTAGGGAATTTACTTCATGATGCAGGTGAATAATGAGCCTCCAGATGAGTCCCGTTTGCCCGAAACAAATACCCCTTGGTTATAACCTAAGTATACCATGACCCTTGAGCATTGACATCAGTTCTGGGCCTATATAATGCCCTTAAACCACCCCTCTCATTTTATACGAATTCTCTAACCCTATGAGAGAGAAGAGAGGAAAGAGAAGAAAAGAGTGAGGAGAAGAGAGAGATCTATGGATTGTTGCTGGGATTCACTCCCACTACACCATGAATCGAATCATCTCTCCCGTTTCGCTACACCGTTGATTCCAAATACAATTTGGGTAAGAAATTCTAACCCTAATCTTGTTTTAGGGATTCAAAAAGAGGAAATGATAAAATAACTAACCTATTTCGTGATTTAGGTAGCCGTTGTGCTGTAGACGGAAGCGTAGTGTACGAACAGAGTTCGTAACAAGCAAACTGATGAAAGGTGCGGAATATAAATGTTTAGGTTATAGTTTTCAAGGCTTTCAATGTCAGCAATGATTTATATTTGACTTAATTGCTACCATATGATCTTAGTTACGATGTATTCCGTAAATATTTGAATTAAAGTGAAATTATGATTTATGCTTGCCATGACTATTAATCTAGAATACATGTGTGTTGTGTGTATGACAACTCCTTTATGAAAGGATTTGCCAAAATATATGCTATAACTAATTTAGTTTGTTTATATGGTATTATGTAGTCCAAGTGTTTGATAAAATGTTTGAATGAGAAAGTGTTTGATAAATTGCTTCTAACAAGGGTGTTAAGATAAGATTCTCAACTATGTTGTCTACAATTATAGTTTCTTTCATGTAATGTAAATTACTACTTTGTGATTTATGGTTGAAATGCATATGTATAACTATATGTTTAATATGTTCGATAAAATACCCAATGGGAAGTATGCTTGAATTGTTCGTCAAAAGATGTTATGATTAACATATGTGATTGCCTATTGCATCTGAGTATGATTGAGACTACTACATAGTCTAGGCAATCGGTAACGATTCCTGAGAGGGTGGTCGAACTAGTTTCGCCACATTAGATACGTTCGATGAGTCCGAGCCATACGGTGATTGTTGACAGTGGTTAGGCCATGTGGAGTGCTTATGCACTGCATGTGGATTAATTCAACGTGCACTTATACCAATTGCACTTGTCAATTAACCCGATTGGCCTATTGTGTGTTTACAATGTATGGACACTACTGCTTGAATATAAGGTACCACTTACCAACGTAAAACTCATTTAACCATGGTACCAAGATCCGCTAAGACTCTTGAGCTGGATATGGTGGTGTATGGGACACCGTGGTAGAGATGTCAGCCTATGTTGGGGTGACGAGCCTCCCCACAGTGACCACTAAGCAACCCAAACTCGTGAGCCAAATATGGTTGTGTATGGGACACCGTATTCGAGCTGTCAGCCTACGTTCAGGTGACGAGCTTCCCGTAGTGACCTTGAGTATAAATCAGGCCTACGCTGAGGTGATGAGGCTCTCCATAGCGACCTAAAGTGTGAACTTGTGAACTTACCTATCCATTACTTTTCATCAGGGGTGATGCCCTACAACTTGCCTTTTGTATGTGATTATCTAGGATTTTTGACCCTAGATGGATCCTTGTTTGGGTAAATGATATAAAGGGAGGTATCTTAGCTTCCCGAATCTGCTGTATGAATAAGCCTAATAAATTACTTGGCTAACACGACCATGCACCGCATTGCATATGCTTTGGTGAGGAAGTGCACGTTTAGAGAGTTTGTCATGCGTGATTGTGAGATGATGTCGCTGAGGGAGTGTAGGCGAGGGCATGCATCATTACAATATACCATTTCCGTATTAACAAGAGTACTTAGGATATGATTGTTGTATTGCTTTATCATTACTTCTTAACTGAATTGATAACATATAAACCTTTGCCTTATAGCACCACTGAGTTGATCACTCACTCCCACTTTGGGACCGTGTTTTAAAACACCAACCAGAGTCTGATTTAGATGCAGGTTGTGATGCGGCTTACGTGATGGAGCCGAATTTCATGGATGAGGAGGAAGAATTCTCTTATATTCAGCTATGAGGCGGGTCTCTGTAGACCTTATTTTGAATCGTCGGGATTACAGGGTTACATAGACTAGTTAGACAGTTAGATTTTGATATTTTATAAATTTTAGAACAAACACTTGTATATATTCAGCCTAGAACAGATTCATACTACGGATGGTGAAACACTTCAATGTTATAATTCAAGTACTTAAGTCTTCTGCTTGTTTAATTTAATCGCACCTGGAGTATGATATGTTATTTTAGATTAATCCCACTCATGTTTAATGCACTAATATGCACAACATTTAATCATCATTATCTATCTTGCATAAGTGATGCATTGGAAGTCAGGCATTGAGCTTTGCTCGACCCCTGATTTTCAGGGTGTTACAGAGGAAAATATTCCAGTTCTCTCATGCCTGCATTCTCTTGATATTTAAGCTGATAATAAAAATGTCGGTGCTCGACTGAAGGGAAGACATAGTTTGATCCGATGAGACATGCAAGAAGTATGCAATTCATAGTATTGAACTCAAGACTATGATATGAGATATCCTCATCGGAGCATTGTATGTCTGTGATTAGAATATCTAGCTCTCGTTGGTTGACTGCTTCTATCGAAAATATTTGTTCAGGATCATCCAAAATGGTCAGAGCCTTATCTCTGAAAATATGCTAGCCTTTTGGTGAAGAATTGAAGATGACTCTATGGATCCAAGACCGATTAGGGAGGAGTTGAAATGAAGCTGTGATGTCAAAGACCTGAAAAGTGATGGTTGATGCTTTGGGGGTAATCAAGATCTCGACGTTAATCTCTTCCTCGACCTTTCTCCTAAAGGAGGGAACCATTCGTCCTAGACTCTTCTCTTGAATGATTGAAGACTGAGTAGAGCTAGGCAAATCCCTTTGAGCAGTAGAATGTCCTTCCTGGAAAGTCACCTCATGATTGAAGCTGGGCCCTGATTTTGTTAGGGCATGAGGTATGTTGATTGAGGAAGGGGCATTTTCTTAGAGCGTGATGGTTGAAGTTGGGGGCAGGTAGGCAGGTGGTGCCTCTTGTAAGACGAAAGATGTATGGATTGAATTGACTGGGCATGCCTCTTGTAGACTTGGAGCCATGGAGATTGGACTGGATGGGTGTGTCCCTTGTAGACTTAGGGGCATGAAGATTGGACTAGATGGAGATGCCCCTTGCATATTTAAGAGCGAAGAGATTGGACTGGCAAAGCGTGCCCCTTGTGGACGTAGGGGCATGGAGACAAGACCGGTTGGAGATGCCCCTTGCATATTTAAGAGCGAAGAGATTGGACTAACAGGGTGTGTCCCTTGTAAACTCCGGGGTATTGTTGTTAGGCTGGTAATGATTGAATGGATGCATTGAACTAGATTGACCGGGGGTGTCTCTCCCTGACTGATATTGTTAGTAGGGGTTCTTGATGAGCTGGGGCATACTTAATATGGTGGTAGAAAATTCTAGATGATGTTGGCCTGAGCCGTAGTGTTAGCCTACGGGGTGATCACAATCTTCTTGCTTTCGATCAAATTCTGGACCACATGTTTCAAAGTGAAACAACGGTCAGTAAGATGGCCAAGAGACTGATGAAATGTGCAGTACTAGTTTTCATTGTAGCTTGGGGGCAGGGGATTTGGCGGAGGTCGGGGTTGGAGGGGTGTTAGAAGTTACTTTTGTACCAACATAGCCACCACTTGACTATATGTTTGTGCCAAAGGAGTGAACTTCCGGCCCAGCATTGCTTGCTTGTATGGGTTTTGCGCATTTTCCCTAAGCGGTTGTTGTTATTGTTGCCATTGTCTTTCTTGATGAGCAAATGGAGCGCCTTGGGTAGAGGCGGCAAGATTGTCTTCTTCTGTTGGATTGTAACATCCCGGCTTTTCAGGACCTAAGTATATAATCCGTGTCCCAAAAACCTGAGTGTTAACTTTAAAGGATGGTCAAATATAATATTTTCTTTCTGTTATCAAAGTAAGTAAATGAGCTTAGAGTGGACAAATCAGCATAGAGGAAAATTACAATTACATTTAGAGGATACAAGAGAGTGCCCATAATGACTTATACAAACCTAATGAATACAAAATGACATAACATTACATGTGAAGCAAGGTAATTAAATTTGCAACAATCTTGAGTTGTGAAATCCTGTAGCAACCCTTAGCAGATATAATCATATACCCTTGTCAACCATAGCCTGCTCCTTCCCAATATGAATGTAAATATCATCAGGGCCACCTGTGCTACCTGTACGGTTATATATTTGATGGATGAGTGACCAACTCAGTGTGAATTCCCCTCAAGATTACACACCGCCACATTAGGTAAGTATATTTATAAAATAACAGCACAATTAAAACAATATATGATGTAGTCTTTTTAAATGCATGGATGCGTGTATGCACATCGGCCTGGGGATGCACATCCAGCCGGACTTGGGCTCGTCGTCCAAGCAATCATCGACCTGGGAGAATCATCTAGTTGGACAGGGGTCGATAGTCGGTGGTCTGGGATCTAGCGAAATGATATCCCAACAACTCTAAGGCACGTGCTACAGCATCCAGAATTAGCCACCCGTCATCGCCATTATGCCATGGATGCATGATTAGTTAACATATTATTAGTCCAATTATAATCAGCCAATTTAGGTAAGCTCAAGGTCATTACGGGGAGCACATGGCCCAGCGTAGGGCGACAGCTCAGGCATAGTGTCTCATACCACCATCCTCGGCCCATGAGGCTACCATCTTAGGATGTTTAATGGAAACTTATCGATTAGTGGGCAATCATATTTCAATATATGGGGCTTACTGTCGCATGATTGCACAACATAAAATATTGAACCCATATAGGAAAAATATCAAAACAAAACCACATAGGGCAGGTATCAAAATATGCCACATAGGGTGAATATTAAAACCATACGATAAAAACCATCCTTAAAAACCATTGGGCACACCAACTCTGGATGGTAGGCCGACATCAATGATCCACCTAGACCACCACTCAATAACCAACAAGTCAAAGGTCCATTTTAATCACAACTAGTCGGGTTACATCCCAAGTATGGGTATATATTTATAAGTGGGAGTTTTCCACTAATGTACTAGTTTAAAGTCCATAAGCAATACACAAATAATCCACAAGCATAAACAAATATACATGATGAACATTAAACAGACAATATAGCAATTCAATTTCCCAACAGTTAACACATGTGATTATAAGAGAGAGAGATATCAGTTATAACTTTTAATAAAACTATAACTTAAGCTAATGAGAAGATGGAAAGCTTAAGGGGAAGAATCATCACCTCATAGGTCGGATCGCTACTAATATTGCTAGGAAGCACGTGTGCCCTTAGAATCAATTCCTAGCATGAATTGTGAATTTTTGCACATCAGATTAGTGTTCTTCCAAATATCTATGGCCAAGATTCACACAACTAAGGGTTTGGATAATTTGGATTGCAGCACATGCATCCAGTGTGGTCAACTGTCCTGCTATGTGGACAGTGCGGATTATAACATAGACATCATGGGGAGGCCCGCGGAACTTGCTGACGTTATCAGTTGGCGGGAAGGCTAGTCCATCGTCCAGGTGGATGGTGTTGATGAGATACGTGATCTCAGTGGGTCTCATGGATGATATGTATGCACAGATGCATAATACAATATTAAACGCATCCTTTTATATATATATATATATATATATATATATATATATATATATATATATATGTTAAGAAAACGCTCGGGGACCGGACGTTCCCTGATGGACAGCCCGCATGTAGCCCATCCACACCACATGCGTGGAAGGAAATCGTTTATATAGAGGTGGGCCACATCCAGACCTTGGACAGTCTGGATCTAACATAGGCATCAAGAGGGTTCCCTGGATCATATCTATTAATGTTATGTGCATCTGGTATGTATATAGATATACATGCATTGACGTCTTATGCATCTGGTGTTTATGTATCATGTGCATCTTTCGTGCATATCATATCAGAGTGGGTTACACGTGGCATCAAGGTGGGCCGTGTGACGGGTAGTTTGGATGGGATATACCTGCTAGTGGAGCCCATCCTACGTGGATATGGGACCCTACAAAATTTCTTATTACATGCCACATGCACTGGACGGTATTCCAGTTAATCCCAATAGGTGGGGCTCACATATATTTAATATTATATATATACCCTTCTCTTTAAATCTGTACAGCAGGCGTCCAGCACTGCTTGTCCATCGATGGACGGCCGGGATGAGATAAAAGTTACAGTGTTGTTCTGATGGACGGTCCTCGATGCGCCATACCTCATGCACCTGAGGTACCCTATATGATATAGTGGTCTAAAATCCTCATGCACGTATAGGTGCATGCATGTGTACTCGAATATGTTATATATTATTATTTTTACTATTACTATATATATATATATTCTCCCTCTTTTTTTAAAAAAATGTCCAGGGACTCATGTCCACTGACAGACGGCCCATATGACCCACATCACCAAGGTGGGGCCACATGCATGGCCCACCAATCGTGATAGGGGGAGTTCTCCTGCTGATGTAGGGTGCGGCCCACCTGGACTGGTGCAGGGCCCAAAAATGGGTCAGCCCTTTGGTTTTGGGTGAGGCCCACCTGCATTTTGGCAGAGCCCACAAGCAGTCCTTCCTTGCTTTGCAACGTGTACAGTGCCCTACCTGACGTGAAAATGGCCCCAGCTTCAGCCGTTTTGGAGGTCATTCTTAGCCCCGCTTTTCAGCTCAATCGCGGGTCTTTTCTGGTTGTTTTCGATCCTTGCCAGTGCCCAACCAGCGACACGGTGGCTGCCACCTTCCCCATCTAAAAATGGCCCGAGATAGGGTCATTTTCATCCTCCTTTTCGGGCTGGTTACAGCCTACGTTGCAGTTTACGGAGATCTGTTTGTGAGCTGCTTCTACTCACCGTTTCAACCCCCAACTAGAGCCATTTACATGCCGCGCTTTAGCCTCAAACAGGGCTTGAACTCATGTCATGTTCGGCCTCAAACAGGGGTGGTTTCAGATTTCATGCGGCCATAAAACAGGGGCTGCATTCAGCCCTAATCAAGTTCCATTTTGGGCAGATTCTTGGCCCCCAAACGTGGCTCATGCAGGACTGATATCAACCCTGAGAATGAAGGAAAAGAGCATAAGGGAAATGAGGCTGAGTTTACCTGATTGGACGGCTGGCTCACGCCCGATCTCCCTCTCCCTCTGATTTGTCTTTCTCCAACTTTCTTCTTGTGTAAACCCTGAGGGCCAAGGTGTTTATTTATAGGCAAAAAGGGGGAGGAGGAGCTGGCAGTTGTGTTTAATGCTCAACGGATGGTGACTGCGATGCCGACCTTCTCAACCCAAAAGAGGAACGTCTCAGTTTCATCCTTCATGGCCCTGCCTAGCCATATTTAGCCATGAGAGGACCTTCCCAGCTGTGCTCAGGGAAGGCTTGGGTCCACTGGTCAGTGGGAGGTTTGCCTTGCAAGAGAAGCCATCAGGCGGTCCTCTCCCTTGAATCCTAACCACAAGTTAAGGAAATGGACGGTCTGAACCCATATCACCTGTTCCTATGCACGGCCCCAAACCCCTATACGGTTTTGATCAGGGGACTCACGTGAGTGAAATGGACAGTTTGGATTGTCCGGAAAGTGGCCATGGCGGTCCACTTCGGGGTTTGAAAATCCCCCTGTTTTGAAATTTTGAAATGGCGGGATGGGTTTTCTATTTTTACAAATGGGTTTGGTCAAGGATCTTTTGACCAGTTATTGTAGTTTGGGACACCTCGTACAGGGGAGATTATCGATGCACATGCACTGTGTATAGGGCCCATTGTGAGGTTCTCCTCAGATCCATTCTGTTCAAATGCTTTGGAGGCCTTGTCTGGAGGTACTAGCCCACTTTGTGCGGTTGGTGAGGCTAATCTAATGCCTAGGTGGGGCCCATAACTTGATTTGGGTCATATTGGTGGGTATTACGGTCATTGGTTAAATTGTACACTATTGTGATGTGAATTGGTCAGATGGTGGCTCTCGAAGATTTGGTACCCAAGACTAATAACACATGGTTCAATATGTCTGATAGGGTAGGGTTTGGACTTTCATTGCCCTAGGGATTTTAGCGACACAATGTTCCTTCCAACTTCATCGTAAGATAATTTTTGTCATCGCGACTAATTGACCAGATAACTTGGTTTATGAATCAAGGTTGTATTAGACGCTTGAGATGGGTCACTTTAAGAACCAACTACGTGGATAGGGATTACTTTGAATGGTTGGATTTAGACTGAAATGCATGTGATTGTTTGTTTAGCTAGAGTTGCATTTGCTTATACGGTAACACCTGAGTACTGAAAAGTATGAGGTGTTACATGGATGGAGGTTAGGAACACTTTTGTTACCATTCTCGTATTCAGTAGACCTTCCTTCCACTATCCGTTGTATTAGGGAGGCCTGATGAGGCCACCAGGGTTAGATGTCCTAGCCCTTATCCCGGCTTCGACTTGTTCCCTAGCACGGATGAGTTGGGTAAAGTTAGCATATGGATACGAGACGAGGTATCTAGAGATACTTGGGTTTGCCGAGTAGATGATCATGTAGATTTACTCCTCGTCATCAATGGGTGTTTTCATTCTAGCGGCTATTGCCCGCCATCGTCCAATGTAAGCTAACAATGGCTCATCATTCCTCTGCCTTAAGGCAGCAAGATCCGCTCTTTTAGGTGCTACATTAAGATCGTACACAAAACGTTCAATGAAAACTTGGGAAAGTTGTTCCTGAGTTTTAATTCGATGGTAGTTTAATGATGTGTACCAATCTAATGTATCGCCTTTCAAAGATTTTTGAAACAAATGGATCAATGCTTCGTCATTACCTGTAATAGTATTAAGCTCTCCATAGAATGCTCTTAAATGGTCCATATGACACCCCATACCATTGCATTACGGAAGGGACAAAGATCCCTAAACTTGGTGGATGGGATATCCACCCCCTGCTGCTTCCGTAGCTTCCACTGCATATCTTGCAATTGCTCTCGGAGCTCTTCAATTTTGAAGGGACTAGTCAGAGGGGTTTTGCCCCTTGGAATTGATTGGATCTCCTATTGGGAGGAAGATGTGCGAGAGGGTTGCTCTTGTTTGTATGTTGGGCTGATTTAGGTTGTGTTGCCTTCATGTTTGGTATGGTGCCTGGTACCAGGCGAAGCAATAGCTCCTGCAATGTTTTGAGATTTTGGGCCATCTCATTTATGGCTGTAGTAGCTGGTAAATCTATTGGAGTTGCCGAAGGTGTCGGCATCGGTGCTAGTACCAGTGTCGATGTTGATGCTTCAGGAGCTAGCAGAGCTTCCGACTCTTCTTTATGGGTAGCCATAGCTGCATGAGATCGAGTGATCATGGTCAGGATTGATGCCCAAACAAGTGTAAGCTAAAGATGTTTTTTATTTTTGTGAATGCAGTGATGAGTTTCCCTTGAGATTGGAATACCAAATGTTTTCGAGTCGGGTCTCAGCTAGTGTGCTCTAGCAAAATCCCGAGTGGAGTCGCCATTTTGTAGACACTGGAAATCGGCGCCCACACTGATTTTATATTTTGTTTTGATGGTGGGGGTGATTAGGCTCATTCATGGATGTTGGAGTCACCACTAGCCCATAAATCTTAGAATCCCGCAGTTGGCTAGAACCCGTGGAATACGTAAAGTTAGAAAAATACGAAGACTCTCCTACCTTAGATTGACTCCTAATCTGTGATCCAGGATTCTGGATAAGGGACCTCGTTTACAAAGACGGAAGGTGTTAGGAACCCTCTCTACCCGTACAAATGTACGGTCTCTACTTAGTGTGGTAAAACAATCTCAAGGGATGATGAATGCTAGGGACGAGATAGGACTAGGCACATGCAGAGATTTCTAATGTGGTAAGATTCAAGATTTCGGCAAGACACGGAGCATACGTTTAAAGGCGTGTCTAGAAAGTGGATGAAATGATGCTTATGCAAAAAAGGGTAAAGAAAAGTGGACTAGGTCACTAGAAATTTTTGATGTGACAGGATCCGTAGTACAACAAGTTACAGAGCATACGTTCACTAGAGATTTAGAGAAGCAAAGAGGTTGAGAAGGGAATAGATGTCATGATAGTGAATGCTTGTATGAGATGATTTGATCTTTGGCTTGAACTTAAATAGACTAAAACATGGACTGAACCATGACAAATCTGAGCTAGGCTTAGGGATTGAAAAGGTTAAGAGGTAGGGCCAGGGGGTGGCTAAAAGATCAGAACTTAGAGGTTTGAGAGCTCCTTCCCTTTCCTTCACTCTCTTCCTCTCTCTCTCTCTCTCTCTCTCTCTCTCTCCCCCTCCCCCCCCCCCCCCCCCCCCCCCCCCCCCCTCCCCTCTTTCTTGGATGGGGATGTGTTGTTGTTGGGTGTGGAAATGAGAAGAGGAGAGGACTATTTATAGCCCTCTCCAATGGCTCTATGGTAAATAGAGGGTAGGTAGAGGTTAAAATGATGTAATGGAGGCTTGTGATTGGCTAGGGAGAGAGGAGCGCCACACGGCGTGCTCCCATTGGCTTTTGAGGCTGGTAAAATGGTAAATAGTGAAGGTTGGGTGGTAAATTCAGGAGAAAGTTGACTTTCGGACGCTGGGACAGCTGTCTTCAGAAGATCACACGCGGGCTGTGAGTGGTGGTACTTCGAGTACTGCCGGTGGTAGTCAAACTACTACCGATGGTAGTTGGACTACCGTCTAGTCCGGGCTCTAGCTGGACTCAAGCGTGTGGGCCTCGTTTGGTGCACTGGTTCGTCCGATAGTCCCTTTTTTCAGCTTTTGGAGTTCAAATAGGTGAGTTTGGGGTTCGAGTAATGGCTCAGGTTAGGATCTAGGGTGTAGGTTGGGGTTGTATATGGATTGAACGGTTTGGATTAGGGCTTCAGGTTACGGATTGGGGGTTTGAGGTTTGGGTCAAGGTTTTGGGTGTAGATATAGTCATGGTTCTTGAATTATCTTAACCTCTTCAAGTTGTCAGCCTGAGTGGGGTGTCTACAGCAGCATTACTTAACATGCATCTGGCCCTCTACAAAAGAGCCTGATTCATTTGCTTAGCCACACCATTTTATTTGGACGTGTGACACGTTGTGTTGTGGCTGATAATCCCTTCATCCATATAATATTCATTAAACTCAGTGAAAGTAAATTCTCTACCATTGTCAGTCCTTAAAACCTTTATTTTTCGCCCTGAATATTTTTCCACCATTGCCTTCCATTGTTTGAATATGGTAAAAACTTTAGATTTACGCTTCATTATATAAACTTAAACTTTCTTGGAGTAGTCGTCAATGAATGAAACAAACCATGACTATCCCTTAATGGAAAGCTCTAGAGATAGCCCCCATACGTCAGAGTGCACATAATCAAGTACTCCCTTACATACATGTTTTCGATATTTAAAAGACAATCAAGATTATTTACTATATATACAATTCTTGTATATATCTAAATAAGAAATTTTAAAAGTTGGAATCAAATAACGATCAGATAGTACCTTCATGCCCTGCTCGCTCTGGTGGCCCAGATGAGCATTTCATATATGTACAGACATGGATTTTGTAACAGCTGCTACCGCTCCACCTACTGAAGAGTTCTCGATCAACTTGTAAAGGTTTCCGCGCCTTTGCGCTCTCATAACCGCTCGCCATTTAGCTTTTTCATGGCCTTCCCTTGAAGGGCTGAGATAATGGTGTCGACACTCAGGATTTTATTTACGGTGCACATTGTGTCCCTGAATGACTCATACGATGTCGAAAGAGAATTCAACAACATAATGCTTGTTCCTCATCTTTGATCACTTCCTCCATATCCAGTAGTTTGCAAACCAATTTATTAAAGTTGCTGATGTGGACCTTCATATCTCCACCCTCTGCCATCTGAAGGTGTACCATTGTAGCTTCAATTGTAGGCAATTTTTAGAGGATTTTTTCGCATAGATATCCTCTAACTTCTCCCATATTAGTTACAGTTTTCTCTTTCAAAACATTGTAAAGAACCTCATCCATGAGACATAAACGGATGGAAGCTAAAGCATTCATGTCAAGAGTATTCCAGTCTTTGTCATTCATAGTTAAATTTCGCTCCTCAAGAAACTTAACTTTATCTTGCTTAGTTAATAGACTAATCATCTTAATCTTCTATAACTGAAAGTTATTTTTTTCTAAGTACTTCTTAATATCAAACTTGGCGTTTCCCATTGATGTTAATCCTACAGATTCAAATTTATACCCCAACGATTACTCTGATACCACTTGTTAGGTTTTGGACTGTGAAATCACACAGAGATAGATCTAAGATAGTAATCCAAGAGAACTAAGCAAACACAAGAGAACATACAGATTTAACGTGGAAAACCCTTTCGGAAAAAGACCACGGCACAAAGTGACAGATCTTCACTATGAAAGCAGAAATTACAAAGAGAAAGGACTTACCAGATTTGAGCAATCCTCAAATCTCTCCCTTGTTCCACCCTTTTAGAAACCTTAGAATCCTTTTAGAAGGCTTTAGAATCCCTTAGAATACCTCCCAATCCCGTTTACACCCATATGCATAGTTTTAGAAAGAATCCCAAACAAAATCGAAAAGAATCATAAACGAAATCGGAAACAAATCCCGCACTTTCGCAGTTGTGTGAAAAATTTACGCAGAATTTGATTAGATTTAAGGCATCAAATACAACAATAGGTGGTGCCCACCATGATGTTTATACACCATCAAACCCATTTATAGGCAAGGCCCACCCAAATGAAGGGAAAACACAAACATTAGCCAGATCACCATGTGTTTGGACTCCGTGAAGGTTTAAATAGTGGGCTTCTTTTTTCCTTCTTCTTCTTATTCTTCTTCTTTTTTAAAAAAAATTTTTTTTTGGCATAAAGTCAGAAATCAAGCTTGTGTAGCTGATGGACAAAATGAATGTCACATATGCGTCTAGTTAATACTCTTACAAGAAGCTATCCACGCATTCCCACTAGAGAGTCTTTGATACCCTTCCATTAGAGAGAAACTTTGATATTCTTATAGAGTGTGATGAAGGATATAGAAGCACTCATAAATTACTTTAAAATTATGTTCATATAATGTAAGTAATTCAAATTAAATAGTCAAGTTATGGATCATAATTTAAATGTATCATGAACCCAAAATTAAGAGTATTTGATTACCTAACATTTGACCTGGTGGCCATTTATTGGACAGTAAAAAATGAAAAACATCCAATGGTCCTAATTTCTTTTAAAAAGTGTCCACGAATTAATGGTTATAATCCTTGACCATAGAACTTTTAACTCATCGATTGTACGTAACTTGTTAGCATGTGTAGATACCTCACTCCAGCAAATGGTGCAGCTTATCTTGAATCATATAAAATGACTTTGGAGCTTGAAAATCCATTAGGAACACAACTTAACTAACCCACAAAACCTAACCAGTAAAAATGCCCAATAAGCCTAATTGAGCTGGTCAGTTTCGTGTGGAAAATTGGAGTAGAAACCTTTATCTATCCTTTACGTAATTTACAATAGGCAAAGGCACATCATGGAATTGCAATAGGCCCAAACAATAATAGGGCCACCAATCAAGCCATTTAAATAAGCCCATATGATCGTGACCACAAGTGCAAAAATCGCGTACATACGACAATTCCATTATTGCCCAAGTCTTTGCGAAATTGGGCAAATCTTAAGATCTCTCTTAAAAATTTTCCTAACATGTAACTCCTTAAATTTTAGGAGTCGCGTACACACTCGGTGTCACGCCCCAAGTTCGGGGACGGACAACTTCCGTGATGCCCCGAATCCGGCACTCAACTTTCATACACCAAGTCCCGAGTTTGGCGCACCACAAGGAAGATTTTTGACTATTTTTTTTTTGTATATACATATAATAATACCTGAACATGAAGATCCATGATCAAAATATCAAGCAACACTCTCCATCATAAATCTTAATGGTTACAAATACAATGCTTTACAAAAGGTACATAATTGTCAACATTGCCAAATCGAAAAATAATTGCAATGCATTGAGAAAGCTAAGTCTTCCAAGCCACTCCAGCCCTGAAAAAAAATGGGAAATAAGAAGCTTAGGTAAAAATCCTAGTCAGTACACATGTGTGTGCAATGTGTCCTACATGTAAGCAAGATAAATGTGCTACAAGGAAATCATATATGTGAAAGGTGTGTAGCACGTACGGTATGATGTAAATGCCAATGCAATGCATATGCATCATAGTAATACTCCGAGTCAATGCCACCAGCATCACCAAGTCATATTTTCATTTCTCCATTACCACAGCCATAACCGTATTACACGCATCCGTAATTACATCATTATCATCATATTGTTATACCATATCATAACTGTATATTTCGGGAAGCACTGTGGTCGATACCATGCACCAAACACTAGTGATCGACTTCGCATACTCGCCTTGTGGTGGACTTCCACCAACTGTATATCATAGGAAACATCGTGGTTGACACCCATGCACCAGACACCAGTAATCGACCTCACATACCCGCTTTGCAGTGGACTTCTACCTAGTATGCCAATAGTGGACTTCATTCGCGCTTCTCCTCATCGGCGAGTCAGACCGGTCCCTGTTTGCACCTCAGCCCTTAAGCAGGTTGGACCCACCTCTTCTCAACCCGACCTCGTTGGTGGGACTCAAATCCATGACCCATGTATCCACTCGGCCTGACAGTGAGGCAACCCTAGATAGCATAGGGGTTTAGGGACTTTTAACCTAAGGGGCACATCATCCCCTACTATTTACACACTTCCGGTGTCCTGCTCATTTTCAAGGATAACCCAAGTCATCATCATAGATGTACATTTCATTGTCAATATCCAACTCATGTTATACGACACGACTGTGGTATTTTGATCATCATGTATATCATGATTATATATGAATTCAAGCAATTATGATAAAGTATACGTTCGAGTGCATGTGGTATGCATATAATGTCATGAGTTTAGGGTCTGCTTAACCTTTAAGCCAAAATGACATACAATCATCATGTGCCAATATTGACTATATCAATCCATAGTCATTGATTAAACTGAAGAGGACATATCTTACACATGAACAAATGTATTGAAGTACACTTGCACATATCATCATTCCATGGTGCACGAGTATGATCAATAACATGGTCAAGTAAATAAATTTAGTATGCTGGGAAATGGAACAACATTAATCAAGATATTAAATCGTATACTTCCATTAACCTTAATCACTAGCATCACTAATATCATCCATAGCTATCATAGTCACGAGCATTAATTATATTCAAAATTACACCATATCCTTCGCAAGATAGATATTCCATTAGCGGCTTGGCTATACATTATTTTCTTCTATTAGGACCACATGGTCACACCCTAACTGGGCTTTATGGTTAATGAGTGGTGATGATGCAAAGTACATGCACCAAGTGATTATGAGATGAGAGGCATAATTATAACATGAGCCGCAGGATGGATGGTGCTGGTGAAACTCATATAATGTAGAGGGCTTCACCTTCAAGTGAGCTGTTAGTAGGTTGGGTCTGCAATTAGTTATCGTAGTAATTCTACAATAGTTTGAAAGGAACAGGTAAACCTCATAAGAAATAGTGAGCTCTAAGTTGAACGACTTGGTATTAATATACACATAAGAGTTAGTCACGGTTAGGTAATGCGGGCATAGTGGGTCTTACTTCCAAGTGGTACTGCAAGCAGATAGGTCCACACACAAATATTACGGTGGCACCCAATAAGTAGATAGTATATGTAACTCACATACATTATGGTAGTACAAGGAAGAACGGTTCAGATGTACAAGGCACACGATAGCAGGCTCCATGATCGAACTCTTTGGTTAGTAAAATAATTGAACAATGCAGATAAAATACGTACATTGAGTGGCTTCATAAGTGTTCGAAAGTTATACGTTCATATCATCTGACTTATTTAGGAATTGGATCTAGGTCATTTTGGAATCATGTTCTAGAGTTAGTTAGCCTAAATGGTGAAATATGCAATACTTATATCAAGGTAGGGTCCATAATCAATCTAATACACGTCTTAAGTTCACATACCCAAGAGGTTACACCATCAGCATAGCCCATAAGTCTGAGCAATCACACGATCCCCATATGCCCACATGGTCTTATGGCCACTCCATTATTAGAAGTCCATATGGTTGAGTGGCCACACAAATGTCACTCTACTAGTCATAATAAGTGACTAAAGGTTAAATGGTTATGTGTGTCCACATTTCAAAAATATTCAAACATAATTTGAGCAATCATAATCCTACACACAAATATAAGGCTACACCAATTATGATAAGTCTTATACTACAACCACTTCACACGTCACATAGTTAATAACTCATATTCGGTGTTGCATGGTTAAGGGCCAAGAGCGACATTTCATCATGCCATTTGTTGTTTAGGGATCACATTGCATAGAATCCAAGACCTTGATAGCATTAGCTTAGGTAACATAACCCTACATCACATTCGGTTTAGTGTACAACTTGGTCATATGTGATTCAAGTGGCGGTATCTATATTGATAAGCACAAACCTACGTTGTTGAATGACCATCAATGCTACTTAATTTCATATGGTTAGGTGGCCTTGTACGTATTTCACATTCATACAGTTATATGACTACATATTCTACATATACTCCACCATTGCTTATGATTAAGTGTCTATACATATGTCAAATACCCACATGATTAATGGGCCAAACAGGTATATCACACCCTCACTCCACTAGAGTCTACATATATGTTATAATTAAATATTTTTAAGGGTTTAAACATAAATTGCATGATCTTATTACTTGGGGACGCACTCTAACCAAAGTGCCAAGTGATCAAGGGCTGTCCACAATCAGCCCATTTAAGGGATTAATCATAATTACTTCAAAAATTACAATACTAGTTCATCATACATTCAACACATGGCGATTACAAACTCTTGTCGAAGAGACTCAATGGTTGGCCCAAACAAGGCTACCACTGATGGGCCCACATGACATTCACTTAAAATGGACCTTAACATTTTTGGGCCCACACATCAATGAAATTTACAAAGGATTCTATGTGGTGGAACTCATGGGGATTTCCCATGAGGTTGAGTTGTGTGTGACCCACTTAAAACTTAGGTCTGCTTTGATTTTAGTCCAACTCCTAAAATGATATGAGGAAGTGGATGGTCCGCATGGATTAAATAGATACACCATGATGGCCTTAAGTTGGATTTAATGGTTAGGCATTAATTCTCTCAACCTTGTATTGTATGGTCCATTTCAAGTCAAATTGACTATTTGGGACAATGGCCTAAAGGGAACTCGGTATATGGGCTGGACGGGTTGAATATCTAATACATCGCTAGGATGGCCCATAACAAATTTTTAATGATGAGAGTTCAATTTGCATTATTTCAGAACGTACGACTATCTAATCATTGGATGGGCCTAAGTCTTGGTAACATATCGTCAAAAGGGTCGATAAAATAAATAAATGATGATGATCTTAAATATATATCATGTCATGAACATGGTGGATTAAGTGGCATAACACCTACATCAATGTGGGCCATACCACACACAAATTGAGAGGGTTGCCCTCCATTAAATATTCATACTAATTTGTTGGGCCCACAGAGATGTTGTTCATAAATCCAGCGCATCCATTATGTGTGTTTCACTTGCTTGTGGGGTCAGACCAAGTTTCAGATACATCTAAATTTCAAGTAGACCCTAGTAAGTATTTTTATATGCTGCTCCGAGTTGTGTGAATGGTTCAAGGAGATTAAAGTTACATGGGTCCTAAAGGGATGTATTTATTACATGTACACAGTTCATCTATTTTATTTTTATTTTTATTTTATTTATTTATTATTTTTTTAAGAGATCATTTTATAGCATTATCTAAAAATGAATCATATCCAAAGATTATCTGGACCTCACCACAAACAGTAGTGGAGATAATGATTTCACCGTTAAACAATTTACAGGGCCCACCTTAATGTTTATTTTCCATCCAATCTGTTCATACGGCCATAAAAACCTAAATTAAGAGGAAAAACTAATTCATATTAGTCCAAAACTACTATGACCCAAAAAGGGTTTCAATGGTAGACGTTCAATCTCCTACTGCTTATGTAAAGTGGACCACTTAACAGTTAGATGTATTTTTAATTATATATATTATTTTATTTTTCTAAAGCCTTGAGATAAGCTCGCCAAATGGATGGACATTTTGGATATAACACACGCCTCATGATCAGACCCACAGAATTTGCTGTCAAAACAAGTCTTTACATGTTTTTAGATGGTGTGGGCCACCTGAGTCCCGTGTACGGCTGATTTTTGGAGGATCCCATCATTTAAAGGGGACACGTTAAATGCACGGTGCTGATGTTCCACATACATCATGGTGTAGCCTATGGATGGGACCCACTTCCCTCCAACATTTCAAGAAGTAGGACGCTACTTGCTGCAGTGTCCAGAGAAAGCTGGCAGCAACAACGTCCAACACCTTTTGCAAATATTTTTTTTTCTTGTTTTCTTATGAATTTTCATATGTAGGGCCCATATCAAGATGATCCAGTCCATCTGTTGTGTGTGTCCTATGTGGTGGAGGGGTTAGTCCAAGTTTCAGATGCATAAAAATTTCAAGTGGGTCCCAACAAGTACTTTTATATGTTTTAGCATGTCTTCACATGATTTTTGATGGTGTGGCCTACCAGAGAACTAAATAGGCTCCTTTTTTTGGCTCAATGCCTAAAATGAGTTGGGAAAGTGAATGGACGGTGTGGATCAAATACATACATCATTGGTGGGGCGTGCTGTGGTCCCATAGCCCCTTCCCTTGTTTTGAGCAGCAGCGTCCTCTGGATGCTGGCAACAACATCCTCTGTGTGTGTGTGTGTATGTGTGTATATATATATAAATTTTTTTTAGGTGTTGAGTGCATGTGTGTGCATGGGTGTGAGTGTGTGTGTTTGGCCAACACAATGGGCCACACTTTGGATGATTTGGATGGCCTACAAAATTTTAGTGGGGCCCACAATTAATGGGTCCCACATAAAGTCTAATAAAATATTTTTATTATCATTCTTTTTATATGCATTCTCCCATGAATCCACACCATTAAACACATTATTTTCATCATATCATTACCATTATTGATCATCTTTTTATATGTACTCTCCTACATATCCACACCATTGATCTCATCATGATCATCAACATCATCTCCACCATACAAAAACACAAAAAAAAAAAGAATGAGTAGGGTGGGTGTACTCACCTTGATGGATTAAATGCAATGGTTGAGATGGATGGAAGGGATGAGATTGATGGAGTTGATAGCCCACCAAGATCACTCCCCTCTCTTTCTCTCATGTGTAGAAAAATGGTGAAATGCTAAGGGATGGAGGGGTATTTGTAGAGAATGGATAAAAAAATTAGTTATGTTAGGCTAATATGATTAATGTTAGCTTAGGATAGGATTATGGGAAATGGTGCATGATTAAGAATTAATGGTGGATTAAAGGAGCATGGGATGACATGGTGTGATGATGTCATGCTTAAGGTGTGGCATGGAAAAAAGTTGACTTTAGGGAGCACATGAGAGAGGGATAACATGGGAGGGTGACATCACACACTTGGGTAGAGATTCTCTCACCCATGTGTGGCATGTACATGTGTACATGGCATGTGTTGTGCACATGTGCAGAATGGAGTATATGGCGCCTTACGCACATGATACACTAATGATTGTTCATAGCATATCTCACTAACACAGTATCGTACAGATGCACGGGTGGTACCTCCACGATCGCGGCGACAGGGCGGTCGATATGAGATAGGTTTCGAGGTCTTGGGGTTTCGGTCAGTCGGGTGTGTATTATGAACGACCAATCCAGGTCTAGTTAAGGTCGACGATCATCGTGTACATAAGCAGAAAGTCATACGGAATAGACGGGGTCTTACACTCGGTCCCTAACAGTCCAAGTGTTAATCTCATCCTTTGAAAGCATAATTTAATATCAAAATCAAATTGGCATCAAAACCAATTATAAAGAGCCAAACCAAACAATATATACAGTCTAAAAGTAAAGTGGTGATACATCAATCACACAATATATCTATATAGTTATCCAACCAAACAATAGAGTCTACTCAGTCGGGGACTCAATATACATGACCAAAATGTACTCAATGTTTGATAAGTCCAAATTACTACTCTAATGATAACAATAAAGCAGAAGCATGCTAGAATTATACATGCCCATTAGAAATATGAAAGTACAACACTTCCTCCATTGGGTCTGTGAATGCCTCATTTAAGGCTATGATTTTGATGACACCTGCATCAATGACATCTAGGTGGTGTTTTAAAATATCATTCCGAGAGGGAGTAAGTAATCAACTCAATGTTACCATTCTCCCAAGTTGCTCACAATATCAACATAATCATATACAGGTACTGATAATACAACATACACACGATTTTTTAATCTAGTTAATTATATGCATGTCCGTCATGATATGCGAATGCATGTCTCGGGAAAGAACTGACAGTTATATGGCCTATCACTAAAATCGCTTGTAAAATAATAGAATCGATAGTAATATGTCGCATCACCAATATTACTTGCAAATACCTGTAAGAATTCTATAAGGTGGGCCTTATTGATAAACGGTTTGGTGTGTTCTGAGGGTTGAAAAGTGTGATTAGGTGTTCCAGTGTTCTCCACTTAGTTGTGATGTATATAGAATCGTTTAAGGGGTGGTATGCCAGAATCGTGATACACAAACATTGTTCAAGTGGGACTGGGATTACCAAATTTGTGTGGAGCCATAGGGAGAGGAGTTTTGATGGGTTTCAAACTCCTCTACCCTCTATGACTATAAAATAGAGCTGGGTCCCAATCTACACACATCAATAAAAGCTGGAATTCCCATCCCAGAGCTTCTCTAAGGGTGTAAGGAGAGGAAGATTATGGCATCAGGCCTATATCAATGGCGTCTCAACAAGATACGCTGTGTAGTTCATCTGATCTCCATATTTGATGCATAACATGATCCTTTACAATTCCACATATAGATTACGGTTGGTATCAGAGTCACTGTTCATTGGCTATGGAGATCTTTAAATTCATTTTCTAAACTTGGCATTTTCCTACAACCCTGTCCATCTATTGTATATTCAATCAAACTGAATAGGGACAGATTGCAGGAGTTCAACTTTTAAGTTTTTAGCATAATGGTTAGGGTTTCCCAATCAGAGATCCATTCACTCTTTGGATTTTGAATTTGCAATTCGGATTAATTGGATTTTCAATTCAAAAAATAGTATTGGGATTTTTTTCATCCGGAATTGAAGATTTTGAAATCCTAATCTAGGTTTCCAAACTCTGTTTGGACACAGCTTATATCCCAACACTGTTGCCAACATCCACGGGTTGCATTAGCCATGGTGGCCATCATGGATATAAGGGTTCCCTTGCAGCCAAAAATTGGAAAAAAACATTAAAGGAACCTTTGGGTTATTGGAAAAGGGATCTAGGATGGGGCTTACCTTTTAGCATTCCACCCCGTAGCCATTGAATCCGACTGCTTTCCGACCACGAGAATCATTTCATAGCCTTCCGATTTCATAGAAGGCTATCCTAACATAGAAAATGGGAATATTTTGATCCCGAGAGTGGTTTACAATGTGAACGACTGCAATCACTTAACATGGCACGCATAGAGGATGATTGCGATAATTTAGCATCGTATGCATAGTGGACAACCATGATCTCTTGAAGTGAAGTGTATACGCCCATGAAAGCTTTTATGATATAAGCAGGTGTTGTATGAAGACATCCAAGTATTGAGCCTTCTTAAGTGTGAACGCACACCACATAAAAGTTTAAATTTGTTGGAGTTCATGCATGGCTGTTACACGTGGGAAAGAAGTTGCTCCATCTCTATGAAAATTATCTTCTCATGCAGTTATTCAGCTGTTGAAATTACAACCATTGATGAGGCTTATCATTGACTCTGGGCATGATGAACGACCCTTCATGTGATGCTGATCTATCCCACTAATCAACAAATTTGGATATTCTGTATTACACTGTTGATGATCGGAAGGAAGCTTCATTGTTGATGGTAGAGAGGGGCGTTGGTGCGAAGTAGACATGGACTCTGGTCATTCACAGTGGGGATGAACTCTGCTATTGGATAATGAAGATCAACAAGATCAACGCTGGTGTGAAGAGCATTGTCATGAAAGGGAATTGGCCAGATGAAAAGCATACCCATTGTTGATGCAGTTTTTCGGCGGACCCTTTGTGGTTGACCCTCTTAAATTTATACAGGCGCAAAAGAGAAACAAAGGAGACCCTGCCTAGTGCTGGGGACTCTCCGATGCCTAAGTTAGGAACGAGGCCTTTTTTACAGGTTAAGGTCTCCAGAAAAGAGACATAAGTCGATTGCTAGGGTAAGAATGAGTATACCTTTGATGGTTGGTGATACATCTATATATAGGGAAAGGAGTCCAATTGCATGAGGACTCTCCCTGATATCTTGGAGAACCGTTCAAATATGGGATCTTTGCGAGATTACCAACTTCCTAAGTTATCGGGATCCGATCTTAACCCTCAAAGATCTGGGTAGAGATCTTCGGGATGTTAGGTGTCACGCCCCGGACTTGGAAACTAGGCTTACAAAATTTTCGATTGCTAAATCCGGCGCCGACAACCTTCGTAGTTCCCCATTCTTGGCTCTTAGCACTCGTATACCAGGTTTCGATCCTAGGATCTTATAAGGAGGGTTTCCAATGTATATTTATCTTATAAGAAGCATAACCATAAGCATAACCCACAACAACAACAACAAAAGCATCACCACATATTCATTGTAATAAAAAACTTTAAGTACAATGCATAAGGGATATACAATATCAATATTAAAAGCTCTAGAAGTTGGCTGCACGCTCCAAGCTCAATGTTGTTACGGCGTCCTAACATCACCTGCACACAACGATCGTGCATAAGCTTATAGAAAGCTTAAAGGGTAGTGTAAGTGTGTGCACAAGGTAAGTGCCAAGTATGCAATATCAAAGTAATACGAAAATATGCTAAATGCTATCGGCCGTACCAAGACTATGCAATGTAAGGCCTACATGGCCAATGTAATATGTGACATGCAACTCAAGCATACCAATCCTCATTCAAATTCACATATTAATACAACTCAACTCTGGAATATCACCAAGGTCTAGTACACTTTACACCAGATCGCCACCCATTGGACGCGCAACCATGTAAGTGGAAGAGACCACACTATCCGCATGGCCAGTAGTCGACTAATATCTACCCGGCATGTCGATAGCAGATCCATTTATGAGCTATCAAACTCAGCCTAGCTATGCCCCCTACCATCGGGCAGATAAGGCCACACCCCCTTTCAACCAACCACAACACAGTGGGAGACATGACCTAACGGTATATGGCCCTTGAGAGCTCATGTATCCACTCGGTCTCGACGTTGGAGCAACCTCCTGGTACCATAAGGGTTTAGGGACTTTCACTCAAGGATATCCTTGTGCCCCAGTGTTTGAGCTAAAATATTTTCGGTATCCAATCCTACCATCCACGCTATGCTTGTGGAGGCTCCGACCCTGATGTTGCTAGGGTGTATAGTAATCATATCATACAAATACGAGATGCATGAGTCACACTATTCAGTCATGTAGCAATCCTGCGCATACCGTGCGCTCATATGGGGTAACTTTGTTTATCAGGGAGTCTAAAAAATAATCCGCCCAATGGCACATGCTATGATCAATCACTCCTCATATCAAGCATACATATGATGCGCATGGGCATGAATCATGAAGTTATATTAAGCATGATCTAGGGTAATGATGTACTCTCATATATATATATATATATATATATATATATATATATATATATATATAGTGGTAGCCTAGATGCCATACTACATTAAGGATGAACCTCATGGGGTGAATCATACAACAATGGGAGTCAAGATGATGACCCTAAGTATATTAAGAGGGCTTCCTCACCCACTCTATCATATGGTAAATTGGGCTTTCTTATAGGGCCCGATACAAATAAGGTGAGTCTACAAGTTATGGTGTTCCTACAAGGGTGGTGGAGAGCATGAGCATGAATGGGGGGCCAATGGTTTGGGTTAGCTTACTAGGGTAAGATGGGTAACACTTATGGGGGCCCAATGATTTGGGATAGCCTAATAAGGTAAGATGGTCATGGGCTTTACAACGGGCCCTAGGGAGATATATAACAGGACATTTAACCACTGTTTACAATGTGGACATTTAACCACCATTGCTCCCAAGGTGTGGCCCATTTGGAACTTAAAATCTAACTGCAATGCGAGCTACGACCCTTACACTAGCTGGAAAATGGATGGGCTACATAAATATTATAACATACATCATGGTGGAATCATACATCATAGTTGGGCCTCACTCAAGGGCCTCATATACATCACGGTGGGGCCCACACAAGGGCCTCATATATATCACAATGGGTCTCACACAAGGGCCTCATATACATCATATTGGGCCTCGCCACATGGGCCTCATATACATCACAATGGGTCTCATTATAAGGGCCTCATATGCATCATATTGGGCCTCACACAAGGGCCTCATATACATCACAATGGGCTGCATCACATGGGCCTCATATACATCACAATGGGAAGCATCACATGGGCCTCATATACATCACCATGGGCCTCATATAAGGCCTTACATGCATCACATTAGGCCTCATCACATGAGTCTTACATGCATCACATCGGGCCTCATCATAAGGGCCACATATACATCATATTAGGCCTTATGGGGCAGCCCATAATTCAGTAAAAATGGATGGGCAACATGTACAATATACACATTAAGGTGGGCCTCACAGCCTAGCCCTATGAGCCTCACATCAGGATGGATAGTGTGCTTACAACACACATCAAGGTGGGCCTAGCTCATACAAAAGGTGGGCCCTACGTTTACACAGTAGGTGGGCCCAACTTCCATGGCCAGACGGTGTCGATATATAACACATACATCATTGCTGGTCCCATCATCCAATAGGCTGGACGGTGTGGAATAAAATATATAAATCGTGGCGGGTCCATGTCCCACATGGATGGCTTGGATAAAACATGTACATCATGTGGCGTCTATGGACAGACGGTGTGAATACAACACTTACATCGCGGTAGGCTCCCACCATCCAGGGACTGGACGGTGCGGATACAAATATATCATCAAGGTAGGCCCCACCGTCTAGCCTATCTGGAGGATGAATGTGATGGATGAAATGCATGCATTATAGGTGGGTCCACATGTGTGGATACAAACATCCACCAAGGTGGGTCCCACGTCCAGTGGATGGATGGATGGCATGGATAAAACATATACACCATGGTGCGTCCAGCACCATCCCAGGCTGGACGGTGTGGACAACACATACAGTAGGTTGGGTTCCACGTGGTGGCCTATCATGGTTTTGGATTAGCTGATATTTGTGATTTCCTTCATCCAGGCTTGTCCAGACGGACAGGCAGCAAGCCCGTCCATTGGACAATCTAGCAAGGTAGGCTCATCTCATGGACAACATGGATAAAATTCATGCATCATAGTGGGCCGCAAATAGGGAAGAGAGAGAGAGAGAGAGAGAGAGAGAGAGAGAGAGAGAGAGAGAGAGAGAGAGAGAGAGAGAGAGAGAGAGAGAGACGTGTGATGGAGGGCTCCACTGAAATTGTGGTGAGGACCACTTTAATTGAAGTAGAAATAGCTCAAGGTGTCCTAAAGGGGGGTGAATAGGACTTTATAAAATTTTATGCCTTATTTTAAATCCTATTACCTTAATCTTGATCTAATATGCAACTATCAAGATATCCACAATTTAACTCTAATGACTTCCAAGCCAAGTAGAGGATCCAATCACAAGACTACTCAATATTAAGCATGATTCAACACATAGTATAAGATGGATGAGAAGTGTGAGTGTGTGTGAGATGTGATTCAAATCAAAACATTCATGTTATCAAGCTTGCATGTAAAAGATTAACAAAATGAAAGATCAAGCAAGAATCAATCCCAAATACAGTCGTTTATAGTGGTTCGGCTATGTGCCTACTCCACTCCCGGTGGACGTACTCATCCCACAAGTATACCGGATTTCACTAGCGGAGGTTTCAAATCAGGTTCATCTCAAACTGTTACAACCTACACAAGGTTGACTCTAGGACCTACACAAGGTACCTAAAACATGCCTACACAAGACACAAATTTATGCCCTAAACAAGAGCAAAGGTTAACACGAAGCACCTAAGTTTTATGCCCTACACAAGAGCAAAGGATTCACACAAAGAACCTCCATTTTAGGCCATACAGGCCGAGGATCCACACAAGGAACCTCCGTTTTAGGTCACACATGCCAAGGATCCACACAAGGAACCTAGTTTTAGGCCACACAGGCCAAGAACCTACATAAAGGACCTAAGTTTATGCCCTGCACAAGAGCAAAGGTCAAAAAACAACACCTAAACATACTCTCCTGTCGAAGGCCTCCTATGAGGACTTGTAAGGGGTGAGATGTACTTGTGACCCAATCTTACACAAGAAATGATTAAAAGGGTTTCTCGACTCTAACGACTTACAGATAAGTAGATAAGCCCTGTTAAGCACATTGATGAAGATCTCCTCCTTGATAATGAAGATTCTTCAGCTCCATTGATCCTTAACACTTGATGATGTTCCAATAAAGGTGACAAGTTGGGTCAAGGTTATGTTAGAATCCTATTCTAATAAATGTTTTCCTATTTTGGAGATGTAGTGATTCCAAGCTTTCAAGCATTGAAGGTATCCCAGCTCAATGATTTGTCATTAAGATAGTAACTGGATGATCCTTAAATGGGGAAGTTCATTCCTCAATCTACTCTTTTGAATATCAATGATGAGGGTGGATTGAAGGAAGAACTTCCATGAGAAAATGATCTTAGGGTAGGTGATATGCAATTACTCTCTCAAAGCTCTCTCTATTTTTCTCTATCTTTCAAATAAGAACAAGCTCTCCTTATATAGTCAAAAAGTTCCAACGAAAATAAAATTGTTAGAATCTGATTGAGTTTGATATCATTAATCGTGATTTAATGTCATTGAACGTATACTTTCGATGCCATTGAATCATAGTTCGATGATACAAACTTTCTTAAAAATTATTCCGGAAACTTTTTGATAGACTATCGATGATATTGAAACCTATTTGATTTCATCAAAATTTGAATTTCGATGTCATTGATTCATGTTTCAATTCCTCGACATTATAACACGAGAGCTTGTTGGACATTTCAGAGTTGACCACGATGATATTGATACTGTTTTGATGTCATCGAAATTTAAATTTCGATATCATCGAAACCAATTTTGATTCCTCGATCTTTTTGGAATATATTCCTTGAAAGCTTGCTGGACATATTTTGTCCAGATTTGATATCATCGAGACATTCTCGATGTCATTGGAGTTTGAATATCGATGTTATCGAGGTTGTCTCGATTCCTCGATCATTTCCATTTGATTTTCTTGTTAAGCTTATTAGACACAATATGTCGAGATTCAATATCATTGATCAGCTCTCAATGTCATTAAAGTTTGAGTTCCGATGATACCAAGGATGATTCAATTTCTCGAGTAATGTCGGAATATTTTTCAAGAAAGTTCAATAGACAGTACTCTAAGTCCTTCGATATCATTGACTCACCTTCGATGTCACCGATATTTGAAATTTGATGTTATCGAAGATCCTTTCGATTTATCGAACATTTTGTCCAAAATACTTTGTGGTTGTTGGACATAAATCAGCCTAATTTGATGTCATCGAGTGTTGTTTGATGTCATCGAACATAGGTGTTCAATGTCAATGATATATACTCGATGTCACTGAACTCAGCTGAAAAACTCAGATGATTTTCCTGTTTAAAACTTAAGTTTTTAGACTTTTTTATCTTATGTTGTTGTAAGTTTTTTAAGGCTTTTGTTTACCTGAGTGTTTTGGGATTTGGGATATGAGGTTGATTTACCTCTGACAAGCTTGGAACACACATCTGGTTGAGGCGATAGCTTGATTAATCTTTATATAGGGTACACTTGACTCACTGACTCAACCTTCACGCTAATTGACAAACCAAGGCACTTTCATCCACCACTGTGAGCTCTCATAGGTTTACAATACATACATCAAGATGGGTCCCAATTCTTATGGGCCCACCAATATAAATCAATGGTGGAAATCCCTTTCCTCCTACAATCGTAAGGTCTAGATGACTTTCTTACAGTAGGAAAATAAATGTCATGATGGGGTCCATGGGGAATGGCCCCATTATGGGATGAACATATGAATCATGATGGGCCATCGGCCACACCTAGGGTCCAAAGTGAGATCCATACCATCAATCGGTAGGCCCCACTTGGCCCATCATCAAAATCACAAATCTAGTCTTATAACACCCACTGATTACACTTCTTCTTGGTTCCTTGGGATGCTAAGCTCCCTGGCTTCTTCTTTGATGGAAGATGATGAAGATTGAAGGGTTAGATTGAGAGTTTTGGGGTAGGAAGTGGGCCACACACTTGGGTTAGAGCTTGGACGTTCTTCTCTTTGGTTGCTTGGAAAATGGCGGAGAAAATGAGAGAGAGAGGAGATGTAAGGAGAGAAGGATGGGTGTATGTAAGAGAGAGGTGGGTGAGAGTTAACTTTTGGATGAGAGTGGGATGGGTGTTATGTCTTGTTAGTAAGAGAGGGATGGGCTAGGTATGGGTTGTACTTGACTTCTACTTAATTGATTGATGTGATAGATTGGGTAGAGATTCACTCGGGATTCATAACGCGTGACATTTCTTCGAGATAAACGTAGGCCTACAACTCCTAGCCTGCGTATCGCATCGGTGCGTAAGTCTCGGTGTTAGAATCACGACGATGGTGCAGTTTCTAGGGTATAGGTTTAAAGTCGAGTCAACTCAGATCTACGGGATGCGACTTAGGGTCACCTATAAATGCTGATTAAAGGTCGCAGGTTACCATATTTCGACGGGGAGGATCACGAAAGTCTAAGGAATGGTACGGTCTAGGATACGAGCCTTATATAAGGAGATTCCTCAAATTTATAGCTCGGATTTAGGTTGGCTCCCATAGGCGGGTGATGACTCAGGAATAAGCGACACCGATCTTCTTAATAGATCAACATTCACCATCTTCGACCAATGGTTGGGTCGAAGGATCCGTGTTCCCTTCAGCTGGGCTCTAATGGTTCTTAACCTTGTCATGGGATGTCGTCGACCTGTAGCCGAACGTTGGCCGATCTATGCCATCCAATGGCCAATCTATGACTGAGCTATAATCAGGTAGTAACCGATCTAGGGTGAGCTATGGTCAACCTATGACCGACCTATGACCGATCTATAATCAACTTGTAATGCCCCAACTTTTCAGGACCTGAGTATACAAACTATTTCCCAAAAACCTCAGTGTTAACCTATAGAGAACCAAAATTACACATTTATAGATTTTCTTTTATTCAGAGTAAGCAGATTTAGCATAGGATGGACAAATCAAACGTAAAGAAAAGTTGCATTATCATTTAAATATACAAGAGGTTGCCCATGATGACTTATACAAACAAATGTTCCAAACTTACAATTACAAATGAAATGATATTACATGTAACTAAAGAAAAATATAACAAATCTGGAACTGTAAAACCATGTAGTAACTCTTGACAATACAATTATGTATCTTCAACTGTGGTACTCCGCTCCTCATCAGTTTGAACCTAAAAATTAATTAAGCCACCTGTGCTACCTGTACGGTTATATATTTGATGGATTAGTGACCAACTCAGTGTGAATTCCTCTCAAGATTACACACCGTAGCGTTAGGTAAACATAGTTGTAAAATAAAGCATACAAAATAATATATGATGCAAGCTTATTAGATGCATGGATACGTGAATGCAATTATCGCCCCAAGGATGCTCATCTGTGTGGACATTGGGCTCGTCACCCATGAAATCATCGACATAGGAAAATCATCTAGTCGGACAAATATATATATCATGTATGATAGCAATAAATGCTGGTCTATGCCATATATGCATGATTAGCCAACCCATTATTAGTCCAATTATAACTAACCAATTTAAATAAGCTCAAAGGTCACTATAGGGGCTTGTCACCAGCATAGGCTGATAGCTCAGGTATAAGTCCCATACCACCATTCCCAGGTCATGAGACTACCATCTTAGGATGTTTAATGAAAACCCATCAACTAGTGGCCAATTATATTTTAATATATGGGGTTTACCACCGCAGGGTTGTACAGAATAAAATGTCAAACCTATATAGGAAAAATACCCAAAATAAAGCCACCTAGGGCAATATCAAAACAAGTCACATAAGGTAAATATCAAAATAAGACACATAGGGTGAGTATCAAAACCATATGATAAAAACCATCCTTTAAAAAAAATTACTTAGACATAACAACCCGTGGATGGTAGGTCCACATCAATATTCAATTCAAGCCACCATTCAATAACCACTCAGTCGTAGGTCCATTTCAATCACATTCAATCGAGTTACATCCCAAGTATGGGTGTACATTTTTAAGTGGGGGTTTTCCACTGATGTACTAGTTAAAGTTCCATAAGCAATCCATAAATAATTCACGATCATAGGAACATATGCATGATAAATATTAGGCATGTAATCAACAATTCAATTTCAACAATCAACACATATGATTATAAAATGAAGATATCAATTATCACTTGAAAATTAAAGTAAAAACTATCACTTAAGCTAATGGGAGAACGGGAAGCTCAAGGGGAAAGATCATCACTTTATACTTTGAATCGCTAACTGATGTTGCTAGGAAGCGCGTACACCCTCAGAGTTAAATCCTGCCATAGATTGTTAAGTTGTACATGAGATCAGGTTTCTACAAAGCATTTATAGTCAAGGTTAATATGACTTAAGGTTTGGATTACTTGTTTTTAGGGTTCTGATGTAGGACTTAGGGTTTTATCCTAAGGTTTAGTTCTAGGCTTGGATTTTAGGGTTTGGACCCTGATTATTAATATTATTGTTATTTTTGTACCATGAATGAAATACTAGCTATAATATGAGTATTAAATAATAAGTATTAATAATGATTATTCACAAGTTTATATTTAAATATACCGACATTACCTAATACTCTTATAACGACTTATAGTCTCTTAAATAATACAAGTAGAATTTTTACTAACCATAATATAATGAGTACTAACATCCAATAATCATATTAACAAGAATTATACTAATCCCAAAATTAATAATATTTTCTAATGATGATGATCACAACTATCAATAACAATATTTAAGGGTGACAATTAAAATACTTATATTTAACCATCGTAATTTATCTGTAATAAATAACATTAGTATAGGTAATTTTTTAATGGTTAATCATGTTTAGTATTAACAATCCTAATGATGATAATAAGGTTAACATTGATATTTTTAATCAAAACAAACTTTGATCAGGAAGGAGGTGGACTCACCTTAGTCGACTCGGTTCGATCCATAGGAACCCTCTTTCTCCTCCCTTCTTCTTTATTCCTCATTTCTTTCTTTCCTTTCTTCTTCGCTACTTCCTCATGTGAGTCCTGCGTTATCTAGACTTGGCCACGACTCGCCCCAAATGCACCAGCCCTGACCCACAACTCGGGTAGGTCAACTCAGTGAGTTGAATTGGTCTGGTGACCTAGCTCAACTCGGATTTACTACTAATCTGATATATCTGAATTCGACTGAGTTCATCGGAACTCGACAACCCGATGAAAGTCCATCGAGTCGACTCAGCCGGTGCATCTCTGTTGAGACCTCTTCTTGGCAAAACACATCCTAATCAGCGAACAGGGCTTAGGTCCATTATCACTGATCGTCCACGGGCTGGACTCAGCTTCCCCACCTCACCTAACATTGGAGGTTGATTGGACATTCTTTGCAGTTGCTGGGAGCGAGTTAAGTCCACTTAAGCGGCATTTGGACTCAAGCTACCCCATACACCGGAACATAACTTCTGGATTGAAGCCCATTTTGACTGCGTGGAGGGGACCTCGAGCCATCCAACCATAGCAATGTCTAGGCTCAACCAGACCACACCCACTCGGTCGAAGGCTTGGTGCAGCAATAGCCTTCTCGTGTCCTTCTTCCCTCTTCTTTCTTTCTTCTTTCATCATTTTTAAAAAAAAATTTCTTCTCTCTTTCCTTTTTCTTCCCACTTGCTGGAGTTAGAGCAGTGGTAGTTGGATGATCAGGCTCGACCCAAACTCGAACTTAGACTCACCAGCGAGTCGAAGTCGTCCATGATTTGGACTGGCAGCGAGCAACTTGCACTCGACTCTCTCTTTCTTCTTCATTCTCTTTTTTTTTTCACCTTCCATTCTTGTCTCCTTCTTCTTCTACTCCTTTCTTCCATTCATTTCCTTCCTGCTGCAACCAAAATGCAGCTAGCAGCAGATCCATGATCATGGATTGCAGAGGAAGACGATCCACCATTAATGGTGGATCTGGACTCAATTAATATTTCTCCAAAGTAATGTTTCTAGAGGGCTCTAAGATGTCCCAGGAAGTTTGAAGAAAGAGAAGAACAAAGCTTAATGGACGTGTGGGTGGTGGATTTGGATGGATAGGAAAATGGTCATTTTCTTTTGGATTTTCTTTTTATTTTCCTTTGCAAAGACCTAATGACAAGGTATTGACTGTTGGGATTGCTTGCAAATGAACAGACGAGATCAAAGGATTCCCACGCACAAGGATTGCCAAGTTGACAATGAAGCAGTTTCCATTTTTGGAAAGGTTGTGCTTCCAAGCCCTGTTTGCGCTAGCATTTATGTGTACGTACGGTCGTACCTACATGTGGGACTCACCAAGTTTGGGTCAAGCCCCAGCTGCGCATAGGATGGTGGTTTAGATCACCCATCTGATCTGAGATAGTGGCCCATAGTTCCATCAGCTGGTGCAAGTCGAGGAGAGAGTGAAACCTCTCTTTTTTAGAAAATACAGGTCAGCCTGTGTTGACTGGCCTGGCACGCCCGGTGCATAGTGAGTGCACGCGAACTGTGCACATGCACAACCCCAAGGTGGGGCCCACAGGACTGGCTAACAAAATCAGAGCCGTCCATCAACTTCCACTGGTCTTATCAAGACCCCTGACCGACCATAAGGCAGATCCTAAACTCAGATGGCCCACACTTGCTAATTACACTTTCAATTAATGATTTCCACCAATCCAATGGTTAGATCACCTCAAAATTTAATGTCGATGGTTAAAAGAGTCTAAGCGATCGTTTGTATGTCTAAGTACACCATCATATGTCACTATTCAAATAATACGTTAATTTTAATTTTTAATTTTAATTCTTATTATTTTTACATGTAATATATATACACATATGTATATCATAGTCATGTTGTTTATTAGGGCCATCCATCTCAAACTTTTATATTATTAGATATTTAATTATCATTATTATTTTTATGTTATTTTTATATGTGCATACATAGATATTGTATCTATTTATTATCTTCTATGACTTGCCTTTGATTAGGGTTGTTAATGGGTTATATCGTGTCCTAGTGGGCCATGTGTCCAATCCCAGGCACATCTACTACTCAAGCAGTCTTACAGTCGATTTTACAATCCAATGGTCAAATTAGGGAAATCGGACGTTGAATTGATCAACGAACGTTGTGATTAATCTATAGTTTATTTAAGGAGTCCTAATGTAAATGTGTGGTCTGTCTCGAGGATCAATCTAATGAAAAGCTTGATTTATAGGTGAATTCCACTCCCAACGGTCAGATGGCTTGATATATGAATGAAGATCGTCTTAATCAGTCTAAATGGATACATTGGGGACCACTGGATGCTGATGTGTAAGGTGAGTCATGCGTGACCCCATGCACATGTGGTTATTTTGGATTTTCAAGGTAACACCCGAGTACTGGAAAGTACGGGGTGTTACATGACCTATTAGGTCAGAACATGGCTTATTCGAATAGGGTCGTGGTAGTATTCTTTGAGTGTCCTTACAGTTTCCCCGACCTCCTTGAAGGTCGGCCTGTTTTTAGACGTAGATGCCTTATTAGGCTCGGGTTTTACAAGGCCCATACTGGTTAAGTAGAGGTGGTCCATTCCATAAGTCGACTTATCGACTTGTCAAAATTTCCCTCAACAGTGAGCTCCGCTTACTTTTCGAGCCGACTACAGAGGTTCGAAAAGTAAGTTGGCTATAGCAAGGTTGGGTTATGCGTGGACTTGGTTGAGTGTATTGTCATAAATGCCATGTATGGCGGTCAACATGGTAGTCGAGGCATGTCCATAATCATGACGTGTCGTTTCGTGGCTCGAGGTCATGTGGGGCGCCAAGCCATCTTTTAAATGACGGACCAATGAGATCGCGACGCATTGCATCATTCTCAATATCGGAGTCAAGCAGTGCATGGGGTTACACCACGTGTTGAGTTGGGGTAGTCGAGGGGTCGTCGTATGGGTGTGCATTGATGGGTGCGTTTAATGACTACCACATGGCATGACTATATAAGGGAAGCCCTAACCCTTGAGGCCTCTTCTTTTGCATTTTCACTTCTTCCCCTCTTCATCTTCCTTCTCTTTGCTGGATGATTTTTGGCGTCTGTTTCCTTCCCCAATCAATCCGGAGACTCGCTCGTTCTCTTTCCGATGAGCTCCATCTCCCCCTCCTTTTATTTTTCCATTTCCAAGTAATTTTACTTGTAAAAACCATTATGCCAAGCTTATTGAGCTCGCATGAGGGGGCCTATGGCGGTGAAAGTGGGGTGAATAGTCACCTTAGGGTAACGTCGAACACATCGTCACTGCTGGTGATGATGGCGGATGCCAACTTCTGGTCATCATCGTCGAGGGTGTCGGAGAGGTCTCCAGCACAGAGGTCGGTGCCTATGGCTAGGGCGTTGAACCTGTCCTTAGCATGGAGGCTAGTGCCCATGCTTAGGGCACTAAGTATATCTCCGGCAAAGGAGTCGGTGGTTGTGGGGCTTGATTGTTCTGGCGAGGTGGATCCGGAAGAGCCCGATGATGAGGGTCCGAAGGGAGCAGTGCCCTCAACCCTGATTGGGGAGGAGTTAGCCCGGATCAGGCTCAGATATCACAAACTGGCTTCCTTCATTGAACGAGCTTCCGGACCGACCTCTAGAGGGAGCTGTTGTGATCTTCCAAGTCGCACTTCAATGTGACTTACAGCTTCCTGTACAGGGGGTAGTCATATGTCTGCTAGCTCGCCTAGGCTTAGCCCCAAGATAGATGATCCCGAATGGGTGGAGGGCCTTGATCGGCTACGTGGTCCTATGGGCCAAGCTAGACCAGCCCGAGCTCTCTATGGAAGAGTTCCTCCACCTGTACCAGTTAAAGCTGAACAAGCGTCAACCTGGCTAGTACTACTCTGCTTAGTGGAGCACTGATAGGGCCCTTATAACCGACCCTTTAACCTTCGATAAAAATTGGAGGGATAAATGGTTCTAGGCCTCTGGGTGCTAGGAGATGGCCGATCTAAAGTCAACTCAGCCCCTTATCCCATAAGCTTTCTTCAACCTAGGTTAGTATTTTTGTTGCAGTAATTGTCCTTTAGTTGATCAATTTCTACCGCCATCGAACTTTATAACATGTGTTTTTTATTGTAGCCATTCCCAAGTATCCTCCATTGCTCAGCAGCAGATTGCTCACTTAGATCAGGGACTTTCAGGTGATTGACAGGGATAAGAGGTCTTGGAGAGTACTTTTTTAGCTTGAACTACTACTCAAATCGGGCTTGGACTCAACACTCACCGGTAAGAACTTGGGTAAGATCTTCAACCAAGCTCCACAACTTAGAATTTTCTCAAGAACTTTTCTAACGTATTTTCGTTGACACAGAGATGCTTGAAGCTTGGCCCTTCCTCCTTCCTCCCTCCAAGGTTGGTGCACCCCCTCAAGATGATTCGGCGGCGCCGAAGAAGAAGAAATAGAAGTCCTCCTCTAAGGCCAAGGGGAAGGTCGACCCCTCTTGCCCGATCATCCTAAAGGTTGAGGGAGAGGGCATGAAGGTGGAGACCTCCTCTAGAGAGGTGAGAATAGTCATTTCAAAAAATGTCGCCCCCGCCGAGGTTCAAGGGGCTTCCGAGCTTCCTTCTAAGGTTCGGCCTTCGAGGAGGGGGGAGGACGAAGTGAGGTGAGGGAGCCTTCGCTAGACCATGGAGGAAATCCTACCCTGGGTAAACCGTCATACAGTCAAGGAGGAGTACGCCAGCTTGTTTGACTCTCCCATGGAAATGACTCTCGTGCATGTGTCGACGATCCTTCTTAGAGTAAGTACATCATCTGAATCCGAGTTGACTTCTATTTCTGGTTGCTCGTCTTCACCCTTTCCTCTTTTCTATGTAGTTTACCCCGTGCGTATTGAAGGCGTGTGCTGAGTTTGTTCAGATGCGTGATCCGGTGGAGGAGGTCGAGGAAAAGGCAGCCCAGTTGGAGGCTCAGGCTTCAACTGTTGAATTCGAGTTAAGGACTGCAAAGACGGTTCTTGAAGCATCTTTCGCAGAGAAGGCCGAGGTAGTTGCATGGCTGAAGGAAGCTAAGGGTTATCATGATGAGTGTCATGCTCAGCTCGGCGAGACCGAGGTGAAGCTTGAGAAGTTGGAGAAGGAGACCAAGGTTGTGATCACTATGGCTCGGAAGGAAGCTGTTTAGGAGTTTGAGTTATCTCAGGTATTCCTGGACAAGAGGGATAACCTCTTTCATCAAGGTTACGCTGAGTGCATGAGGGCAATGAAGGAGACCTTCCTAGAGCTTGATTTTTTTTGGCTTTTGATGAGCCTGAGTCGAGTTCCGATGGGTCGGGTGACGAAGTTACTCTTGAGGTGGCTCCCAAGCAACCTTTTGAGGTTTGAAGCTCGATTTCTTTTGCAGAACATTATTTCCTGCTCTTGCTCTACCTTTCCCTTTTTCGGCTTCAAGCACTTTAAGTGCTGCTTGCCTATGCCTTTTTAAGCTTCAAGTATTCCAATAATTTATAGATCGATGTAAATGTATTTTTCTAGGATATTACCAATGTAATCATGCCCTTTGGGCCTTATCAATGAAAATACTTCCTTTTCTTGAATTTTGAATTTATGAGGTGAGTAGATAGTCTTTTACCTCATGTGATTAGGTCAGATTATGCCTAAGTTATAACTCAGGCATCAATCGAATATTGCTTGAGGAATTACTCAAACCTGTCTAAGCTAGTTAGCTTGGACATAGTTCGGTCGTCGATTGTATTAGGTCTCAGTTGGGAATTGATCGGACAACGTGCCAAAGTTTTATTAAAATTCAAAGTTGAGTAATACATAATGAACATCGTACCAACATAATTTAAGGGTAATAGATCTTCAAATGCTTGACGTTCCATAGGTGCGGGAGCAGTTGGCCAGTCAGATCCTTTGGTCGATACCAACCAGGTCAGCTTGTGCTTGATATCACATAGGGTCCTTCCTAGTTCGGATCTAAGGTTCCTGACCCTATCTCCTTGGTATTCTAGAACATCCTTTGAAATACTAAATCTCTGACTCAAAACCTTCTTACCTTGACCCGTGCATTGTAGAAGCGCAATACCTGTTGTTGGCGAACAATGGTTTAAGTCTGAGCTTATTCCTTTTGTTCCTTGAGGAGGTCAAGATTGAGGGCCATAAGCCCAATATTGGCTTGTTTGTCGAATGAGTCTGTCCAGGCTGCATGTAATTCGATCTCCACGGGAGTGACTGCCTTTGCTCCATATGCTAAAGAGAAGGTGGTTTCCCTGGTAGTTGTTCGGGCAGTAGTTCAATATGCCCAGAGGACTTTTGGGAGTTTTTTAGCCTATGCTCTGTAACGTCACGAAAATTGGGAGTCGAGCATAGCTCAACTCCTGAGTTCCAACGCATCACTTATGCAACATAGATAATGATGTTTAAATGTTTTCCATATTAGTGCATTACACGAGTGGGATTAAACTAAATCAGCATATCACACTCCAAAGTTAATTTAATTGAGCAAGCGAAAGACTAAGATAAATATATGAAGTATATATATATGTGTTTCACTACCTCCAAAGTATGAACATGTTATCGGGTTGAATATATACAAATGTTCATTTCAAAATGTACAAAATATCAAAATATAAATGTTCAACTAATTCAGTATCCTTGTAATCCCCGCGACGTAGCTCTAGGTCTACATTGACTCACCTAAGAGTTGAATGTAGGAGAACTCCTCGTCAAAGAAGTCCGGCTTTGTCACGTAAGCCTTATCATAATCTGCAGCTAAATCAGAGTCTGGTTGGTGTTTTAAAACACTATCCCAGATTGGGAGTGAGTGATCGACTCAGTGGTACTATAAGGCAAAGGTTAACATGTTATCAATTCAGTCAAGCAGTAATGATAAAGCAGTACAACGATCATATTCTAATTACTCTTATTAATACAAGATTGATATGTGTAATGATGCATTCCCTCGCCTGCACTCCCTCAGCGACATCATCTCATGATTGCGCATGAAAAACTCCTTAAACGTGCGCTTCCTCGCCAAAGCACATACAATACGGTGCATGGTCGTGTTAGCCAAGTAGTTTATTAAGCTTATTCATATAGTAAATTTGAAAAGTTAAGGTACCTCCCTTTATATCACTTACCCAAACAATGATCCATTTAGGGTCGTCAGTCTTAGTTAATCACATACGATAAATAAGTTGTAGGGCATCACCCCTGATGAAACATACTGGATAGGTAAGTTCACGTGTTCACACTCGAGATTGCTACGTAGAGGTTCGTCACCTCAGCGTAGGCCTGATTTATACTCGAGGTCACTACGGGAGGCTCGTCACCTGAACGTAGGCCGACAACTCGAATACGGTGTCCTATACACCACCATATTCGGCTCACAAGTTTAGGTTACTCACTGGTCATTATGGGGAGGCTCGTCACCCCAGCATAGGTAGACAGCTCGGCCACGATGTCTCATACACCACCATGTTTAGCTCATGAGTCTTAGTAAATCTTAGTACCATGGTTAAATGGGCTTTACATTGGTAAGTGGTACCTTAGATTCAAACAGTAGAGTCCATACATAGTAAACACACAATAGGCCAATCGGGTTAATTGACAAGTGCGATTGGTATGAGCGCACGTTGAATTGGTCGGCATGGAGCGCATAAGCACTCCGGGTGGCCTAACCACTATCAACAATCACCGTATGGCTTGGATTCATCAACTTATCTAATGTGGTGAAACTAGTTCAGCCACCCTCTTAAGAACCGTTGCCAATTACATGGACTGCGTAGTAGTCCCTATCATACTCAGATGTAAGAGGCAGTCACATATATTAATCATATCAGCATTTGACAAACAATTTAAGCATAATTCCCATTGAGAATTTTATCGAACATATTGAACATATAGTTATACATATGCATTTCAAACAAAATTTACTTAGTAGCAATTTGCATTATATGAAAGAAACTATAACTGTGGACAAGGTAGTTGAGAATCCTATCTCAACACCCTTGTTGGAAGCAATTTATCAAACATTTTCTCATTCAAACATTTTATCAAACACTTAGACTATGTAATACCATATACACAAACTAAATTAGTTATAACATATATTTTGGCAAATCCTTTCATGAAGGAGTTGTCCTACACATAACATACATGTATTCTAGATTAATAGTCATGGCAAGCATAAATCATAATTTCACTTTCATTTAAATATTTCAACAAACACATGGGTTGCATTTTATATTCACATAGTTCTCACACATGTATGATTTGGCAACATGTCTTTTTTTGAATTCTCGGCCTATGGAATCAGGGCAAGGTTACATTTCTGAAAGTTTTTGATTAGTTCTTTAGATTTTTAGAGGTAGGCTTTCATGCATTTTTTAGTTTGATAGGCATTAGCGAGTCGCTAAAGACTTTGAGATGCTGAGCCCCTATGTTTGCTTCTAATTTGAGTCCATTGAGCAAGGCCTTATATTCTGCAGTATTGTTAGAGACTTGAAATCCAAAGGCATACTACATGCACATATGGTCAGGAGTCTCTAGGACTATCCTAGCCCCACTTGCCTTAGAATTGGATGAGCCATCAACGTAGAACGTCCACTTGTATTAGTAGGGAACAATCTGGGAGTTGGATAGTTCAATGATGTCTGGAGCGAGTTCTGGCCTAAGTAAGTTTGTTGTAGATCGGTCCTTGGTCAAATCTTACTCAAGAGAACATGTTAGCTCGACAATAAAGTCAGCCACTTCCTGACCTTTGATTGCAGCCCACAGTTGGTATTTAATGTCGAACTAACTTAATTCGATCATCCACTTTGTTAGTCAAACCGAAACCTTGGGTTTTTGGAGGACTTGATGTAGTAGTTGGTTGGTAGAATAATGATTGTGTGAGCTTGGAAATATGGTTGTAGGCATTGGGAAGAGATAACTAAAGCCAGAGCCAACTTTTTCAATGTGGGATATTTCGTCTCTATAAGGACTAGAGCTTTGCTGACATAATAGAATGGGAATTATTTTCCCTCATGTTCTCTAATCAATGTCGAGCTAACTGTTGCGTTGGATACGACCAAGTATAGTAATAGAGTTTCTCCTAACTCGGGTTTAGAGAGTAAGGGTGGTGATCCTAGGTATTGCTTGAGCTGCTAGAAGGCTGCCTCACATTCTTTAGTAAAATCTACAATTTGCTTCCCCTTCAACTATTTAAAGAAGGGGAGACACTTTTCTGTAGCTTGAGACACGAAGCGGTTGAGGGCTGTTATTCTTTTAGTAAGCCTTTATATGTCTTTGATCATCTTTGGTGACTGTATGTCAAGGAGGGCCTTAATTTTTTCTAGATTTACCTTGATCCCTTGTTGGCTTACTAAAAAGCCAAGGAATTTCCTCGAGCTAATGCCAAAAGTGCATTTGCTCAGGTTTAATTTCATTCGATATTTGTGAAGGATGAGGAACATTTCCTCTAAGTCGGCTACATGGTCTATAACTATGATACTCTTGATGAGCATGTCGTCGATATATACCTCCATAGTCCACCCTATTTGGATAGCGAACATCTTGTTGACCAATCGCTGATAGGTCACTCTTGTGTTTTTCAAACCGAAGGCCATCACACAGTAACAATAAAGACCTTTGTTAGTGATAAAGTTACTCTTAGATTTATCATTAGAGTGCATTTCAATTTGATTGTACCCTGAATATGCATCCATAAAACTAAGTAATTCATGTCCCGCTGTACGGTTGACCAACTAATCGATCCTTGGAAGGGGGAAGCTATCTTTAGGGCAGACTTTATTCAGGTTTGTGTAGTTCACACAGACCTGCCACTTCCCGTTAGCTTTCTCGACTAGTACAACATTGGCCACCTAGTCTGGGCAATAGACTTCTTCAATGAAACCAGCTTTAAGGAGTTTGCTGATCTCTTCTTCAATCATGGCATATGTAAGACCCGTATCTTAGTCTGTACCATTCCGTAGACTTTCGCGGTCTTACCGGTCAAATTTTGGCACCTTCGACCCTTAACCGATATTCACGCTCGACCCTGATTCATATGCCATCAACCCATATCGACTCAACCCAAGACCATTACCATAGCGACCACGCCGTCGCTTCGGTTCCGATGCCATGACTCGCGCGCCGAGGCGATACCCTGGTCAAGAGATGTGGGTTAGCATTCGGTGCGAGAAAAATGCCACGCATTGTGAAATCCAAGAGAATCTCTACGAGATGTCACATCAATCCCATCAATCAATCCATCACATGTCAAGTGCATGTCAAGTACACATCACCTTTCACCTATTCCCAAGCAACCACAAAAGTTAAGAATCTCTTACAAAGCCCATACCTCTCTTACACCAAAATCCCTCAAAGTCAAAAAGTTCTTACACATCCCATGCCTTTCTTACACAAATGGCCACAAAATTCAAGGTTTTCTTACACACCCATCACTCATCACATCCATCCATCACCCATCTCTCTCTTTACAATTCCCTCTCTCTCTCTTTCTCATTTTCAAACTCAAAAAAAAAAAAATCCAAAGGAGAGAAGCTCTATACGTATGAATTTTTCAAACCTCTCCCTCTTTCGAAACTTCAAGTGTGGCCCACTTTCCTACCCCATCATCTCCCATCCTAGCCATCCATTCCTCAACTCACCCATTGAAATCAAAGCTAAGGAGCTAAGGAACCCATAGGAGCAGCAGATCGGACGGTGGGTGCATGATAATAGTAGTTTTTCTTATTTTTGAGATGGGCCAAGTGAGGCCAACCGATCAATGGTTTGGATCTCACTTGGGACCCTAAGTTGTGGCCAATGGCCCACTTTGATCATCATGATCATCCATGGTGGGGCCATTCTCCATGGATCCCATTATGATGTTTATTTTATTTAGGAAAGTCATCTAGACCGTCCATATTGGTGGGGAAAGGATCCCCACCGTTGATTTTCAAATTCTATGGTCCCATGTGTAAAGGGATCCCTTGGATTATATGATTTTTTTAGGAAGGGCTCATAGTGGCGGAGCCCTCCATCGCAAGCGTGTCCCACCATCTCTCTCTCTCCCTCTATTTCATTTTTTTATAGATCATGATGTGTTTGTGTGGCCCACTTGATTGGACCCCACCTTGAAGTAATTACTTTATCCAAGTTATCCTCAAGTGGGGTCCACCTTAAATGCATTGTACCCACCCCACTCTTCATGAGGTGGCCCACCTAATCAAGGCCCACCTCAATGCATATTTCAAAATCTAACCATCCAGCGTCTAGGACGCTGGACATCCCTGTATAAAGGAAAACACAAATACAAGCTTGGTTGAAAGCTTTGGGAGTGGGCCCTTGTGTAGGCCCCACCTTGATGTATGTGTACCATCCAAGCCGTCCATCTTCTTACCAACATCATTTTAGCCATTGAGTAGAAGGATGAAGATGATTTGATCAGCTGGTGGGCCATAGCATTGAAGACCGCGGTGGTTACTGTTGAAACATAACCTGAAGTTCCTATGTACCAAGAAAATTTTGAACTTTAGACTCATTGGGATGGCCTCGAGCCACTGAACACAATGCGCGGAGCGGATCTACTGATTGCGGGCCCTAGATGCGAAAAACCCCAAGAAAATGGGTTTTTAGTTTTTTTTAAAATGCAAGAGGCAGAGCCTCTGCCTCTCTGTCAGAGCTGCAGCAGCAGCGTGCTGCTGCGTGTAGCGGGCGGTCGAGAAGCATCCCACGACTGCTGCTGTGGGCCCCATCATGATGTATATTTTGTGTCCACACCGTCTATGAGGTGGGCCACTCCCAGCAGTGGGCCCCCTCCAATTTTTGACCCTATCCACTGATCAGGTGGCCTACACCATAGGAAACAGTGGAATTGAACATTTACCATTAAAACCCTTCTATTGGGCCATAGAAGTTTTAGATCAAGATGAAATTTGTGTTTTTCCTTCACCCGGGTCCGTATGACCCTTTGAACAGTTTGGATGGAAAATATACACTGTGGTGGGCCCCACATGGGACCCACAGTGATGTATGTGATTTTCATCCACTGTCTAGGCGGACGGTGGTACCCACCTTGATATTTTCTACATCCACCGTCCAGCGGACTGTGGTGCTCTCCATGATATATGTGTTCTATTTCACGGTGGGCCCTCCATGGTATTTATTTGGCATCCAAACCATTCATCCATTTGGTGAACGTGGACCCCACCTGTTATCTGCGGTTAGTCCAACCGTCCATCCTTTTTGGCGAGCTCATTTGGCTTGAGGCAAAATGAGATAGATCTACTTATCGGGTGGGCCACTGCTGTAAATAGTGGAGCATTGAACGTCTACCATTGAAATCCCCTTGTCATCACAGAAATCCTAGGTCAAACATTAAATTTGTTTTATCTCTTAATCCGAGTCCATATGCCCTTTTGAATAGAATGGATTGTAAATAAATAAAGTGGGCCTTAGGCCCATGTGACCCTATGAATAGTTTGGATGGAACTAAACATCATATTGGGCCCAGTTTGGATGGAAAATAAACATTATGTATGGCCCATGGGTCGAGGCCCACTTGATGTATTTCAAAGCCCATGGAATTAGGCCATTAGATATTTTAGGGGCCCATGGGTTAAGGCCCATTAAGATGTACTAGGGCCTATGGGTTAAGGCCCATTTGATGTACATATGGGGCCCAATTGGTATGGCCCATTTGTTATATATAAGGCCCATGAGATTAGGCCCATTTGATGAGATCTAAGGCCCACGGGTTCTGACCCATTGCAATGCACATAAGGCTCATTGGTGTGGTCCATTTATGTGGCTCATTTGATGAATAAAAGGTCCATACGACATGGCCCATTTGATGTATTTAAGGCCCAATGGGAAGTGCCTAAGGTCCATTGCAATGTGTGATCCCAACATGGATTATGTAATGATGTTCATGACGACCGCGCCTTGGGAGTAATGTTGGTTTGAAGTCCACGTTACGAGTTTAATGTTGGTTAAATGTCCGCATTACGACTCTCCCTAGGGCCCATTGTTAGGCCCGTACTTATTGTGTATAGGCCGTCTAGGCCCATCTGCATGGTAAGGGTAGTTCATTTCATTATAACATGTTTAGTATAGTTCCATGACTCATAATCATACGCACCATATGTATGCTTGATATGAGAGGTGACTGATCATAGCATATGCCTTCGGACAGGTTGTTTATGGGCTCCCGATTAGGCAGTGTTGCCCTACATGAGCGCAGGTTACGTGCAAGGATGTGCTGCATGATTGGATAGTGTGATTCATGCATCTCGTATCGTGTGATATGGTTACTGTACGCCCTAGCGATATCAGGGTTGTAGCCTCCACAGACGCATCGTGGTTTGCAGGATTGGATACCAAAAATCTTGTTCTACATGGGGTGCTATAGATATCCCTGGGTGAAAGTTCCTAAACCCTTATGGTACCAAGAGGTTGCTCCAACGTCTAGACCGAGTGGATAGATGAGCGTTGAGTACCGAATACCAAATGGTTACGCTCTCCACTGTGTCGTGGTCGGTTGGAAGGGGGTGCGGCCTTACCCGCTCGAGTGTAGGCGATAATGCTAGGCTGAGTCTGACCAGCTCGAGGAATGGGTCCGCTATCGACGAGTCGAGCCCGATATTGGCAGACGGATAGTGAGGTCTCTTCCACTTACCTTATTGCGCGCAATGTGGCGGCGATCTGGTTTAGAGTGTACTAGACCTCGGTGATATTCCAGAGTTGAGCTGTATTGACATGTGGATTTAGATGAGGATTATATGCTTGACTTGCATCTTACATCGCATAGCCTTAGTACGGCTCATGATATTATGGATCCATCTGCATACTTCGCATTACTCTGATACTGTATGATCATATTACACCTTTCGCACACACTTTCACCACCCTCTAAGCTTTCTATAAGCTTATGCATGACCGTTGCGTGCAGGTGACGTTGGGGGGCAGCAGCGCTGAGGCAGGAGTGCTTGACAGATCATTTTGGAGTTTTTATTCTTCATCATTGTATTTCCCTTTATGCTTATTGTACTTGTAAAGTTTTTTATCATAGTAAAAATGTAATGGAGTTCTTGGTTGTTGTTTGTGGGTTATGCCTTTGGTTATGCTTATCATGAATCAAACTGACGTTGAAAATCCTCCTCGTAGCATCCCAGGATCGGAACCTAGCGAATGGGAACTGGGAGCCGAGAATGGGGTTCTACGGAGGCTGTCAGCGTCGGAATCGGCGATCAGAAATTTTGTGAGCCCGGTTTCTGAGTTTAGGGAGTGACAGCATACCTCTCTGGGCTAAGAGCCCGTTGCTTCTGTCGAATTGGTCAGGAGGAAGGATCGGTGTTTAGTCGATGGGTGATGACGGCGGGTTCAATTCCAGGCATGTATTCATGGGACCATGTGAAAATGTTGGCATAGCGTTGGAGGAGGGCTATCATCTTGTCATGCAGCGGTGATGTCAAAGATGACTCAATTTGGACAGTCCTAGATGGGTCGGATTCATCCAGCGGGGTTGGAATGAGGTCTTCCATGGGTTGACCTCTCTCTTGAGACTCTTTGCACGGATGGAGGGATTCAATGGTCATTGCTTCATGTGGGGCTTTCAGTGCCACCGCGTATCGAGCGTAATGTTGATAACCTTTAACAGTCTTGACACCTTCCTCAGTTGGGAATTTCATAGCCAAGTGGTAAGTTGATACCACTGATTGCAGGAGGTTTAGAGACGGTCGTCCAAGGATGGTGTTGTAGCCGGATGGTTGGTCGACCACAAGGAAGTCGATCATCATGGTGGTTTGATTTTGTCCATCTCCAGCCAAGAGGGGGAGCTGGACGGCTCCTTCAAGCACGACCTGTCTGCTTGAAAAATCAAGTAATGAAGTTTTGTTAGGTCAGAGTAGAGACTGACCAACTCTCATATTGTCGAAGGCTTGGGTGAAGAACACATTGGCTGACGATCCTGTGTCGACAAGGATCTGAAATACTTTTCAGTTGGAAATGGTTAGAGTGATCACTAGTGTATCGTCGTATGGGAGATGGATACCCCGGGCATCTTCCTTAGTGAAGGTCACACTGTATTTTTCCACCTTTCTCTCTTTCAAAGGTCAGCCGAGGAGCAGAACTTCCTCTTTAGGATGACTAATGCTTCTTACATGCATCTTTCGTGCATTGTTCGGGTCACCCCCACCTTTGTGGCCTCCAAAGATTATGCGGATTTCTCCAGTTGGCTAATTGTTGATTGGTTGTTCCTCAGTGGCTGTGATCCGATCTTCTCTATTGCTGACGTATTCTCTAAGGTGGCAGTCATGAATGAGCACTTCGATTTCCTGCTTGAGGTCAAAATAGTCGCTCGTATTATGACCATGATCTTGATGGAAGAAGCAATATTTGTTCTTACTTATCCTATCAAGATTGGATTTCAATTTGTTTAGCCAGTGGATTAAACCTTTGTCCTTCATTTCCATCAGGACCTTCCCCGGTGTCTTGTTGAGAGGGGTGTAACTTTTGAACTTACTGTCAGGCTGCTTGTTCGATTTTTGGTCGTCTCGAGATTGGTCATCCTTTCTCTTCTTATTGGTACAACTGGGCTCTGCCTTCGTTTGCTCCTTAGCTAGAGGATTTTTACTTTGGGTGGCGTCCCGTAAGATCCGGGAATCCTCAGCATTTACTTACGTTTGCAATCTGTTCAGAAACTTGGCCAGCATGCAGGAGGATTCTTATCCAGAGAGAAGATGAATGGTTTATCTCTTAGCCCACTCATGATAGCGTTCAGGGCGACCTCGTCCGAGTATTTTTGAACCTGTAATGCTTCCAAATTGAAATGTTTAATGTAGTCCTTCAGAAGCTTGACCTTTTTTTGGATTATGTGAAGAAGATTAACAGGAACCTTGAGTCTCTTCTTCCCTCTGATGAAGTTCGTGATGAAGGCTTGGTTGAGCTCGTAGAAGGAACTAATGGAACTTGGCTTTAGCTGTTTGAATCATAGCCAGGCAGCGTCGGCCAGAGTTAAGGAGAAGGCTCGGCACATGACCATGTCAGAAGCATTATAGAGTTCTATATAGATCCAGAAAGATTCCATGTTCTCTGACTGGTCGGTATTCCCTATAAAGGGTGTGATCTGAGGTAGTTGAAACCTGTTTGGTAATCATGCATGCATGATGTTAACGGTGAAAAGGGATTCGGTCTCCTCTGTCACGGTCATCATCGCGTTAACGCGGTAAGTTTGTTGCATATCTCTGATCTGATTTCTCAGGCTCTTTTACTCAGCTCTCCACAGTTCCCCACTCTCAGCAGTGGCCTTGACCGGAACTCTGTTGTGCCTCCTCCGACCTATCTCATGACGTAGGTCGGAGGCAGGCAATGACACGGTCTCAGACATGTGAGATGGGATAGGTTGAGTTGGAGTATACTGCTGGCTCGACAGAGGGGTGACCGACACGCCAGTAGGCTGGGAGGGAGCTGGTGCATGTTAGTGCTATGGCTAGATCAGCTAGGGAGTGGCATGCATGTAGGAAGGCCTTAGTGCTATGGCTAGATCAGCTAGGGAGTGGCATGCATGTAGGAAGGCCGAGAAGGACCGTAGGCCTTCGGTGCATGTTGAGGTTGAATTTATTCTAACAATTGCATCATGTAGCCCAGGTATGATTTATATCCCCTACCTCTCTTTCGAGATTATTTATTCGACCGTTCTTTACATGCGTTCACTGACCACGTCTGCCTGAGCCAGAAGAGGAACCTTGATGTCTCTCCTGTGGCTGAGGCAACCTTGGCTGCTTTAGCGGTTCTCGGGCGCATAATTCACTTGTATCTCACGAGATATTGTAATTATCACATGATTTTTTGCAATATTTCTAGGAAAAAGTCCATTGATCAGCCATGCATTCAATGGTATTGTTGATACTCAGGTAGTGCAATGACATTTGACAAAAATTGAAAAAACCCCCATGTCCTCAATTTTTGGGGAAATTTATCATGTTTTGGGCAAATGGTCTTCGCCGTAGGTTTTCACCCTCTAGGTGAGGGTTTGATTCCCCTCCTTGGCTTTACCCGATACATGTGGTTGTGAGTGATTGTGTGTATTCGCAGGGATTAGTTTCACTTTAAAAAAGGGGTGAGGACACCCTGTGTCTTCAAAAAAAATTTAATTGTCATGTTTTGAGTTCTAAGTGTTTAATCATGTCTATTTAACACCTCTTGAAGGTTCATTGAAAAATTCCCCAAAGTTTAATAATTTTCCCCATGTTTCCCCATTGTTTACCTCAATATGGTAATACATTCCCTGATACAGGGTGCAATATTTTCTGTGAGATACGGATAAGTTTCCGTATCTCAATGGTGCGATATCAATGCATAAACGATTACTTTGGCCTAACTAGCTTCATGGTCATGTGCTTCATTACGGTGTCCGATTCTTAGTCCCATGTGCATTCTAGTTTACCAGTTAGAAGCAATGAGTCCATAACATTGACTGTGACTTGAGTGCTTGATAACACACTGCCATTAGCCACTCTTCCATGATTTTTTCATGTTTCCCATGCTCTTTGATGCCACAAAACAACAAATGAGTATGTTCAGTGATATCAAACTGGTTCATGTTGATATCCTGGAGGTTACGCTTTGCTCTGCTCTACAATGCCTTGCACCCGTATCTGGTCCCCTCATCAAAAGTGTAAGCATGTTTCATAATGTAAAGACATTGGTGACTATGGTTGATCTCTACTGTATTAATTTGTACTTTGGGTTGTATATCCATATCAAGTTCATGTTAGAAGTGTTTGTGGTATTCTAATTGCATGGATATTTAGATTTTAAAAATTTTGAAAATCTTTTGTACATATACTTCATGGAAATTTGGTTCCTTTGTGTTTTGCTTGGTTGGGTTGTAAATCTCTTGATCTGATTTAGGATGGTAGCTTAATGGCACTCTTTTTGGATTGCTCCTTAGCAATGGAATGAAATAGAGTACCCATTAGTTTTCTAGCAGTACATTACACAAATTGTGGTCATATGCACTATTAACTTTTTATGGTTACCCTAACAGCAACAAAGTACTTTTTAGATGAAACCTACCTGCATTTCTAACTCCAATTTTGTGTAAAATGACACACACACACATACATCCAGTTTCTTGGTTTAGTTGGGCTCATTAAGCTTCTAACCAGAACACTTCCTATGTCTATTTATTCCCTCTGCACATCTTTAACTAGGGCTAGACTCCTATTTTAGTTTTGTTTCATTTGAAAATTGTTGGTGACCCATTCTCCTCCACTGATGTACAGCTATCCAGGCCTCCCAATTTGTGGGTCCCAGTGTGCATGGAGCTTAACTTTTGAAATCACATTGATAAAGAAATCCTAACCATACTATTAGTGGCTATCAAATGGATGGTTAAAAGTAAAATAATGAGTGGGTCCAAGTTTGAAGGGGAAAATCAGATGGTTAATATTATCTTCTCAGTGCATTTTTTTTTTTGGTGTGTGTATATGCTCCCATCTCCATTTGGGTAAGCAATTTGGATGATCTGGATTGCCTTGGAACTACATATGTGCGTTTGAAGAGTCACCACCAATTTTTAAATTTTGCAAAACTAAATTAGGGATAACTCCTGTATTTCTTACTTAAAAATTCTAAATAAGGCAAGGTTTCAAAAAGAGTGCAGATTTTAAACTGTTACTTCCACTGTAAAAGGGACTTGAAAGAAGACTTCTTATGGAACTTCTTTTCACTCAACCACAGTCATGAGTGGTTGGTATTCCATTAGGGGTATTAAAATTTCAACATCACCAAATAATGGTAGTTTTTTGTAAAACCGATCTTCTAGTCATTTGAGGCTGGTTCTCTATTTTCCTACTTATCTACTCCAATTCTCAAGTGAAATAAGAATGCCCCCACAACTAATTGTGCAGTGTGCGTTCCATCAGCTTATATAATCACCTACATTTTGTCATTTTATGCCTTCAGACCTGGGGGAAAATGCTTGTAAAAATGGGTTGCTAGGGAAGACAACTGACCATCAGTTGTAGGTGGTTGGTCATGTATATTCCTTCAGTAAAAATCATGTCAATAATTATTAAGATGGAAGAGGGAGAGAAATATTTAATTGAATTGTTATTTATTTCGTATTGATCTTTACAAATAAATAGATGTATAATGAGCTATGTATGGAAAAATATACATAAGGCAAGTGGACTAATTTGATTGAGTTTTAAAAAAAAATAAATCTAATTAAAGATTTTGTGCAAGTCTTGATTTTGTGCATGTATGGTAAGAAATTTGTCAATGCTCCCCCTCAAGTTGGTGCATGGAGGTTCGTAATGCCCAACTTGCACAAAAAATGATGAAAAGTTCATGTCCCAAAGCTTTGGTGAAGATATCGACAACTTGCTCACTGGAAGAAGTGTGGACAGCTTTGAGAAGGCCCGAGCGAATTTTATCGTGAATAATATGACAATCAATCTCAATGTGTTTGGTACGCTCATGAAGCATAGGATTGTGTGCAATATATAGTGTAGATTGATTGTCACAGTGTAGAGTGAATGGCTCGAGATGAGAGACACCAAGATCAGTGAGAAGTTATTTTAACCAAGTGAGTTCATAGGTTGTGACGGTCATGGCTCGATATTTAGCTTCAACGGAAGAGCGAGCAACTATATTCTGCTTCTTGGTGCCCCATGAGATCAGACTGGTGCCTAACTAAATAAAGTAGCTGGTGGTGGAGCGGCGGGTGGTGGGATAGCTAGCCTAATCAGAATTTGTATAAGTTGTGACATGTGTACAATTGGATGAAGGAAAGAAGATGCCTTAGCCGGGGTAGCCTTTGATGTAGCGGAGAACTCTAGTAGCTACATTCATGTGGGGGACCTGAGGAGCATGCATGAATTGAATGAGTGTGTGACTGCATAAACAATGTTTGGTCTGGTAATGGTTAGATAGATGAGACGGCCAACAAGGCGACGGTAAAGGCCAGGATTAGGGAGAAGGTCACCATCTTGAGTATTAAGCTTCAAATATTGCTCCATAGGAAAAAGAGCAGTCCGTGTACCAAGTTTTCCACTGTCAGAGAGAATGTCGAGAGCATATTTGCACTAATTAAGAAAGATGCCTTTGGGAGAGTGAGCAACTTCGAGTCCAAGAAATTACCTCAAGGAACCAAGATCCTTTGTCTTGAAGTAAGTGGAGAGAATTTTCTTAAAAAGCTTGATTTGAGAGATGTCGTTACCAGCAACCGGGATGTCATCAACGTAAACAAGGATAAGAGTGATGCTGGTGGAAGTGATGAGAGTGAATAAAGAATGATCCGCCTGAGACTGATGAAAACCCGCATCAAGAAGCACAGAGGTTAGTTTAAAAAATGAGTTTCGGGAGGGTTGTTTGAGGTCATAGAGGGATTTTCTGAGGCAACAGACATGGGTCTCCCCTTGAGGACAATATCCAGTTGGTGGTTTCATGTAGACTTCTTCATTAAGATCGCCATGCAAGAAGGCATTGTTGACGTCAAGCTGATGAATAATCCAATTTTTAGTAGCTGTAATTGCCAATACCGTGGTCATTTCGGCGACCAAAGTAAAAGTCTCATGGTAGTCAAGTCCTTCAACCTAAGCATATCCTTTGGAAACAATCTGAGCTTTGTACCTCTTGATGTATCCGTCAGCTTTAAGTTTAGTTTTGAAAACCCTTTTGCACCTAATGGGTTTCTTACCAGGAGGAAGAGGCTCAATAGTCCAGGTGGAATTATCCTCTAAAGCACGAAGCTCAGCAGACATTGCCTCGCGCCAGTGAGAGTGGCGAATAGCATCAGAATAGCATGGGGGGTCAGTATAGGAGGTAAGAGCAGTCAAATAAGTAATATGTGAGGGGGAAAAATGGGAATATGAAAGAAAAACAAACAAAGGGTGAGAAGTACATGAAGTTGGTGAAACAGGTGTAGATGCTGTGGGCTCTGAATGTAAGGTGGGATAGATATAGTCATGAAGGTAGGCAGGTCAAGTAATGGTGCGGTGAGGGCGAGGAGCTAGTGGAGATGTGTTTGATAAGGTCATGGGGGTTGAGGAATCAGGAGAGTCAGGGGAGTCAGGAGAGTTAGGAGAGGCCGGAGGATCAGGAGAAGGAGACATAATAGGTTCAGTGACAGGAAGAGGAATGATAGGTACGGGAAGGGAATGAGTGTCAGGAAGATCTTGGAAAGGGAATGTTTGTTCATGGAAGGTGACATCTTGAGAGTAGAAGATAGATTGAGTATTGAGGTTGTAGAGCTTGAAGGCTTTATGTGTCCTTGGGTAGCCAAGAAAGACACATTTAGTGGCACAGGGGAAAATTTGTTGTGGTGAGTGTTGAGAGTTTGTGCATAACAAAGACATCCAAATACCCAAAGATGATCATAGTTTGGAGTTTATTGAACAGAATTTTAAAAGGAAATTTATTTTGGAGAGTGCGACTAAGGGTGCGATTGATGAGGTAGGCTGCGATGAGGACATAATCACCCCAAAAAGGTAGAGGTAAGTATGCTTGAAAACAAAGACTACTGGTAACATTTAGAAGGTGCCATTGTTTACGCTTTCCAATGCCATTTTGTTAAGGAATTTTGACATAGGTACGTTCATAAATGATGCCATGATTGTGTAGGTATGTTTGAAATTGATGGGAAAGAAATTCTTGTCCATTATTAGTTTTAATAATTTTGATTGTGGTGTTAAACTGATTGTGGATAAGTGCGAAGAAGTGAGTTAAATGGGTGTAAGACTCAGACTTAAAATGCATAAGATATACCCATGTGGTGCGAGAAAAATTATCAATAAGTGTGAGAAAATAATGAGCTCCACATAAAGATGCGGTGCGATAACCACCCCAAATATCACAAAAGATACGATTAAAATGAGAATCACTTTTATTGGCATAATTGAAAAAAGGTAATCTTATATGCTTAAAACGGGCACAAACATCACATTCAGAAAGAGTACAAGGAGAATTAAAAATATTGAAAATAGAAAAACTGGAGGGATGTCCTAGACGTTGATGCTATAGGTCTTATTAGTAGTAGTTTGAGAAGCAAAAATGATGGGAGGGTCAGGGCAGTACATGTAGAGCCCATTGCATAGATCACCTGCTCTAATTGGCTTCATCGATTGAGGGTCCTAAAATAAACAAGTGTTAGAGGAAAAAGAGATGACACAAGAATTATGAAGGGTAATTTGGGAAACTGAGAGTAAATTGAAGGACAAAAGTGGAACATAGAGAACGTGTTTTAATTTGAGAGAAGGGAAGAGAATACAAGAACCTAGCCCTTCGGCTGGGATATCTTTTCCTATTGGAAACCGAATGTGGTGAGGGGAGGCAAGGGGCTTCAAATCGGCAAAAGCATCGCATTGGTGGTAGACGTGGTGGCTCTCACCACTGTCCACCACCTAATGGAGGCACCGATTGAATGAGAAATCAGATGGGGAGAAGAAGTAACCGGTAAAATTTATAGGGGATGGATCATTTGGAGGTTGCGACGGTGCGAGGAGGTTGAGCAACTTCTGATACAGCTATGGTGAAAATCCAGGGACTGAACTTGAAGTGGATGGAGTGAGAGAGACCAGATTCATAGTTGACGGAGGTTGCCCTAAGATGGATGACCGCGATTTGTTAGTGCTAGGATCTTAGCCTGGAGGGTAGCCGATGATGGTCCAGCAATGTTCACGAGTGTGGCCATCTTTGCCACATGCTGTGCACTTCAGAGGGGGTCGTGGGCGAGTAGTTGTGCGAGTAGCCATTGACATTATTTCGGAGGATTATGGTTGAAGGTTGAGGAGTCTCTGTTGTTCTTCTTAAAACAAGATTGAGAAGACTTTTCTTATGGAGGGAAGTGGATCCATGGCCAGGATTTAGGTGTGAAAAGGAGCAAAGGAATCATTGAGCCCAAGAAGGAATTGGAAAACACGTTCATCATCAACCTGTTTTTACAGGTCTTTGAGGTCATTTGTGGTTTGGAGATGGCCAAGTCATCCCAAATCTATTTAATTTGGTTGTAATAATCATGGACAGAATTTATGGTTTGTTGTAGGGAGGAGAGGGCTCGTTTTAGGTGATAGATGTGTGCATTGTTTCCATGACAGAAACGGGAAGAGAGGTCGAGCCAGACATCATGGGGATCTATATGATATTCGAGGGAATTGGCGAGGGAAGGACTGATGGAGTTGAGGATCCAGGTAAGGACAACATCCTTCGTTTGGTTCCACTGAATGTATTCTGGTTTGGTCGATTCAGGGGATGTGAGGGTGTCGTCGACAAAACCAAGTTTGTTCTTGGCATTAAGGGATCTTGTCATGACTTTTTGCCATTTGGGGTAGTTGTCACCTGTGAGAAGGTTATTGAGGAGAATTAAACTAGGACAATATGAGGGGTGAAGAAGATAAGAGGAGGGGATGGGTGGGGTGTTGTTGTCGGCCATGGTAGAATTGGTTGATCTTTTTAGGCTTTCATACCATGTTAAGATGGAAGAGGGAGAGAAATATTTGACTGAATTGTTTTTTATTTTGTATTGAGCTTTACAAATAAATAGATGTACAATGAGCTATGTATGGAAAAATATACGTAAGGCAAGTGGACTAATTTGATTGAGTTCTAAAAAAAAATAAAATTTAATTACAGATTTTGTGCAAGTCTTAATTTTGTGCATGTATGGTAAGAAATCTGTCAATAATAATCACCATTGCTGATTTATTGGTGGCATACTTCACATGTATGAGATACTCGTTACACTTAATGCTTCTTTAACTTTGAACAATAACTCAGTGGCCTGAATTAAAATTTCTTTAATCCTTGTCATTGTCTCTAATTAGACACACTAATTTCACTTCACATGCCAGTTGGAAACTCAGAATTTCATATCACTTGGAAAAAAATAAAATCATCACCTGCCATTTTGGTTAAACACAATATTTGTTGCTCTTGAAAAAAAATTCTCAACCGGTGCACAAACAGAGGTGGTCTTTGTAGGTCTCATTGCCAGCTGTCCTTATGGGATTTGGCAGCATTTAAGTTCCAATTTTTTTGAGCTGCACTCCTGTATTCGGTTGTGTTGCTATTATGAGAGACCGTGTCATTATGGGGGGACATGCTGAAAGTAGTGTTACTATTGGAACTTTCTATAGATATGTGGGGTGCTGCTCAATTGTATTTTGTAATGAAAGATGCACATGTTAGTCTACATGATAGTTTGGGTGATTTCTGAATGCTTCCTTGTGCTTACTTCCGGTGTTGTTGAGTGGGCCTCTAAGCCTCTATTTTTCCTCATCCATATTTTTTCTGTTCTAATTGGTAGTCTTTGAAACTAGTAGGGTCCTAGTGGAAGACTGGGCTTCAGTTGTGGAGGTGGTGGTTTTGGTGCTGGGCCAGCAAGCTCCAGCCTTTCTTAATGTCGCCATGAGCTAGTTTTGTGTTATCTAAAAACTTTTCTTTTTGCCAGTTGGTAGTCTTTGTTTGTTTCAGATCTTGGCGAGTCTACCGACTTGCACTCATTATTTTTTCTACATGGTTAAACCATGTTATATTTGAGCTTCATATTGGATATTTAGCTAGTTATTTAAAATTTTCTTTTGGGAAAATAGGTGTTGTTGAAAAAGCTTTTAATTGCTTGTAATGTATATGATGTTCATCCCACTTTTAACCCACATCCCAATGGTGGGGTACCTTGTGGTATGAGAACTGAAAAGTGGCGAGTCTAATTCCTGTTTTCTTCTCATCTTGATTGGGTGGTGATGAGATTACAGCCAATTTTTGTCGTGGGATGCAACCTGGCTAGAATGTGATATCACATTGTGTTATTGGTGGGGATTGGCTTGAGAAGGATAGGATTTTGAGTCACAATCAGAGTATTGTTAAATCTTTTTTTCTACTGATAGATTCATAGGTAGGGTTGCGATCGGAACCACCAATGAAGGGGATTGAGCTTTCTTCTTTCCCCTGGCCGTCATAGATGTTGCTAGTAGAGATGAAAACTACTTAGAATATTGATTTCCCATAGACGACGCCAAATTGTTGATGTAATTTTCCAGCAGACCCATCGCGGTTAACCCGCTAAACCTGCATAAACGTAAAAGAGAAACAAAGGAGACCCTAGCAGGTGCAAGGGACTCTCCGTTGCCTAAGTCAGGAACGAGGTCTTTTTTGTAGGGTAAGGTCTCCAGAAAAGAGACACCAGTCGAGTGCTAGGGTAAGAAGGAGTGTACCTTTGATGGTTGGTGATACCTCTATATATAGGGAAGGGAGTCCAATTGCATGAGGACTCTCCCTAATATCTTGGAGATCTATTCAGATCTGGGATCTTTGTGAGATTACCGACTTTTGAAGTTATCGGGATCTGATCTTATCCCCCGAAGATCTGGGGAGAGATCTTCGGGATGTTAGGAGATTCTTGAATCTATATCTCGGATTTAGGTTGGCTCCCATAGGCAGGTGATGACTCAGAAATAAGAAACACTGATCTTCTTGACAGATCAGCATTCACCATCTTTGACCAATGGTTGGGTCGGAGGATCCGTGTTCCCTTTAGTTGGGCGCTAATGGTCCTTGACCTTGTCATGGGACGTCACCGACCTGTAGCCGAATGTTGGCCGATCTATGGCCGTCCAATGGCCGATCTATGACTGAGCTATGGCCGGATAGTAATTGATCTGGGGTTGATCTATGGTCGACCTATGATCAATCTGTAATTGACCTATTAGGTTAGAACATGACTTATTCGAATGGGTTTGTAGTCGTGTTCTTTGAGTATCCTTACAGTTAGCCCAACCTCCTTAAAGGTCGGATTGTTTCTGGACGTATACGACTTTTCAAGCTTGAGTTTTACTAGGCTTGTGTTGGTTAAGTAGAGTTGGTCCATTCCATAAGCCGACTTATCGACTTGTCAAAATTTCCCCCAACGCCTATCATGCTCTTGGAGAGTAGAAGTGCAACTATACATAGGTGCGATGTCATACTCTAAACTTGGTGAACAGGCTTATAGAATTTTTGGACTCTGAATCTGGTAGCGATAATGTAACATCATAAATTTTCACGGCCAGAGTTTATACTCATGCCCAAGAAAACTGGCTGTTAATAATGTATAAACTGGATGCTTTAAAATCGCACCCTATTTTTTTTTCATTTTGTTCCCATCCAGATACATTTGTGAAGGTAATATTCACAAGAATAAAATCGACTGTATTGATTTTCTTATTAAAGTAATAAAATTTAATAAATAATCAAATGCCTTCTCAAGATAAGTTTATTACATTTATCGAGTTCGCAGTGGAAGTATAAAACAAAATAATAAAAGTATTTTCGTATTCTTTCAGTATAGTCTTCTATAAAGAGATGGTCCTCTAGGTCTTCAAGCTATACATCACCTGCATCATCTATACGGTTGAGAGAGGGTCTATGCCCTACTTATAGTGATGGTCATCCTTTAAGATTAACAATAATTCAAGAGATTCATAGATGTAATGTAAAGGTTCTGATACGTTTCGTACTCCATACTATAAGAGGTATCAATGCACAAGTAATCTATATGAAATGCATGCCTAGCAAAGTATATGCGATTTATCACACTTAGTGATCGTCATGATTTAGAATATGATTAGAGTTATCTGACTCACCCCCGCATCCCATACTACGGAGATTCGCTGGTGTGTCCCACATTTAACATGGATTTATGCAGTTATTCCAAGACCAACACAACACATGATTGGATGAATTACATGACATGATTTGTTCATGGAGCTACTATTTACGATATCCAATCCTGAAAGTGATGTAACACGCATTGTGAATTACTTACATCAATTTGTGCACCACTACCCATGAAACATGGAGTTACGTGCTCCAGGGGCCGCTACTAAAAATGCATTACGTGCATAATGTTTATTCAATCGCTAGAAGAGGGATTCCCAACATAATTCTTGCTCTTACAGAGAATGCATTCTGAATCATGGAGGTTCTCGAATATCAAGACACATGCTCAAGCCTTTTAAAAATATATAGCACAAGGCCAACATAGAAAAGAGTGACAATGGTCAACTCAAATTATGGCAATGGCCAACATAAAAAATAGAAGAGTGGTAACGGTTGATTCTTTAATAAGGAGAGTGGCAATGGCCAACTCCATAAATAGAAGAGCAGCAATGGGTGATTCTTTAATGAGTGTGGTAGGGCCAACTCAATAGATTTGGTAAGGCAAGGGTAAGACTTGTATCCATGGCCCCACATAAATTCAAAAAGATCACTTTATAAGTAACATTATTTTGTAATATTAAAGGCAAATAATTGATGGTAAAACATATATTTGAAGGGAAGATTCAGAGTAATATGAAGGCACGTAAAAGGTAAGATAAAATAATAGGAAGGCATGTAAAAGGTAAGATAAATATAACAATATAAATTAGTGTAAGCTTAAAGGATAAAGCTATCACCTCTTAAACTTGATCACACTCTAACTTTGCTAAATTTGAATGTGTGCATTGTTGTACTTAATCTCTAGCATAATTAGTAAGATTCATATGGTTAGATTATAAATTAAATGGTTAAGATCAATCTTAAGCTACGATTTAGTATAAATGTAGATTTTGAGCTAGGTTTGAAGCTGTTTCCAATCTAATTGGAAATTCCAATTTTAGATATTCACCTACCTTGATCAACCAATGTTCCTAGTTCCACAAATTTGTGGTTCAACGAATTCTTACACTGAGTCAACTCAATTTGACTCGCTAGTTAATCCATCTACCTAGTTATGGACTCAAATCCTAGTGGGAAAATTACTTGTAAAATACAAAGTAGAAGAAAAATTAGTATGTGAACTTCACGTGCTAAGGTGACTGACTGGAACCATTCCAACTCGGCCTAACCCATTACTGGAGTCATTAGTTCCATTGAGTCGGCCCAAAAGCTCCTTTTCTTTCTTGTTTCTATCTCTTTCCTCCCTTATTTTCTTCCTTCCTTTTCTTTTCTTTTCTTTTCCTTGCTAGTACGTCCAGAAAAATCTGGACCGTGACTGTAACACCCCAGATTTTTGCCAACCTAGAGTTAGACATCCTTAGGTTATGGGTCAACCATAACACTCTCAAAGCTCAATTCCAAAGTCTAAAAATCACTTTTCAACCCATTTCCTTTAAAATCTCACCTTTCACCACCTCATTCTTCAAATTTCTCTAAGTACTTTCATGTTGGACACAAATCCTAAAGTTTAAAAGGTGAAGAACTATACTTAAACTAAAACTTACTGTAAATGGTACATACATGAATAAAATGGGATTTTGACTATTAAATTTTTAGAATTTCATTATGTAGATAGAAAATATGGATAGTTTAGCTTCTTCTACCTGTAAATCATATATTGTACGTCATGTAACTCATTCCAGTTTGCAAATGAGACCTAATAATGCCTCGATGGACTCGTGGGCCCAAATGACACATTTCTGGGGGACTCGGGGTGGGTCCCACATGTTTTCGGCATCCCTTGGGGGGGTGGGTGGACTGGCCATTGCCCCTGGGGTGAGCCCTTGTCCAAATGTCCAGTGACCGACGAGGGGCTCGCCGGTTTGGCGAGGCCTCTTCCGTACAGCGGATTGGGCATCCCGTTTTCTACATTTTTCTGTGATTTTTGTCCAACTTTAAAAAATATATCTTCCTCATTATAACTCCAATTTAGGTGATTCAAAAACTAGATTGGAGATAAATGCATATAGTTTTATATAAAAATAATTTAAAAATATAATTAAATATTTAATATTGTTTAAAGTAGGTCATTGTGACAACTGTTTGAAAATCACTTGTTGAACAACTGCTGCTTCTGAAATTTATAGAATTTTTCTACAACACAAAATCTCATGAAATTTGGTGAAGATTGGGTAAACTTGATGATAAAATATTAGAAAAATAATTAAAATAATATAATAACTAGAAGTTCTAAAAATGGGGCATAGAATGGCCCTAGGACCGTATTCTGCCATAATTAGGGTAGAATTTGGTTAAGTACTAAACTGAATACTCAGTAGAATTAGTTTAATCCACTTTAAATATGAACTATAAGACTCAAAATGAGTAGGACCACTAATGCTACATTACCTAGAAACCTAGGATTAATCTCTAAACCTAGTTGCTCTTGGGAGCATCGTGAAACTTCGTATCGGACCTGGACTGCACGTCGAATATCTGATAGCGACGAACTTAGATGAATATGACCATCTTGATGGAATTGATGACCACCTTAGAAATCAAGTCTAGATGGTATCCTATGATGATTTTCTTGAGTCCGGAGCGAAGTGTGTGAGAAACGTGAGTGTTTTTAGAAATTAAATACAAATTTCAGTAATCTGAGTCGTGTCGCTTGCGGGATGATTATAAGCATTCAGACCGTCAGAATCTGACCTAAATACACCCTTGGATCAGGAGAAATGTCCCACACATGCCAATATACTTGTGGCCCTGATCGATTGTCGGTGACTGTTGAATTGAAACTGGTCCACCACAGTCGATCTGTAAACTTGATCGGACTCAAAACTTAACTTGATCAAGATCCAATATCAGGGAGCTTAAGTCTGACCGCATTCAGCAAAGGGGCCACCAGAAGTGCTCCGTTGGATCGGAACAGGCTGTATTTGGCTATAACCTAAGTGTACCATAGCCCTGGGGCCATTTGTGTCAGTCCTGGGCCTATATAAGGACCATAAATCCACCCCTCTCTCTCCCATACGAATTTCAAAACCCCAGGTAAGAGAGAGAAAAAGGGAGAGGAAAAGAAGAAGGAAGAAGGGGGAGTTTATGAGGAGTTTTTCTATAATCCTTTCCTGTTGCTACGCACACTGAATCACCTCTCTTCTATGTTATTCTACAAACTTTGAGTTCAATTTGGGTAAGTAAACCCTAACCCTAATCTGTCTTAGGGATTCAAATAGAGTAGATTGTGAAATAGCTAACCTATTTCATAAATTAGGTAGCCGTTGTACCATAGACGAAGGTGCCGTAGACGAATTGAGTTTGTAGTCGGCGTACTGGTGAAAGGTGCAGACTATAAATATTTAGGTTATGGTTTTCAAGGCTTTCAATGTCAGGATTGATTTATGTCTGACTTGATTGCTATCACGCATGCTATATACTATGTCTTTCGTATATTACATAAGTATATATACTCTGCTGATTTTTAAATGCATTCCATGTGTTTGTTGAATTTCCTGAATGAATATGGAATTATGGTTTGCACTTGTTATGATTGATGCTTAGAAATACATGATTAGTGTATGTGTAGCAACTCCTGTGTGGAAGGAATTGCTATAATATGTGTTTAACTAAGCTATTACATGTATGTGAATATGTGTAGCCTAAGTGTTTAATAAAATGCCTGAATGAGAAAATGCACTTTGTAATGTATTTAATGAGGATGTTGAGATGCGATCCTCAATCCCCTTATGCATAGTTATAGTTTCCCTTATGTAACCTATCTTACTATTATGTGATTTACGGGAAAATTACCTATGTATGATAACATGTTTAATACGTGTTTGTTGAAATGTTTGTATGTATTTGGAATCTGGATTTGTGATTACCATGATTAACTATCATAGGTACATGCTTGTTATATATGCGACAACTCCTTAGTAAGAGGATTTGCCCTAATACGCAATATAACCGATATATGTGATGTATGTTGGAAGGTGTAGTCTAAATGTTTGTAAAAATGTTTGAATGAGTTAGTAGTTGGTAAATTTTGATTTATAAGGGAGTTGAGATATGAATCCCAACTACCTTAGCTGTGTGTATGATTTCATCCATGTACTGTATATGATTCATGTTTAGCTGTGTGTATGTTTCCTTCATGTACTATATATTCACGTTTCCATAGTATGCTCAAATGATTGTAGGATGGACTTATTTATTCATTACTACTTTGACAATCTCATATGCTTACTTGTTGAAATTTCACGTGATTAAGACTATATCGTAGTCCAGGCAATCGGTAGTAGGCCTGGTTTTGGTGGCTGAAGTTGTTTCGCTACGTAGGATGTGTTTGATGAACCCAAGCCGTACTTGGGATGTCGACAATGGTTAGGCCACAGGAGTGCTTATGCGCTTCATGTCGATTAACTCAATGTGCGCTCGTCCTAGTTGAGCTCATTAATTAACCCGACTGACCCGATGTATGTTCACCATGTATGGACGCTACTGCTTGAACCTAAGGTACCAAACTCACCAGTGAAACCCTGTTAACCTTGGTACCTCGATCCGCTAAGACTCATGAGCTAGGCATGGTGGTATGGGACACCGTGGTCGAGCTGTTGGCCTACGCTGGGGCGACGAGCCTCCCTGTAGTGACCAGTGAGCAACCTAGACTCGTGAACCAAATATGGTGGTATGGGACACTGTATTCGTGCTGTCGGCCTACTTTGATTGGTGACGAGCCCTTTGCAGTGACCTCGAGCATACCTTGAAACTGCATGGGGGAGAAAAACCTTTTTGTAGTAACTAGGGTATAACTAGGCTTGTATTGATTGGTGATGAGCCCTTTACAGCGACCTAGAACCATAACATCATATGAGATTTACTAGGATTGACTACCCTAGAATGGATCATTGTTTGGGAATTAATATAAGGGAGGTACCTTAGTTTTTCAATCCTGCTGTATGAAAAGGATTAATAAGAACTTGGTAATCATGTTCATGCACCGCATTGCATGTGCCGTTTGGCGTTGGGCAGAGCACTGAGGAAGTGACTGACTGCGCGACCATGAGATGAAGATCGCAGAGGGAGTGTAGGTGAGGGCATGCATCATTTATACATATCATTCTTGCATTAACCAGAGTACTTAGGGATGTTTGATTGTATTGCTTTATCATTACTGCTTGACTGAATTGATAACATGTTAACCTTAGCTTTATTATTCCACTGAGTTGATCACTCACTCCCATGTTACGGGACGGTGTTTGAAACACCAACCAGTCCCTATTTTAGTTTTAAATGATGGCGATGCTAGTGAAGCAGAGCCGGACTTGTATGATGATGAGGAGGGTTTTTCTTATATGCAGCTATCAGGCGGGTCTATGTAGACCATGTTCTGATTGACGGGGTTAGAGAGATGTTGATTAGACGCCATTACACTTGTTATTTTGCACCGTTGGGAACACCCATGTATATTCATTTTGTTCATTTTGGAGTATACATGTATATAGTTAACCTGGTAACATGTTCACACTCTGGAGACCTACAACAGTTTATATATTTTATATATCTATCACAGTCTTCTGCTTGTAAAATTTAACTGTGTCGGGAGTATGATATGCTGTTTTGGTCTAATCGCACTCATGTTTACTACACTAATATGAACAACATTCAATCATCATTATCTATGTTGCATAAGTGATGCATTGGAACTCGGAAGCTGAGCTTCTGCTCGACCCCCAATTTTCAGGGCGTTACAGTGACAGACTCGGACACAAGCAAGACAGTGATTAGCTCTCTCTCTCTCTACTTTCTCTAAGTGTTAGAAGGTCATCGATGGGGAGTTCCTCTTATAGAGGTGTGGTGAGTAAATCTTCCAGATTCTTCTGCGAAAGCTCTCACAAATTTGTTTACACACTCTGTTTTCTTGTGCAGCGAAGATAGGGGAGATGACTTGCGACAGAATCGATATTGATGTGGGTCTTGATCAGAACTGTTGATGTTAAAATCTAGGTCGCTCTTCATTGAGCCTTGAGTGCTTGGAGCGAACCTTGGTCCTGCATAAAACAGTAAACAAAGGAGACCTTGGTTGAAGCAAGGGACCCTTTGATGCCAAAGTCAGGCTAGGGAAGCTAGGTCTAAGTTGAGTGGAGTAGAGTAGAGTGAGGGTACGAGATCTTGCATACCTATAAAAGTAGAAATGATTTGTATTTATACTTGAGGGTCGCATTGAACGTGTCCGATAATCTCGACATGGTCATCACCACTACGCAAGGGCTACGTGCACGTTGTTGTCGACAGTTACACGGAGATCGTGCTATGAGCTTTACATAGTCGTGCGTTACTGGGTGTGTGTTAATGTTATTGTTGACCATGTTCCCGTCCGAGCCGACCTCATGGTTCAGATCTTACTTGTCAACCCGAGCCCATGAATAAGTGGATTATTGGCTGGGCATAGAGGAACACTGGATGGGTAAGTGATGCTTTCTTACATTTTGAGTTGACATAATCGAGTCGGAAGTGTTGTTGTTGCTCTAAGATCCGGCTCAATATCCGGCTTATAAGATGTGCAATGACTCCTTTCGAGTCTCAGGTTGGAGTTGTAGTTCTACGTGAGCTACTGGGTCGAACGTGCACCTCACCTCGGACGCTAATCAGTTCGAGTCTTGCTTAGTGATGATTGAGTTAACCTCGATGTAGCTCTGTTCAGATTTACCCATAACAAGAACCTTTCAATCCGACTTCTTGGGAGTGGTCAGAACCTTCCTTTCTTGGGTTTAGATGACCTGGATTGAAGCCATGATTCACAGGTGGACCATCCAATGTGTAGAGATGCCTGGTTCATTCCAGGTTTCTTGCTGCTCGTATTTACTGTGGTCGCATCAGCCTTACATTAACGGTGGAGCCCTCAGTTTCATTTGGCTAGGAAATGTAACGCCCGTGAAAAATCCATACTCGGGCTCGAGTACCAACTCGACCCGAAATTGCGTAGAATTCATTCCTTTGGAAAATTTGACTAGGTTAGCTAGTGCAACGTTAGAATAGCTGGGAAATGGTCCCTGATCACTTTAAATACGTTCTACAAGGCCCGAAGCGAGTGGAACTAAGGGTGCTATAATGCTCTAAAGCCTCGGATCAAACTCTAAGCCGGTTTGTTCTCTGGACCACTTTGAATCTTTGTATTGGATCTAGACCGCACGTTGAAAGTCCGATACCTCCTATCTTAGACCGTTAGGACCGTCTAGCTGGGCTTGACACTCATTCCAAAAATCAAGTCAAACCGATTATTACAGCCTATTTCATTGAGCCCGGACCGAAGAGAGTGTGAATAGGGACATAGTTGGAATTTCAAATTCAAATCTGGCACACAAATTTGACGCATCAGTATTAAGCATTCTGACCGTCAGAATACAGCCAAATTACACCCTTGGATCAAGAAAAATATCTATTATATATCACGGGACTTATAGGCCTGATCTTGGTGCGGTGACCGTTAAACTGAAACTGGCCCGCCACGTGCGATCTGGGAACCCAACCGGTCTGAAAACTGGATGTATGCTAGATCTAGTATGCATGAGCTTAAGTCCGACCGCATCTGGCCTGGGGACCTCCAGAAATGCCCTTTTGGACCGAAACGGCCCCGATTTGGTTAGGCACCAAGTAAACATTGTTCCCAAGCCTATTTTGGGAATGTTTTAGGCTATAAAAGGGGTTGAAACCCTCACTCCTCTCTCCCATCCGAATTTGAGAGAAGCCCTAGCTTGGGAGAGAGAAAAAGAGTGAGAGATTGTGAGAGAGTGGGAGAGTTCTTCCCGCCACTTGTGCTACGTGTTGCACATGCTTAAGCAACACTCCTCTACCGCTTTCCCGGCGATTCCACCGCAATCCTAGGTAAGTAAAAACCCTAAATAGTTGGTGATTTGAGTTTTTCTTGTTTCCATAGCGATGTAGCTTATGGATCTTATGTATTAGGCTCCTTACTCGCCGTAGACGAAGCATATACACTCCGCTTCAATTCCCGAGTCTACAAGACACTAGGTGAGGATTTTAGACGCTTTGATTGACGGTTCCCAACGCTTTCAATGTCGTTTAATAGTAGATTCTTGACGGCATCGCCGTTTGACATGTACAAAATGCTCTCCGTTTCCCGTTTCGTAAGCTAACGAAGAATATGAGATTTAGGGCATTTTAGTCATTTGTAGGAAGTACTGTTTGCATTCATATTTTGTTGATGTGATTGACATGGTTTGTTGTCGCATTAGGAAGTTAGGAATGCGTGCATAATTAGTTTGGCGAAGAGATTCGCCTAGTTGCACACTTTGGGTCGACATGCTATATGTAGACCTAAGTGTGTAGTGCATGTGTTTGTATAAATGCTTGTATTAGTATGTATTGAATTAAATGATGTTATTTGATACTTTGTGATTGATTTTTCAATTATTATACCGACCTAAATGATTTTCTACATGTTGACAAAATGCATGATTTCATTACATGCATGGAATGTATGTGCTTGAGGATTTGCTTAAGTTGAATATGCATGGGAAGTATGCCTTGAAGATTTGCTTAAGTTGAATGTCATAACATGTGCTAACATGCTCACATGATGTATTTCAATTCCAATACCTTTTTATAGTGTTAATGTAATTCCATAGATGTGTGGGACTTGACTTAGTCCAGGCAGTCGGTAACCGAGCGAATTCGTGGCTGACTGGTCATAGCCACGAACGACGCGTCGATGAATGTGATTCGTGTTGAGAGTTGGCGGCAGTGGTTAGGCCACGCGAAGTGTTTTACGCACTTCATGTCGTTCAATTCGAGATGCGATCGCGCTAGTCGAGCCCGTCAAGTAACCCGACTGGCCGATGTTTGTTCACCTTGTATGAATCATAACTGCTTGAACCTAGGGTACTGAACTTACCATTGTAAACCCTATTAACCGTGGTACCTTGATCCACGAAGACTCATGAGCCGGGCATGGTGGTATGGGACACCGTGGTCGAGCTGTCGGCCTACGCTGGGGCCACAAACCTCCCCGTAGTGACCAGTGAGCACCTAGACTCGTGAGCAGATTATGGTGGTATGGGACACTATATTCTAGCTGTCGGCCTACACTGATCAGGCGACGAGCCCTTTGTAGTGACCGCGAGCGTATTCTGAGTTCACGGGAGGCGACGACCCTTCCGTGCAGTAGAGTACAGTAGGCCTGTATTGATAAGGTGATGGGGGAGCGGTGCAACGAGTGCGAGCAACAGCCCTGGCAGCCCTTGCAGTGACCTACGAAATGTACATCGTATGAGATTACTAGGAGTGACGACCCTAGACAGGATCCGTGTTGGGATTGATACAAGGGAGGTACCTTAGTTTCCCAATCCTGCTGTTTGAATGGACTAATAACAACTTGGTAATCATATCACCATAGCATTGCATGTGCCTGGAAGATGTGGAGCACTCTAGGGAGTGTGGCATGCCGCGGTCGTAAGATGTTGCCGTATGAGGGTGATCGTCGGTGAGGGCATACATCACGTCATATCATCTTGCATTAACAACAGTATTAGGACTTGTCTGATTTACTGCTTTACTATTATCGCGTGACTGAATTGTGAACATGCTAATCTTTGCTCTATGATTCCACTGAGTTGATCACTCATTCCCACGTTACGGGATGGTGTTTGCAACACCCACCAGACCCTGTTGTAGTTGCAGGTGACGATGAGATCCAGGAGGTGGAGCTAGATGATGACGAGGACCAGGATGAGTTCTCGTATATGCAGTATCATGACGGCTTCCCGTAGGCGACCTGGATCGAGGGGACATCAGTGGGACTTTTCTTTTTGAACATTATTCTTTTGTTATGTACATGTATATGAGACTCAGAGATGTAGTCATACTTTGGAGACAGTTGAGATTACTTTGTTTTTCCATACAGTGATATATATCTTGTTTAGTCTTCCGCTTGCTTTTATCACTGGATCTGAAGTATGAATTGCAGTTTTGGTATACTTTTACTCATGTGAATGCTTTAAATCAGACAACATCGAATCATAACCATTTTTGTTGCATAAGTGACGGTCTGGAACTCGGGAGTTGAGTTTATACGCGACCCCCGATTTTCAGGGTGTTACAGGAAATCTACTCCTTTCATTAGCTTCTTCGTGAGGATTTGGCCTAGGAGGAGATGTTTTGATTTTGTTTTCAGCGTGACCCATCTTGGTGATCTTAGGTAGGGATGATCACTGATGCATTCATGGCTAAGCTAGCTAGGTCTTGGTCGGGGATCTCGTCTGCTTCTACTGGACAATTCAGATCATCCTCATTGGCCAAGTCGATGAGCCATCAAGAGGTCAGCCGGTTCGTTTTTAAACTTCCTACAGTGGGAAAAACGGCTGAAGGCATCACTCTCCATTTTCTTTCTTCTTTTGGACACCTAGGGTGGAATCAAAATGTGGCATGGAGGATTTTAGACGGTTGAGATGGGGTGGAGGGTTTCATACGGAAGTGTAAGAAGGTTGAAAGAAATCCCAAGTTCGAGGTGCTCCCGTTATTGCAGCGAGGGCGGTTCGGCCTTGTTTGCTTGCTGGTGTACATGGTCTACTTGTGATGAACTCTTGGTAGATCCACTCAATTTATCTATTTTATAGGGTTATTTTAGGCCATGGGCCAAAATATACGTTGGATTCGAGCTCCGGGTGGCCCACATATGGAGTAGATAGACGGGGTAAAACCATATTTTAATTCAGGTTTTGTCACCCACTGTCGTAGCACGTGGAAGGATGTTGTTTAGATGGTTTTTTCAAAAATAGGTGGGGCCCACTTTTGATGAAATTCTGTGAGATCTACTCCGTTCATCATCTTCTTCGTAACATGTAGGCCCATGGGTCAAAGTATGAAGTATATCCAAGTTCTAGGTGGGCCACACCATCCACCTATGATGAGGTAATACCCACCGTTGAAGCAAACCTCTGTTCTCACTTACGTGCATATGCATATGGAGTTCCTTAAATTATATATTTGCCATCATTCTTGCCATCGACTTTCGAAGTGCGTTATGTTTGAATGCACCATCCGATTTCCTTAAAATTGAGCAGGTATTCCTCATTTTTTGTGCTCTTTTCATTAGTCAAGTTTGGGCACTGATCTCTCAAGGATGACTAAGATGCTCTTTTAATGGTTAACATTCTTAATAATTATAAAATAGCGTTTCTACACATCTAATTGTCATGTTGCCCAGTGGTTTGGACCTAAATCTTAAGAGCTTCATAATGACTGAATTATCGTAATATTCAAGTGGCCCGTTTGGTGGATCCAAACATGATGGATTAGCGGATCCAAACATGATGGATGGTCAGATAACATGTTAAAAATAACTAAACTGGATATTTAGTATTCTAGTCATGTATTTAGGTGGTCGTGTAATTAGGTTTGTAAATAGATGAACACAAGTGAGTTTTTAGAGCAATCCAGGGGTAGAACATGTACATCGTTAGATTTAAGTGACTTGTATACATGTGTAAGTTCCTTAGATTACAGTTCTAATGGTAGGTTATGCATATTCATATGGGGTGAACAAGATGAATGGATCAGAATGTTGGTTTGATAAGTGTACATACGGATGTAGAGGTCAAGTAGCTAGTTTACTATGATCCAATGGTTGAAATTCAACTTGTACGGGTAATTTATGATAATTAGGCATGGTATAAAATTTCTCATCAAGCAGACCATGGGAATCATGTGATCTAAAAATCAGGGGTCTAGGTTAATGACATCTTTGTAATTACTGCTGATATAAGAGTTTTGTGAAATCTAATAGTTTTACATGGTTCTATGCCCATTTATAAACAATTTTTACAAAAGAACTTATATCTATATCATTATGGTTAAAGAGTTATTCACCGATTTAGTCAAGGGAAGGTACATATATCAGACCACATGATCAATGGTCGGATGACTTGATTTAAGTATGAAGATCATTCTTAATCGGTCAGATTCACGTTGGAGGATGGATGTAAGGTTAGTTTAGCTAGATTGGTACTGTACACATGTACATAATAGGTTAAATTCATGGTAACACTCGAGAACTTTCAATACTCAGGTATCGAAAAGTTCGAGGTGTTACAGATAACCTCCTGAGTAACCCAATGTCGACTCCTAGCTCCCATACACTAGGTTTTGAAAGCGGGATCCCATAAGGAGGATTTTTAGGATTTTTTAAAAAGGAACATAACCACAAGTGTACCAAAACAACAACACCATCACATATTCACTATAAACTTATTTGTACAATGCTGGAAAGTAAAAATACAAGATATAACAAAATTTTTGTAAGTGCTTATACTCAAGCACAATTTAGTTTGTCAAATTTCGTAATCTTGTATTGATCGCAAGCTCTCACGAAGATAAGTTATCAACTCGATCAAGCATCTCAAGGAAGACTCAACATCTCAAATCATGATCATTCATGGTTTGAAGATCAGAATACTTTTTATAAGTCAACCATCAAGTGGTATAACCCTAAATTGACCATAGGTTAAGTGTATTTCACAGACGCATTATAAGATCAGAATACTTTGTATGAGTCAACCATCAAGTGGTATAACCCTAAAATACAGTCATGTTAGGCCAACCTAACTGATTTCAGCTAACCCTACATTATTCGGGCAAATAGATAGATCTGAAAAGATCTTTCTACGGCACTTCGGCCAGCCAAACATGACCTTTGACTTGCCTGAGCAGGGTTCAGTCAAGTTTCCAGCGACGAGGCATTTTTGCATTTTAGACATATTGGGCTAGCCAAACTTGGGTTTGGGCTAGCCAAATTTTTGAAAGATATTATCCCACAAAATTCGAGTTGCATTGGAACGTTATTTTTAGAATCTGACTAGCCAAACTGACCCTTGGGCTAGCCGAACTTCCAGAATCTTTAGCTATAAATAGAGGCTCTCTATTACTCTTCGAAGCATGAAAATTCATGATCAATGGTCGGATGACTTGATTTAAGTATGAAGATCATTCTTAATCGGATATATTCACGTTGGAGGATGGATGTAAGGTTAGTTTAGCTAGATTGGTACTGTACACATGTACATAATAGGTTAAATTCATGGTAACACTCGAGGACTTTCAATACTCAAGTATCGAAAAGTTCAGGGTGTTACAGATAACCTCTTGAGTAACCCAATGTTAGCTCCTATCTCCCATACGCTAGGTTTCAAGAGCGGGATCCCATAAGGAGGATTTTTAGGATTTTTTTAAAAGGAACATAACCACAAGTGTACCAAAACAACAACACTATCATATATTCACTATAAACTTATTTGTACAATGCTGGAAAGTAAAAATACAAGATATAACAAAATTTTTGTAAGTGCTTATACTCAAGCACAATTTAGTTTGTCAAATTTCGTAATCTTGTATTGATCACAAGCTCTCATGAGGATAAGTTTTCAACTCGATCAAGCATCTCAAGGAAGACTCAACATCTCAAATCCTGATCATTCATGGTTTGAAGATCAGAATACTTTGTATGAGTAACCATCAAGTGGTATAACCCTAAATTGACCATAGGTTAAGTGTATTTCACAGACGCATTATAAGATCAGAATACTTTGTATGAGTCAACCATCAAGTGGTATAACCCTAAAATACAGTCATGTTAGGCCAACCTAAATGATTTCAGCTAACCCTACATTATTCGGGCAAATAGATAGATCTGAAAAGATCTTTTTGCGGCATGTTCGGCCAGCCAAACATGACCTTTGACTAGCCTGAGCAGGGTTCGGTCATGTTTCCAATGACGAGGCATTTTTGGATTTTAGACATATTGGGCTACCCAAACTTTGGTTTGGGCTAGCCAAATTTTTGAAAGATATTATCCCGTAAAATTTGAGTTCCATTGGAAAGTTATTTTTGGAATTTGACTAGCTAAACTGACCCTTGGGCTAGCCGAACTTCCAGAATATTTAGCTATAAATAGAGGCTCTCTATTACTCTTCGAAGCATGAAAATTCATGATTAATGGTCGGATGACTTGATTTAAGTATGAAGATCATTCTTAATCGATCAAATTCACGTTGGAGGATGGATGTAAGGTTAGTTTAGCTAGATTGGTACTGTACACATGTACATAATAGGTTAAATTCATTGTAACACTCGAGGACTTTCAATACTTAGGTATCAAAAAATTCACGGTGTTACAAATAACCTCCTGAGTAACCCGATGTCGGCTCCTAGCTCCCATACGCTAGTTTTCGAGAGCGGGATCCCATAAGGAGGATTTTTAGGATTTTTTTAAAAGGAACATAACCACAAGTGTACCAAAACAACAACACCATCACATATTCACCATAAACTTATTTGTACAATGCTGGAAAGTAAAAATACAAGATATAACAAAATTTTTGAAAGTGCTTATACTTAAGCACAATTTAGTTTGTCAAATTTCGTAATCTTGTATTGATCGCAAGCTCTCACGAAGATAAGTTATCAACTCGATCAAGCATCTCAAGGAAGACTCAACATCTCAAATCATGATCATTCATGGTTTGAAGATCAGAATACTTTGTATGAGTCAACCATCAAGTGGTATAACCCTAAATTGACCATAGGTTAAGTGTATTTCACAGACGCATTATCAGATCAGAATACATTGTATGAGTCAACCGTCAAGTGGTATAACCCTAAAATAAACTCATGTTAGGCCAACCTAACTGATTTCAGCTAACCCTACATTATTCGGGCAAATAGATAGATCTGAAAAGTTTTTTCTGTGGCACGTTCGGCCAGCCAAACATGACCTTTGACTAGCCTGAGCAGAGATCGGTCAAGTTTCCAGCGACGAGGCATTTTTGGATTTAAGGCATATTGGGCTAGCCAAACTTGGGTTTGGGCTAGCCAAATTTTTGAAAGATATTATTCCGCAAAATTTGAGTTCCATTGGAACGTTATTTTTGGAATCTGACTAGCCAAACTGACCCTTGGGCTAGCCGAACTTCCAGAATCTTTAGCTATAAATAGAGGCTCTCTATTTCTCTTCGAAGCATGAAAATTCATAAATCTATCTTGTGCTTAAAATAGTGAAAGTCCAAGCCTCCTTAAGCAATTTGCGTTGTAATTCTATTGCCTCTCTCAAGTTAGTTTAAACTGTTTTAATAGAGTAATCCATACTCTACTCTAGAAATAAAGAATCGAACTTGCAACATTAGGTGTAACACCCTGAAAATCGGGGGTCGTGTATAAACTCAACTCCCGAGTTCCAGACCGTCACTTATGCAACAAAAATGGTTATGATTCATTGTTGTCTGATTTAAAGCATTCACATGAGTAAAAGTATACCAAAACTGCAATTCATACTTCAGATCCAGTGATAAAAGCAAGCGGAAGACTAAAAAATATATATATCACTGTATGGAAAAACAAAGTAAATCTCATCTGTCTCCAAAGTATGACTACATCTCTGAGTCTCATATACATATACATAAACAAAAGAATAATGTTAAAAAAAAATCCCACCGATGTCCCCTCGATCCAGGTCGCCTACGGGAAGCCGTCGTGATACTGCATATACGAGAACTCATCCTGGTCCTCGTCGATCTCTGGCTCCACCTCCTGGATCTCAGCCTCACCTGCATCTACAACAGGGTCTGGTGGGTGTTGTAAACACCATTCCGTAACGTGGGAATGAGTGATCAACTCAGTGGAATCATAGAGCAAAGATTAGCATGTTCACAATTCAATCACGCGATAATAGTAAAGCAGTAAATCAGACAATCCTAATACTGTTGTTAATGCAAGATGACATGACGTGATGTATGCCCTCACCGACGATCACCCTCATGCGGAAACATCTTACGACCGGGGCATGCCACACTCCCTAGAGTGCTCCACATCTTCCAGGCACATGCAATGCTATGGTGATATGAATTCCAAGTTGTTATTAGTCCATTCAAACAGCAGGATTGAGAAACTAAGGTACTTCCCTCGTATCAATCCCAACACAGATCCTGTCTAGGGTCGTCACTCCTAGTAATCTCATACGATGTATATTTCGTAGGTCGCTGCAAGGGCTGCCAGGGCTGTTGCTCGCACTCGTTGCACCGCTCCCCCATCACCTTATCAATACAGGCCTACCGTACTCTACTGCAACAGAAGGGTCGTCGCCTCCCGTGGACTCAGAATAACCTCGCGGTCACTACAAAGGGCTCATCGCCTGATCAGTGTAGGCCGACAGCTAGAATATAGTGTCCCATACCACCATAATCTGCTCACGAGTCTAGGTGCTCACTGGTCACTACGGGGAGGTTTGTGGCCCCAGCGTAGGCCGACAGCTCGACCACGGTGTCCCATACCACCATGCCCGGCTCATGAGTCTTCATGGATCAAGGTACCATGGTTAACAGGGTTTACAATGGTAAGTTCAGTACCCTAGGTTCAAGCAGTTATGACACATACAAGGTGAACATACATCGGCCAGTCGGGTTACTTGACGGGCTCGACTAGCGCGATCGCATCTCAAGTCGAACGACATGAAGTGCGTAAAACACTTCGCGTGGCCTAACCACAGCCGCCAACTCTAATCACGAATCACGTTCATCGACGCGTCGTTCGTGGCTATGACCAGTCAGCCACGAATTCGCTCGGTTATCGACTGCCTGCACTAAGTCTAGTCCCACACATCTATGAAATCACATTAACAATATATGCAAAGGTATTGGAATTGAAATACAATTATGTGAGCATGTTAACACATGTTATAACATTCAACTTAAGCAAATCTTCAAACACATACATTCCATGCATGTAATGGAATCATGCATATGGTCAACATGTAGGAAATCATTTAGGTCAGCATATTAATCAAGAAATCATTCTTAAACTACTACATAACATCATTTAATTCAATACATACTAATACAAACATTTATACAAACACATACACTACACACTTAAGTCTACATATAGTATGTCGACCCAAAGTGCGCAACTAGGCGAATCTCTTCGCCAAACTGATTATGCAAGCATTCCTAACTCCCTAATGCGACAACAAACCATGTCAATCACGTCAGCAAAATATGAATGTAGACCGTACTTCCTACAAATGACTAAAATGCCCTAAATCTCATATTCTTCGTTAATTTACGAAACAGGAAACGGAGAGCATGTTGTACATGTCAAACGGCGATGCCGTCGATAATCTACTATTAAACGACATTGAAAGCGTTGTAAACTGTCAATCAAAGCGTCTAAAATTCTCACCTAGTCTCTTACGGAAGCGTGATTTTGAACGGAGCGTGTACGCTTCGTCTACGGCAGTAGGACAACCTGATTTACGAAATACGTTAGCTAACACGCACAAAATCTGGATAAACCCTAAATCAGCAAGTTCTAGGGTTGTTTTGTACCTGAAAGAACGGAGAAATCACCAGCCAGGTGATTGGGAAGAGGTGCTGAAGCAGCAGCAATCGGCGGCTCGGAAGCGGGAAAAATCCCTTCCAATCTCTCTCTCAAACTCTCTCTCTTTTTCCTAGGGTTTGCAATTTTCGGATGGGGGAGAGAAATGAGGGTTTCAACCCCTTTTATAAGCTTAAAAACGTCGGAAATAGGCTCCGGAACGAAGTTTACTTGGTGCCTATCCATTTCGGGGCTGTTTCGGTCCAAAAGCTGCTTTCTGGTGGTCCTCTGGTCGATTGCGATCGGACTTAAGCTCATGCGTACTAAATGTAGCACGTATTAAGTTTTCAGTCTGGCAGGGTTCGCAGATCGCACGTGGCGGACCAGTTTCAGTTCAGCGGTCACCGCACGTAGATCAGGGCTGAAAGTCTCATGATAATAAATAGAAATTTTTCCTGATCCGAGGGTGTAATCTGGATGAATTCTGACGGTCAGAACGCTTAATACTGACGCGTCAAGTCGTGTGCCAGATTTGAATTTGAAATTCCAATTCTGTCCCTATTCGCGGTCGCTTCAGTTCGGGTTCAATGAAATAGTCTGTGATTATCGGTTTGACTTGATTTTCGAGATGATTGTCAAGTCCAGCTGGGCGGTTCTAACGGTCTAAGATAGGAGGTATCAGACCTTCGACGCGCGGTCTAAATCCAATACAAAAATTCAATGTGGTCCGGAGGACAGACCTGCTTAGAGTTTGATCCGAGGTTATAGAGTGTTGTAGAGTCGTTTGTTCTACTCAATTTGGGTCTTGTATAACGTATTTAAAGTGATCAGGGACTATTTTCCAGCTACTCTAGCGTTGCGCTAGCTAACTTACGCTTAATTTCCATGGAAATTAATTCTACGCGATTTCGGGTCGAGTTGGTACTCGAGCCCAAGTACGGATTTTTCACGGGCGTTACAATCTACCCCCCTTAACAAATAATTTCATCCTCGAAATTTGTACCTTTTCGTACTCCTCGAGAAGCTGTGGGTAGTTCTTTCTGATCTCGGCTTGTCTCCCAAGTAGCCTCCTCCTCAGAGTGATGCGTCCATAGTACCTTCACAAGGGGAATCACCTTGCTACGCAGTACCTGCTCCTTCCTGTCTAAGATGCGTGTCGGTCGCAGGATATAAGTAACATCCTCTCCTAACTGCACCTGCTCCCATCTGATGATATGGGAAGGATCAGCAACGTACTTCTTCAGCATAGAAACATGAAATACGTTGTGGACGCTTGCGAGGGGCGTGGGTAAAGCCAATCGGTAAGCCACTGCTCCCACACGATCGAGGATCTGTAATGGACCAATGAATCGCGGTGCCAGCTTCCCCTTCTTCCCGAACTGAAGGACTCCCTTCATAGGGGAAACTCGCAAAAACATGTGATCCCCAACTGTGAACTCTAGTGGCCTCCGTCTCGTATCGGCGTAGCTCTTCTGTCTGCTCTGCGCTGTAAGAAGCCGACGTCGAATAATATCAATCTTCTCTGACGTCGCCTGCACCAACTCTGGGCCAATCAAGCTACGCTCACCGACCTCTAACCAGTAATGCGGTGTGCGACAAGGTCGCCCATACAGTGCCTCATAAGGTGCCATGCCGATACTCGCCTGGAAGCTATTGTTGTACGCAAACTCCGCATATGCAAGACAGTCATCCCAACTGTCCTTGAAGTCCAATGCGCAAGCTCGCAACATGTCCTCCAGGATCTGGTTCACTCGCTCCGTCTGTCCGTCCGTCTGTGGGTGGAAGGCAGTACTGAACTTCAACTTCACACCCATAGCCTCCTGAATGCGAGTCCAGAAAATAGAAGTGAACCGCGTGTCTCTGTCCGACACGATCTCCAACGGAACTCCATGCAGACGCACAATCTCTCGGATGTACAATCTAGCCAGCTCGTCTGCAGAGTTCGTAACTCTGATCGGTAGGAAGTGCGCCGACTTCGTCAATCGGTCGACGATCACCCAAATGGAATCATGTCCCTTCCTAGTCTTCGGCAACCCAGAAATAAAGTCCATGGAAATGAAATCCCACTTCCACTCTGCAATCGGCATAGGCAGCAAAAGTCCAGGTGGTCGGCAATGCTCTGCCTTCACCTGCTGACAAGTGAGACAACGGGACACGAACTCAGCTATGTGGGTCTTTATACCTTCCCACCAATACGTCCTCTTCACATCATGATACATCTTTGTACTGCCTGGATGCATCGTGAGTCTAGTAGAATGCGCAGCCTCGAGAATCTCTCGTCTCAAGTCAGGGACATCTGGGACGCATAGGCGGCCACGGTAACGTAGGCCCCCATCCATACCAACTCACCAGTCGGCGTCAGTATCATCACTGGCCTGCTCTCGAAGCTCAGTAAGATGCGCATCGTCCCTCTGCGCCTCGATGACTCGGTCATCGATCTGAGATCGCACCTGTACATGTGCGATGAGCTCAAATGGCTCCTCTACGGTGAGTTTCTGCTCAAAGTCTCGCAAAAACTCAACCATATCCCACTCGGCAACCATCAGCGGAGCCGCAAACTCTATCGCCTTCTTACGGCTCAACGCATCAGCCACAAGGTTCGCCTTCCCAGGATGGTAAGAGACTTCAAACTTGAAGTCCTTCAACGTCTCCATCCATCGTCGTTGCCTCATATTCAAGTCTCGCTGCGTGAATATATACTTGAGGCTCTTGTGGTCGCAAAAGAGCTCGAACTCCTCTCCGTAGAGGTAATGTCTCCAGAGTCTCAGTGCGAATATAACGGCTGCCAACTCTAGGTCGTGTGTAGGGCAATTCTCCTCGTGCTTCCTTAATTGTCTCGAGGCATACGAAATTACCCTGTCCCTCTGCATAAGGACACAACCCAAACCCACGCTAGACGCGTCAGTGTATATAGTGTATCTAACCCCTTGCTCTGGCAATACTAGCACAGGGGCGGACGTAAGTCTGTCCTTCAGCTCCTGAAAAGCTGACTCCACCTTATCATTCCAGGCGAACTTCACGTCCTTCCGTGTCAACTGAGATAAGGGTCTCGCGATCTTCGAGAAGTCCTGAATGAAGCGCCGATAGTAGCCAGTGAGACCCAAGAAGCTCCTCACCTCAGTGACAGAACCAGGCTGCTCCCAGTCCTGCACCGCAGCTACCTTAGACAGGTCAACTGCCATGTCATCCTTGGACACCACGTGTCCCAGAAACTTCACCTCCTGCTTCCAGAAGTCGCACTTCTTGTACTGTGCGAACAACTGATGCCGTCTGAGCGTATCAAGGACCAAAAGCAAGTGCTCCTCATGCTCCTCTCGACTCCTAGAGTACACCAAAATGTCGTCAATGAAGACAACGACGAATCGATAAAGGAAAGGCCGAAATATTCGGTTCATCAGATCCATGAACACGGTCGGTGCGTTCGTAAGATCGAACGACATCACGAGGAACTCGTAGTGGCCAAAACTGGTCCTGAATGCTGTCTTCTACACGTCCTCATCCCTGACGCGCAGCTGATGATAACCTGACTGAAGATCAATCTTCGAGAAGTACTGCGCTCCTCTCAACTGATCAAACAAGTCATCGATCCTGGGCAAAGGGTACTTGTTCTTCACCGTGAGCTGGTTCAGCCTGCGATAATCAATATACAATCGCATCGAACCATCCTTCTTCTTCACGAACAAGACCGGTGCTCCCCAAGGTGACACGCTAGGCCGTATAAGGCCAATCTCTAGCAGACCATCAATTTGCGTCCTCAACTCCTCTATCTCACATGGTGCCATGCGATACGTCGGCAGTGAGACGGGTGTAGAACCAGGAACCAGATCAATAGTGAAATCGATCTCACGTCGGGGCGGCAAGCCAGGGATCTTCCTGAACAGATCCCCGAACTCAGAAACAACTGGCGTCTGCTCAAGTACCTGGGCACCAGCGTCGCGCAATCGAGTGGCGTAGCTAAGTATGCGGAAAGGAAGATTTACCCGCACTGGAAATGTGAAGGATGCACCCTCAGGCTCGTACGCTGTGACTATACGAGTCTCGCAGTCAATCTCGGCTCTCGCTGCAGTCAACCAGTCCATGCCAAGAATGACGTCGAGATAAACGAGCGAGGGATCGACGACCAAATCAGGAGTCATCGTCCTGCCTCCCAGATCAACCAAACAACCCTCACACATCTGGGTGACATCCGAATAATCTCCATGAGCTGCAAAGACTCGCACACTATCCATAGTGATAGTCTGTAACCCAAGACGTCTGACTACGGCACGCGATATCAAAGAAATCGTGGAACTAGTGTCCACCATGACAAGAACGGGTGTACCTCCGATATGGGCCGTGACCTCGAAGGCTGAATGCTGGAAAGTCGGCGTCGCAGCTGCCTCAGCTGTCAATGCATGAACTCGAGCCTACTGTGGCCGGTTCGGCCGCTGTGTCAAGGGCCGTGGAGGCTGTCTAATCTGCGATACCGGAGGTCTGAAAGAAGGATGCGCAGGAGCTGACCGTATAGGCGGTGCTGATATCGCCTGCGGACGTACACGGTCAATCTTCTGCGGCGGCGAGAACCCACTGTCCCGCATCCTCGAAAAGCAGCTCTGCGCCAAGTGGCCTGTCCTCCCACAGTATGTACATGTCAAATCAGGGCGTCGAAACGGTGGTACAGGCGCCGTAGTCCTAGTAGGAGGATCAATGCGAGGCCTCTTGCCCGCGAAGGGCCTGTCTGGCAAATCCAGTCGTGGCCTAGAAGCAGCCGGGCCTCGAGATCGTGCAAGTCGATCCACGTCCTGTTCTGCCCGCATGGACATGTGAATCAACTCCGCATAGGAGGGAATGCTAACACAGCACATCTTCGACCAAATTTCCGGTCGCAAACCCTCCAAAAAGCGCCGTATGCGCATCTGCTCATCAGCTAGGATCGTCGGGACGTACCTGCCCAACTCTGTGAACCGATGCTCATACTCGGTAACTGTCATCGCTGCCTGTCTGAGACGGAGAAACTCATTCTCCCTGTCGTGCCTGTAGGTCTGGGGATAATACTTCTCATGGAAGCGGAACTCAAATGCTGCCCACGTCCATACAAAGTCTGCGGCAACGGTCCGCAGTACGCTATCCCACCACATGCTGGCCTCTCTCTCAAACAGGAAGGTAGCCAGCTCTACCTGCTCGGCCTCGGTGCAATGCAACATCCGTAGAATCTTCGACACTCGGTTGAGCCAGTACTCAGCCTCCTCGGGTCTGTGAGAACCCGTGAAAGTAGGAGGCCGCAAGCGCTGAAATCGCTCCAAAAGGCCCCGTGTGTCGGTAGGATTCCCCGCAGGGAAAGCAGGCGGCGCAGGATGAGTCATGCCCTCATCCTGGGCGTATGTATAGGCATCCTCAGCTGGATACGCAGGTGGTGCAGGTGGAGTAGATGTAGTCGCACCCCCACCCTGGGTTAATGTCCCCACTATGGTGGTCAGAAGCTGCTGCTGCTGCAGCATCATAGCCATCATCTGCTCGAATCTGTCAGGGGGTGGAGCAGGCTGTGGCGGATGCGGTGTGGAAGTAGATGCGTGATGTGGCTCTCTGACTGATGGCGTAAATGGCGGTGGTCCATCTGTAGGACCAGCGGCAGGCTGAGACGATCGAACCACCTCAGGAATCGGGCCCACAGCAGGGGCCGAATGGGTACCAGACTGAGAGGGAGTCTGATCCATATGCTCAGTCAGCGCAAGACGAGCCGTGCTCCGCGTAATCTTAGGTGACATTCCCTATATTCAAAATAGGGCTCAACCTTGTCAGTCTCAATTGCACAAATACACCACAATCATCCACATAAAGAGTCAAAGGCATTCCATGCATTTCAATTAATCAAAATTATCACAATACAAGGGATATATCCTTACAAGCATCCTGACTAGAATTACATGGAAATTAAGACAATTAAGCAACAACAACATAAGCAAAGCAGTAGCCCTAACAGGCTTACACACATAAAACAGAAAATGACTAACTACTGATAATAACATCAAAGATCGCATCGCTAGTCGGAGTCTGGTGACGGAGGAGGAGCACCCTTATCCTGTAAGCAACACAGGATCGCCTTCAAGGTGTGAGTCACCTTGCCAAATTTCTTCTTTGTAACGGCCTTGGCATCATCGACTTCTGCGCGAAGTTCTTGGACTTCCCTTCGCAAAGCGGTCTGACTCTCCTCCATCCGAGCAATGCGATCGTCGATAGTAGCCTGCGCAGAAGGAGGAGGGCTCTCATCAGTATCCTGAGCCTCCTCTTCTGCTTCTTCCTGAGCTTCTTCCTGAACCTCATAGCCCTATCAAAGCGAAGGAGGACGCTCGCGAGGTTCTTCTTCGCTTTGATCTTCCTCATCATCAAAGTCATCCCCACTATCCCTTTCAAGTTGATTTTCACGGTATTGTGACCCAATCTTCATCTTGACCATTGTCGACTCATCGATGGTGTGAATCGATACCGGCAATTCCGGCCCAAGTCTATAGGCAAACTCAAGCGCAATCTTGCAAATAAGTCGGCCAAAGGGAAGCGATTCGGATGTTCTTCTTGACCTGGCTATGAGAACTATCTGTCGTAAGATGAAAGTGGCCATACATACGTTCTCTCCCTGGGCCACCAGAAATAAGAAATCGACCATAAGACGTGTACATTCAATGCGGTTCGTCGACCTGGGATAAACATTGAACGTGCAGATATGGTGCAGCAGGCACAAATCCTCAGACATGTACGTCGCCTTGAGGCTATTATTAGGCTGCCATGGAACCAACTTACCGCACAGAAACCTGGTGCGGCGATCTCGTTCATGTCTAGTCCTCAGATTCTTCTCACTAGGATGCACATCACCTAGAGGCACGTTGAGAAGTCGCGCAATCAACCGAACGTCAATCGTAGCCATCCGATCTCTACCAAAAGGGATTTTGAACTGCAAAGGCTCCAAGGTAGGATTCTAGATACTTGCGTAGAAGGCACGAACGGTGCTCACATTAGCACGAGCGCGAGCTTCAAAGATCGGACCCCAATGCGCAGCTTCAATGCGTTCGAACAACAGATACTCGCCGAACAATCGTCCATCTACGTCCACCTCAAATAACACTTTGCGATCAGTGTATTGGCCATGAGGCATCTCTGATAAAATTGTTCGTCCAAGGTGTGCATGGGGATCCAAATCCAGCTTTGTACGACACTCCAGGACTACAGCTGGACCTGCGGCGGTGCTTGAACTTGCGGCACCACCCCGCGGTCTTCTCGATCGAGCAGGGCGGCTCGGCCCAGCCTCGTCTGTTGCGGTTTTCCTCTTACCCATCAAAGATATGATGGATGAGAGTGATAAAAGGCCCAAAATGGCTTCTACGAAAGCCATGAAAAATGGTAAAAATGCGAAGAAGTGGTTGCCCAAACTGAGAAAAGGAAATTTAGGCATCGTAGAGGGATGCTTCAAGCTTCCCAAGGCTATAGTTTCAAGGAGAAATACAAACAAAAAGATAGAATGGAGCACCTCACGATTTCAGCTCTATTTGGAGATTTTTAGAGCTCCAAATGGTGAGATCTTCAAGAAGAGGGGCTGCCAACACCCAATAAGTGATGGGTGGTGGTCGGTTTTGGCCAAGGAGGGACCTAGGAGTGATTTGGGACGCCGGAGTTTGGAGATGGTTGCCGAAAATCGAAAATAGGGCTATGGGGAGGGCTGTTTGTGAAGGAGGGTTATGATTTAGAAGTTTTCGTGAGATGAGAGCTACATAGGGAGGGTGTACACCTTATTTAAGGGCTGCGCCCGAGATTTAGGTCCAAAGGACCCCACCGGTCGGCGATGCATCGCCCGACCGGCGATGGCATCGCCGGCCAACTTCCAAGTTGGCCGGTGGGACCACATGAGTCTGGTCCCCCATGGTCCAGGGGTTCCAAAAATATATGGCCCACCCCCTAGTTCATTGTACTTTGGTCTGTATGAGCCCAAATATATGTTCGAGGATTTTCAGGACCACATCGCAATCCCGAATACCAAACCATATGATGCAGCATATGAATTCGGGGTATAAGGAGCCAGTACATCTATCTAGATCCTTAGTTGCTAAAGAAAGTGAAGTTAGAATGGCCTTATGGCCATTTTTCATGAAATTTTACTATTCACTGTAAAATTTTGTGAAAGTACTAATTTGTGTTATTTTCATATTAGTTTTGATGCCTAACATGAAATGGATAAGAAATAAATGAAGGTCGGAGTGTTTAGAGGAGGAATTTTGAAGATTTTTGGCGAAACGGGGTTTTTAAGCCCTCGCGATTGATTACAGGAGTCGTGGTCATCCCACGGCCCAAGGATTCACTTTCGCGGTTTAAAAACAGCTCGTAGAACATCTCAACCTGACTTCCTATAGCTTAGAAGTGATTCGGGTTGCCTTACGCGACCCGAGATGCGTTACAGACTCGATCTTGCGATCGATCCTAATAGACTTCGCCTATCGTCGAACCTGCGACCCTAGTAGTGTTTCTAGACCCTTCTCGCACCCACCTAAGTCAAAGGAAGTGACAGCGTACGTCGCAAGACCATAATCCACGCCCAGTATACTCTCATTCATGCTCTGATACCAACTTGTAACACCCTGAAAATCGGGGGTCGTGTATAAACTCAACTCCCGAGTTCCAGACCGTCACTTATGCAACAAAAATGGTTATGATTTATTGTTGTCTGATTTAAAGCATTCACATGAGTAAAAGTATACCAAAACTGCAATTCATACTTCAGATCCAGTGATAAAAGCAAGCGGAAGACTAAACAATATATATATCACTGTATGGAAAAACAAAGTAAATCTCATCTGTCTCCAAAGTATGACTACATCTCTGAGTCTCATATACATATACATAAATAAAAGAATAATGTTCAAAAAAAATCCCACTGATGTCCCCTCGATCCAGGTCGCCTACGGGAAGCCGTCGTGATACTGCATATACGAGAACTCATCCTGGTCCTCGTCGATCTCTGGCTCCACCTCCTGAATCTCAGCCTCACCTGCATCTACAACAGGGTCTGGTGGGTGTTGCAAACTCCATCCCGTAACGTGGGAATGAGTGATCAACTCAGTGGAATCATAGAGCAAAGATTAGCATGTTCACAATTCAATCACGCGATAATAGTAAAGCAGTAAATCAGACAATCCTAATACTGTTGTTAATGCAAGATGACATGACGTGATGTATGCCCTCACCGACGATCACCCTCATGCGGCAACATCTTACGACCGCGGCATGCCACACTCCCTAGAGTGCTCCACATCTTCCAGGCACATGCAATGCTATGGTGATATGAATTCCAAGTTGTTATTAGTCCATTCAAACAGCAGGATTGAGAAACTAAGGTACTTCCCTCGTATCAATCCCAACACAGATCCTGTCTAGGGTCGTCACTCCTAGTAATCTCATACGATGTATATTTCGTAGGTCACTGCAAGGGCTGCCAGGGCTGTTGCTCGCACTCGTTGCACCGCTCCCCCATCACCTTATCAATACAGGCCTACCGTACTCTACTGCAACAGAAGGGTCGTCGCCTCCCGTGGACTCAGAATACGCTCGCGGTCACTACAAAGGGCTCGTCGCCTGATCAGTGTAGGCCGACAGCTAGAATATAGTGTCCCATACCACCATAATCTGCTCACGAGTCTAGGTGCTCACTGGTCACTACGGGGAGGTTTGTGGCCCCAGCGTAGGCCGACAGCTCGACCACGGTGTCCCATACCACCATGCCCGGCTCATGAGTCTTCATGGATCAAGGTACCATGGTTAACAAGGTTTATAATGGTAAGTTCAGTACCCTAGGTTCAAGCAGTTATGACACATACAAGGTGAACATACATCGACCAGTCGGGTTACTTGACGGGCTCGACTAGCGCGATCGCATCTCAAGTCGAACGACATGAAGTGCGTAAAACACTTCACGTGGCCTAACCACTGCCGCCAACTCTAATCACGAATCACGTTCATCGACGCTTCGTTCGTGGCTATGACCAGTCAGCCACGAATTCGCTCGGTTACCGACTGCCTGGACTAAGTCTAGTCCCACACATTTATGAAATCACATTAACAATATATGCAAAGGTATTGGAATTGAAATACAATCATGTGAGCATGTTAACACATGTTATAACATTCAACTTAAGCAAATCTTCAAACACATACATTCCATGCATGTAATGGAATCATGCATATGGTCAACATGTAGGAAATCATTTAGGTCAGCATATTAATCAAGAAATCATTCTCAAACTACTACATAACATCATTTAATTCAATACATACTAATACAAACATTTATACAAACACATACACTACACATTTAAGTCTACATATAGTATGTCGACCCAAAGTGCGCAACTAGGCAAATCTCTTCGCCAAACTAATTATGCAAGCATTCCTAACTCCCTAATGCGACAACAAACCATGTCAATCACGTCAGCAAAATATGAATGTAGACCGTACTTCCTACAAATGACTAAAATGCCCTAAATCTCATATTCTTCGTTAATTTACGAAACAGGAAACGGAGAGCATGTTGTACATGTCAAACGGCGATGCCGTCGATAATCTACTATTAAACGACATTGAAAGTGTTGTAAACCGTCAATCAAAGCGTCTAAAATTCTCACCTAGTCTCTTACGGAAGCGTGATTTTGAACGGAGCGTGTACGCTTCGTCTACGGCAGTAGGACAACCTGATTTATGAAATACGTTAGCTAACACTCCCAAAATCTGGATAAACCCTAAATCAGCAAGTTCTAGGGTTGTTTTGTACCTGAAAGAACGGAGAAATCACCAGCCAGGTGATTGGGAAGAGGTACTGAAGCAGCAGCAATCGGCGGCTCGAAAGCGGGAAAAATCCCTTCCAATCTCTCTCTCAAACTCTCTCTCCTTTTCCTAGGGTTTGCAATTTTCGGATGGGGGAGAGAAATGAGGGTTTCAACCCCTTTTATAAGCTTAAAAATGCCGGAAATAGGCTCCGGAACGAAGTTTACTTGGTGCCTATCCATTTCGAGGCTGTTTCGGTCCAAAAGCTGCTTTCTGGTGGTCCTCTGGTCGATTGCGATCGGACTTAAGCTCATGCGTACTAGATGTAGCACGTATTAAGTTTTCAGTCTGGCAGGATTCGCAGATCGCACGTGGCGGACCAGTTTCAGTTCAGCGGTCATCACACGTAGATCAGGGCTGAAAGTCTCATGATAATAAATAGAAATTTTTCCTGATCCGAGGTGTAATCTGGATGAATTCTGACGGTCAGAACGCTTAATACTGACGCGTCATGTCGTGTGCCAGATTTGAATTTGAAATTCCAATTCTGTCCCTATTCGCGGTCGCTTCAGTCCGGGTTCAATGAAATAGTCTGTGATTATCGGTTTGACTTGATTTTCAAGATGATTGTCAAGTCCAGCTGGGCGGTTCTAACGGTCTAAGATAGGAGGTATCGGACCTTCGACGCGCGGTCTAAATCCAATACAAAAATTCAATGTGGTCCAGAGGACAGACCTGCTTAGAGTTTGATCCGAGGTTATAGAGTGTTGTAGAGTCGTTTGTTCTACTCGATTTGGGTCTAAAGTGATCAGGGACTATTTCCCAGCTACTCTAGCGTTGCGCTAGCTAACTTACGCTTAATTTCCATGGAAATTAATTCTACGCGATTTCGGGTCGAGTTGGTACTCGAGCCCAAGTACGGATTTTTCACGGGCTTTACATTAGGGTATCATTTATTTCATTGAAAATATATTAGATCCCTTTATTCCTTTTTTGGTTGAACTCATACAAGACTTTATCCACACCCCGAGAACAAGATCGATACATGCAAGCTACAACTACGACTTTGACTCGCCAATCAAAGATAAGTACTGTTTTTATATTTAATTCATTTTGGGTTTTTCTAAGATAGCCTAAAAATTTCATTGGGTTTGTTTGTGGTGATCCCGTAAAAATCACAAAGTGGGTTTAATTGTGATACCCATGAAAATCGAAATAACTATATCAGGTTATTAAGGTGACCCCGGGAAAACCTTGACATAGTGAAGGTCAAAATTGCGATAGTAATTTTGGGAGTGGAGTAGGTTGCGTTTATGCACCGAACCACTATAATTCTTTTGTACATTATGGTGATTTTTTTTTATTATTTATCCCTATCTTGTGCTTCATTTATTCTTGCTATAGTTTGATATTTTAATTTTAAAGACATCGTGAAATAATGTTGTTTTGTCTAAATCCTTTAGGTGAAGGTTGTCCTACGAACTATTTGATATTAAGAATTCAATACTTTAAGTAATTGAGTTTATTTGATTTATTATTCCACATTGAATCGAAATATTTGGCATAATCCTATTCACCCCCCTTCTAAGACATCTATAGCTTTTCCTTTCAAGTAGTATTAGAGAGAGGTTGCTCTGTTTTGGATTAAATTCCTAAAGTTAGATCTAGAGCTATTGGAATGTCAGATTTCAATACTCTATCCATTTCCAGGCCATCTCCCTTTGATGGCTCGAACTATTCTTATTGAAAAGAAAGGATGAAGATTTTCCTCAAATCTACTGATGAAAGTGTGTAGCAAGCCACCATGAAGCAATGGGTCCCTCCAATGTTGGAAGTAGTGGCTGAAAATGGAACGAAGTCCATGAAATAACTAGTTCAGAAAAGCGAAAGTAGTGCTAATGCAAAAGCACTTAATGCTATTACTTGTGCTCTATCACCAGATGAATTTAAAAGAATTATCTCTTATGATATAACAAAACAAGCTTGGGATATTCTCGAAATGACACATGAAGTGACTAACATTGTAAAAAGGTCTAAGATTCAAATCCTTACAACAGGGTTTGAGGAAATTCATATGGAAGAAAATGAATCATTCATGAACTTCTTACTAAACTAAATGACATTGTTAACTCTATGTGGGGTCTTGGAGAAAAAGTCCCTGAAAGCAAAGTGTGTGTAAAAATAATATGATCGCTTCTTAATAGGTTCAATTCTAAAGTCACAATGATATAAGAATTGAGGGATACCAATGCAATGAATGTAGAGGAATTAGTTAGATCTCTACAAACCTATGATCTGAATTTCAAAGCTCCCAAAAACAAGTCCATTGCCCTTAACTCCTCAAAATCAAAATCCAAAGACTCAAATTCAGTTAATGAGGAAAATGAGGATGACATGGTTATGCTAACTAAAAAGTTTTATAGAATTTTTTAAAATAAAAATAGACCTAATTTTCAAAAACTGATTGATAAGAGAAAATGAAATTCAAATTTTGAAAAATCAAAATATAAAGACTCTCAATGCTTCAACTGTTCTGAATATGGGCATCTAGCTTCAAAATGTCCTAAGAAGGATAAATCTAAAAGAAGAGGCATGATCACCACTTGGGATGAATCATCTGAATCTGAATCCAATTCAGAAACTGGCAAATTAGACCAAGAAACTGAGAATAATCAAAAGACCTTCATGACCATTGTTAGAATCTGTAAGTGCTAGGTTTTCTAGCTCCTATGATTGTCAAATTTTGTAGTGCCAAAACCTCTTGGAATCTGTATCTTGTTTAGTTCATCTTCAAGTTCAAGAAGTTCCATTTTAAGATTCAAGTACAAGTTCATGATGATCCATTTTAAGATTCAAGCATCACAAGTATAAGAGTTCAAGTATAACATCAACTGATAGTTCATGCTTTCAAAGCTTCATCTAAGTCAAGACAATATACTTTACTTTGGTGCTTAAAGCTCAAAGTGAAATATAACTCAAGTATTTCAAGTTCAAGCTTCAAAGTGTGCAAGATGTCAAGCTTCATGTATGTCAAGATGTTAAGCTTCATGTACTTCAAGATCAACTATCAACCGAAGAAAAAGATGTTTTAATGTTCAAATATCACTTATAAGGTGTGAATGACCCTAGATTGACCGTAGGTTAGGTCATTTTGATTACATACTTTAATTGGATCACTACATAAGTGTATAGATTGTTTCTCGACTAGTCTTAGACTATGTTCGACTAGTCTAGTACTGGCTCGATCAGTCCTAGGTTTGTTACTAATTTTCAGGATTTTCTGTTATAGCTTCGACCAGTCCTAGAGACTGCTCGACCAGTTGAGTGAATAGTGCTCGGTCGAGTAGGCTCGACTCAAAGTCCAACAACTAAATTGGGTCCCACACGACCAGTCGTGGGCAGGGCTCGACCGGTCGTGGAGGCCCTTTGACTAGTTGTGAAATGACCTTATCTTATCACACCCAAAATTTTAAAAGTTTGTTGGTCCTTTGACCAGTTGAATTGACCTCTGGGCCAGTCGAATGAGCAGTTCTGCACTTATAAATAGACCACAATTTTCAGAGTTTTTTATTCAATTCAAGAAAAATCAAGACACCACTCTGAGAGATAAGTTAGTGATATTCTTAAGCTATTTAGTGCTCATTTAATATTATCTTTAATTAACTTTTTTACATTTGATTTTGTATTCTACATTCCAATCTTATTTGAAGAAGGGATTGAAGTTTTTCCAATTCTTGGAATCAAAATCAAATCAAGCTAGCCCAAAGTCATTTAATCTAAAAAATCATTTAGAACTTAGAACCATTTCATAAGTGAGTGTGGACATTGAACATCTATGTTGAGCTTCTACTCCGAATTGGTTCTACCGGGCTGCATCAAAGGAGAATATCCAGATAAGTATTTTACATTTTTGTAAATCTATTCTTTTGGTTTCTTTGAGATTGTGCCAGAAATAATCTCTTTCTTTTTGGTTTGTCTGAGGTGATCCAGAAAACTCAGAGTGTGGGATTTTTTAAATGTGTAAGCCCACTTGAATGACACAATTATGAAGGTTTTAGGTGAACCTTGAAAAACCTATTTCATAGTGAATGCCAATATCCACTGTGTGAGGATATTGGGAGTGGAGTATTTATGTGGCTATTTTTCTAAACAGTTGGTGTACACACAAGTGAACCACTATAATTTCTGGTCTTGTGGTGATTGATTGATTGGGGTATTATGTGAATGTTGTAATTTCCTTTTTAAGCATTTGTGGAGAATGTTGTAATCATTTTATGCAAGTGTGGGAATGCTGTAATAGCTTAGTTATTCCTTGCTATTTTATTATTTATTCCTCTGTATCAGTTTGGGATTTTGATACACAAACCATTCTAGAAATCAGGTTGTCCTACCATAAGCCATTGGTTTTTCGTGTAAGGTTGTCCTTAGAACAACATTTGTATCAACCTCTGAATACTTGTACATTTGAGGTTGTTATTCATTTCTGCTTTGTGGAATTGTTTAAGTGCTATCGTTATTTATATTTGTTTAATTATTTATTTAATTTTTAATTTGGCATAGTCCTATTCACTCCCCCTCTAGGACTCTTAGCTTGGCCTTTTCAGAATCAATTCTACAAATGAAGATAAAACTTCAGATTATGAAACACCGGGAAGTAATGTTGAAAATTAAGAAGATCTTCAAATTGCTTATGATCCCTATATAAAGAGAGTTACAAGATTACAGAAAAATTAAAAAATCAAAAAGATAAATTTTTTAATTTAAAATTAGAACTTAAAAATTTTATTTTGAAAAAAATCCTAATTTTCAAATTATTTTAAAATTGCGGTTTATACCACTGATACTGAAGAATGAATACGAGAGAAGGTCCTAGAGGGGGGTGAATAGAACTTTTTCAATTATTTTTTCCTATTAAAAACCTTAATTGCCTTAAACAATTATTCAGTTTAAAGCAAACAAGGCAATATACCTCTAAAGGCTTCCAAGCCAATAGAGGGTCTAATTATAAAGGCTTCCTAGTGATGTGAGCTTGAGTGTGGAATGTGCTTCCTATCAATCTTAAGCATTCATCTAATCATGCATAAACAATTAAGTATTTAAACTTAAATAATCATGATAAATGCACAAATGATCATTCCAAACACAAGCATGTAGAGTGGTTTAGTTATATGCCTACTCCACTCCCGACATCCACACTTAATCTCAGAGTGTACCAGATTTAAATCTTAATAATTTTAAAATGGGTTTACTAATAACCTTTACAGTCCTACACTAACGACACCAATTTATGCTCTCCGCAAGAGCAATGGTCATACACCCAGAACTCACGTTTAGGCCCATTAGCTAAGGTCTCACACAAGGCACCTATGTTTAGACCCACCAGCCAAGGTCCCACATAAGGCACCTACGTTTAGGCCCATTGGCCAAGGTCCCACACAAGGCACCTACGTGAATTTGTTGATAGCAAACTCTTAGCCTCAGTCCTACATGAGGATAGAAACTAAACTTTGGACTCTTAATAATGACACTTACTTATCAGATTGAGTCCTCTCTTGTAGTTTATCTTGGGTTGCTTGATCTTCTATCTTCCATGCTTGAATCAGCTTACCGGTACTTGTCCTGATCGTATAGCTTGGATTTTCCTGTTGGTCCAGCTTCATGATTAAGAACCTTGCATAAGATATAAAGGTGACCAAGGTAATGGGAGTTGGTTGAATATCCTACCTAGGATAATGAGTGGATTTTCTAAGGGATTCAACTAATGGATACACCAGAGTATGGTTGAGAGTAAGGGTATACCTATAGATTTGATCTCAATACTCTAGTGAAGGCTTGAGATCATGTTCTTCACAAATAAGAGCTTTGAATTCTCATGAGTGATGAATCACAATGAAAAGAACATGAATCTCATGTGGATCGAATCTAGGATGAGAGATTAGAGCTTGGGATAACTTAAGGACTCTGAAATGCCTATATCCACCCTTTCTACAAGTTTCTACAAACCACTTTTATAAAGAAACAGTTCCAACAGATAGAAAATGACTAGTTTATGGTGCTACCGAAGCTAATTTTGGTATCACTGAATGTAACACCCCATACTTTTAGTACTCGGGTGTCACCACGTAGATTCAAATTAGCTTACACATATGCATTGACCCACATAATTTACACGTCACTATCCAATAACCCACAATCTACCCATCTTAACCCTTAGATTTTAGACTATGACAACTAACAACCTCATAATACAATTTGAGATCAATTTGTTCGTTTGACTATCACAAGTTAAACTATATTTAAATAACTGAAAATCTTATTTGTATAATCTTGAGCGTGATGAAATCTCATCATACACCTATTTAGTACAATCGAACCGTATGAAACCAATGTAGGGATCAAAATCACAAGATCCACCATTCATCGGTCTACAACGGCACGTAGAAAGATCCATCCTATTCAACTCTCAAATTTCACCTAAACATTCATTAGGACCCCTAGAGTTATCAATAATGAAATACTAGGCAATCCAATCATTTGATTAGTTTGTAACGGTCCTAACTCCTAATGACGTACTGTGTGGCCCACAACATGAATTATATATATAGTGTACAGACAATAGTAATAATAATAATAAGATAATATAAATACATATATACACATAAAAAAATAAATGAAATAAAATAAAATTATTATTATTATATGAGTAGTAACAAGTCTTGAAGAAGTGGACAACCCATAGGGCCACTTTAGCAGTTGACGATCGATTTGGGGTAAATCTGACCACCTGAACAATTATAATCATCTGTTAAGAGTTAAGATCTGTTTGGCATGGCCCACCTGGGTCTCACCATCAACCCGAAATGGGCTAGGGTCTCTATGAAGGGTTCCCAATGTGAATGGACGGTATGGATTATGATACTGACATCTCAGCGGGCCTCTACACAGTGCATGTGCACTGATAATACTCATGCACGAGGTGCACTAAAGATCATGGGCTTAGTCAGATCAGTTCTGACCGAACACCTCTCAAGGATCGGGCCATGGTGTCTTCCCGCCTCCTCTCCTTTTAAACCGACTTACTTCCAGCCTTTAGGTGGCCCACCACGACCACTTTCGGGGCCATCCAAGCCATCCAATCTCTTCATGGGACCCACACGAACTAAACGGTATAGCCATTTGATCATTTGTAAGTGGAGGAAGGAGATTGAATGCCACCATCCAATCCATACCAAAAACAACCCGACCCGAGCTTGTGAAACTGAAACCGACTTCCTCTTTGGGAAGGACGAATCTCAGCCACTGGGGAAAACAATCTCAGCCATTTCCCTCTCTCTCACTCCCTCTATAAGATGGGTCCCGTAGCCCTCAAGAATTCGCACTAAGAGAGAAGGAAGAAAGAGAGTATAGGAAAGAGAAAATTAGAGATTCTTTCATATTATCTTTCGAGTGTAGGTCGACAATTACCCATCTCAGGTGATTCTTCTTCTTCCCTCTCCTTAGAAGTTTTAGCTAAGATAAGGTAGCATGGTCGAAATCGAAACCATACCAAGCAAATGGTTGGGTTCAGTCTAGCCACAGTAACGTCAGGACGAGCCAAATAATGGCCATTTCAGACCACGATTCAACCCTCATTTTGATGTTGTTTTCAGCTCTCTGAAGAGCTTCAAACCAGCTCAGAAAACTAGCCAATCAATGACAATAGGTGGGCTGTTTAGACTATCATTGGATCCCTATTTTTAGGCTGGAACGGAGCCAACCCATGGCCCTATTTTGGTCTGGAACTTAGCCGATCCATGGCTCTATTTCAGTGGGGAATCCGACCCTATTACAACATCGGTTTCAGCTCAACCTGAGCCAATCAATGGCAGCAGGGTGAGCTGAGAAATCGTTAGGCTGAACCTCTATTTTGGAGCTTGAAAACTGGCCAATTGATGGCCATACTTTCAGGGTGTATTAGTCCAGCAACGACAACATTTAGGTTGGAGAACAGTTCAGAGAAGGCCCTGTCTTAAGTTGAAGCTGAGCCAAACAGTCACTCTGTTTGGAGCTGAACACATGCTGTCCATCAGGCCACTGAACGGCCCTGCTTTGGGTTTTGTTTAGGCTAAAAATGGACGCTGATGGGAGATCTCAGATGGCCTTTGATCAGCTTCAGTCCGGCCTCAAGGACTGACCAAGGATTGGGCTGTGAGTGGGTCCCAAACCGGACTGCTGCAGCGAGTTCTGAAGAAGAACTTTAAACGCATGCAGGAGCGCCTACTCACATGAAATGATGGTGGGCTGTGCCATTTTTGGGCCTTGTATAAATAAAGGTGGGCCTCACCCAACGTCAGTGGACGAACCCTAACTGAGAGCCCTATAGTGACCATGGACCCCACCAAATGCCGGTGATTGCTCTAATGCTTGGCCACCATGGGCCATTAGTGTATGGACCATCCATTAGGGACGAGGGTCCAGATGTGGGCCATGGGCTGGACATCCCTCAATGACATCCAGAGTTGGATGTTCCCCTTGAAAATATATAAATCTATAAATGTATAGCACGTGCATATGCACCGTCCATGCGATGCAACGTATGTGGGGTATATCCGGGCCGTCCATCCATTCTGGCTTCAGACATGGGGCCCACCTTAATTTGCAAACATGGAGGGTCCACATGGGACCCACTTGTGAGGTGAATAAAGGGTGCATGCATGCACCAGGATGTTGAAACAGATACATATATAAATGAACGCTCACATGCAAATCAGTTCACATAAACTACACAAAATTCTGAGATCTCATCATACCGATGAGTCTGGATAATTTGCATGGTCCACATGGAGCAGAACCTCCTAAAACCCCCTAGTTCCAAATTTTTACTTTGAACTAAAACTTTGGTGGGCCATGATTAATGCAAACAGTTTCTTCCCTTGAATTGCATTTATCTTTGCTATGACCCACCGAAAACTTAGATCAGGGTGAAAATTCACCCCCTAAGGTTTCTTAGGATTCCACATCTTATAGTGTAACACCCTGAAAATCGGGGGTCGTGTATAAACTCAACTCCCGAGTTCCAGACCGTCACTTATGCAACGAAAATGATTATGATTCAATGTTGTCTGAGTTAAAGCATTCACATGAGTAAAAGTATACCAAAACTGTAATTCATACTCCAGATCCAGTGATAAAAGCAAGCGGAAGACTAAACAATATATATATCACTGTATGAAAAAAACAAAGTAGATCTCAACTGTCACTAAAGTATGAATACATCACTGAGTCTCATATACATGTACATGAACAAAAATAAATGTTCAAAATAGTCCCACTGAAGTCCCGTCAACCCAGGTCGCCTAAGCAAAGCTATCATGATACTGCATGTACGAGAACTTGTCTTGGTCCTCGTCGAAGTCTGGCTTTGCCTCCTGGATCTCTGCATCACCTGCATCTACAACAGGGTTTGGTGGGTGTTGCAAACACCATCCCCCAACGTGGGAATGAGTAGCTAACTCAGTGGAATAATAGAGCAAGGATTTACATGTTCTCAAATCAATCATGCGATAATAGTAAAGCAGTAAATCAGACAATCCTAATACTGTTGTTAATGCAATATGACATGATGTGATGTATGCCCTCACCGACGATCTCCCTCATACGGCACCATCTTACGACCGTGGCATGCAATCGTCCCTCAAGTGCTCCACATCTTCCAGGCACATGCAATGTTATGGTGATATGATTTCTGAGTTGTTATTAGTCCATTCAAACAGCAGGATTGGGAAACTAAGGTACTTCCCTTGTATCAATCCCAACACAGATCCTGTCTAGGGTCGTCACTCCTAGTAATCTCATATGATGTATATTTTGTAGGTCGCTATAAGGGCTGTCAGGGCTGTTGCACGCACTCGTTGCTCCGCTCTCCCATCACCTTATCAATACAGGCCTACTTTACTCTACTGCTACTGAAGGGTCGTCGCCTCCCGTAGACTCAGAATACGCTCGCGGTCACTACAAAGGACTCGTCGACAGCAAGAATATAGTGTCCCATACCACCATAATCTGCTCACGAGACTAAGTGCTCACTGGTCACTATGGGGAGGTTTGTGGCCCCAGTGTAGGCCGACAGCTCGACCACGGTGTCCCATACCACCATGCCCCGCTCATGAGTCTTCGTGGATCAAGGTACCATGGTTAACAGGGTTTACAATGGTAAGTTTAGTACCCTAGGTTCAAGCAGTTATGACTCATGCAGGGTGAACATACATTGGCTAGTCGGGTTACTTGACGGGCTCGACTAGCGCGATCGCATCTCAAGTCGAATGACATGAAGTGCGTAAAACACTTCGTGTGGCCTAACCACTGCTGCTAACTCCAGAACATGGCTCGCGTTCATCGACGCGTCGTTCGTGGCCAAGACCAGCCAACCACGAATTCGCTCGGTTACCGACTGCCTGGACTAAGTATAGTCCCAAACACATATGAATTTACATCAGCAATTTATGTAGGAGTATTGGAATTGAAATACAATCATGTGAGCATGTTAACACATGTTATAACATTCAACTTAAGCAAATCTTCAAGCACATACATTTCATGCATAGTATGGAATCATGTACATAGTCAACATGTAGGAAATCATTTATGTCAACATATAAATTGAGAAATCCATCTCAAACTAATTCATAACATCATTTAATTCAATACATACTAATACAAGCATTTATACAAACACATATACTACACACTTAAGTCTACATATAGTATGTCGATCCGAAGTGCGCATTTTGGCGAATCTCTTCGCCAAACTAATTATGCATGTATTACTAACTTTCTAATGTGACAACAAACCATGTTAATCACATCAGCAAAATATGAATGTAATCAGTACTTCCTACAAATGACTAAAATGCCCTAAATCTCATATTCTTCGTTAATTTACGAAACAAGAAACGGATAGCATGTTGTACATGTCAAACGGTGATGCCGTCGATAATCTACTATTAAACGTCATTGAAAGCTTTGGAAACAGTCAATCAAAGCGTCTAAAATCCTCACCTTATCTCTTATGGATGTGTAAATTCGAACGGAGCGTATACGCTTCGTCTACAGCGATAAGAGAACCTAATTTACGAGTTACGTCAGCTAACAAGCTATGAATCCTAGTAAACCTCAAATCAGCAACTTTCTAGGGTTATTTCATACCTGAAAAAGTGGAGGAATCACCGGCCAGGTGATTGAGATGTGTTGCTGAAGCACGTGCAACAGATGGCACGAAGGCAGGAAAAATCTATCCTACTCTCTCTCACAAACTCTCACTTTTTCTCTCTCCCAAACTAGAGATTTTTGCAAATTCGGATGGGAGAGAGGAGTGAGGGTTTCAACCCCTTTTATAAGCCCAAAAATGCTGAAAATAGGCTCCGGTACAAAGTTCACTTAGTGCATATCCAAATCGGGGCTGTTTCGATCCAAAAGATGCTTTCTGGTGGTCCCCTGGCCGAATGCGATCGGACTTAAGCTCATGCATACCAGATCTAGCATGTATTAAGTTTTCAGTCTGGCAAGGTTCGCAGATCGCACGTGGCGGACCAGTTTCAGTTCAGCGGTCACCGCACGTAGATCAGGGCTGAAAGTCTCATGATATAAAATAGAAATTTCTCCTGATCCAAGGGTGTAATCTGGCTGAATTCTGACGGTCAGAACGCTCAATACTGACGCGTCAAGTCGTGTGCTAGATTTGAATTTGAAATTCCAATTCTGTCCCTATTCGCACTCTCTTCAGTCCGGGCTCAATGAAATAGCCTGTGTTTATCGGTTGGACTTGATTTTTGAAATGATTGTCAAGTCTAGCTGGGCGGTCCTAACGGTCTAAGATAAGAGGTATCGGACTTTTGACGCGCGGTCTAGATCCAATACAAAATTTCAAAGTGGTCTAGAGAAGAAACCTGCTTAGAGTTTGATCCGAGGTTATAGAGTATTATAGAGCCATTGGTTCTACTCGATTTGGGTCTTGTAGAACGTATTTAAAGTGATCAGGGACTATTTCCCAGCTACTCTAACGATACGCTAGCTAACTTACGCTTAACTTCCATAGAAATTAATCTTATGTGGTTTCTTTGGCTATGGAATTGGGTTCTGAGTGATTTTCCAGATGTTTTAGTTGACTCACTGCCTAAGGACGTCAAATCTCAGATTGGCCAAAATCCGGAGTATTACATATAGACTGTTCGGATTCGACACCATTCTTAGTGAGACCCACATACTTGCAAGCCCACCTATTGTAGTTGGCTGGAAAGCCCTCCAGTACATATATATGTAATGAAACGTTGCATAAGGGCCACCTCTATGTGGGGTCCACCAGGTGCATGTGTTCCTTATCCTCACCATCCAAATTTCAGGACGGTGGGTAACCACCATGATGTAAGTGTTCTGTCCCAGCTGTCCACTGACTGGACGATAGGCCAATGAAGCACGTGGTCATAACAGTTGCCACATCCACGATAAAAATTTTATAGGTCCCACACAATGTATATGTCTTGGCTACGCTGTCCAAAGGGCGGGCCTCACCCTCCATCAGAATTGGAGGCTATTATGTGGGCCACGTATGAGGGTTCCTCACCTTGACATTGGGTCATTTGACCAATCATTGGTGCACTAGAACTTTAGAACTTATTAGCTAATGCAAGGGATTTCTCTAGGAATCTGTCCAAGTGACGCAGAGACGCTAGCTTCTCGAGAGGGCTCACACCAAAGGACACCCTACAACGTATCTGGTGATGATTCTTTCCCCTTAAGCTTTTGTAACACCTGAAAAAAATCCGTACTTGGACTCGAGTACCAACTCGACCAGAAATCGCGTAGGAATAATTCCTTTTTAAAAAATAAGTGTAAGTTAGCTAGCGCAATGCTAGAGTAGCTGGGAAATAGTCCTTGATCACTTTAAATACGTTCTACAAGACCCAAATCGAGTAGAACCAATGGTGTTATAATACTCTAAAACCTCAGATCAAACTCTAAGCAGGTTTGTTCTCTGGACTACTTTGAAACTTTGTATTGGATCTAGACCGCGCGTCGAAAGTTCGATACCTACAATCTTAGACAGTTAGGACCGCCTAGCTGGACTTGACAATCATTTCAAAAATCAAGTCCAACCGACATTCGCAGGCTATTTCATTGAGCTTGGACTGAAGAGAGTAAGAATAGGGACAGATTTGGAATTTGAAATTCAAATCTGGCACACGACTTGACGCGTCAGTATTAAGCATTCTGACTGTCAGAATTCAGCCAAATTACACCCTCGGATCAGGAAAAATTTCTATTTCATATCATGAGACTTGCAGGCCTGATCTATGTGCGGTGACCGCTGAACTGAAACTGGACCGCCACGTGCGATCTGCGAACCCTGCCAGACTGAAAACTTGATGTGTGCTAGATCCAATATGCATGAGCTTAAGTCCGATCGTGTTCGGCCAGGGGACCACCAGAAATGGTCTTTTGGACCGAAACAGCTCCGATTTGGATATACATTAAGTAAACTTTGTTCCCGATCCTATTCCAGGAATTTTTGTACTTATAAAAGGGGTTGAAACCCTCATTCCTCTCTCCCATACGAATTTGAGAAAAACCCTAGATTGGGAGAGAGAAAAGGTGAGAGTTTGTGAGAGAGATTGGAGGAGAATTCCTTGCCGCTTGTGCTACCTGTTGCACGTACTTTAGCAACACGCTCCGATCACTTGGTCGGTGATTTCTCCGCATTTTTAGGTAAGAAAATACCCAAATAAGTTGCTGATTTAGTGTTCCTTTCGTTCCATAGCATGTTAGCTGATAGATCTTGTAAATCAGGTTGTCTAGTCGCCGTAGACGAAGCGTATACGCTCCGTTCGAAACGATACGCTTCTAGGAGATAAGGTGCGGATTTTAGACGCTTTGATTGACTGATTTCAAAGCTTTCAATATCGTTTAATAGTAGATTATCGACGGCAACGCCGTTTGACATGTACAACATGCTGTCCGTTTCCTGTTTTGTAAACCGACGAAGAATATGAGATTTAGGGCATTTTAGTCATTTGTAGGAAATACTGTTTTCATCTATAATTTGCTGATGTGAATGACATGGCTTATTGTCGCATTAGAATGCTAAGAATGCGTGCATAATTAGTTTGGTGAAGAGATTTGCCGAAATGCACATTTTGAGTCGACATATTATATGTAGACTTAAGTGCGTAGTTTAAGTGTTTGTATAAACGCTTGTATTAGTATGTATTGAATTGAATGGTGTTATGGATTAGTTTGAGATTGATTTCTCAATTAATATGCTGATGTAAATGATTTCCTACATGTTAACTATATGCATAATTTCATTATATGTATGAAATGCACGTGGTTGATGATTCACTTAAGTTGTATGTTATAACATGTGTTAACATGCTCACATGGTTGTATTTCATTTCCAATACTCTCACATGGTTGCTGATGTGGATTCATAATTGTTTGGGACTATACCTAGTCCAGGCAGTCGGTAACCGAGCAAGTTCGTGGTCGGCTTATCTTTGCCACGAACGACGCGTCGATGATCGCGAGCCGTGTTTTGGAGTTGGCGGCAGTGGTTAGGCCACACGGGGTGTTTTACGCACCTCATGTCGTTCGACTTGAGATGCGATCCTGCTAGTCGAGCCCGTCAAGTAACCCGACTGGCCGTTGTATGTTCACCCTATATGAGTCATAACTGCTTGAACCTAGGGTACTGAACTTACCATTATAAACCCTGTTAACCATGGTACCTTGATCTACGAAGACTCATGAGCCGGGCATGGTGGTATGGGACACTGTGGTCGAGCTGTCGGCCTACGCTGGGGCCACAAACCTCCCTGTAGAGACTAGTGAGCACCTAAGTCTCGTGAACAGATTATGGTGGTATGAGACACTATATTCTTGCTGTCGCCCTACACTGATCAGGAATGTGTCCTTTGTAGTGACCGCGAGCGTATTCTGAGTCTACGGGAGGCGATGACCCTTCCGTAGCAGTGAGAGTACAGTAGGCCTGTATTGATAAGGTGATGGGGGAGCGGTGCAACGAGTGCGAGCAACAGCCCTGGTAGCCCTTGCAGCGACCTACAAAATATACATTGTATGAGATTACTAGGAGTGACAACCCTAGACAGGATCTGTGTTGGGATTGATATAAGGGAAGTACCTTAGTTTCCCAATGCTGCTGCTTGAATGGACTAATAACAACTCGACAATCATATCACCATTACATTGCATGTGCCTGGAAGATGTGGAGCACTGAGCGGGATGCAAGCATGCCGCGGGTGTAAGATGGTGCCGTATGAGGGAGAACGTCGGTGAGGGCATCCATCATGTCATGTCATATTGCATTAACAACAGTATTAGGATTGTTTGATTTACTACTTTACTATTATCGCATGATTGATTTGAGAACATGCTAATCTTTGCTCTATGATTTCACTGAGTTGATCACTCACTCCCACGTTACGGGATGGTGTTTGCAACACCCACCAGATCCTGTCTTAGATGCAGGTGATGCAGATATCAAGGAGGTAGAGCCGGACTTTGATGAGGACCAGGACGAGTTCTCATACATGCAGTACCACGACGGCTTTGCTTAGGTGGCCTGGGTTGACGGGACTTCTCAGTGGGACTCTTTTGGACATTTTATTTTGTTTATTTACATGTATGTGAGACTCAGAGATGTATTCATACTTTAGAGACAGTTGAGATCTACTTTGTTTTTTTCATACAGTGATATATATATTCTTTAGTCTTCCGCTTGCTTTTATCACTGAATCTGGAGTATGAATTGCAGTTTTGGTATACTTTTACTCATGTGAATGCTTTAACTCAGACAACATTGAATCATAATCATTTTTTTTGCATAAGTGACGGTCTGGAACTTGGGAGTTGAGTTTATACATGACCCCCGATGTTCAGGGTGTTACAAGTTGGTATCAGAGCATGAATAAGATTTTACCCGGCCTGGGTTATGGTCACGCGATGTATGCTGTCACTTCCTTTGACTTAGGTGGGTGTGAGAAGGGTCTAGAAACACGTATAGGATCACAGATTCGCCAATAGGCGAAGACAATTCATATCGATCGCGCGATCGAGTCCGTAACGCATCTAGGGTCGCGTGAAGCAACCTGAGTAGTTCCTAGGTTGTAGGTAGGTGGGTTGGGATGTTTTTTGAATGATCCTAAACCCGTAAAAGTGAATCCTTGGGCTGTGGGACAACCACAACCCCTGCATTCAATCGTTAGGGCTTAAAAACCCCGTTTCACCAAAATTCTTCGAAATTCTTCCTCTCACCACTCCATTCTACAATTCTTTCTTATCCTTTTCATGTTAGGAATTGATCCTAATGTGAAAATGACATAAAATCATACTTCGACAAAATTTTATAGTGAATAGTAAAATTTCATGAAAAATGGCCATAAGGCCATTCTAAGTTTTCTTTCTTTAGCAAATAATGGGCTAGATGGATGTATTAGCTCCTTCTACCCCAAAATCATATGCTGCATAATAGAGAATTGCATTCGGGTTTGCAGATTGGCCCCGGAAAGCTCCGAACGCATGTTTGGGCCTCCATAGGGCAATATACAATAAAACAAGGTGGGGCCCATAGTTTTTTAGGATCCTTGGACCATGGGGGACCAGAATCATGTGGTCCCACCGACCAGATCATGGGACGGTCGGCGATGCCATCGCCGATTCAACGATGCATCGCCGTCCGGTGGGGCCCACTTGATGTGATTTTTGGGCACACGCCCTATTTTGGGTAGTGTACACCCCCCATGTAGTGTTCGACCATAGAAAACCCCAAAAAGGGGTACTTCCTTCACAAACAGCCCCATTCCAAGCTTCATTTTTATTTTTTGCTGCCCTATCCCAAAAATTATGATTCCAAATCACTCCCAAACCCATGTATTGCTAAAAATGACCACACTCCACTCCATTGCTATTTGCAGCCCTCCCTCTTGCAAATCTCATCGTTTGGAGCTCTTACAACCCCCAAAACGAGCTGAAATCGTGAGGTGCTCCATTTTCCTTTTTTATTCTCTTTTCTTCCTGAAAATACATCCTAGGGGAGCTTGAAGCATCCCTCTACAATGCCTAGATCTCCCTTTTCCAGTTGGGACAGCCATTTCTTTGCATTTTCTCCATTTTTCATGCCTTTTGTTGAAGCCATTTTGGGTCTTTTGTCACTCTCCACCATCCTCTCTTTGATGGGAAAGAGAAAGACCGCAGCGGATGAGGCTGGGCCTAGTCGACCTACTCAATCAAGAAGACCATAGGGTGGTGCCGCAAGTTCAAGCGCCACCGCAAGTCCAACCACAGCCCAAGAGTTTCACACAAAGCGGGATTTGGATCCCCATACTCAACTTGGGCGAGTGATTTTAGCTGAGATGCCTCACGGTGAATACACTGACCGTAAGGTATATTGTTTGAGGCAGACATGGAAGGATGACTCTTCGGTGAATTCCTGTTGTTCGAGCACATTGAAGCTGCGCATTGGGGTCCGCTGTTTGAAGCTCGTGCTCGTACTAATGTGAGCACCGTTCGTGCCTTCTACGCTCGTATCCAGAATGCTACACTGGAGCCATTGCAGTTCAAAATTCCTTTTGGTAGAGATCGGATGGCTACGATCAATGTTCGGTTGATTGCGCGACTTCTGAACGTGCCTCTTGGTGATGTTCATCCTAGTGTGAGGAATTTGAGGAGTAGGCGTGAGCGAGATCGCCGTATCAGGTTTCTATGCGGTAAACTGGTTCCATGGTAGCCTAATAATAACCTCAAGGTGTCTCATATGTCTGATGATTTGCACCTGCTGCACCACATTTACACGTTCAACGTGTATCCCAGGTCGACAAATCGCATTGAGTGTAGGCGCCTCATGGTTGATTTCTTGTATCTGGTGGCCCAGGGAGAGAATGTGTGTATGGCCACTTTCATCTTGCGACAGATTATCCTCATAGCAAAATCAAGAAGAACGTCTGAGTCACTTCCTTTTGGCCGACTTATATGCAAGATCGCGCTTGAGTTTGCTTACAGACTTGGGCCTAAATTGTCAGTTCCGATTAACAGCATTGATGAGTCTACCATGGTCAAGATAAAGATCGGATCTCAGTACTGTGAGACTCAGCTTGAGGAGGATAACGAGGATGATTTTGATGATGAAGAGGATCCAAGTGAGGGAGAACCTGGAGCAGAAGTTGAGGAAGAAGTCCAGGAAGAGGTAGAAGAGGAGGCTCAGGATACCGATGAGAGCCCTCCTCCTTCTGCTCAGGCTACTGGTGACGATCGCATTGCTCGAATTGAGGAGAGCCAGGTCACCTCGCGAAGGGAAGTGCAGGAACTTCGAGCTGAGGTCGAGGATACTAAGGCCGTTATGAAGAGGAATTTCGACAAGGTGACTCGCACCTTGAAGGCGATCCTGTGCTGCTTGCAGGATAAGGGTGCTCCTCCTCCATCACCCGACTCAGACTAGCGATGAGATCTATGATGTTGTTGTTAGTAGTTAGTCGTTTCCTGCTTTATATTTTGTAAGCTTGATAAGGCTAGTAGTTTACTTATGTTGCTGTTGTATCTTTGACTGCCTTAGTTCCCATGTATTTCTTGTCATGATGCTTGTAAGGAGATATCCCCTGTATTGTGACAATTTTGATTAAATGAAATGCATGGAATGCCTTTGACTCCTTATGTGAATGATTGCGGTGTGTTTGTGCTCTTGAGACTGATAAGGTTGCGCCCTAATTTGAATATAGGGAATGCCGAAGGCTACACGGAGCACATCTCGGCTTACATTGAGTGAGCCTATGGATCAGGCTCCTTCGCAGTCTGATGCACATGCGGACCCTGCTGTGGGCCCGATTCCTGAGACAGTGCATGCGTCTCAGCCTACTGCTGGTCCTACAGTTGGACCACCGCCATTCACACCGCCCGTCAGAGAGCTGTATCATGCGTCATCTTCGACGCAGTACACGCCATAGCCTGCTCCACCTCCTGATAGATTTGAGCAGATGATGGCTATGATACAGCAGCAGCAGCAGCTCCTGACTACGATTGTAGGGACTCTAGCCCAGGGTGGGAGTGTGCCTCCACCCGCATCACTTGCGCATCCAGCTGTGGATGCTGATACATATGCTCAGGATGAGGGCATGGCTCATCCTGTACCACTTGCTTACCCTGCGGGAAATGCCGCAGACACATGGGGCTTATTAGAGCGATTCCAGCGCTTACGACCTCTCACTTTTACGGGTTCTCATAGACCCGAGGAGGCCGAGTATTGGCTCGACCGTGTGTCGAAGATACTGCGGATGCTACATTGTACAAAGGCTCAGCAGGTCGAGTTGGCTACGTTCCTGTTCGAGCGAGAGGCCAGCTTATGGTGGGACAGTGTATTACGGACCATTGCCGCCGATTATATATGGACCTGGGCAGCGTTCGAGTTCCGCTTCCATGAGAAATACTATCCCCAAACATACAGGCATGAGCGGGAGAATGAGTTTCTACGACTCAGACAGGAAGGCATGACAGTCACTGAGTACGAGCATCGATTCATCGAGTTGGGCAGATATGTCCCGAATATTTTGGCAGATGAGCAGATGTACATACGGCGCTTTTTTGAGGGTTTACGACCGGATATTCGGTTGAAGATGTACTGCGTGAGCATTCCCTCCTATGCAGAGCTGATTCACATGTCCATGCGTGCAGAGCAGGATGTGAATCGACTTACCCGATCTCATGGCCCTGTTGCTCCTAGGCCACGACCAGAGATGCAGGACAGGCCCTTTGCGGGCAAGAGGCCTCGTGCTGACCCTCCTACTCGGGCTACAGTGCCAGTACCACCGTTTCGGTGCCCCGAGTTATCATGTACATACTGTGGGAGATCGGGCCATTCGGCACAGAGTTGCTTTGCTCGGATGCGGGATAGTGGGTTCTCGCCGCCGCAGAAGATCGACTGTACACGTCCATAGGTGATATCAGCACCGCCTCTACGGTTGGCTCCTGCGCACCCTTCCTTCAGACCTCCGGTATCTCAGATCAGGCAGCCTCTACGGCCCATGGCACAGTGGCCGAACCGGCCACAGCAGGCACGGGTGCATGCCTTGACAGCTGAGGCAGCTGCGACGGAGACTTCTCAGCATTCGGCCTTCGAGGTCACTGCCCACATCAGAGGTATTCCTATACTCGTGATGGTGGACACATGATCCACGATTTCATTGATATCACGTGCCATAGTCTGATGCATTGGGCTACCGACTATTACTATGGATGGGGTGCGAGTTTATACAGCTCACGGGTCCTTTACAGATGCCACCCTGATGTATGAGGGCTGTTAAGTGGATCTGGGGGGCAAGAAGATGGCCCTTGATCTTATCGTCGACCCCTCTCTAGTTTATCTCGACGTCATTCTTGGCATGGACTGGTTAACTGCAGCGAGGGCCGAGATTGACTACGAGACTCGTATAGTGACTGCCTACGAGCCAGAGGGCGCATCCTTCACATTTTTAGTGCAGATAAATCTCCCCTTCCGCATACTTAGTTATGCTACTTTACTGCGAGACGCTGGTGCCCAGATACTTGAGCATACGCCAGTCGTTTGCGAGTTTGGGGATCTATTAAGGAAGATCCCTAGTTTGTCACTTAGATGAGAGATTGGTTTCACTATCGATCTGGTTCCTGGTTCCACGCCCGTCTCACTGCCGACGTATCACATGACACCATGTGAGATGGAGGAGTTGAGGACGTAGATTGATGGTCTGTTGGAGCTTGGCCTTATACGGCCTAGTGTGTCTCCTTGGGGAGCACCAGTTCTATTCGTGAGGAAGAAGGATGGTTCGATGCGATTGTGTATTGATTATCACAGGCTGAACCAGATCACGGTGAAGAACAAGTATCCTTTACCCAGGATCGATGACTTGTTTGATCAGTTGAGAGGAGCGCAGTACTTCTCGAAGATTGATCTTCAGTCAGGATATCATCAGTTGCACGTCAGGGATGAGGACGTGCAGAAGACAGCATTCAGGACTAGCTTTGGCCACTATGAGTTCCTTGTGATGTCGTTCGGTCTCACGAACGCACCAGCCGTGTTCATGGATCTGATGAACCGGGTATTTTGGCCTTTCCTCTATCGATTCATCGTTGTGTTCATTGACGACATTTTGGTATACTCTAGGAGTCGAGAGGAGCATGAGGAGCACTTACGTTTGGTCCTAGATACGCTCAGACAGCATCAGTTGTTCGCACAGTACAAGAAGTGCGACTTCTGGAAGCAGAAAGTGAAGTTCCTAGGACACGTGGTGTCCAAGGATGGCATGGCAGTTGACCTGTCTAAGGTAGCTGCAGTTCAGGACTGGGAGCAGCCTGGTTTTGTCACTGAGGTGAGGAGTTTCTTGGGTCTCGCTGGTTACTATCGACGATTCATTCAGGATTTCTCGAAGATCGCGAGACCTTTATCTCAGTTGACACGGAAGGACGTGAAGTTCGCCTGGAATGACATGGCGGAGTCAGCTTTTCAGGAGCTGAAGGACAGAATTACGTCCGCCCCTGTGCTAGTATTGCTAGAGCAGGGGGTTAGATACACTATATACACTGACGCGTCTAGCGTTGGTCTGGATTGTGTCCTTATGCAGAGGGACAGGGTAATTTCGTATGCCTCGAGACAATTAAGGAAGCACGAGGAGAATTACCCTACACACGACCTAGAGTTGGCAGCCGTCATATTCGCACTGACACCCTAGAGACATTACCTCTATGGAGAGGAGTTTGAGCTCTTTTGTAACCACAAGAGCCTCAAGTACATATTCACGCAGCGAGACATGAATATGAGGCAGCGGCGATGGATGGAGACTTTGAAGGACTTTAAGTTCGAAGTCTCTTACCATCCTGGGAAGGCGAACCTTCTGGCTGACGCATTGAGCCGCAAGAAGGCGATAGAGTTTGTGGCTCCGCTGATGGTTGCTGAGTGGGATATGGTTGAGTTTTTGCGAGACTTTGAGCAGAAACTCACCGTAGAGGAGCCGTATGAGTTCATCGCACATGTGCAGGTGCAATCTTAGATCGATGACCGGGTCATCGAGGCGCAGAGGGACGATGCGCATCTGACTGAGCTTCGAGAGCAGGCCAGTGATGATGCAGACCCCGAGTGGTGAGTTGGCATAGATGGGGGCTTACGTTATCGTGGCCGCCTATGCATCCCAGATGTCCCTGACTTGAGATGAGAGATTCTCGAGGCTACGCATTGTACCAGACTTGCGATGCATCCAGGCAGTATGAAGATGTATCGTGACTTGAAGAGGACCCATTAGTGGGAAGGTATGAAGACCCACATAGAAGAGTTCGTGTCCCATTGTCTCACTTGCCAGCAGGTGAAGGCAGAGCATCGCCGACCACCTGGACTCTTGCAGCCTATGCCGATCGCAGAGTGGAAGTGAGATTTCATTTCCATGGACTTCATTTTTGGGCTGCCGAAGACGAGGAAGGGACATGATTCCATATGGGTGATCGTCGACCGTCTGACGAAGTCGGCGCACTTCTTACCGATCAGAGTTACGAACTCTGCAGACGAGTTGGCTAGACTGTACATCAGAGAGATCGTGCGTCTGCATGGAGTTCCGTTAGAGATCGTGTCGGACAGAGATACGCAGTTCACTTCTATTTTCTGGACTCGCATTCAGGAGGCTATGGGTGTGAAGTTGAAGTTCAGTACTTCTTTTCACCCACATACAGACGGACAGACAGAGCGGGTGAACCAGATCTTAGAGGATATGTTGTGAGCTTACGTATTGGACTTCAAGGACAGTTGGGATGATTGTCTTGCATATGCGGAGTTCGCGTACAACAACAGCTTTCAGGCGAGTATCGGTATAGCACCTTATGAGGCGCTGTATGGGCGACCTTGTCGCGCATCGCATTGCTGGGCAGAGGTCGGTGAGCGTAGCTGGATTGGCCCAGAGTTAGTGCAGGCGACGTCAGAGAAGATTGATATCATTAGACGTCGGCTTCTCACAGCGCAGAGCAGACAGAAGAGTTATGCCGATACGAGACGACGGCCACTAGAGTTCACAGTTGGGGATCATATGTTTTTGCGAGTTTCCCCTATGAAGGGAGTCCTTCGGTTCGGGAAGAAGGGGAAGCTGGCACAGCGATTCATTGGTCCATTCCAGATCCTCGATCGTGTGGGAGCAGTGGCCTACCGATTGACTTTACCCATGCCTCTCACGAGCGTTCACAACGTATTTCATGTTTCTATGCTGAAGAAGTACGTTGCTGATCCTTCCCATATCATCAAATGGGATCAGGTGCAGTTAGGAGAGGATGTTACATATATCCTGTGACCGACATGTATCCTAGACAGGAAGGAGCAGGTACTGCGTAGCAAGGTGATTCCCCTTGTGAAGGTACTGTGGACGCATCACTCTGAGGAAGAGACTACCTGGGAGACAGAAGCCGAGATCAGAAAGAACTACGCACAACTTCTCGAGGAGTACGAAAAGGTATAAATTTCGAGGACGAAATTATTTGTTAAGGGGGGTAGATTGTAACGCCCGGGAAAAATCCGTACTTGGATTCGAGTACCAACTCGAACGAAAATCGTGTAGGAATAATTCCTTTTAAAAAAATAAGTGTAAGTTAGCTAGCGCAATGCTAGAGTAGCTGGGAAATAGTCCTTGATCACTTTAAATACGTTCTACAAGACCCAAATCGAGTAGAACCAATGGTGTTATAATACTCTAAAACCTCGGATCAAACTCTAAGCAGGTTTGTTCTCTGGAACACTTTGAAACTTTGTATTGGATCTAGACCACGCGTCGAAAGTCCGATACCTACAATCTTAGACCGTTAGGACCGCCTAGCTGGACTTGACAATCATTTCAAAAATCAAGTCCAACCGACATTCGCAGGCTATTTCATTGAGCCTGGACTGAAGAGAGTAAGAATATGGACAGATTTGGAATTTGAAATTCAAATCTGGCCATGACTTGATACGTCAGTATTAAGTATTCTGACCGTCAGAATTCAGCCAAATTACACCCTCGGATCAGGAAAAATTTCTATTTCATATCATGAGACTTGCAGGCCTGATCAACGTGCGGTGACCACTGAACTGAAACTGGACCGCCACGTGTTATCTGCGAATCCTGCCGGACTGAAAACTTGATGTGTGCTAGATCAAATATGCATGAGCTTAAGTCTGATCGTGTTCGGCCAGGGGACCACCAGAAATGGTCTTTTGGACCGAAACAGTCCCGATTTGGATATACATCAAGTACGATTTGGATATACATCAAGTAAACTTTGTTCCTGAGCCTATTCCGGGTATTTTTGTGCTTATAAAAGGGGTTGAAATCCTCATTCCTTTCTCCCATCCGAATTTGAGAAAAACCCTAGATTGGGAGAGAGAAAAGGTGAGAGTTTGTGAGAGAGATTGGAGGAGAATTCCTTGCCGCTTGTGCTACCTATTGCACGTACTTTAGCAACACGCTCCGATCACTTGGCCGGTGATTTCTCCACATTTTTAGGTAAGAAAATACCTAAATAAGTTGCTGATTTAGTGTTCCTTTCGTTTCATAGCATGTTAGCTGATAGATCTTGTAAATCAGGTTGTCTAGTCGCCGTAGACGAAGCAAATACGCTCCGTTCGAAACGATACGCTTCTAGGAGATAAGGTGCGGATTTTAGACGCTTTGATTGACTGATTTCAAAGCTTTCAATGTCGTTTAATAGTAGATTATCGACGGCAACGCCGTTTGACATGTATAACATGCTGTCCGTTTCCTGTTTCATAAACTGACGAAGAATATGAGATTTAGGGCATTTTAGTCATTTGTAGGAAATACTGTTTTCATCCTTAATTTGCTGATGTGAATGACATGGCTTATTGTCGCATTAGAATGCTAGGAATGCGTGCATAATTAGTTTGGCGAAGAGATTCACCGAAATACGCATTTTGAGTCGACATACTATAGTAGACTTAAGTGCGTAGTTTAAGTGTTTGTATAAATGCTTGTATTAGTATGTATTGAATTGAATGGTGTTATGGATTAGTTTGAGATTGATTTCTCAATTAATACGTTGATGTAAATGATTTCCTACATGTTAACTATATGCATGATTTCATTATATGTATGAAATGCACGTGGTTGATGATTCACTTAAGTTATATGTTATAACATGTGTTAACATGCTCACATGGTTGTATTTCATTTCCAATACTCTCACATGGTTGCTGATGTGGATTCATAATTGTTTCGGACTATACTTAGTCCAGGCAGTCGGTAACCGAGCAAGTTCGTGGTCGGCTTATCTTTGCCACGAACAACGCGTCGATGATCGCGAGTCGTGTTTTGGAGTTGGCGGCAGTGGTTAGGCCACACGGGGTGTTTTACGCACCTCATGTCGTTCGACTTGAGATGCGATCCTGCTAGTCGAGCCCGTCAAGTAACCCAACTGGCCGTTGTATGTTCACCCTATATGAGTCATAACTGCTTGAACCTAGGGTACTGAACTTACCATTATAAACCCTGTTAACCATGGTACCTTGATCTACGAAGACTCATGAGCCGGGCATGGTGGTATGGGACACTGTGGTCGAGCTGTCGGCCTACGCTGGGGCCACAAACCTCCTTGTAGAGACTAGTGAGCACCTAAGTCTCGTGAACAGATTATGGTGGTATGAGACACTATATTCTTGCTGTCGGCCTACACTGATCAGGCGATGAGTCCTTTGTAGTGACCGCGAGCGTATTCTGAGTCTACGGGAGGCGACGACCCTTCCGTAGCAGTGAGAGTACAGTAGGCCTGTATTGATAAGGTGATGGGGGAGCGGTGCAACGAGTGCGAGCAACAGCCCTGGCAGCCCTTGCAGCGACCTACAAAATATACATCGTATGAGATTACTAGGAGTGACGACCCTAGACGAGATCTGTGTTGGGATTGATATAAGGGAAGTACCTTAGTTTCCCAATCCTGCTGTTTGAATGGACTAATAACAACTTGGCAATCATATCACCATTACATTGTATGTGCCTAGAAGATGTGGAGCACTGAGCGGGATGCAAGCATGCTGCGGGCGTAAGATGGTGCCGTATGAGGGAGAACGTCGGTGAGGGCATCGATCATGTCATGTCATATTGCATTAACAACAGTATTAGGATTGTTTGATTTACTGCTTTACTATTATCGCATGATTGATTTGAGAACATGCTAATCTTTGCTCTATGATTCCACTGAGTTGATCACTCACTCCCACGTTACAGGATGGTGTTTGCAACACCCACCAGACCTTGTCTTAGATGCAGGTGATGCAGAGATCCAGGAGGTAGAGCCGGACTTTGATGAGGACCAGGACGAGTTCTCATACATGCAGTACCACGACGGCTTTGCTTAGGTGGCCTGGGTTGACGGGACTTCTCAGTGGGACTCTTTTGGACATTTTATTTTGTTTATTTACATGTATGTGAGACTCAGAGATGTATTCATACTTTAGAGACAGTTGAGATCTACTTTGTTTTTTTCATACAGTGATATATATATTCTTTAGTCTTCTGATTTCTTTTATCACTGAATCTGGAGTATGAATTACAGTTTTGGTATTCTTTGACTCATGTGAATGCTTTAACTCAGACAACATTGAATCATAATCATTTTTGTTGCACAAGTGACGGTCTGGAACTCGGGAGTTGAGTTTATACACGACCCCCGATTTTCAGGGTGTTACAGCTTTCCACCTTTAACTAGACAAGAAATAACAGCTTTATTAATGTAAATGGCTAGCTAGACTAATGATAACTGTGTGTAGAAATAAACTATATTCACTTGATTTATCTGTTTAACATGATAATTCTTATGCTTACTATTGTTTAGATTCTTGATCTCTTTGAACTGCCTAAGTGAATAATCTAGTCGTTTATGTTATGTAAATTCAGTTGTTGTATATTGATAGTAATACATGTGTCATTCCGTATTTTCCTTTTATATCATAATATATGATGTTATGACACGCATACTGCTAAAAATCTCTCCATAGGAAGTCCTAGGAAAGGATAGTCCGTGCTTAAGGTGTAACTAGATTGGTTGTGACACAAGTAGGCGCCTGACATGGAAGTTTTGGTTATGGTGCTCGACCATGGGGTTTACCATCAATGTGTGGTTTCACCTAACTGACTTGGGATGGACTCCATAACCCTTCCAAATACCGTTGTTTACTCACTTTTGAATCATTCATGCCGACATGTTTAAATCGCCACTTTTGATAATTTCAACATTTCACCCCTAGTCGGCATTGGTGGTAGCCCCTTTATGTTGAATTGATTGATCATATGTTAATGGGTGCTATACACACCCTAAGATGGTAGTCTTATGGGCCGGGGGATGGTGGTAATGAGACACTATGCCTGATCCGTCGGCTGCTATGGGCCATGTGCTCCTCGTAGTGACCGTGAGCTTACTTAAATTGGCTAGTTATAAATGGACTAATAATGGGCTGACATGTCATGCATACATGGCATATTTCGATGACTTGGATCTCTCTGTCCTACGATTGCGCTGCGTGTTACGTTTATGACTAGTCATTCGATTGTGATATTGACTCAGATTATCATGCCCTGCGATTATGCTGCGTGTTGTGCTGATAACCAGAATTATCCCTGGGTGATGACCCCAATGTCCGTATGGATGTTTTTCCCAGGATATAAGCCGTCTGAATGTTTTACCCGGGCCAACGATTGCATTCATACATCCATGCATTTAAAAGGACTGCATCTACTGTGTTTTGGATTGTCTGTATGCTTTTATGTTATTCCTTGTTTAGGGCGGCAGTGTGTAATCTTAGCAGGAGATCACACTGAGTTGGCGACTCATTCATCAATATTCAACCGTACAGGTAGCACAGGTGGCTTGAATGATTTTCAGGTTCAGACTGATGAGGAGCCGGGTACAAGTGCCGGGGATGCACGGCCATATTGCTAAAAGTAGTCGCGTCATCTTGCGGCTTATGTTTACATTCTTCTATCACTTCTCATGTATCAAAATTATGTGAATTCTTCTATGTATATCGAGACATTGGTTTTTATAAGTCATTATGGGCAACCACTTATTTTTTCTCAATGCAAATGAAAATTTTTCTTATGCTTACTTGTCCATTCTACGCTCATTCGCTTACTCTGATAAAATGAAAAATGTATACTCAAATTTGACCATCCTTTAAGGTTAACACTCAGGTTTTTGGGAAACGGGTCATGTACTCCTGAAAAGTCGAGGCATTACACCGAACTTGCTTCGGTGGTACCAAAATATCAATTACTAGTGTCAAATTAATTCCTCAAGTTGCTGAATGAAAAAGGTCCATATCGGTGGCACCGAAATTTATTCGTCGGTGGCAGTCGGTGTCACTGAAATTTCCAGTCAGTGACACCAAATTATCTTTTTAATGTTACTAGACTATTTTGAGTCCCTTTGGTAACATCGAAGGTATCTTCGGTGATACTGAAGGTTCTATTCGGTGACATCTTCTTCCTATCGAAAGTGGATAGATTTTTCTGTTTGTCCATTTAATCATTCATCAACTTGGGACTTGTTAAAGCCAAGACTAAAGGATAGAAAATATGAACTTAGAATTGGCTTTGAATAGATGACCTAAGTAGGTTTTCCTATTTGGGTTGGGATAATCTATTTGTAAGGTCAAGATCATAGAAGCGGTTCTTTATCTTCAATATAGCTTTGATGCTTCTGATCCAGTTGCGTCGCCGGTCTTCATTTACCAAGAACTCATCCGACTACTAGACATAACTAGTCACGTGATTGACAAACAAGTGTGCAAAGGTGGGTGTACTTACAATCTCTCCCTTTGTCAATTACGTGACAAAAACAACCTAACCTAAGACCGTGCCATGGTCCATACCAATGACATACCAAAACAATAGAGATTGCATGTCAAAAGTGAAATTTACAACTCAAGACTTGACATGTAACACAAAATCATGTTTCTCCCCCTTAGTGTCTACCAAGAATAACCTGCAATAAGGGAAAAAACAATTTCTACTGAAAACAAACATTATTTTGGTGGGTAGGTTTCTTCTTCCCCTTTAGGTCAGTTATTGGCAAAGGATTTATCAAGAAATAATCTAATAACATAGAGATGATAATATAGAGAGTAACAAGGTTAGAACAGATAAATCATATAATGATATAAGCATAAAGACCATCATTCAAATAATGAAAATATATCATCATAAGTGGTTAAATCATTCGTTAGATAGAGAAGATAATCATAAAAGGAATATCTAATATGAGCAGAATAGATTCATGATAAATTCATCAAAATTACTACCCCAAGCTTGGGAAGATTCATCTATCATCCAAAAATTTGAAAGTTAAGCCCTTAAGGGCATACCAAAATCAACAAATAAATTATCCAGATTTAACAACATAGCAATAGAACTTCATCTGGAAGATCCACCTCCATGTGGAGGGATAAAAGTGTGATAAGACGAGCAACTCCGTAATAAGCTCCCCAGTATTTTGAAGAGTGTCAAGACGCAGTTCAATTCCAGAGAGCCGATTTTCACATTGCCAGAGACGACCTTCAATATTCGATTGTCCATCAAGGAGAAGACGAATTGGATCATTTTGGCGAAGATGGCACCCCGTGCTGACTGACAATGGACTTGGTGCATGCACAAGGGTACGACATGAATTCCATCTAGTGGTAATGGGAGTGTCTTGAGCTTTATTACCACTCTTGTATTCCTGATTTTCCTCAAGTGTAGTTGCAAGCACATTCAGTTGAATTAGAGTTTCTTTGGTGAAGCACATGAAAGGATTGTAACGCCCCGAAAAAATCCGTACAAAGACCGGAGTACAACCTTAGGCTGAATAACCTAAGGACCACACCCAGTAGTATAATTTAAATAGGATTTAGTTAAATTCTAAGTAATTGGTGGATTAAGCTTGACCCACCATTTTTACAAATGGGAAGGCCTAGAATTAAGAGTACCTCTGGCTTAATGCCACCTGAAGACCTAGGAGAAATCCCAAGGGCATGTCGCTCTCGGGAGTACATTGAAACTCTGTAACGGACCTAGACCGTACGTCGGGGGTCTGATGACTGCGAAACAATAGGACGACGTCTGTCCTGCTGGGCTTGACAACCATCCCGAGAATCAAGCCCAGTTAGTGTCTAGAAACGCTCAACTTGAGCCATGAGTTAAAGACTGTGAGAAATATGAATATCCTTAGAAAATGAACTGAAACTTAAGTGAATTGGTCCATTTTCTCTCGCATAAAGTTGAAGAATTCAGACTGTTAGTTTGTGACCAAACTTCACCCATGGGGAAAGAAAATTTCCCTGCACCTATTCGTATAACCATGGCCCCGATGAGACACGTATAACCGTTGATCTGACACAGGCTCTCCATGGTCGATCGACTTATCCGATCACATTGAAATTGTGTCCTAGCATAGATCCATTATCTAGGAGCATACTTATGACGTAGATGAGTTGTGGGCATCCCTATTAGCTCTGTTTGTCAGAAACAGCCACCCACAAGGTATCAACAATGTATAAGGTGGCCCTGGGGCCATTTGTACCCCATCTGGGGTTCTAAATAGGTCCCGACTCACCCCCCTCTCCCATATACGAATTTCCTAAACCGTAGAGAGAGAGGAGAAAAGAGAAAATAGAGAAGAGGAAGTTTGGGAGATCGCTGTAGGAAACCTTCTCCTATAAATCCACGTGTCTAATCAATGTCCCTTTGCACTACCAAACCTCTTTCGGCTATGATTTTGGGTAAGAAATACCAACCTAATATCGATGTAGAGCTCTCGGATAGTTTTTCGTCAACCTAACTAACCAATTTCATCATTTAGGTGCCCGATGTTTCATTTTTGGAAATGAAGAATTTGGACCAAGTCCGAGTTGAGCATACTAACGAAAGGTGCGCACTATAAATGCTTAGGTTATGGTTTATCAATGCTTTCATGTTAGCTAATGATTTATGCTTGCCTTGATTGCTACCGTATTGTCTTAGATACATCAATTTCTGTATGAGATACACCTATGAACTGTGTTAAGTAAATGATGTAACCTATGTGTTTGTTGAAATTTTTAAATGAGAAATGGAAAATGATTAGTGCTTACCATGAATACTAATTTAGGATTCATCATTATCATATGCAGATAGATCTCTTTGTATAAGGAATTGATAAAACATATGTTGTAACTAACATAGTCTATGTGTTTGATAAATTGTCTAAATGAGAAATTGTTGATGATTTGTATTTACTATGAGTATTAAGATAGGATTTTATTATCATATGCATATGTATAATTTCCCCTATGTGATCAATCGATAAAATGCAAGTTGTAGTTAACATGGTCTATGTGTTTGATGAAATGCCCAAATGAGAAATCCACATGGATGGTTTGTTGAATGCTGGGATAAATATTACACGTGGTTGTTAGCAGCACTGGGATAGGATTGAGGCTACAAACGTAGTCCAGTTAATTGGTAAACATCCATGTTTGGGTGGCTGAATTAGTCATGCCACCTTAGGTAAACTTGATGAATACGAGCTGTATGACGATGGCCGTCAGTGGCTAGGCCACGAGGGGCACTTATGCGCTCCATGTCGATTAAGTTAACGTGCGCCCGTAATAATCAAGCTTGCCTAATAAACCGGTGACCTATTGCGTGTTTACCATGTATGAATGCGACTGTTGAATCTAAGGTACCCCACACTAATATAGAGACCCATCTTTAACCATGGTACCATGATCCTCAAGACTCATGAGCCAGGCATGGTGGTATGGGACACCATGTTCGTGCTGTCGGCCTACGCTGGGGTGACGAGCCTCCCCATAGTGACTGCAAGCACTTCTTGTAACTTGCCCATTGTATGTGTTTAACTAGGAGTGACGAACCTAGATGCATCCAGAACATAGGAGTTGGACCACTGTAGTTGTCTGATGCCAAATGTTTGATTTGGTTCAATATTAAAAAGGGAGGTACCTTAGCTTCCCAAGCTTACTGTATGAATAAGCATAATTAATCACTTGGCTAACATGACCATGTATCACACTGCATTAGTTAGGATGTTCCAAAAAGGCGTTGGAGTTGCACAACTGAGGAAGTGTTGTCATATACGAAATAGGCAGTCGGACTCAGGTGTTGAGGGTGCATTATTGGGTGAGGGCATGCATCATTAATTACACTCCATTCCTGCATTAAAAAGAATAGTTAGGAAGTGGTTGTTATGATTGCCTAATCATTACTGCTTTGATTGACTTGATAACATGTGTAACTTTTACCTTATAAAATCACTGAGTTGATCACTCACTCCCACCCTGGGACAGTGTTTTAAAACACCAACCAAACTCAGATGTAGATGTAGGTACGGATGACGTCTATGCATCGGAGCAGGACTTCTTGGATGAGGAGGAGGAATTCTCCTACTTCCAACTCTCAGGCAGGCTGACCTAGGCTACGTACCATTACCCAGGGAACGCTGGCATCTGAGCTTAGTTGGACACATTTACATTACTACATTTTGTTTATTTTGGACTTATACATGTATATATTGAACCTAGTGTAAACTCATACTTCGGAAGGAATTTATGGAACATGTACATATTCACGTAATTATGTTTAAATTTATGCATTTGCTTAATTGCATTAGTTAACTGCATTCGATCTAGCGTATGATATGCCGTTTAGTGAAATTCTATGCCTACTTAATCAATAAACATGGAAGAAATCAGAAAACTATCCTTCACAGGACATAAGTGATGTTTGGAATCTCGGGAGTTGAGCTTTGCTCAACCCTTGAAATTTAGGGCGTTATAAGTTGGTATCAGAGCATGAATTAGATTAAACTGGACCAGGGGTAATAGGTTATCCTGATGCACTTTGACTTAGGTAGGGAGGGATGAAATTTAGAGAGGATATTAGAATCCTAAGGTTTCATCGATAAATGAGACCGGGCACTGTAGCTTCTGAGGGACTTAGATCATGAGTAGTGACCTAAGTCACCTCTCGGCCATCAATTGACTGATTTGAGTCATTGGCTGATGAATTTTGAACCTGAGATGGATCTAAAAGATGCGAATAAACACCCGTTGGACCACGATAAGTGGACCTAACCCACTTAAAACTTAAAATAATAGTTTGGTGGGGCCCAGGGTGCCCCACAGAGCATAAACACCAACCAGAAGGGGGTGGCCACCGCTGAATGGCGGGGGCACTACCGGAATGGCCAGAGGGGCTCAGTGGTGCCGCCCAATTGACGGCGTAACTATGAAAGCTCCAGGGGAGCATGACAGCCCCCGCTAGTTCCAGATGGGGGTGGCAACGCCACCGGATCGGCGCTGCGTCGCTGCCGGCCCGAGTGTCTGGGCCTGTCCCATGTGTGGGGGATCACTTACACGGCCCTACCACCCCTCCTTTCCTCATTTTCACCCATTTTCAAACCCCTCTAGACCTCCAAACCCTCCAAAAAATCTTCCCTTGCTCTCAAATCTCCATCTCTAAACTTCTAAATCCACCTTTTTCTTTACATCCTACACCCCTTTTCCTCAATCTCTCCAAATCATCCTTTGCATCTCCTCTCTCTTTCTCATTTGAACACAAATCCATCACCTAGGGCTCCCAAAACACTTATATTCTTAAAATCCCTCCCTTCCACACTTCTTTCTATGTCCATGGCCCTTTTTCAGATAGTGACCGCCATTTTCTCCATTTTGATGCTTCTTTCCCTTATGGGGAAGAAGCGAGCGGCCCCGGATGAGGCCGGGCCAAGTCGTCCAAGCCGTTCCAAGAAGAAGACAAGTTCTAAGGCAAGTTCAAGCACCGAACGAAGGTCGAAGCGAGACCTCGACCCTCAAATCCCGATAGAGAGGTCTCTATTAGTGGACATTGAACTTGGTTAGTTCTACCATCGTAGAGTTATTTTTGAAGCTCATGTGGATGAGAAATTGTTTGGGATGTATCCAGTGATCGACGACCTCCTGGAGAATGGATGGAGCCCCATATTTGAAGGAAAGACACATGCTAGTGAGGGCATCGTGCGGGCCTTCTACACACACATAAGGGACCCAACTCTTAATCCTCTCCATTTTACCATCCCTTTGGGGAGAATAGATACTAGGGTTGATGTGGACATCATGGCCCGCATCATGGGAGTGAAGAGCGGTGTTGTGCATTCCAGTGAGACTAATCTCACTGATGGGCGGGAGAGAGATCGCCACACTCACTTCCTTTGTCACCAACACGTTAATTAGAGGTAAGAGAACAGCCTGAAAATGACGCACATGACAGATGATTACTGTCTTCTCCACCATATATGCACGTATAATGTGTATCCCAGATGGAGCAACTGCACTAAGTGCACATGATTCATGGTGGACTTCTTGTACCGAGTAGGACAGGGAGATAAAGGTGTGCCTGCCCACTCTTTCCTTGACCCAAATAGTTAAGGTGGCACAATTTTCTCGGAAGGACTCATCCCTCCCATTTGTCCGACTGATTTGCAAGATCGCCCACAATTTTGGGTTCAGACTCCACATGGACAATCTTGCTCCTATCCACTACATCAACGAGAAGACTCTCAACAAAATGAATATAGGTCCTAGACAACGTCAGGCCTAACTAGTGGAATTTGGGGATGAGATAGAGAAGGAGATAGAAGAAGAGGAAGAAAGTGAGGAAGAGGAGCAGGAGGAAGAAGTGGAGGCTCAGGACTTCGAATGGGAGGCTCCCACTGCTCATGACGACCTCCAGGACTAGGCCACCCACAACGCTCGTTTGACCAAGATCGAGGAAAATCAAGAATATCTGAAGAAGAAATTCAAGAGGATGTCCTGCATGATGAAGGCCCTCCTGTGTTGCATGTAGGATAAGGGAGCACCTCCACCTTCGCCAGAATTGGAGGATTAGTAGTGTAGTTAGTAGTTAGTTTTTTTGCAATAGCCTTGGATAGGCTTAGTTCGGATGCTGGGATGGTGAATGTTGAAGTCTTTTGTTAGTCGGTTGTCATGTGTTCTTTGTAATAGTACATGTAATGCCATACCATAAGTAACCGTGACAAATTTTATTTAATGAAATACATGGAGCTCCTTTTGTTTTAGCAATACATGAAAAGTTTGGAAAAATTGATGATGTATGTATGATATCACTCTAATTTCATGAATGTTGTATCCTATGTTGTATATAGGGAATGCCTCCCAAAACCAATCGGACATGACACGTCTCCCACCTGACGGGTTGGTTAACGAGGCTCCTCTCACAAATGATAGCCAAATGGGCCCTAGTTTGGGTTTAGGTAGCGAGACGATGTCGGATTCACAACCGGCCATCGGCCCCACAGATGGGCCAATGTCGAGTGCGCCATCGGTTCTAGGTTAGAACCATTCTTCTTTGTCAGCGCCACATATACCCCAGGCAGCCCCTCTCCCAGATAGATTGGAGTAGATGATGCTCTTTATGTAAAAACAATAACAGGTCCTAACAACTATAGCAGGGGCCATTACACAAAATATGAATGTGGCCCCACCGATGCAACACATGCAAGCCACCGGGGCAACGACTGCATGCAAACTGTTTGAGCATTTTCAACACCTCCGTCCTCCCACTTTTATAGGTACTCATAGACCTGAGGAGACCGAGTATTGGTTGGATCATATATCTAAGATGTTAAAGCCATTACATTGCTTTAAAGCGGAACAGGTCAAGCTTGTTACATACATGTTCGAGAAGGAGACTGGCTTATGGTGGGACAGCGCCCTACAAACCATTCCCGTAGGATTTGTGTGGATGTGGGATGGGTTCGAAACACGTTTCCACAAGAAATACTTCCCCCTCACTTAACATAATGAAAAAGAGGGAAAATTCCTCTGCCTCAAGCAAGGGGGAATGACAGTGGCGGAATATGAGAACTGCTTCACGGAGCTAGCTAGATATGTTCCCTTGATTTTGGTTAATGAGCTTATGAGAATGTGGTGATTCTCGGAAGGGTTGCGGGTTGACATCCGCACCAAGATGTGTTACGCTAGCATCCCCACCTATGCTTAATTGGTAAACACGTCCTTGTGAGCTGAACAGGACGGTGAGCGGGTGTCTCGAACACACATGCCAATGGGCCCGAGGCGTAGGCCTGAATTGTAGACCCAGCCGCTTCTTGGCAAGAGGCCACATATGAACTCACCTCCCTGAATGATGGCTCCACCTGCCCAGTAAAGGCATTTTGATCGCATGTGCACGTACTGCGGTAGAGCGGGTCACATTGACCCCTTTTACTTTACTAAGATGTGGGATAACGGCTACACGCCACCTTAAAGGATCAATCGCCAGCCCTCACATGCTATTTCAGCCCCTCCTTTACAATTTATGGCACCGGCACAACCAAACAATTAACCCCCTGCATCCCATAGTAGGCCACCTGAATGGCCTATAACAATGCTGCTTAATCCCCTACAATAAGCTCACGTACATGCACTTGCCACTGAAGCAGCTGAATCAGCGGTTACAGTACCGCTAGCATTTGAAGTCACTGCCCATGTCCAAGGTACACCTATATCCCTTTTAGTGGACACTGGGTCCACTATTTCTTTGATATCATGCTCCGCAGTCAAGTGATTAGGGTTGGAAACTATGCCTATGATTGGAGTGAGAGTCATTGCCATAGCAGGAACCTTCTCAGACGCCACTAAACTTTGTAGGAATTGCCCGATAGACTTAGGGAGCAGAGTGGTGTACCTTGACTTGATCGTAATGAAGATTTATCATTACGATGTCATCCTCGGCATGGACTGGCTCACTAAGATGAAGGCGAAGATTGATTGTGAGACTAAGTTGGTTATAGCTCATGAGCCCGAGGGCACTCTCTTCAACTTCCCAATTCTGGTCAGTTATCCCTTCCGGGTCATTTGTAATGCTTCCTTGTTGGAGAATTATGATGGTCCATCACTTGGGGACATGCCAATGGTCTAAGATTTCACGGGCGTGTTTAGAACGATCCCTGGAGTACCCCCTCAGCCCGAGATCAACTTTACCATCGACCTTGTGCCAGGAGCGACACCTATCTCTTTACCAACGTACCACATACCTCCGTGTGAAATGGAAGAATTGAGGAAGTAAATCGATGATTTATTAGACTCAGGTTTTATACAACCGAACGTATCTCCATGGGGAACTTCCATATTATTTGTGAAAAAGAAGGATGGATCGCTACGATTGTGTATAGACTATCGCAGGCTAAATCACATTACCGAAAAGAACAAGTATCCTCAGCCAAGGATAGATGACCTGTTTAACCAATTGAAGGGGGCTCAGTACTTCTCCAAGATAGACTTACAGTATGAGTATCATCAATTGCACATCAGGAATGAAGACATGAAGAAAACAGCTTTCAGAACTAGCTTGGGGCACTACGAATTCCTTGTGATGTCATTTAGACTTACATATGCACCAGCTGTATTCATGGATCTCATGAACAGGGTGTTTCAGTCGTATCTTTATCGATTCTTCATTATATTCATAGACAACATTTTGATATACTAAAAGAGTCGAAAAGACCCTGAAGAACACCTGCGAGCAGTCCTTGATACTCTTAGGAAGAATCAATTGTTTGCATAGTACCGAAAATGCGACTTCTGGAAGAAAGAAGTCAAGTTTTTGGGACACGTAATTTTCAAGGAATTACCGTGGACCTTTCTAAGTTGACCGCAATACATGATTGGGAGTAGCCCAGCTCAGTCACAGAAGTGAGGAGTTTTTTCGCACTTGCCGACTATTTTCACCGATTCGTTAAAGATTTCTCTAAGATAAACCGTCCATTATCCTAACTTACTCGGAAAGATCTTAAATTTGCTTGGAATGAGAAAGCAGAGGTATCCTTTCAAGAAATAAAGGACAAGTTGACGTCTGCACCCATACTAGTACTTCAAGAGCAAGGGGTCAAATAAATTATTTACATCGATGCCTCTCGAGTCAGTTTGGGTTGTGTTCTTATGCAGAAGGATAGGGTGATCGCCTATGCCTCTCGACAGTTGAGAAAATACGAAGAAAACTACCCCACTCATGACCTGGAGTTGGCAGAAGTCATTTTCGCATTAAATCTTTAGAGACACTACCTCTACGGCAAGGAGTTCAAGCTCTTTTGTGACCATTAGAGCCTCAAGTACATGTCTACACAGAGGAACCTGAATATGAGGCAGCACTGTTGGATGGAGACATTGAAAGACTTTAAGTTTGAAGTCTCCTACCATCCTGGTAAGGCCAAACTTGTGGCTGATGCGTTGAGCCACAAGAAAACTATGGAATTTGTAGCCCCACTGATGGTAAGAGAGTGGAATATGGTAGAGTTCGTGCGAGATTTCGAATAGAGGCTGACAATGGAAGAGCTATTCGAGAGTGTCGCACAGTTCCACATACAACCACTTATTGACGACTAAATCATTGTGGCTCAGAAAGAAGATGAGTTATTATTGAAGATGAGAGAGCATTCAAACGATGGGAAAGAATCGGAATGGATGATCAGCCTGGATGGAGGTTTGAGGTATCGTGGCCGCCTATGTGTCCCGAACCTTCATGACTTGAGGAGAGAAGTTTTAGAGGCCACCCACAATTCAAAGTTGGTAATGGATCTGGGCAGTACAAAAATGTATCGGGATGTGAAGCGTTCATATTGGTGGAACAACATGAAGGCCCAAATAGCAGATTTTGTGTCCCGATGCCTCACGTGTCAGCAAGTCATGGCCGAGCACCACCAACCCTCGAGTTTACTTCAGCCTATGCCCGTAGCCAAATGAAAATGGTATTTTATATTTATGGATTTCATTTTTAGGTTACCAAAGATGAAAAAGGGGCATGACTCCATTTGGGTGATTGTGGATCGATTGACAAAGTCGGCCCATTTCCTCCCGAATCGGGTTTCTAATTCGACAGACGATCTAGCTAAGCTATACATTAAGGAGATAGTACCACCACATGGAATTCCTCTAGTTTTTGTGTCGGACCAAGACACTCAGTTCACGTCTATTTTCTGGACTCGAATCCAAGAGGCGATGGAGGTGAAGCTGAAATTTAGTACTGTGTTCCACCCACAGACTGATGGGCAGACGGAGCGGATAAATCAAATACTCGAGGACATGTTATGAGCATGTGTACTTGACTTCAAAGACAGGTGGGATGACTGCCTCTCTTATGCTGAATTTGCCTATAACAACAGTTTTTAAGAAAGCATTGGCATGGCTCCTTATGAAGCATTCTATGGACGCCTATGTCGGTCCCCACATTGTTGGGTAAAAGTCAGTGAGAAAAGTTTGGTTGGCCCAGATCTGGTCTAGGCGACCTAAAAAAAGATCGATATTATCAGGTGTCAACTCCTTGTCGCCCAGAGTAGGTAGAAGAGCTACACCGATACAAGAAGGAGGTAGTTAGAATTCAAAGTTAAGGACCATGTATTCCTTAAAGTTTCTCCAATGAGGGGAGTACTCCATTTTGGAAAAAAAGGAAAACTCACATCGAGGTTCATTGGGCCTTTCTAGATTTTAGACCGAGTGGGTGTGGTGGTGTACCGTCTCGCCTTGCCCATGCCACTCACAGGCATGCACAACATGTTTCATGTATCAATGCTGAAAAAGTACGTTCCTGACCCTACTCATACCATCAGGTAGGAGCAAGTGCAGCTAAGGGAAGACACTACCTATGTATTATGGCCAACACATGTTCTAGATAGGAAAGAACAAGTGTTGCGCAACAAGGTCATCCCACTCATGAAAGTGTTATGGACGCACCACACCAAGGAGGAGGCTACTTGGGAAACAGAAGCTGAAGTTCCTAAGAACTACCCACAAATCCTCAAGGAGTATGAAAAGGTACAAATTTTAGGGATGATTTTTTTAAGGGGGGTAGATTGTAACGTCTTAGAAAAATCTGTACAAAGACCCGAGTACAACCTCAGGCTGAACAACCTAAAGACCACACTCGATAGTATAATTTAGACGGGATTTAGTTAAATTCTAAGTAATTGGTGGTTAAGCTTGGGCCACCATTTTCACAAATGGGAAGGCCTAGAATCAAGAGTGTCATTGACTCAATGCCACTTGAAGACCTAGGAGAAATCCCAAGGGCCTGTCGCTCTCAGGAGTACATTGAAACTCTGTAATGTACCTAGACCGCACGTCAGGGGTCCGATGACCATGAAACTATAGTATGATGTCTGTCTTACTGGGCTTGATAACCATCACGGGAATCAACCCCAGATAGTGTCCAGAAATGCCCAACTTGATCCTTGAGTTAAGAGTATGAGAAATGTGAATATCCTTAGAAAATGAACTAAAACTTAAGTGAATTGGGCCATTCGCTCTCACATAAAGTTGAAGAATTCGGAACATTAGTTTGCGACCAAACTTCACCCATGGGAAAAGGAAATTTCCCTACACTTATCCGTATAACCGTGGCCCCGATTTTATACATATGGCTGTTGATCTGACAAAGGTTCTCCATGGTCGATCAGCTTATCCGATCGCGTTGAAATTGTGTCCTAGCATGGATCCATTGTCTGGGAGCATACCTATGACGTAAATGAGTTGGGGGCATCCCTATTAGCTCTGTTTGTCAGAAACAGCCACCCACAAGGAATCAACAATGTATAAGGTGGCCCTGGGGCCATTTGTAGCCCATCTGGGGCTATAAATAGCTCCTAACTCACCCCCACCCTCCCATATAAAAATTTCCTAAACCCTAGAGAGAGAGAGAGAGAGGAGAAAAGAGAAAATATAGAAGAGGAAGTTTGGGAGATCGCTGTAGGAAACCTTCTCCCATAAATCCACGTGCCTAATCAACGTCCCTTTGCACTACCAAACCTATTTCAGCTATGATTTCGGGTAAGAAATACCAACCCTAATATCGATGTAGAGCTCTCAGATAGTTTTTCGTTAACCTAACTAACCAGTTTCATCATTTAGGTGTCCGACGTTTCATTTTTTAAAATGAAGAATTTGGACCGAGTCCGAGTCAAGCGTACTAACGAAAGGTGTGCACTATAAACGCTTAGGTTATGATTTATCAGTGCTTTCATGTTAGCTAATGATTTATGCTTGCCTTGACTACTACCGTTTTGTCTTAGATACGTCAATTTCTGTATGAGATACACCTATGAACTGTGATAAGTAAATGATGCAACCTACGTGTTTGTTGAAATGTTTAAATGAGAAATGAAAAATGATTAGTGCTTGCCATGAATACTAATTTAGGATTCATCATTGTCATATGCATATAGATCTCTTTGTATAAAGAATTGATAAAATATATGTTGTAACAATCGTAGTTTATGTGTTTGATAAATTGTCTAAATGAGAAATTGTTGATGATTTGTATTTACTACGAGTATTAAGATAGGATTTTATTGTCTTATGCATATGTATAATTTCCTCTATGTAATCAATCGATAAAATGCAAGTTGTAGTTAACATGGTCTATGTGCTTGAGGAATGCCCAAATGAGAAATCCACATGGATTGTTTGTTGAATGTTGGGATAAATATTACATGTGGTTGTTAGTAGCACTTGGATAGGATTGAGGCTACAAATGTAGTCTAGGGAATCGGTAAATGTCCATGTTTGGGTAGGCGAATTAGTCTTGCCAACTTAGGTAAACTCGATGAATACGAGCCATACAATGAATGTCGTCAATGGCTACGCCATGAGGGGAGCTTATGCGCTCCGTGTCGATTACGTTAACGTGCGCCTGTAACAATCGAGCTCGCCTAACAAAACAGTTGACCTATTGCGTGTTTACCATGTATGGACATGATTGTTGAATCTAAGGTACCCCACACTAATACAGAGACCCATCTTTAACCATGGTAACACGATCATCAAGACTCATGAGCCGGGCATGGTGGTATGGGACACCGTGTTCATGCTGTCGGCCTACGCTGGGGTGACAAGCCTCCTCATAGTGACCGCGAACACTTCTTGCAACTTGCCTATTGTATGTGTTTAACTAGGAGTGACGAACCTAGATGGATTAGAACATACGAATCGGACCACTACGGTTGTCCGATGCCAAATGTTCGATCCGGGTTAATATTAAAAAGGGAGGCACCCTAGCTTCCCAAACTTACTGTATGAATGAGCATAATTAATCACTTGGCTAACACAACCATGCATCACACTACATTAGTTAGGATGTGGTAAAAAGGCATTGGAGTTTCACGGTTGAGGAAGTATTGTCATATGCGAAATAGGCGATCAGAGTCGCATGCTGAGGGTGGGTTGTTGGGTGAGGGCATGAATCATTACTTACACTCCATTCTTGCATAAAAAAGAATAGTTAGGAAGTGGTTGTTATAATTGCCTTATCATTACTGCTTTGATTGACTTGATAACATGTGTACTTTTGCCTTATAGAACAACTGAGTTGATCACTCACTTCCAACCTGGGGTACCAATCAGACTTTAATGTAGATGCAGGTGCGGATGCCATCTATGCATCGGAGTAGGACTTCTTGGATGAGGAGGAATTCTCTTACTTCCAACTTTCCGGTGGCCCGACTTAGGCTACGTACCGTTACGCAGGAAATGCTGACATCTGGGCTTAGTTGGACACATTTAGTTGGACATAGTTACATTACTACATTTTATTTATTTTGGACTTATACATGTATATTGAACCCAGTGCAAACTCATACTCCGGAAGGAATTTGTGGAACATGTACATATTCACGTAGCTATGTTTAAATTTATGCATTGGCTTAATTGCATTCGATCTGGAGTATGATATGCCATTTAGTGAAATTCTATGCATGCTTAATCAATCAACATGGAAGAAATCAGAAAACTATCTTCCACAGGACATAAGTGATGTTCGAAATCACGGGAGTTGAGCTTTGCTAGACCCTCGAAATTCAGGGCGTTACAAGGATATACCGTATCATGAGTATGTGGCAACCCAACGAATTTTGAGAGTTTGCAGATGACACTAGGAAAAGGAAGGCTAGTATAATGATTGCCCATGACTACTTAGATCAATTGCTTCAGGATAAGGTAGGTAGGTAGATCTCAAACCCCTGAAGGGTATTCAAAACAAAAGGAGATATCATATCTCCATAAACTTTGCGTGGGTATGCATTTGTACTTAGAATGTTGTGCATCACTTTCATAGTTGAGTCCAAATGTGATGAATGGAGGAAGTTTCATTTGTTCCGAGGGATTATGGAGCCATCACACAATGTTCGGGTTACTTCTCCCCAGACTCCCAAATGATTCAAAGGACGATTAGTCAGGGGATTGTATGACTTTGAGATGCAATAGTTGGCTCAGCACTGAAGGAGTGATCTCCTTAACTGTGTTCATGTGGTTAATGTTGATTGATGGAGGATCATTGTAAATGCTATCTCATTGAGCTCCTAGGATTGTTAAATTCTGTAATGTCAAAACCTCTTGGAATCTGTATCTTGTGTAGCCATTACTATAAGATCAATTTCATGTTATCGTTCCTTACATTCAAAGGTAAGATCAAGAAGTTCAAATTCAAGAGCAAGAAGTTCAAAGTCAAGTTCAAGAAATTCAAGTAATAGATCAAGTCTCCAAGCTTCAACTACATCAAGAAGTTCACTAGATCAAGCTTCAACTATATCAAAAGAATGATATGTGATGATTCCATCTCACAAATAAGGTTTGTTTGACCCTAGATTGACCTTAGGATAGGTCATACAATTTGCATTTATATCATAAGTCATGTGATAACTTTATAGGTCATTTTTCGACTAGTTCTAGTCATGGTTCGACTAGTCCAAGTACTGGCTCGACTAGTCAAAAGAATTTTCTTGACCAATCCAAGGTTTGTTGTGAATTTTTAGAATTTCTATTGGACCCTCGACCATCCTGTAGGCTGCTCGACTAGTCGAGTTAACAGTGCTCGACCAGTCGAGCAACATTTCTGGGTCCCACTCGACCAATCGAGTGCAGGGTTCGACTAGTCAAGCAGGCCACTCGACCAGTCGAGCAAGCCACTTGACTAGTCGAGGAATGATCTTATCTTATCATGCCTAAAAATTTAAAAATTTATTGGTCCTTCGATAAGTCGAGCTGACCCTTGTACTAGTCGAGTAAACATTTTTTTCACCTATAAATAGAGCATGAATTTCAAAGTTTAGTAAGTCATTCAAGCAAAATCAGGACACCACTCTAAGAGATAAGTTTGTGATATTCTTAATATTGTGTTCATTTAATATTCTCTTTTAACTAGCTTTCTGTATTTGATTTTGAGTTATCTATTCCAATCTTATTTGAAGAAGGGATTTAAGTTTTTTCCCTTTCTTGAGATCAATATCAAATCAAGCTAACCAAGTTGATTTAATCTAAAAATCATTTAGATTTTAGAATCCTTTCTTAAGTGATTTTGGACATTGAACATCTACCTCGAATTGGTTCTACCAGGCTTCATCAAAGGAGAATATCCAGATAAGTATATTTACATTTTTGTAAATCCTTTTTTTTTTTGGTTTGTGTGAGGTGATCCAGAAAATCTTAGAGTGTGGGGTTTTTGAATTGTGTAAGCCCACTTGAAAGACACAATTGTGAAGGTTTTAGGAGAACCTTGAAAAACTTATTTCATAGTGAAATCCAATATCTTGTGGGAGAGGATATTGGGAGTGGAGTAGTGTGGCTGTTTTTTAATAGTTGGTGTACTCACAAGTGAACTACTATAATTTCTGGTGTTGTTGTGGTTGGTTGATTGTGGCTTTGTGTGAATGTTGTTATTTCTCTTTAAGTCTTTGTGAAGAATGTTGTTTTATGCAATTGTGAGAATGTTGTAATAGCTTAGTTTATTTTCTTTACTATTTTTTATTTTCCTCTGTATTAGTTTGGGATTTTGATACACAGACTATTTTGGAAATCAGGTTGACCTACCACAAACCATTGGTTTTTGGTGTAAGGTTGTCCTAGAACAACATCTATATTAATCTCTTAATACTTGTGCATTTGAGGTTGCTATTTATTTCTGTTTTTTGGGATTTATAAGTGCTATCTTATTTTAGTTCTTTCTTAATTTCCCATTAAAAATTTTATTTCACATAGTCCTATTCACCCCACCTCTAGGACTCTTAGCTCGGCCTTTTCAAGTGGTATCAGAGCCTAATAGCTCATTTTATCTTTATTATTTGGATTAATTTCCTGAGCTAATCGATCTAAGCTTTTTAAGAAGTCAAATTTTGATAGCCTCTTAATCACTAGGCCTCCACCATTTGACGGCTCCAATTATGCCTATTGGAAAACCATAATGAGGATTTTTTTAAAATCCATGGATGAGAGCGTGTGGCAAGCCACAGTGACAAATTGGACCCCTCCTACCATTAAAGTGATTGTACTGATGGATTTGTAACTGTAAAAGTTTTACCTTATTTTTCTTAGACCAATCTTCAAAAAAGTGAAAGTAGTTTCAATGCAAAGGCTTTAAATGTTATTACTTACGCACTATCACCGGAAGAATTCAAGATAATTATATCTCGTGATACTGCAAAGCAAGCCTGAGATATTTTGGAAATGACACACGAGGGTACAACAATTGTCAAGAAATCTAAAGTCCAAATCCTTACAACCAAATTTGAGGAAATATGTATAGAAGAAAGTGAAACTTTCATGGACTTCTATAGAAGATTGAATGATATTGTCAACTCTATGTGGGGTCTTGGTGATAGGATCCTAGAAAGTAAAGTCTGTGCAAAGACACTACGCTTATTGCCTGAACGGTTCAATTCAAAAGTGACTGCGATCCAAGAACTTCGTGATACAGATAATATGAGGGTAAAAGAGTTAGTTGGGTCTCTTCAAACCTCTAAGTTAAATTTTAAGGCACCCAGAGGTAAGTCAATCACCCTTAAGTCTTCCAAAATTATTTCTCATGAAAATAGTAATGATTCTGATTTAGAAACTTCTGAAGATGATATGGCTCTTTTAGCTAAAAAGTTTTACAAGATTTTCAAAAGTAAAAAAGAGGGTTGATTTACAAAAACCTACTGAAAAGAAAAAACCTAGATCTAAAAATTAAAAATCTTTAAAAGACAGCCAATGCTACTACTGCCATGAATATGGGCATCTAGTAAACAAATGTCTTAAGAAGAACAAGTCTAAAAAGAAAGGTATGTTGGATACATGGGATGATTCTTCCTGCTCTGAAGTCTCTTCTAAGTCAGAAGATTCTAAAATCGAGTCGGCTAATGATGTTAAAGCCCTAATGACTCTAGCCAAGTTCACTTTCTTAGATAATAATGATTCAACAAATGAAAAAAATCTGAATAGTGACTATGAAAATGAAGAAGACCTGCAAGATGCTTATGATGCCTTATACAGGGAAAGTTGCAAAATTGCTGTAAAGTTAAAATTCATAAAGAAAAGTTTTTAAAACTAAAAGATAATTTTGATGATATAGTCTTAGAAAAATCACACTTTTCAGATTGCTTTGAAAAAACTAAGTGCGACTTAGATTTCAAAACGTCCCAAGTTGAAAAATTAAAATCTAAAAATGAAAAGCTAAAACTAGAAGTCTTTTCACTTTTGAGTTTGAAGGACACATGGAGGTATGCCCAAGGTGATCCTAAATTAGAAAAAGTTTTATCTGGAACCAGAAAATGTGGCGATCGATCTGGATTGGGAAATGATAAAAGTATTCCTCCCAAATATAAGAATACTCCACCTAAATTTGTTAGAGGGGAGTCTTTTAACTTAAATGGGAAAAGTCTGAATCAAAATAATTCTAAAAATACTAAAACTTTTCAGACTTTTAAAACTAAAAGAAATCATATCAACTATAGAAATCAGAATCATAACCCTTTGGCTAAAAAAATTGTGGATCTACTTAAGGAGCTCTTAAAATCTAACTCGGTGGGCAGGACTTATAACAACTATAAACATAAGAAGACCAACTATACTTATAAACCCAAAACAGTAATGAAATGAGTCCCTAAGTTTACTTGTTTGGTTGCCCAGACCACTTTCAAAGCTTTGAGCCATTCAAAGTGGTACCTAGAAAGTGGTTGCTCCAGACATATGATAGGTGACAAAGGTCTGTTCACCAGTCTTAAAGACATGACTGATGGTTCAGTCACATTTGGTGATGGTAGTAACTGCAAAATTGTTGGCCAAGGTACGGTTCAACTCATTAGCCTCACTTTATTTGAGAATGTTTTATATGTATAAGGTTTAAAACATAATCTATTAAGCACCTCTCAAATATATGATAATAATCATAGTGTAAAATTCACCAACCAAGGGTGTGAAATTTTAAATAAGAATGATTCTGTAATATTAACTAGTCGTAAAACTTCTGAGAATTGCTACATTGTTAGTGATTTAAGTTCATCTAAGCTATCGTGTTACATGGTCCAAACCGATGAAATTAAATTATGGCATAAGCACCTCGAACATGTACACTACCGCAACTTGTATAGATTGAATAAAAAAGAATTGGTAAGAGGTTTACCCAAAGTAAAGAAAGTAGATAAAATATGTGGCAAGTTCCAGATTGGTAAACAAACTAGGAGTACTCACAAAAAGGTGAACTTCAATGCCACATCTAAACCACTTGAACTTCTCCACATGGATCTCATTGGACCAACTAGAATGAAGAGTCGAGGTGTTAAAAAGTATATTTTAGTGATTGTAGATGACTTTACCAGGTATACTTAGGTAGTCTTTTTAAGAGAGAAATCAGAAACTCCCAATGAAGTAAAAAAGGGTACTTAAACGTATCCAAATTGAAAAAGAATCACAAGTCACTAAGATCTGTAGTGATCATGGTTCTGAGTTTGAAAATAACAGTTTTGAAAAATTTTACAATGATTAAGGATATAAATATTCTGCACCCAAAACACCACAACAAAATGGTGTAGTGGAAAGGAAAAATAGAGTGCTTCAAGAAATGACAAATGTAATGCTAAATCGTATGAAGCTTCCTAAAAATCTTTGGGCTGAAGCCGTAAAAACTGCTTATTATATAATTAACCACATTTATACTAAAAAATCAAATAGTAAAATAGTTTATGAAATGTGGTTTGATAAGAAGCCTACTATCAAATACTTTCGAGTTTTCGACAGCAAGTGCTACATCTTGCATGACCAAGAAAATCTGGGTAAATTTGACACCAAGAGTGATGAAGGAAAATTTTTAGGGTATGCTTTAAATAGTCGAGCATATCGGGTTCTTAACAAGAGGACTGATGTAATTCAGGAATCCATTAATGTTGTCATAGATGATCACTTGAATACACCTGTCTTAAGTTCAGAAAATGATAAAGTTCTTTTATTTGATAAACCACTCTTCTTCTAATCAAAATAACACTAAACTACGGACAATTAAAGACCATCCATCTAATTAAATCCTTGAAAACCCTCTCACTGGTGTGTGCACTCATAAACAACTAGAAGATATGTGCAACTACATGTGCTTTACATCTCAGATAGAATCGGCTAACGTAAAATAAGCCTTTACTGATGAAAACAAGATTGTAGCAATGTAAGAAGAGCTCAATCAGTTTGTTAGAAATGATGTTTGGTACTTAGTTCCAAGTCCAAAAGATAAAAAGATTATCGAAACAAAATGGATTTTTAAAAATAAGTCTGATGAACTTGGTAATATTATTAGAAACAAGGCGAGGTTGGTTGCATAAGGGTACACTTAAATTGGATGCATTGATTATGATGAGACCTTTGCTCCAGTATCTCTTCTTGAATCAATCAGACTATTTATATCCATTACGTGCTTTAAAAAATTCAAAATATATCAAGTGGATGTAAAGAGTGCGTTCTTAAACGGTGATTAGCATGAAGAAGTGTATGTTAAACAACCAAAGGTTTTTGAAGACCCTAAGCTTGCTAATCATATCTATCGCCTGAAAAAGGCACTCTATGGTTTGAAACAAACCCCATGGCATGGTACAAAAAGTTGACTAAGTTCTACTAAGTCATAACTTTGTAATGGAAAGTGTTGATAAAACACTGTTTGTAAAGAAACATAATGAACATATACTAATAATACAAATCTATGTTGATGACATTATCTATGGATCAACTTATACTAACATGACTGTTGAATTTGCAGATCTTATGAAACTAAATTTGAAATGAGCATGGTTAGAGAACTAAACAATTTCCTAGGGTTGCAAGTCAAACAACTCGATGGTTTCTTTATCTCTCAAACCAAATATCCTCTGAACTTAGTTAAAAAGTTCAAATTTGAGAGTGGAAAAAATTTTGATACTCCAATAAGTATTACTTTAGAACTCTATAAGGATTCAACATGTAAGAGTGTGGATCCTAAGTTGTATCGCAGTATGATAGGTAGTTTACTTTATTTAATTGTGAGCCGACCTAATATTGCTTTTAGTGTATGAATTTGTGCTAGATATCAATCGGACCTTAAAGAGTCACACTTAATTGCTGTTAAGCTTATTTTACAATGTCTCTAGTATTGCTAATCTTGGTCTCTGGTATCCACATGATACTAGTGTGCAATTAGCTGGTTATACATATGCTGATTGGGCAGGTAACATTGATGATCGTAAATCAACCAGTGGTGGTTGTTTCTATGTCGGGAACTGTTTGGTTTCTTGGTTAAGTAAGAAACAAAGTTCCATATCGCTCTCCATAGCTGAGGCTGAATATATTGTTGTGGGTAATGCATACACTCAACTTGTGTGGATGAAGAGAATGCTAAGCGATTATGGATTTGCGCAAGAATTTATGATTTTTTATTGTGATAATTCAAGCGTAATTAATATTTTTAAAAATTCAATTCAGCATTCACTATGTGAAAAATGGAAAAAAAGGATGGATTTTGAAATGGTTGTGGACTCTCTAAAATTTCTTAGTTTAAAGACGCTTTAGAGACGACCATAAATCGTCTCTAAAATTTTAGACAGCTCTTGACCGTCCTTAATATTGTCTTAAAATGTTGAACGTCTACAAAGCATTTAAGACAGTCAGAATCCATTGTTAACTACAGAGAAAAGATGGATATCGACCGTCTGGAATAAAAGACAGTCTTTGACCGTCATAAATGTTATATGCGGTCATTTAAGATGGTCAATGACCGTCTGCATTAGAGATGATCATTAGCCATCTTTTACTAGTAATCTGAGACTGTTAAGGACCGTCTGCATTAGAGATGGTCATTGGCCATCTTTTACTGGTAATTTGAGACTGTCAAAGACCGTCTGCATTAAAGACGGTCTTTAGCCGTCTTATAGCGATCTTTTGAGACTGTTAAAGACCGTCTGAATTAGAGACAGTCCTAAACTACCTCTAATGCTCAAGTAAAAAATTAAGAGCAAAAAAATTATGAATTTTGAAAAAAAAAATAGTTGAGAAGCTTAGAAAAATAATTAACAATGTTTAGGAAAATTTTAGATTTTGAAAAAAAAAAACTATGATTTTATAAAAATCTAGATTTTGAAAAAAAAATATTAAGAACTTTGAATAATGTTGATAATTTTGAAAAAAAAAGATTTCGATAAAAAAATAATATTTTAAAAAAGAAAATATAAGAAATTAAACAAAATTATGAAAAAATTGACAAATTGTAAAAAATTTATATATTTTAAAAAAGAAAACTAGATTTTGTATTTTGAAAAGAAAAATTAAAAATTTATATAACAAGATTTTGATAAAAAAAATGATATTTTGAAAAAGAAAATTGAAAAAATTAAACAAAATTATGAAAAAATTGACAAATTGTAAAAAAAAAATATATTTAAAAAAAAAAAGAAAACTAGATTTTTGTATTTTGACAAGAAAAATTGAAAAGTTATATAATAAAAGTGAGATTAAAAAAATGACATTTTGAAAAAGAAAGTTTAAGAAATTAAACAAAATTGTGAAAAAATTGACAAATTGTAAAAAAAATATATATTTTAAAAAAGAAAACTAGATTTTGTATTTTGACAAGAAAAATTGAAAAGTTAGATAACAAAAGTGAGATTTTGATGATGTATTGTATATCCTTGCCGCTCCTATGTTTCTCTAACCCATTTCTGGGCCGAGTATAAAAAATTGTGTAGATTTAAATCTTATGTGGACCACACCACTGGAAAGAATGATAATATAGTACCTCGGCATTAAAAATTATAAAGAGCCCATCGTAAGGTTTTAGTAATGTGTATTTGCAATCCAACTTGTTGATAATGTAAAGAAGATCTAGATGAACGTAAACTACAAAGATCAAATTGATCCAAAACTTTTATGGCCTTCAAAAGGTTTTTAATAGTTATACATCGTTGTTTTGCTTGGTATGGCCCACCTGAGATTATTGATTTCTTATGATTTAAAATCACATCCTAAAATATGATGGAAAAATATATGGACGGTGTCGATATACATAAAATATATCAAGGTGGCCCCTACACGGTTAGAGTAACACCCATGAAGGAGTTACCTAAATAGTGAAATGGTACTATAAGTTCACCTCATGGGAACTTCCCATGAGGTTAATCTGTGCGCGCCCCACCATGATATGTGTAGAACATCAACACCATGCATTTGATGTGTCCCCTTTAAGTCCAAAAATTAGTCGTATACGAAACTCAGGTGGGCCATAGCATTTAAAACTATGTGAAGACATCCCTAAAATATATAAAAGCATTTGGTGGGACCCACATGAGTTTTGGATGTGTATGAAACTTAGTATGACTCCTCATCCAAGTGAGACACACATAATGAATGGGCTGGATCTATGAACTACATCTAGGTGGGCCCAATAAATGATTATGAATGTTTTAATGAGAGGGTTGTAAATGCTATGATTTCATATCCCTTTTGTTGTCAAATTTTGTGGTGCCAAAACCTATATCTATGTCTTGTATATCTTATGTTTTATGTTTGAAGACTAGTCATTGCAATCAAGACATATCAAGACATCGCATTTCAAGTCAAGATCTTAAAAGAAGAAAGTTTTCAAGTCTTGATGAAGAAATCAAGAATAGAAGTTTTCAAGGTTGTATGTTCAAGGGTTGATCAAGTTCAAGCTTACTAGAAGACTTTGTGAAGTCAAGATTAAGCTTATGAATGCCTACTACAAGTGTTGAATATTCACAAGCTTCTCTTAAGGGTCATCTGAGTGTTAAGACTTTTAATGTCCATCTCACTTTTAAGGTTTGTTTGACCTTAGATTGACCCTAGGATAGGCTTTATTGTAGGTCATTCCGGATACATAACTCATATATCTTTATATGCTTGTTTGGAGTGTTCCAAGACCAGTCCTAGCTTTGCTACGATCAATCTTAGGTTTTTCAGGACCAGTCCTAGGTAGTTGAAGATTTTCGGATCTTTCTAGCTATCCTACGACCAGTCCTGGATATCCTACGACTAGTCTTGTGAGTTCTACGACTCTTCCTTTGACCGGTCATAGCCCTATGACTCAAACTCCAACAACCATTTTTGGGGTCGTACGACCGGTCACAGGTGTCTCACGACCAGTCATATATGGCCCACGACCGGTCGTAGACAACCCTCGACCGGTTGTGGAACTGAAAATCAAATTCCGCAGAAATCTTTCAAAAATATTTGGAGCTACGACCAGTCCTAGGATCCTAAGAACAGTCGTAGACGAGATTTTTCAGTCTATAAATTGAGCACGAACTTCAGAGTTTTATCACTTCAAATCAATTCTATTCAAGCATTCTTTAGGCTATTCTTTGAGATAAGTTTATGTTTATTTTAAGCTACTTTGTGCTTATTTAATATTCATTTTGTTAGCTTATTCTTATTTGATTTTGATCTACATTCCAATCTTATTAGAAAAGGAGAATTTCGGTTATTCCTTCTTCTGGATTCAAAATCAAATAGATCTAGCCCGTTTGATCTAAAATCAATTAGACTTAGAACCATTCTTAAAGTGAGTATTGGACTTTGAACGTCGAATCGAACTACTACTCCGATTGGTTCTACCGGGCTTCATCAAAAGGTGATTCAGGTATTTTACATGTTTTGTAATTTACTTTCTCTGGTTTTTGTTTGAGATTCGCCAGAAAAATCTAATTGTATTGGTTATCTGAGGAGAGCCAGAAAACTCAGATTGTGGGGTTTTTGGATTGTGTAAGCCCGAGATCAAAGATACAATTGCGAAGGTTTTAGGTGAACCTGTGAAACCTATTTTGATAGTGCATGCTAATATCCCCTGTGTGAGGATATTAGGAGTGGAGTAGCAATCTGTGTGGCTGTTGGATAACAGTTGGTGTACACACAGGAGAACCACTATATATCGTTGTGTTGTGGATGTGCTTTATTCTTTCATTCCTTTTATTCATTCAGTTTTGAGATTTGTGGATGAATGTTGTAATCACTTCAAGCAAAGTGTGGATGAATGTTGTAATAACTTAGGATCTATTTTTCGCAAGTTATTTTGATTTCATTGCTTATTATTCCTCTTTGGTTTGTGATACAAGGACGTTCTAGAAATAAGGTTATCCTACCTTACCTCTGATTTTTGGTGTAAGGTTGTCCTTAGAACTGATAAAGTATCAATCTCCTTATTCTAGGCTATTGCAATTGTTTTATATTAAGCATTGTTCTTTAATTCTTTTATTATTCCGCTGTTATTAATTTTATTTGGCATTGCCCTATTTACCCCCCCTCTAGGGCATATAGCTAGGCCCTTTCAAGGGTAACCGTCTCGACTATAGTATGTGGTGTGGACCACCCAAGTAATGGATTGACTTTAGTTTTAAGCTCATGGCCCACCATGGAATGATGCATCTGACTGACGGGGCAGATCCAAAGTTCAAGTGGACCCACCATAGAAAAGAGTGGGATAGTGACACCCACTATTGAAACCTTTTTAGGGCCCGCTGTGATGTTTATTTGAGATCCAACCTGTTTATAAGTTAATACAGACATGGAATAAGGGAAAACATATATATTATCTTGGTTGAAAACTTCTACGGCCCAAAGTAAGGTTTTAATGGTAGACATTCAATTCCCACTGTTTTTTATGATGGGGTCCACTCGAACTTTGAATCTGCCTCATACTTTGGCTTAATCACAAGAAGTTTTTAATGTTGGACATTCAATTAACACCATTTCATGTGGTGTGGTCCAAATACTTGGATGAATAGGAAAAATAAATTTCATATTGATCCGAAACTTTTGTGACCCCTGAAAGGATTTCAATGCACATTGCATCCTACCCTGCCATATCCAGTTAACAATGACACAGTGAATGTATTTGATTTATCCACACTGTCAATCCATTTTTCCAGATCATTTTAGTGGTTGAGCCCAAAATTAAAGCATATCCAAAGCTCAAGTGGACCATACCACAGGAAACAGTGGGAATAATGATTTCCATCATTGAAATCTTCTTATGGCCTATAGTGATTTTTATTTGTCATCCAACTTATCCAATAGATCACAAATACATGGATGAAGGGAAAACTAAAATATCAACTTGATCCAAAATTCAGTGTCCTCCCAAATTTTTTCAATGGTAAACGTTCATTTTATACTATTTCCTCTGATGTGGTCCACTTCAGATTTTTATATGCTTCATTTTTAGCTTATGCAATAAAATTATATGTTAAAATGGATGGATAGATTGGATAAAATGAATACATCATGGTGGGCACCACAGGATTTACTTAGTACGCTTGGGAATGGATTGACTACTCCCCTGACACCAGCCAATGACTGGTGGTTGGTGCTCTGTGGCCCCGACCATGATGTATGTGTTTCATCCATGCCATCCATATATTTTTATAGATAATTTTACAATATGAGGCCAAAAATGAGATATATCCAAATCTCAAGTGGACCACATTACAAGAAACAGTGTTGAATGAGTGTCGACCATTAAAAACATTTTGGTAGCCATAAAAGTTTTGGATCAAGCTAATTTTTGTTTTTTCCCTTCATCTGGTCTTGTATGACCAAATCAACAGATTGTATGTCAAATAAATAGTACAGTGGGCCTTAGGAGGATTTTAATGGTGGATATCCAATCACTATTGTTCTCATGTGGTGTGGACCACTTGAGATTTATATCCCTCTAATTTTTGGCATAAAACTCTAAAACGATCTTTAAAAATGGATGAACAGAATGGATGAAACACATACATCATGGTAGGGCCCAAGAACACTGTCCATGGATAGCCCAAAATTAGGCGCGCACTCAAAATAGAGCTGCGCCCAATCTCCCCCCATTCTCTCACTCCCTCTGCCCTCTCTCTCTCTCTCTCACCCCTACCCTCTGCCCTCTCTTGCCGCCCTCCCTCTGCCCTCTCTCTCTCTCTCTCTCTCTCTCTCTCTCTCTCTCTCTCTCTCTCTCTCTCTCTCTCTCCTTGGACATGGCTGCCGGATCTTGAGTGGAGGATTTCCATAGGTGACAGCCATGGATGATGGCGAGGAGTTCCACATCCGTCACGAGATCGAGCGAAGTTCACTCTAGGTATGATAATGGAATCCCCAATCTGATTCCAGATTGAAATCCCCAATCTGGCAACTGGATTTGGGGTTCGAATTCAAAATCCCTAATTGACTCATTCAAATTCAAAATTTTTTTTCCCTAATTTCAACTGGATTATGGGGTATATGACTGGAATCCCCAATATGGGACTTGGGATTCGAAATCCCTAATTTCTGATTTGGGGATTCAAATTAGAAAACCCTAATTGCTGGATTTGAGATTTGAAATCCCCAATTTTTGATTTGGGGATTTAAATAAAAAAACCCTAATTACTGGATTTAGGATTCGAAATCCCTAATCAGCCTGTATGGGATTATTTTTTTTATTTTTTTTTATTTTTTACACACGCACACAATCCACATTCATGTCTAATTTGGCCCTTGCCGACTCAGGCCCATTTAATCTTAAGCCCACGTTCATGTCTATGGCAGCCTATCTGCACATCTCCATGTTTGACAATGTGGCTTGGATTTCATGCTTATGTGTATCATTCTCAGACATGTGATTGTCTAGATGGACCTCCTTATACATGCCTGTAAACTTATAAAAGAATTCTGATCTTTATGAGAAGTCATTTCCTTTCATAATTCTTTGTCATGAATAGCAGATCAATAAACTCATTTGTTACTGAGGAGTATGATAACATGCAATGCTTGAGGAGGCTGCTAGACATGGGATGTGTTTAGTGTGGCCATAGCAGTTGTTGTGCAGACCGTTGGTCATAAGATGAGATGGATGTTGCTGTGGAGGGCCACTACATGCCATGACGTTGTTTCTATTTTTCTCGGTACAACTGTGATGATTTATGGGTTGCTTATTTTTGGATTGCTTTTAGTCCTTGTCTAAGCTTAGATTCCTTGTAATTGTTTCTTTTTGTTAAACACAACTTGACAGACTGAAATTCTCAAGAATCCAATTACTATAGATGTAGATTCTTCAAAATTCAAGTGTCAAAACCACCTATAAATTCCTTTGAAGACATTTCTAACCTCACTTCCATCTTTCTCTACCTTTTTTCTACCTTTTTACGATTGCTTCTTAAAGGTTCCGTAGAAGAAGAAGAAGAAGAAGAAGAAGAAGAAGAAGAAGAAAAAGAAGAAGATGCAGGTATGTATGTGTACGGACCTAGTACTGATTCGATAAATACCCCCATCAGTTGTGCTTTTAGTCATATAATAATTCTAATAGAAAGAAGAAATTATGGAAAAACTAATGGAATTGGTGTAGGATTACATTTATATTGCATTTTGTGAATTGTCATCGAAGGGTCCTGAGGCTTGAGAAAATTTCAAGAAAGAATGATCTTTAGGCTAAGCATTGTCTTTTGCTTGAACGAGGAAAAAAAAAGTCATCCCTTTCATGAGAAAAGAAAATGTATGAAAGCCCACAAAAGAGAAAAGAAAATGTATGAAAGCCCACAAAAGAAAAAAAAAAAAAAACTATATTCAATACCTTTAAATGCCATGACCAATGAAATGTGATTCTTGAATCTTGATAATTTGAGTTAAAAAAATCAAGCTTTTCTAATTATTGGCTTCCTTTTTTGGAATTGATGAAACTAGAGGAAAAGTTACTTGTAATTTTGTTTAGATCTTCAAACATTTTAGAATTCAAACTTAATATTCAGCTATGATGATGATGTAATTTTATTTTTTCCCATTTCTACCACCTTCAAATTTGGACTGCTCACTATTTACTTTTGACCATCTACTTGATAGCCATCAATCAGATAGTAAGGATTGCTTGATCACTGTGATTTTTGAGATGCTCCACTCATAATGAGTTATGAACCCACAAATTCGATGATCTAGTTAAATCTACTAGATGTCTTTTCATTAGATTTTAATCGCCTGTGTATAGCTGAGCGTTTAATAATAATTATTTTGCTTTTGTTTAGTTGAGCAGTTTAAAATTTTCCATTGTCAACATTTTGCATGAAAACCCTGATCTATAAATGTGTGAAATTGAATTTGCAGCTTTAAGTTTATCTTTCAACCAAAACTACTACTTGAAAGGGAAAGAGTAAAAAGAAAAAACTGAAATTTGATATGCCTATAATGCAGCTCCTCTACCTGCCAGCACACATGTTAAGTTGGCACCATGTGATAAACATCTGGGCTTATGCATCATATGGACTTCGTCATGTAGATCTTTCTGGACCCTGGCCTAAAAATGAGGCCATCCACTCATTAGGTGAGCTACAATGTGTGAAACAAATGGATGGTTTCCATCTACTTGTCTCATACTATATGCCCTGCTCGTGAGTTTTTACTGTATTAATTTTTGTGCCAAGGAATCTATACGGTGGGTATTAGATCTCTCACATGTATGCCAGATTGGCATGTGTTTGAGTGTATAGAGGAACTGGGATATACATGGATGTTGAATTAACAAACTTCCAGGAAATTATTTCATCGATCTTGATACTTCTGCAATTTGTGAATGGGTCTGTTGTATAAATGGAAATCAAGTTTATCTATAGAATTCTTTTTCTAGAGCAACTCATCCATCTTGAATGTAGACCGTAGGCTCCATTCCTCTAAAATATCAATTTCTTGTGCATGTGAGGTTCACTTAATCAATCAGATAGATTAAAAACATTCAAGTGGAAAGTAGGGATTTTATAAATTTTGGACTTTGGTCTAGCATGAGCCTAGGTCTGGGCCTAGCCTGGCCTTATACATGTGGCATATGACTCGAGAATCAACCTAACAAGTCTTGATTTAAAGCCCAATGTTTAAAGTAAAGATGGATTAATGTTAAGTCCTGCCAATGTCTGTTGATATTAAATTCCATGACGTTCAAGGGAAGAATTACCGTTGTGCCATACTGAATTTTTATTGGTAAGGGTTTAGCCAATCTTAATAATTTTTATGGATGCAGAGGCCAATTACATGTTTTGAGAGAGCAGCTGAAAGGTCTCAAACGGATTCACTATCCAGTATAGTTGCATCATGTTCTTGGGGTAAACATATCGCCGTTGGCATAGGAACACCTTTCTAGATTATGTGGAGTAAGAAAAAAGTTGGTTTTCTTCCCTATACCATTGTTGTTTGGTTTTTAATCCATGCAACAATTATTTTTTTATGCCATAGGTCTTGACACTTACTATTTTTCTTAGAATTTATTAGTTTAATAACCTAGCTATGTAAACTATTAGACTTTGTTTCATAAGCATAAATATGAATCACCTTCTTTCTTCTTTAGCTAGGTGACATCAAATTTAGATGTCGTAATAGATGTGTATGATTTCCTCCATTTGGTAAGCACTATTTCTAGTGAAAAAGAAGTAAGTAATGAATGTCTAGGTGCAGATGTTGATGAAAAAGAAGTAAGTAATGAAGTAGCCCATTCAATCTAATCAATCTACTCCTTGGGGAGGTTGGAAATGAAATGATGCAGGAAATGAGAGGGTTTAAGATGTTAAATCCCAAGATGTAAATTGTTGGAACCAACCAAATGATTCATCTGCCAAACCACATGTTTGGGATAAGGACAAGATGCATGGTCAATCTAATTCTGTCTGGGGTAGTCAGAACCCAAAGGGTACCCATATGGAGAGATCTTCAGATATTGGTGGTTAGAATGAAGACAAAGGACAAGATGAGTTGAATCAACCAACAAGATGAGTTAAATGCCAAGGTGAGCTGTCACTGAAATATCATGTCGCTTCCCTTCTCTCAAAGAGTGACAGTACTTATTTCAATTTTCTTGAATGGATGATGAATGTATTTACGAATGTAAATGAAAATAAAAAACTTATAATATATATATATATATATATATATATATATATATATATATATATATATATATATATATATATATATATGTTATCAATGGAGGATACCTTGTTTAGGGGGACATGAAATTCTTGTAGCTTATGGTATGGTGCCCCAATATTGGTTGTATGTTACTAGTATGTAGTAGACAATACTAGGTTCAATAGTAGATAATACTAGAGAATACCTAAACCCGATCCGAACCCAAAACCGAATCTAATTCCCTAAACCTAAACTTAAACCGCGGGTATCCCTAGAAGGTGGGAACCACACCCTTAACCTATAACGTAAACCTATTCTCAAATCTCAAAACCTATAACTACAACCTAAACCTTAACCTAAACCTATAACCTATAACCTAAACTCAATTTCCTAAACCTTAACCTACACCCTAACCTAAACCTATACTTATAACCTAAACCTATTCTCAAATCTAAACCTATAACCTAAACCTAAACCTAAACCAATAACATTAACCTAAACCTATAACCTAAACTTATAACCTTAACCTAAACCTATTCTCAAATCCCAAAACCTATAACCTAAACCTAAACCTAAACCTAAACCTATAACCTACACTTATAACCTAAACCTGTAACCTATAACCTAACCTAAACCTAAACCTATAACCTACACTTATAACCTAAACCTAAACCTAAAACCAAAATGTATTATCAAATCCCTAAACCTAAACCTACACGTAATCCTAATACCAACTCCTTAACCTAAACCTAAACCTAAACTTAAAAACCCAAACCTAAACCCGAACCTGAACCCGATTTCCTAAACCTAAGCCTACACCTATTCTCAATTCCCTAAACCTTAACCTATAACCTAACCTAAACCTAAACCTATAACCTACACTTATAACCTAAACCTATAACCTTAACCTAAACTTAAAACCTAACCTAAACCTCAACCTATAACCTATAACCTAAACCTAAACCCCTATAACATAAACCTAAACCTTAACCTATAACCTAAACTTATAACCTTAACCTAAAGCTATTCTCATATCCCAAAACCTATACTTATAACCTAAACCTAAACCTAAACTTATAACCTTAACCTAAACTTATAACCTAAACCTATACTTATAACCTTAACCTAAACCTATTCTCAAATCTCAAAACCTATACTTATAACTTAAACCTAAACCTATACTTATAACCTTAACCTAAACTTATAACCTTAGCCTAAACTTGTAACCTTAACCTATAACCTAAACCTATACTTATAACCATAACCTAAACTTCTAACCTTTACCTAAACTTCTAACCATAACCTAAACCTATTCTTAAATCCCAAAACTTATACTTATAACCTAAACCTATACTTATAACCTTAACCTAAACTTATAACCTTAACATAAACTTGTAACCTTAACCTATAACCTAAACCTATAGTTATAACCTAAACCTATACTTATAACCTTAACCTAAACTTCTAAACTTAACCTAAATCTATTCTCAAATCCCAAAGCCTATACTTATAACCTAAACCTAAACCTTAACCAATAACCTAAACCTATACCTATAACCTTAACCTAAACTTATAACCTAAACCTATACTTATAACCTTAACCTAAACCTATTCTCAAATCCCAAAGCCTATAGCCTAAACCTAAAACTTAACCTATAACCTATAACCTATAACCTATACCTATAACCTATAACCTAAACTCAATTCCCTAAACCTTAACCTATAACCTATAACCTATAACCTAAACCTATAATCTATAACCTAAACTCAATTCCCTAAACCTTAACCTATAACCTATAACTCATAACCTAAACGCAATTCCCTAAACCTTAACCCATAATCTAACCTAAACCTAAACCTATAACCTACACTTATAACCTAACTATAATCTAAACCTAAAACCTAAGCCTAAAACCCAAACGTAAACCCGATCCCAAACCCGAACCCGATTTCCTAAACCTAAACCTTAACGTATTCTCAAATCCTTAAACTAAACCTACACCTAATCCTAATCTCAACTCCCAACCTAAACCTAAACCTAAACCTAAACTTGAAAACCCAAACCTAAACCTGATCCCAAACCCGAATCCAATTTCCTAAACCTAAACCTTAACCTATTTTCAATTCCCTAAAGCTATAACCTATAACCTATAACCTAAACCTAAACCTATAACCTAAACCTATAACCTTAACATAAGCCTACAACTTAAACCTAAACCTAAAGTCTAAATGTATTCTCAAATCCTTAAACCTAAACCTACACCTAATCCTAATCTCAACTTCTTAACCTAAACCTAAACTTGAAAACCCAAACCTAAACCCGATCACAAACCCAAACCCGATTTCTTAAACCTAAACCTTAACCTATTCTCAATTCCCTAAATATATAACCTAAACTTAAACCTAAACCTAAACCTAAACCTTAACCTTAACCTAAACCTATACCTATAACCTAAACCTTAACCTATAACCTATAACTAATAACCTAAACCTATAACCTATAACCTATAACCTATAACCAATAACCTATAACCTAAACCTATAACCTAAACCTATAACCTAAACCTAAAACCTATAACCTAAACCCAAACTTAAACCTATAATCTAAACCTAAACCTAAAACCTAAACCTAAACCTAAAACCTAAACCTAAACCTAAAGTCTAAATGTATTCTCAAATCCTTAAACCTAAACCTACACCTAATCCTAATCTCTACTCTTTAACCTAAACCTAAACTTGAAAACCCAAACCTAAACCCGATCCCGAACCCAAACCCGATTTCTTAAACCTAAACCTTAAACTATTCTCAATTCCCTAAATCTATAACCTAAATCTAAACCTAAACCTTAATCTAAACCTATAACTTAAACCTATAACCTATAACCTAAAACCTAAAACCTAAACCTTAACCTAAAACCTAAACGTATTCTCAAATCCCTAAACCTAAACCTATACCTAATCCTAATCTCAAATCCCTAAACCTAAACTTACACCTAATCCTAATCTCAACTCCCTAACCTAAACCTAAACCTGATCCCGAACTCGATTCTGAATCCCTAAACCCTTATCCTAAACCTAAACCTATAACCTAAACTTAATTCACTCAAACCTACACCTTAACCTAAACATATTACCTGAACCCGAACATGAACTCGAATTCCTAAACCTAAACCTAAACATACAACCTATAACCTTAAACTAAACCTATAACCTATAACCTAACCTAAACCTAAACCTATAACCTAAACCTATTCTTAAATCCCTAAACCTATAACCTATAACCTAAACCTAAACCTAAACCTAAACCTATAACCTAAACCTTTTCTTAAATCCCTAAACCTATAACCTAAACCTAAACCTAAACATATAACCTAAACCTATTCATAAATCCCTAAACTTATAACCTAAACCTAAACCTTTAACCTATAACCTAAACCTATAACCTATAACCTAAACCCAAATCTAACCCTATAACATTAACCTAAACCTAAACCTTAACCTTAACTTATAACCTAAAACCTAAAACCGAAACCAAACCTAAACTCGATCCCGAACCTGAACCCGATTTCCTAAACCTAAACCTTAAACTATTCTCAATTCCCTAAAGCTATAACCTATAACTTAAACCTAAACCTATAACCTTAACCTAAACCTAAAACCTAAATGTATTCTCAAATCCCTAAACCTAAACCTATACCTAATCATAATCACAACTCCTTGACCTAAACCTAAAACTAAAAACCCGAACCCGAACCTGATTTCCTAAACCTAAACCTTAACCTATTCTCATTTCCCTAAACCTTAACCTATAAACTAACCTAAACCTAAACCTATAACCTACATTTATAACCTAAACCTAAACCTATAACCTAAACGTAAAATCTAAACCTAAACCTAAGACCTAAATGTATTCTCAAATCCCTAAACCTAAACCTATAACCTACAACATTAACATAAACTTATAACCTAAACCTATAACCTACAACATTAATGTAAACCTATTCTCAAATCCCAAAACCTATAACCTAAACCTTAACCTAAACCTAAACCTATAACCTAAACCTAAACCTTAACCTATAACCTAAACTCAATTCCCTAAATCATAACCTATAACCTAACCTAAACCTAAACCTATAACCTGCACTTATAACCTAAACCTAAACCTATAACCTAAACCTGTAACCTTAACCTAAATGTAAAACCTAAACCTAAACCCAAACCTAAACCCGATCCCAAACCCGAATCTAAGTCCCTAAACCCTTAGCCTAAACCTAAAACCCAAACGTAAACCCGATCTCGAACCCAAACCTGATTTCCTGTACCTAAACCTTAACGTATTCTCAAATCCTTAAACGTAAAACTACACCTAATCCTAATCTCAACTCCCTAACCTAAACCTAAACCTAAACTTGAAAACCCAAACCTAAGCCTAAACCCGAACCTGAATCTGAATCCCTAAACCCTTATCCTAAACGTAAAACCTAAACGTAAACCCGACCTTGAACCCGAACCCAATTTCCTATACCTAAACCTTAACATATTCTCAAATCCCTAAAATTAAACCTAAACCTAATCCTAATCTCAACTCCCTAACCTAAATCTAAACCTAAACTTGAAAACCCAAACCTAAACCCAATCCCTAACCCGAACCCGATTTCCTAAACTTAAACTTATAACCTTAACCTAAACCTATTCTCAAATCCCAAAACCTATAACCTAAACCTAAACCTAAACCTAAACCTTAACCTATAACCTAAACCTTAACCTATAACCTTAACCTATAACCTAAACCTATAACCTAAATTCAATTCCCTAAACCTTAACCTATAAGCTAACCAAAACCTAAACCTATAACCTACACTTATAACCTAAACCTAAACCTATATCCTTAACCTAAACCTAAACCTATACTTATAACCTAAACCTATTTCCAAATCCCAAAACCTATAACTTAAACCTAAACCTTAACCTAAACCTAAACCTCTAACCGAATGCTATAACCTATAGCCTAAACCTAAAACCTAAATCTAAACTTACAGTTATAACCTATAACCTAAACCTAAACCTAAAACCAAAATGTAAACCCATTCTCGAACCCAAACCCGATTTCTTAAACCTAAACCTTAACGTATTCTCAAATCCCTAAATCTAAATCTACACCTAATCCTAATCTCAACTCCCTAACCTAAACCTAAACTTGAAAACCCAAACCTAAACCTAAACCCGAACCCGATTTCCTAAACCTAAACTTATAACCTTAACCTAAACCTATTCTCAAATCCCAAAACCTATAACTTAAACCTAAACCTAAACCTTAACCTATCACCTAATCCTATAACCTAAACTCAATTCCCTAAACCTTAACCTATAACCTAACCTAAACCTAAACCTATAAGCTACACTTATAACCTAAACCTAAACCTATAACCTAAAACCTAAACCTAAACCTAAAACCTAAATGTATTCTCAAATCCTTAAACTTAAACCTACACCTAATCCTAATCTCAACTCCTTAACCTAAACCTAAACTTGAAAACCCAAACCTAAACCCAATCCTGATTTCCTAAACCTAAACATTAACCTATTCTCAATTCCCTAAAGCAACTTATAACCTAAACCTAAACCTATAACTTAAACCTAAAACCTAAACCTAAACCTAAACCTATAACTTAAACCTAAAACCTAAACCTAAACCTAAAACCTAAATATATTCTCAAATCCCTAAACCTAAACCTACACCTAATCCTAATCTCAACTCCTTAACCTAAACCTAAACTTGAAAACCCAAACCTAAACCCGAACCCAAATCCAAACCCGATTTCCTAAACCTAAACCTTAACCTATTCTCAATTCCCTAAACCATAACCTATAACCTAACCTAAACCTAAACTTATAACCTACACTTATAACCTAAACCTAAACCTATAACCTAAACCTGTAACCTTAACCTAAACCTATAACCTCTTTTAATTTATTGCTTAGTTTCAATAAGATTGTACATAATCTATTGTAAAGGAAAAGAAAAAGGCTTAGTTTTCGAGTTCTTTTAAGCTTCTTTATCATCCATGCATAACACTACAAACCTTTACTAAACTGTAACTCTAATCGGAACTTTATGTGCAATCTGATCAAGTGCATTAACATCTAATACTATCCTATTCCTTTGCAGGATAACATTGCTGTATTTATGGGCCTTTATGCTATGATTCTTGTTCTCATCATCATTGGACTCATGCATGGGAATCAAGGATGTATGCCTTTAACACATGCCCCTTTTTACAAAGCTTTAAATTTTGTTGTTGTTTCTCTTAACTTGAATTGAAACACTTTTTTGCATTAGTTTTATTTTAAAAAAGTGTGCCCACTTTTTTGGAAAAAAAAAAGTGAATGAAGTTTCTGCAATTCTTTATGATTCTGAATTATAATGTTTTGTTGGTTGAATATTTTTTATTAGATGAAAGACACAAAAAGAAAATTGTTGCTGATTTTTTCTTTTCTTTTTTTAATTTATTTTTAATGCAAGAAATTTTTTGACGGCTTTAGGCCGTCTATATTTTTTCTAAATATTCAAATCTGAGATGGTCAATAACCATCCTTTTAAGGTTCATCAGGGACTACTTATAACAGTCTTTTTTAAGGACGGTCCATGACCGTCCTGTTAAGGTTCATCAGGGACTGCTTATAATAGTCTTTTTACGGATGGTCTATAATCATCCTTTAAATGTCTAGATAAATGACGATTTATGACCGTCCTTTAAGTAATACGACGCCCCAAAATAGGATGGCCCATGCGACGGTCCAAGACTGTCCTTTATTTTCTTTTGAGACGGTTTTCAACCATCCTTTTTTCACTGTTTTGGCGTAGTGATTCACGAACCAAGCATATCGACATTAGATATCACTATATTCATGAATTGATGGAAGATAAGATAATTTCATTGGAATATATTCAGACCGAGAATCAACTTGTAGACATATTCACAAAATTGATCGACAAAAATAAGTTTGCGAAATTGAAATTTGATCTTGGTATGTGTAATATGAACTGATAATTTTTGTCTATTTGTATCATAATGTATATATTTATTTTTAAATTAAAAAAATCAAATAAGATGCAAAATTGCATATTTTTTGTGGTGCATGACCAGTTGAGTACACACTCGACCAATTGTGGCTCGACCAGTCGAGTATATACTCGACTAGTCGTGAATCTCAGGTTTGACCATTTATTTGGGAAAAACACCTTTTTTTCATTTGGTTTTTCTTCTCCAGCAAGCCCTGCCACGATCGGTCGAATCCATCTTCGATTCCTCCATGGTTAGTACATTATTTTCAATTTCCTTGTAGATTTGAGTCCTTTGCACTTCCATTTCTTTATTTGTGTTATTTTTTTAAACTCTATGATTGTTTTGTGAGTTTTCTAGTAAAAAATCTGATGTACTAGAAACTCTTCTTGCATCTTTTACAATCCTTATATTCCGTGATTTCTTTGTTGCAATAGAGAGTAGAAGCAAGAAGAAAGGATCTCGTGGTCCCTCTTCTTCTCGTTCTGCTCCTATCACGGTGCGCCATCTTCAGTCACCTGAGGAAGATCTCGAGTATGTGTGGGATATTCGCTTACACAATATGATAGTTGAATGGACATTTAACCCTAATTATTTGGCTCTATTTAGTATTATTTTACTTCTTCAATCTAGAGGATGGGATAACATTTTACATTAGGGTGGACCGGCATACCGCTCCATTGCACAGGCTCTGTTTGCTTACATTAGTGACTTCTCTACTAAGAATATAATATTTATTATTATAACCAGAGAAGGTCCAATTGAAGTGGACCGTCACCTTATTTCTGAGTTAATGGATATACCAGTTAATGATGATGGTATTTTCATTCATACACTTGTAGCAAAACCATCTGAATCTGAGAAGAGAATGCTCACTAGAGTTTTATGTAATATGGATGCGGAATAGAGTTCTGGGAATGCGCTCTCTTCCAAGTTTATGTTACCCAAATATAGGGTTCTCCATTGGATTTTCATTTCAAATGTCTACCCCAGATCTAGTAACAAAATCGATCTTACTACATTTATGGCTCGTATTCTTCATTCGATTATTACTAGTGTTTTCGTTTGTCTTCTATTCCTTATATTTACATCATTATTCAGTTCCATCTCCATCTAGGTCACAGTGGCATACCCTTTTCTTATCTTATGACTGTTTTAGCCACCCATAGTTTAGTGGTTATGCCTGTTGGAGAAGCTCTCATTCACCATCTTCCATTTAACAACTCAAATATAAATAAAATGAATTTGAGGTTGGCTCCAGGACAAGTTGATGTAGGTGTTGGAGCAGTAGCATAAGCAACTGAAGAGAAGGATACTTTGCCTCCAGATGATGTCAATATGGATGACATTTTTTATGAGATTGAGTCTGACTCTATGGCTGATCTTGATTATCAGCCTTCTGATTTTAATATGTGTTTGCGCTCTCTTGAGGAGAAGGTTGAAGGTATGTATGTGTCTTAAGAAATGTAATTTAAATATATATGTAAATATTTTAGGCGCATTAATAAGGGACTTTATCAAATTGATCCTTTCATACCTACTTCTTCTGGTTCGGATTAGTTTTTGAATATCTGATATGTAATAACTTTCATACCTGGATTTCCCTTGACTCTATTTACTTGGACATGTTTTCTTGTTTATGGGGACATGCTTAATAGTTATCTTGAACTTACTTTTTATTTCTCATTAATCAATGCTCTTATTCTTCTCTTATATTTCCATCCTATGTTCTTTCCTTTGTCATATTGTGACAAAAAGGGAGAGAATTTGCGTTGTACGTTGATTCTATGGAGTATTGTATTAAGAGGGAGTATTGATTTCTGCTGACTAGTCTTTATTGATCTAACTGGTGTATGATTCTTTATTGATCTAATTGGTGCATGATTCTTTATTGATCTAACTGGTGCATGATTCCTAGGTCTTGGTTTGTTTTGTCACGAATTTGACAAAGAGGGAGATTGTAAATGCTATCTTATCGAGCTCCTAGGATTGTCAAATTTTGTAGTGCCAAAACCTCTTGGAATCTGTATCTTGTGTAACTGTTACTATAAGATCAATTTCATGTTATCCTTCAAATTCAAGTGCAAGAAGTTCAAAGTCAAGTTCAAGAAGTTCAAGTAATAGATCAAGTCTCCAAGCTACAACTACATCAAGACGTTCACTAGATCAAGCTTCAACTATATCAAAAGAATGATATATGATGATTCCATCTCACAAATAGGGTTTGTTTGACCGTAGATTGACCTTAGGATAGGTCATAAGATTTGCATTCATATCATAAGTCATGTGATAACTTTATAGGTCATTTTTTGACTAGTCCTAGTTATGGTTCGACTAGTCTAAGTACTGTCTTGACTAGTCTAAGAATTTTCTCAACCAGTGTAAGGTTTGTTGTGAATTTTTAAAATTTTTGTTGGACCCTCAACCAGTCCTAGAGACTACTCGACCAATCGAGTGAACAGTGCTCGACTAGTCAAGTAGGCTCGACTCAAAGTCTAGCAACATTTCTGGGTCCCACTCTACCAGTTGAGTGTAAGGCTTGACTAGTCGAGAAGGCCACTCGAACAGTCGAGGAATGATCTTATCTTATCGTGCCCAAAAGTTTAAAAATTTGTTGGTCCTTCGGCTAGTCGAGATGACCCTTGGACCAGTCGAGTAAATAGTTTTTTCACTTATAAATAGAGCACCAATTTCAAAGTTTGGTAAGTCATTCAATCAAAATCAGGACACCACTCTGAGAGGTAAGTTTGTAATATTCTTAAGCTATATTGTGTTCATTTAATATTCTCTTTTAATTAGCTTTCTACATTTGATTTTGAGTTCTCTATTCCAATCTTATTTGAAGAAGGGATTTAAGTTTTTCCCCTTTCTTGAGATCAAAATCAAATCGAGCTAGCCTAAAGTGATTTAATCTAAAAATCATTTAAATTTTAGAACCCTTTCATAAGTGAGTTTAGACATTGAACATCTACTTTGACTTAGTTCTAACAGGCTTCATCAAAGGAGAATATCCAGATAAGTATATTTATATTTTTATAAATCCTTTTTTGGTTTGTGTGAAGTGATCTAAAAAATCTTAGAGTGTAGGGTTTTTGAATTATGTAAGCCCACTTGAAAGACACAATTGTGAAGGTTTTAGGTGAACCTTGAAAAACCTATTTCATAGTAAAAGCTAATATCTTGTGGGTGAGGATATTGGGAGTGGAGTAGTTGTGTGGCTGTTTTTTAACAGTTGGTGTACACACAAGCGAACCACTATAATTTCTAGTGTTATTGTGGTTGGTTGATTGTGGCTTTGTGTGAATGTTGTAATTCTCTTTAAGCCTTTGTGGAGAATGTTGTAATTTATTTTATGCAATTATGGGAATGCTATAATAGCTTAGTTTATTTTCTTTGCTATTTTTATTTTCCTCTGTATTGGTTTGGGATTTTGATACATAGACTGTTCTAGAAATCAGGTTGTCCTACCATAAGCCATTCGTTTTTGGTGTAAGGTCATCCTTAGAACAACATCTGTATTGACCTCTCAATTCTTGAGCATTTAAGGTTGCTATTTATTTCTGCTTTTTGGGATTGATAAGTGCTATCTTGTTTTAGTTCTTTCTTAATTCCACATTTAAATTTTTATTTGGCATAGTCCTATTCACCCCCCCTCTGGGACTCTTAGCTTAGCCTTTTCAATCATCCTCTATGTCATGACAAGTAGAGGCGGGCATGTTGGACCTGATTCGGTGGATACGACCCAACTTAGTACTGTTTCAAACAGAACCGATGGCCTTGATCGGCCTTGATCGAGTTTGTCCATCCAGATCCGATCATTTTTCGGGTCGGGTTCGGATAGTGGTGTATCCAAACAGAACCGATCTGAAAACCCAGACCGAAAGGGTCCGAACCGACCCGACTAGACCCAACTCGGGATGTAAATCTCTCTATTTTGTAAAAGTTTTTCTGCCAAAAAAACCCACCCAATGTACACCTAAGCCCCCCAACTCCATCTCTCTCTATATCTGTCTATCTCTCTCAACTCTTCTCTTTATCTCTCTCTCTCTCTATATATATATATCTATCTCTCCCTTTTTGTTAGGGATTTTATTTCTCCCCCAAATCGCATAACATCAATCCCCACATGCAGATCCTTGTCCGTCTGTGATCGACGGTCTCGATTTATCCAGGGGCTTCGATTCCTTTGAACTCCGCATCAGATCCTGAGATAGGGCATCTTCGCCCATGGGTTTCTTCATAACGATCCTAATCTTCATCTTGGCTGGCATCGTTGTCACTTTTTCCATCAGGCTGTGCTGCAATAAGGGCCCTTCCGTCAATCTGTATGTCGACTGCCTCTCTCCAATTTCATTTTATTTCATTTCATTTTAATATTTTGAATGTCGAATGTATGAAAAATGATAATTGCCTGCATCCGGTTGGTAATATCTATTTGATCAGTGCTATTTGGACCTCACCATGATTTATGTGTTTTATCCATGCCGTCCATCCATTTTGAAAGATAATTTTAGGGCTTTATCCCCAAAATGAGGTAGATCTAAATCTTAGGTGGACCACACCATGGGAAAAAGTAGTGATTGAATTTCCACCATTAAAAAATCCTAGGGCCCATTTTAATGGTTATTTGACATCTAGCCTATTGATAATGTCATACAGACTTAGATGAAGGGAAAAATATATTTCAACTTAATCCAAAACTTTTGTGGCCCCAAGAAGTTTTTAATGGTGGGTGTTCAATCAACACTGTGCAGTCCACTTAAGATCTGGATCAAACTAATTTTTGGGCTCATATCATAAAATGATCTGGACGAATGGGTGGATGGCATGGATGAAACACATACATCATGGTGGGGCCCACAGACTACCGACCACTAGCCATCGGTTAGTGGCAGGGTCACCCTTCAATGTGGACGTTTGCATGCCCTCACATGTGCTAGTTAAGAGGTGTGTACGATATCAGCGCCATGTATTAGGTAGGTCCACATTTTGGTCTGATCAGATCATTTACAATGCGGGTCCCACCTGATATACACACGTGTCACATTACCATGCATGGACAAGTCTCACGCGTGGCAATAGGGAGTACACTCGCCTCACACACATGCATTCGAAGACCAAATGAACAGCTTAGATGTCGCACGTGTGACGGGGGAGAGAAGTAGGCAGAGAATGTCTACTCAAGCAATTAATGTATGTGTTTCGAACAAGAAACATATGCATTTGATTTGAGAAATTGTCTTATTCAAACATAACAGAGAAAGGGTATTGAGAACATTCATCACATTTCATTGATACTGAGTTCATTTACATCTTCTTTACATCCCTTGATTCTAAGATAGATCATTTGAAAATAAATGACTTATGCTTTAAATATCAAGAGTTCAGCAGCATAATAGCCCCTCATCTTCACAGACTGCAGGGCAGCCTGGTTGAGTAGACCCGCGTAACTGATATTGGTTGCACGGTCCTGTGCAACTGACAGGAGACTCTTCTCCTACCTTCAGTCTTCTGCTCCACTCTGCTCCTCTTGAATATCTTCAATTACCCTTAATGAAGGAGGGGAAGGGGTATTTATAGAGCTTCGCACATGTGAAAATCCTGATCTTAGTGATGTGGGATAAATCTTTTAGTGCTTTAGATCACTCTGCAAAGGACCATTTCCACAGTGTGTTTCGGGGTCCCGGGCAACTGATATTTCCATTGTGTAGACCTGCGCAAGGCATATCGATTACGAGGGCCCGCGTAACTTATATCGGTTGCGCGGTCCTGTGCACCCCTTTCAAAGCTATCTCTTTCCTCTTCTTTTCAAGGGTTCTTTCTATCTCCTTATCTCTCCTTGCTTCAATCTTTCATCATTTTTTATGCCTCAACAGATGCCCCCTTGATCCTTCTTTGATTAGTGTATGAAATCAAATGGAGGATCGATCTTCTTCCTCCTGAAGAACTTGATTGAATTGTAATTGAAGGATAACTGGATGATCACATTCGCATGGCAGACTAGATGATCATACTTGACCAGAAGATTGAATGATCATGTTCGACCAGAAGACTGGAATACTCGTATTTGAATGGAAGGCTTGCATGATTGCATTCGACCAAAAGACTTGAATGATGACACTCGAACGAAAGACCGGAATGCTTGTGCTCGAATGAAGGGCTTGAATGATTGTGTTCGATCAGAAGACTTGAATGATGGCACTCGAATGGAAGACCGGAATACCCCCAGCCAGCAGTGTCGAGCAGATGTTTCACTAGAGAGGATAAAATTCTCTTTTTATTGAAGCACGCTTCTGCAACAGCTGTGATGACTTCATCTCTGAGCGATTTGATCAGAGAACTTTCTTTCAACACCGTTGCTGCTGTAACAGTCTTTTTGATCAACTCTAGTGATTCTTTCCTTTTGATCAACTCCAGCAATTCCTTCCTTCAACTCTGTATCTGGGATTGTTCTTTAATGCTGCTCCTACTGTAACCCCCTTTTCGATTGTTTCCTTTATTCATGATCTGCATAACCCAAGCTTTCAAATGATGATCTTTCCTACCAAATTAATTAGAATTAGTATCTCAATTCATTGTGATATACACTTTGTCATCGCGCTTCGCATTGTATTCTTTGCTCGTTAAATCACACTCCCGGATATGTCATCTCTAGTTTGTGCTCCTTAACATTTCTTCATAGACTTTTCCTTTAATCTTCGTTGATTTTTTTTTTGAAGACAGAGATCCTGCCCTCTTTCCATGTCGCAGAAAGATTTCTTCAGAAGATAATGTTTTCACAATGAAGCCTGTTGATACCGTTGAAGGATAGATAATCTTTGCTAATTTGAACCTGATTTAAGAGAAACACATTTTTGCATCTTGTCTACTTAATATTTAAAATGTTCATCAGGAAATTACACATTTGAGCACATATCTAGAGTGAAATATGTATTTGCTGCACTTGAATATTGCACAGTCTATGCTTTGCATATTTGAGCATATATAAAGCGAAATATGTATCTGCTGCCTTTTGAATCTTGCACATAGTTTAACATGATATTCAATAAAAATGAATTATAAAATTCCAATATTTTATGCTTGTTAGTATGAGATTTTCTATATGATGATTTTTTATTTATTTTGGCGGTGCTAAGTTTCAATCTAGTCAATTTCACACATAGTTTAAGCTCATGAGTAGTGGAGCCAATTTCACACATAGTTTAAGCTCATGAGTAGTGGAGTCAGGTCTCACGTGATGGCCTCTGTAACTCTTGGGAGTTCGCTGGACTTCTCACTGCCTAGGGAGTTCACAAACCGAGATCCATCAGAGGAGCCCAGTGAAGCTACTAGGGCGGTGAACTCGATTAGTTTTACGCACAGGGTTGGCCACGGTAACTCTCTAGAGCTCATAAAGCTCGTAAGGATACCTTTAGGGGTACCAAATCTATGGTTGCCAGTCCATCGATGAGTAGGTTTAAGCCCTTCCTAATGAGTTAGTAAATCTGGGGGGTCTTATGCATGGTTGGCCTTTCTAAAGCTCGCACTGTAGCCCTCATTTTCTTCGTCTGTAAGGTCGGGCCCATTCACGGGAGGGCATTGTCCTCCATTCCCCGTGATGCTATCGAAAAGCTATACAGACGGCATGGAGGTTACGCTGACTGGCCATTTGAGGACTTTTGGCACTTAGGCTTTTGGTCAACTTTTGGCCTTTTGGCTTTTGGTCATTTGAATACTTTTGGCCCTTTGGCTTTTGGTCAACTTTTGAACTTTTGGCTTTTGGTCATTGGCTCCATCAGTTGCCGCATGGGTATGCGTACGATGGCCTTCACAGACTTTTTAGGGCCACTGGCTTCTCACTGCTACCCGAATGGCGACCTCGATAGGTCTCATGCGCAGCGGGCCATTGGCTTAACTGGGCTACCTTAAATGATTATAGGTCTTATGCGTAGCTGGTCCCTTTTAAGATTGGTCCTTTTAGGACTTAGCCTTTTTAGGTCTTAGAGACTTGGTCCTTTTAGGACTTGGCCCCTTTTCTCTCTCCTATTTTTTTGGGACTTGCTAGACTGCCTTTTTATGATAAGCAACCACCGTTGTCACCAATTTTATATGCAGTTGGCTATATGATTTATTCTATTATCAACATATGGTTGATCAATAATTGACATTTTGCTGCTGCTGATAATGTCATAAGGACTTTTGTATCATGTTTAAAATAATGTATCAGCTTAGCGATGAAGGTAACTTTGATAAGCGATTGATCAGCGACAGCGATAGTTGCTCTCCTTTTATTTTATAGTCATTGATACCTGGTGAGATAGAAATCTTTGGCATTGGCGATGATCATCAATGCTTGATAGTAATCGTTATCGCTTGACAGTGATATCAACACTTTTCATTTGGCGATGACTTAATATGCTGTCTTAAAATGCCTTAGAAGATGATGATAGGTATTTCCTACTGAAATTGACACACCATCGCTTTTACCAATGTCTTCAATTATACCCATCTATTTATCTATATTGTTTGTCTGTATTGTTCACAACATACCATCTTGATGGTGATATCAATTTCAAGTAAAATTTTGTAGAGCTCGCCGCTCATCTTCCTCATCTTCTTCTTTTTTATGATAATATTTGTTATCATATGATCTTGATATGCTCGCAAACTTCTTCCTTATTCATTCTATTCATCTTGCCCCCTTTTGATACAGAATCATTATTCTGATAATTTTCTGGAGCAAAATCAACAAATATACTTATGGAAGATATCTCTTACGGAAGCGAGCATTAACTGGTATACTGATTCCTAGCCCATCTTGATCCACAACTCAATATGCTCCATTGGAATATACTTCTTTTATTATGTAAGGGCCATCCCATTTGGGTTCAAACTTGCCTCCTGTCCGACGGGTGACTACAATTGGTCTTTTCAACATCAACACCATATCCCCCCTTTTGAAAGAGCGATATTTGACTCATTTATCAAAGGCGGCTGATATCCTTGCCTAATATGATTGCATCGCTGCTGTGTGGCTAGGCGTTTCTCATTAAGAAAATCCAATTCTTTTAAACTTATCTTCATATTCTCATCCTCTGTTATGGACTGATGCACCGCCACCCTGAGCGATACGACTTGTATTTCAATTGGGATGACTCCCTCAATGCCATAGACCAATGAATACGGTGTTTCTCTTGTTGATGTACGATGAGTAGTTCTGTATGCCCATAATGCTTCTTGTAATTTGTCATCCCAATCGCGTTTGTTTCCTGTCACTATCTTTTTCAGTATTTTGATTATCGTTTTATTAAACGCCTCTCCTAGTCCATTGGCTGGTGGATAGTAAGGAGTTGAAAACGAATGTTGAATGCTAAACTCTTGACATAACTTTTTCATGCCCCTATTTTTGAAGGGAGTACCGTTATCTGTGACGATTTTCTTTGGGATACCGTGTCGATATATTATACCGTGGTGGATGAAATTAACCACATCTTTTTCTTTAACATTACACAAAGCAACTGCTTCAGTCCACTTGGAAAAATAATCAGTTGCTGCCAAAACATACTGCTTTCCTTTGGATGAAGGCAGATTTATAGGACCAATTACGTCAAGTCCCCAAGCAGAGAAGGGCCAAGAGGCAATAGACTGGTGCAAGTCTTCCGGAAGAATATGTATAACATCTCCATGAATCTGGTATTCATGGCACCGCTTGGCATAATCTATTGCGTCTTTGAACATGGTGGGCCAATAATATCCCATTCTATGTACTTGATGAAAGAAATTTCGACTAGCTTGATCTGCCCCACATTCTCCAAAGTGTGCTTCTCGCAACACCTGATTTGCTTCTTACTCACCTAAGCAACGTAACGACCCTCCGTTGTAAGATTTTTTATATAATACTTCACCGCATATGATGAATCTATTTGACCGTTGTCTGATTTGTTGTCCCTGTGTAAATTCTTCTGGTAGGATGTTAAATTTGAGGTAATCTATGAAAGGCTAACGTCAATCATTTATTGTAATCTCTAGGCATGATACAGGAAGAGCTTCAGTAACTTCTTCAACAACCTCTACTGATGGTAAAAATCTTCTTTCCTCTATAATCACTTGAAGAGGGCTTCGATTAGGGCAAGACAGCTGCTGCCAAACTAGCCAAGGCATTGGCTTTTACGTTCTCTGACTGAGGGATATGTTTGATTTCAACATAAGAAAACTGTTCCAACAACTGTTGTGCCTTCCGACAGTATGGCAAAAGTTCCTGCTTTCTTATTTCGAATTCAGTTGTCAATTAATTTATAATCAATTTAGAATCCCCAAAAATATGCAGTGTTCTTATCTCCATTTCTTTAGCCATCTCCATTCCAATGATCAGGGCTCTATACTCAGCCTCATTGTTCATACATGCAGTATCTAATGTAAAGGAGTAAGGTAGTAAATCACCTTGGGGAGTAATGAATATCACTCCTGCCCCCGCTCCTGATATTCAAGAAGCACCATCAAAATACATTTACCATGGATTCTGTGATTCAGTCAGCATGACTTGCTCATCCGAAAAGTCATCATTGATGGCTTCGGACTCTACTACAGGGTGCGCTGCTAAGAAATCCACCACTGCCTGCCCCTTTACTACTTTCGCCGGTTCGTATGTAATAACATATTCTGATAGTAACAGCATCCATTTAGCCAACCTTCCAGACAACATCGGTCTTGTCATCAGAAACTTTATCGGGTCAGCCCTTGAAACCAATGTTATATCGTACGATAGACAATAATGCCTCAACTTCTGTACTGCGAATATTAATACCAAGCATTCCTTCTCATTTAGGGAATAATTGCATTCTGCACCCATTAAGGTCTGACTTAAGTAATAAAGCATTGTTTCTTTTCCAAACTCATTCTTTTATGCCAACAGGGCTCCTAAGGAATATTCGGCTGCAGATGTGTACAGAATAAGCGGTTTCCCTTTCACCAGGGCTGCCAGTACTGGTGTCTTTTTCAACAATTCCTTTATTGAGTCAAATACATTTTGACAAGCTTGACTCCATAAAAATTCTGTATCCTTTTTCATCAAATGAGAAAATGGCTAACATCTCCCTGCCAGATTTGAAATGAACCGACGGATGTATGCTAATTTTCCTTGTAAACTCTTTAGTTCCTTTAATATTTTTGGTGGTGGCATATCCTAAATAGCCTTGACTTTCCTGGGGTCAATCTCAATTCCCTATGCCGGACAACAAAACCTAAAATTTTTTTGGAGGACACTCCGAATGCGCATTTAGCGCGATTCATCTTCAATTGTTTCTTTCTGAGTCGCTGAAAAACCGACTCCAAGTGTTCACGATGTTCCTGATGGCCTCCTGACCTGACCACCGAGTCGTTAACATAACACTTAACGTGCTTGTGCATCATGTCTTAAAAAATTCTTTGCATCACTCTTTGATATGTTACCCCAACATTTTTAAGTCCAAACGGCGTAACCTTATAATAGAAAATTCCTAGTGACATTCTAAATGCTGTTGCCTCCTTGTCTTCAGGGGCCATTCGAATTTGATTATATCCCACATAACCATCCATAAAGGACATAACGACATATTGAGTTGTACTATCAATCAGTAATTTGGTTATCGGGAGCAGAAAATCATCCTTTGGGCGAGCTTCATTTAGGTCTCTAAAATCAACGCATACCTTGACCTGTCCATTTTTCTTCCTTACCGGGATGATATTCGATATTCACTTAGGATATTTGAATTCCCTAATAAATCTGACCTTTATCAACTTATTAACTTCTTCATCAATGAAGGGAACCAGGTCTAGATGAAATCGCCTTTGCGCTTGTTTAACCGACCTTTTCTCCTTGGAAATATTTAGTCGATGTAACGCCACGGAAGGCTTCAATCCGGGCATCTCTGTATACATCCAAGCGAACACGTCTTTATTTTCTCTAAGAAGTCGAACGTATTCTGCAGACTCTTGTTCAGAGAGGTTGGCATTAATAAATGTGTTCCGTGGTTCCTCTTTCGTACCCAAGTTTATTTCTAACAGACTGTCCATCATCGGTTGCCCCCTGTCCTCCATCTACTTCGGAGCTACCCCGGGACACTCAACTATATCAGTATTTTCTTTCGCTGACTCTTTTACTGTAACCATATTTACTGATGACCTTACCTCCATATCTTTAAATGTTTTTCGCCTTTCCTGGTTGATCCCAATCGGAATTCCTTTCTTATAATTTAAGCCGATGTAGCCTTCGCAGTCATAACTCGTACTTTTCATGACCTCTTTACTTGCTCTATTTTCAATAATTATCTCATTCATGTCTATCATTCGCTGTATAATACACTTCAATGTATAACAATTCTCTGTTGGATGTCCCAATAAGCGGTGATAGTGACAAAAATTTTACTCCTTACACCTTGTCGCCTCCTCGGAGCGTTTAGGTTCTGGCAATTCTATCGTGCCAACTTTCAATAACTGGTCCATCATTGGAATGACATCTTCCTTATCGAATGCAAACCCCTCATGCGAATTGAGCGTCCTGACCTTTTTATTACTTCTTGATTGAATCATCTCTTCTTTTTACCTTGTATTTTCTTCCTTTAAACTTCTTACACTATCATACTACTGATAATGATCAATAGTATTTACTGTTATCCTGCTAGGAGCCCCCTGAGCTGCATCATGGTGAAATGTCGATACTTTCCGATTCACAAATTCTAAAACATGAGCCTTAGCGGCCAAATCATGAAAAGTTTTGATGTCGGCACTGGCCAGTCCGATTACGAATTCCCTTTTAACAGAGTTCAGACACATCTTGACTTGCTCACTTTCTTCTAGCAGCTATTTTCACAAAGCTCCCAATGTCTTCTATCTGTCTATAAAACTCCTTACTGACTCACTTTCGCCTTGTCGTACAGAAGCTAACTTAACAATACTAATGTCGTGGCTTGGGGAGAAAAAATGAGACGTAAAAAACACATCGCATCTGTTCCCAAGTATGAATTGACCCTAAAGCCAAATCGGAATACCATCTAAATGTCCTACCCGTCAGCGATGTCCCGAACAGTCATAAGCAATACTGTGGTACTGTAGAGAGATCTCCCATACTGGTGATGAAGTGCATTAAATGTTCCTTTAGGGATCCTTTCCCATTAAACTTTTGAAAGTCCAAACACTTGAAACTAGCTAGAAAGGGAATATCATCCACCTTTCTTGGATACGGCATTCGATACCTGTAAGGACTACTAGTTCCACATTCCTTTTCCATTCGGCCAACTTTTTCAACAACTGTTATTTGAGTTGCATTATATATGAAAGTTGTCAAGGCCTCTTTGAGATTCCTTCATTCTTTTATTAATGCATTTTGAGCTTCTGCCATTTCATTGATGCGATTCTCTATAGTTGCTTCGCGTTCTTGACTCCTCCCTGCCATATGCACTGCAGCTTGTCCACTTTTCGATGAAATAGTAACTGGAGTCGAGCAAGAATAGGCTGACGTAACAAGACTCATGGAAAAGGGAGAGAATGGAGCTTCATTGGACTTTTTCATGCCCCTTGTAGCATCAATTGACTGAGGTGATGTTGATATTGGTGAATTTGTCTGAGATGGCATTGGTGATTTTTTCCTTTTTATTCTCTCGTCCATTTAGCTATCGGGGCATTCAAAATAGGGAAATCACGTGCTGTCAATTGTGGAGCTAATTGCTCAGGATAGATCACCGGAGGAGAAAGTTCGGGATTCCTTTTAACCATGTTACGTGTTATCGGCCCTTTGATTCTTAACAAAGGCTGATTCATTCTAGAAATTCTGGCATTTCGTGCTCTTGCCTTACGAGATGTCACAACGTTCCAGCCCGCATCAATTTCTGATGATTGGGGTGAAGCAGAAACAACCCCAGCTGTTACTTGAGCCATGCTACCTTCACTTGCTTGATTTGGTTTGTATTCTATCACAAATCCTGTCGGGATGAATCGGAGGTTCGATTTTCTTATAGGAGTTGCCATGAGTAGTAAGTCGTAGTCAGGTTTTAAAAACCTTCAACACAAAACATAATTATAATTAGTAGATGAACAATTGAAGGGATCTATCTTAGAGCTGAAGGGGAGGATTTTCTCACTGAGAGTCACCATTTTTGCATCCATAGGACGCCAAACTGTGATAAAAGTTTATAGAAATTTCATTGTTAATATTTAAATAAGACAATAAAGATAGTCCCCAATAGAGTCGCCATTTTGTTTCGAACAAGAAATAAATGAATTTGATTTGGGAAATTATCTTATTTAAACATAACAGAGAAAGGGTATTGAGAACATTCATCACATTTTATTGATACTGAGTTCATTTACATCCTCTTTAAATCCCTTGATTCTAAGATAGATCATTTGAAAATAAACGACTTATGCTTTAAATATCAAGAGTTCATTTCGACAGCCTTTCGACGCCTATTTCGATCATCTCCTAGGTCTTAAGAGGAATGTCGATCCGATTGACGAATCTTCAATGAAATAGAGATTTCAGCAGCATAACAGTGCCTGTTCCAGTCATCCCCTAAGACTTAGGAGGAATGTCGACCCGATCGACTGATCTTTCTCTTCTGAACCCGTGAATAGAAGAAAACCTGAAGAAAGAAAGCCTGACACATGGATTTCGGCAGCATAACGGCCCCTCATCTTCATAGACTACAGGGCAGCTTGGTTGCGTGGACCCATGTAATTGATATTGGTTGCGTTGTCTTGCATAAATGATAGGAGACTCTTCTCCTACCTTCAGTCTTCTGCTCCGCTCTACTCTTAAAAATCTTCAATTACCCTTAATGAAGGAGGGAAAGGGGTATTTATAAACCCTCGCATGTGTGAAAATCTTGATCTTAGCGATGTGGGATAAATCTTTTAGTGCTTTAGATCACTCTGCAAAGGACCATTTCGACAGTATGTTTTGGGGTCCCGCACAACTGATATTTCCATTGCGCAGACCTACGCAAGGCATATCGATTGAGTGGGCCCACGTAACTTATATCAGTTGCGCGGTCCTGTACACCCCTTTCAAAGCTATCTCTTTTCTCTTCTTTTCAAGGGTTCTTTCTATCTCCTTATCTCTCCTTGCTTCAATCTTTCATCATTTTTTATGCCTCCAAAGTATGAAAATCGTCATCACAGGGAGGGGTACTTGTCTCGACTCTTGATGGCCACCGAATCCATGCATTAAATAACAGGTGTAACCTGAAAGTGCCCTGGTTTGTTAATTAGCATGAGTGTTTAGTCAATAAGATAAGTAAGCCCCATAGGAAGATTGTTCAAGTGTCTGCCTCAACAGGATAAATGACCAAACTCATCAAAGGTAAACTTAGCCTCACATCCCATGTCCCAAAACACCATGTATATAAAACCCTTAAAAATGGATAAAACAACTTAGGGTTTAAGGTGAGAAAACCATTTTATAAAATTAGGAAAATCTCCAAGTTTTCTGCCATTGTCGATTTATCGATAAGTAGTTCAATGAAATCGAACTGTGTTATTGATGTCCTCGAAACTTACTCGATATTATCGAATTGAGGACTTTAGATGTCCAACAACCACAATGAATTCTGGACTGAATTATTGATGAATCGATGGAATGTTCAATATCATTGAATTTTGAAACTCGAGTTCATCAAGACGGCTCTATCAAATCAACATCTGGTCAATTATGTCCAATATACTGTTAAGGAAATCATGTGATTTTTAATATCTCAAAGAGAGACTCAATATCCTCAAAATTCAAACCCCAATGATATCGACGGACCTTCGTTAATATCGGATTAGGACACAAATCTGACCAGTAAATTTCAGGTAAATTCTTTCAAGTATCGAGGATCTCTCAATCCAATCGATATTCAAATATCGATTATATCGAGACTAGGTCGATGTCATCGAAATAGGACATAAGCTGTCTAGCAAACTTATAGGAAAATTTCTTGAAAATATTGATTAATCAACACTGTTATCGATATCATCGACATTCAAATTTAGATGATATCGAGGGATGCTTGATCATATTAATACTATTTAAGTTTCAAAGGCAGTCGGCTCTCATGTTTTCAAATGTTAAGAAATCGAATCATGCGTCAATGAAATCGAAGTTCGATATCCGATCACATCGAAGCATGTTCGATATCCAAGACCAGTTGGCAAAAAGGGTTTAAAAGTGTTTGACAAATTAAGTTCGTGTCATTGAGCGACAATTTGATGCTATCAAGAGTATACGCTCGATGATATCAAAGCCTATTCGATGATATTGAACTCTGTAAAAAATATGATTGTTTTATTTCTGTTGGAATTTTTTACCTATTTAAAAAGAGCTTACCTTTGGTTGTTTGTAGCGAAAATAGGTAGAGCTTTTGAGTGTTTAATTCAGATCATATACCTTAAGCATTTTTCTCTCATGGGAGTTCATTTTCCAATCCACCCTTATCATTGATATTTAATAGAATGGATTGGGGAATGAACTTCTGCATTCAAGGATCCTTCAGCTACCACCTTAATAGTAAATCATTGAGCCGGGATACCTTGAATGCTTATATGATTGGAATCACTCTGTTTCTAAAATAAGAAAATATTTAATAGATTAGGATTCCAACATAACCTTGACCCAACCCATCGCCTTACATTGGAGTATCATCTATGTTGCAGTTCAAGGGATTCTTCATCATCAAAGGAAGAGATCTTAATCAATGTGCTAAATGGGGCTCATCTACTTATCTGTAAGTCATTAGAGTCTAGAGACCCTTTTGATAATTCCTTTTGTAGGATTGGGTCAAAGGTGCTTCTCACCCCTTTCAAGTCCTCATAGGAGGCCTCCGACGGGAGAGTACGTGGGGGTGCTATGTGTTGACCCTTGCTCTTGCTCTGTGGAGAGCAAAAACTATTAGGTTCCTTGTGTGGATCCTTGACCTGTGTGGTCTAAAACCTAGGTGTTGTGTATTGACCTTGGCTCTTATGTAGGGCATAAACTGTTAGGTTCCTTGTGTGGATGCTTGGCCTATGCGGCCTAAAATTTGGTTGCTTTGTGTTGACCCTTGCACCTGTGTGGGACATAAACTTGTGTCTTATGGAGACATGTTAGGTACCTTGTGTAGGTGCTAGAGTCAGCCTTGTGTAGGTTGTATTGGTTTGAAGTGAACCTGATTTGAAACCTCTGTTAGTGAGATCCTATACACTTTAGGGTTGAGTGCATCTGCTGAAAGTGGAGTAGACACGTAGTCGAACCACTATGAAAATGACTGTGTTTGGGATTGCTATTTTCTCTTACTTCTTGTGTGATTTCTCTGAATGTTCTCATAATGCATGTTTACGTGATTACCTAGAACTAATTAGAATTACATCTCTCACACAGTCACATTAATTATGAACTATGTTATACGGCTTGTTTATGTTTTGAATAGTCTCATGATTGAATCCTCTATTTGGCTTAGAACCAATAGAGTTACATTAAAGAAATCCTGCTAATTGTATATTACTGCAGGATAGGGTTAATAGGTTCTAAATCATCATAAAATTTTAGAAACTCCTATTCACCCCCTCTAGGACATCTTGGCATATTCCCACTTCAACTGAAGCGGTCATTACAGCAATTTCAATTGGTTTCAAAGTAGGTCTCTCTTAAGGGCTTCATAGGTCTCTCTTAAGGGCTTCACCTCCTTGAGAGTGATCTTGACCAAAGTTGGTAAAATGGTCAAAGGAGAGGGTTGATCTGTAACTAAACCTCCTGTATTTGATGGATCAAATTATGCGTATTGGAAGGCTAGAATGCATTACTTTCTGAGATCTTTGGATCATGATATTTGAGACATTGTTGAAAACGGATATGTGCTGCCAACTAAACAAATAGTACTTGAAAATGGCACAACCATATCCAAACCAAAACTTAAAGAAAAATGGATAGCTTTCGATAAAGAAAAATAAATTGCTGAAGTAAAAATAATGAATGCGATTTACTATGCTGTGTCCCAAGAAGTCTTCAATCAAATCAGTATGTGTGGAACATCTAAAGAAGCATGGGACTTATTGGAAACAACTCATGAGGAAACCGACACAGTAAAAAAATCCAAGCTGTAACTCCTAACATCATAGTTTGAAAGTCTCAGAATGGAAGAGCATGAGACCTTCATGGAGTTTTTCACAAAACTAAACATCATCTGTAACTCCATGGGTGGATTAGGAGAAAAATTTCTTGTTCCAAAAATTTATAGAAAAATTCTGAGATCCTTACTGGAACGGTTTAACTCAAAAGTTACAGCCATTGAAGAATGTAGAAACATAGATGAAATGAAAGTAGAACTCGTAGGCTCCTTACAAACATTTGAACTACACTTCAAATAAATTTCTAAACCCAAAAATACTATCCTCAAAACTTCAAAGAACACTACAAATGAGGAAGATGAAAGTGAAAGGGAGAATGAAGATGATGAAGTGAATCTTTTGGCTCAACGGTTTAGAAAATTCTTCCATAAAAATCGTGGCCAACCATTTAAAGGAAGACAGTTGGACAACAAACATTTTATAGGTAAATCTGGTAAAAGGTACAAAGAACCACAATGCTACACTTGTCGAAAGTTTAGACATATGTCCACTGAATGCCTAAATAGGAAAACCAAAGGAAAGGCAATGGCAGCCACACGGGATGATACTGAAGAGTCAAATTTAGAATGTAGTGACTCAGAGAGTGATGGAGATAAAAAATCCTTGGAAATTCTTATGGTCTCTATAGCCTCTAACATTCCCATAAAAACTAAGAAAATCAAAGAACCTTAAGCCACTGAATCATTTCCATCCGATGATGAGGAAACAGAGAAAGAAGAAGAAGAGAAGGATAAACTGTAGGATGCCTATAATCAGCTTTATATCCATAGCATCAATATGCTTAAAAAACTTGAGATTAGTGAAAATAAAAATAAATTGCTATAAATGGATCTAGATAAAACTTCAAAAGCCAATACACACCTAATCAATGATCTACAACAATACCATTCTGAAAATGATAAGTTGGAAAGAGTCAATCTGTCCCTCAAATCAGAGTCATCAAAACTGACTAAACAAATTGATCTATTGAAAGAAGAAAATGTGCATTTGAAGAATGAGAATCACACACTCATGTTTGATGTAGAGAAATCCAGAAAATCTATTGAACTGAATTATAAATTTTCCTAAAGTAGTTGAAAATTAGAAAAACTGTAACACCCGGAATTTTTGCCAACCTGAACTTTAGACGTCCTTAGGCAATGGGTCAACCATATCACTCTTAGAGCTCAATCTCAAAGTCTAAACATCGCTTTTCAACCCATTTCCTTCAAAATATCACCTTTCACCACCTCATTCTTTAAATTTCTCCAAGTACTTTCATATTAGACACAAATCCTAAAGTTTAAAAGGTGAAGAACTATACTTAAACTAAAACTTACTGTAAATGGTACGTACATGAATAAAATGGTATTTTAACTATTTAATTTTTATAATTTCATAATGTAGATAGGTTATTTAAATGTATTATCTTCTTCTACCCCAAAATCATATATTGTACATCACGTAACTCATTCCAGTTTACAAATGAGACTCGATAAATGCCTCGACAGATTCATGGGCCCAAACGACTCAATTCGGGGGGACCCGAGGTGGGTCCCACATGTTTTCGGCATCCTCGGGGAGGGGGGGGGGGGGGGGGGGGGGGGGGGGGGGGGAGGACATCGCCTCTGGGGTGAGCCCTCACCAAATTGGTCAGTGACCGGTGAGGTCCTCGCCGGTTTGGTGAGGCCTCGTCCGTACAGCGGTCAGGCAGCCCATTTTCTACATTTTTTTTATACATTTTTCTAAATTAAAAAAATCATATCTCCTTCGTTATAACTCAGAATTAGGTGATTCAAAAACTATATTGAATATAAATGAGTTTAGTTATATATAAAAATATGTGAAAAATACAGTAAAATATTTAAGATAGGTTAAAGTAGGAAGTTGTGACAACTATCTGAAAATCACTTGTTGGACAGCTGCTGCTTCTGGAATTTTTAGAATTTTTTTATAACTCCAAATCTTATGAAATTTCATGGATATAGGGTAAACTTGATGATGAATCATTATAAAAATAATTAAAATAATGTGATAACTAGAAGTGTCCAAAATGGGGCATAGAATGGCCCTAGGACAGTATTCTACCATAATTAGGGTAGAATTTGGTTAAGTACCAAACTGAATTCTTAGTAGAATTAACTTGAACCACTTTAAATATGAACTACAAGACCCAAAATGAGTAGGATCACTAACACTATGTTACCTAGAAACCTAGGATCAATCTCTAAACCCAGTTGCTCTCGGGAGCATTCAGAAACTTCGTATCGAACCTGGACCGCACGTCGAAAGTTCGATAGCAATGAACTTAGACCATTATGACCGCCTAGTTGGACTTGATTATCACCTTAAAAATTAAGGCCAAACGATGTCCTGGGACTGTTTTCTTGAGTCTGGAGTGAAGAGAGTGAGAAAGCGAAGATTTTTAAAAAATTAAATATAATTTTAAGTAATCTGAAAGGTTTCGCTTGCGCGTTATTTCTAAGCATTTTGACTATTAGATTTTGACTGAAATTTACCCTCGGATCAGGATAGGTGGCCCTTACATGTCATAGTACTTGTAGCTCTGATTGAGTTCCCGTAACTGTTGAACTGAAACTGGTCCACCACGGTCGATCTGAAAACCCGACCGGACTGAAAACTTAGCTTGACCTAGATCCAATATTAGAGAGCTTAAGTCCGACCGCATTTAGTAACATGACCTCCAGAAGTGCTCCGTTGGATTGGAACAGGCCCGATTTGGTTATAACCTAAGTATACCTTGGCCCTAGGGCTATTTCCATCGCTTTTGGGCTTATAAAAAGGCCTTAAACCCTCTCTCACAAATCCCATATGAATTTCAAACCCTAGCTAAGAAAGAGAGAGAAAGAGAGAAAGAGAGTTAGAGTTTTACCCAGGGATTCTACCCTGCTACTCCACGTGCTTCAACACCCCTACCGTATCACTATTATGGCGTTTCTGATTCCATTCTTGGGTAAGAAATCCTAACCCTAACCTATTTTGGAGCTTAGAATAGTTAAGTTTTGTTGTAGCTAACCTATATTCATGCCTTAGGTTCCCTATCCACCGTTGACGAAGACTTGTCGTCTAAATCATATCTGTTACGCGTTTTCTGATTTAAGGTGCAGACTATATATTTTAGGTTATGGATTTCAAGACTTTTAATGTCGGTTAATGATATATTACAGACGTGGATGCTATTTCACATGTATAAAGTGTTATCCATTTCATTTTTCAGTTATACGTTAACTGTGTTGAATATGTTGTATTCCTTGTATTTGTAGAAAATACCGTATACGTATGAAATATGAATTTAAGTTTGCCATGATTAACTGCCATCTATGTATGCTAGATGTATGTGTAACAACTCCTGGGATAAAGGTTTCATCCAAATACATGATATACCAACGTATGATATGTATTTAGTATGTGTAGCCTAAGTGTATGTGAAAATGACTGAATGAGTATAGAGTTTGTATTCGTGCTTGCCATGACAAATTATCATGGATATATGATTATTGTATGGGTGACTACCCTTTGACGAAAGGACTTGCCTTAATACTTATGCTAATGAATACATAATATGTATGTTGTAATGTGTAGACTAAGTGTATGTAAAAGTGTCTGAATGAGTTAGTAGTTAGTAAGATGTACCTGTATGCGGGTTGAGATATGATTCTTAACTACATCAATGATGTGTATGCTTTCCTCCATGTATTTTATATTGCATATGTGTGGATTCATGTTTAGGTTGTATTCCATAACATGCAGAAATAAAGCCGTGAAGGTTGATGGGGGAGTGGTGTAACGATTCAGTGCAACAGCCCTGGCAGCCCTAAAGCGGACAATATCTGACCTTTGATTGTATAATTTGAAATATGATCCATTTAGTGCTTTGACTATATCATTGAATAACATGTCATAATTGAATGTGATTGGGGCTATTGTATAGTCCAGGTAATCGGTAACAGTCTTTAAATTGGTGGTTGAGATTGTTTTCGCCACACAGGATGTGTTCGACGAACCCGAGTCATACTTGGGATGTTCGACAGTGGTTAAGCCACATGGAGTTCCATGTCATTCCACTCAACATGCGCTTGGCCTAGTTGAGCTTATCAACTAACCCGATTGACCGATGTATGTTTGTAACACCCTGAAAATCGGGGGTCATGTATAAACCTAACTCCCGAGTTCCAGACCATCACTTATGCAACAAAAATGATTATGATTCAATGTTGTCTGAGTTAAAGCATTCACATGAGTAAAAGTATACCAAAACTGTAATTCATACTCCAGATTCAGTGATAAAAGCAAGCGGAAGACTAAAGGATATACATATCACTGTATGGAAAACAAAATATATCTCAACTGTCTCCAAAGTATGAATACATCTCTGAGTCTCATATACATGTAAATAAACAGAAATCAAATGTCAAAAATAGTCCCACTGAAAAGTCCTGTCAATCCAGGCCACCTAAGCAAAGCCGTCGTGGTACTGCATATATGAGAACTCGTCCTGGTCCTCATCATAATCCGGCTCTGCCTCCTGAATCGCTGCCTCACCTACATCTAAGACAGGGTCTGGTGGGTGTTGCAGAAACCATCTCGTAACGTGGGAGTGAGTAGCTAACTCAGTGGAATAATAGAGCAAAGATTAGCATGTTCTCAAATCAATCATGCGATAATAGTAAAGCAGTAAATCAAACATTCTTAATATTGTTGTTAATGCAATATGACGTGATATGATGGATGCCCTCACCGACGATCTCCCTCATATGGCACCATCTTATGCCCACAGCATGCTTTCGTCCCACAGTGCTCCACATCTTCCAGGCACATGCAATGTGATGGTGCTATGATTACCGAGTTATTATTAGTCCTTTTCATACAGCAGGATTGGAAAACTAAGGTACTTCCCTTATATCAATCCCAACGCAGATCCTTTCTAGGGTCGTCACTCCTAGTAATCTCATATATTTTGTAGGTCGTTGCAAGGGTTGCCAGGGCTATTGCTCGCACTCGTTGCACCGCTCCCCCATTACCTTATCAATACAGGCCTACTGTACTCTCATTACTACGGAAGGGTCGTCGCCTCCCGTAGACTCAGAATACACTCGCGGTCACTACAAAGGGCTCATCGCCTGATCAGTGTGGGCCGACAGTAAGAATATAGTGTCTCATACCACCATAATCTGTTCACGAGTCATAGGTGCTCACTGGTCACTACGGGGAGGTTTTTGGCCCCAGCGTAGGCCGACAATTTGACCACGGTGTCCCATACCACCATGCCCGGCTCATGAGTCTTTATGGATCAAGGTACCATGGTTAATAGGGTTTACAATGGTAAGTTCAGTACCCTAGGTTCAAGCAGTTATGACTCATACAAGATGAACATACAATGGCTAGTCGAGTTACTTGACGGGCTCGACTAGCACGAGAGCATCTCAAGTCGAACGACATGAAGTGCATAAAACACCTCGTGTGGCCTAACCACTACCGCCAACTCCAAAACACGACTCGCGTTCATCGACGCGTCGTTCGTGGCAAAGATAAGCCAACCATGAATTTACTCGGTTGCCGACTGCCTGGACTAGGTATAGTCCCAAACATTTATGAATTCACATCAGCAATCATCTAAGAGTCATAGAAATGAAATACAACAATGTGAGCATGTTAACACATGTTATAACATACAACTTAAGTAAAACATCTAACACATGCATTTCATACATATAATGAAATCATCCATATAGCCAATATATAGGAAATCATTTACATCAGCATATTATTTGAGAATTCAATCTCAAAATAATTCATAACACCATTTAATTCAATACATACTAATACAAACATTTATACAAACACTTAGTCTACACACTCAAGTCTACATATAGTATGTCGACTCAAAGTGCGCATTTGGGTGAATCTCTTCGCCAAACTGATTATGCACGCATTCCTAATATCCTAATGCGACAAGAAGCTATGTCAATCATATCAGCAAAATATGGATGAAAACAGTATTTCCTACAAATGACTAAAATGCCCTAAATCTCATATTTTTCGTCTGCTTACGAAACAGGAAATGGACAGCATGTTGTACATGTCAAACGGCATTACCGTCGATAATCTACTATTAAACGACATTGAAAGCGTTGAAAATAGTCAATCAAAGCGTCTAGAATCCGCACCTTTTATCCTAGAAGTGTATTGATTTGAACTGAGCGTATACGCTTCGTCTACAGCGAACAGGCAACCTATTTCACAAGATGTATAAGCTACCATGCTAGGGAACCAAAGGAACCTTAAATCAGCAAGTGTTTGGGGTCTTTTCTTACCTAGAAATGCGGCGGAATCACCAGAAAAGTGATGAGGAGCGTTGCTTAAGCACGTGCAACAGGTAGTGCAAGCAGCAGGAAATTCTCTCCCACTCTCTCTCACAATCTCTCACCTTTTCTCTCACACCAGCTAGGGTTTCTAGCAAATTCGGATGGGTGAGAGAAGTGAGGGTTTAAGCCCCTTTTATAATCTAAAACATGCCCAAAATAGGCTTGGGAACAATGTTTACTTGATGCCTAACCAAATCGGGGCTATTTCAGTCCAAAAAGATATTTCTGGAGGTCTCCTGGCCGAACGCGATCGGACTTAAGTTCATTCACGTCGGATGTCGCTCACATCCCATTTTCAGACCAGTAGTGTTCGTAGATCGCACATGGCGGTCCAGTTTCCGTTCAGCGGTCATCGCACGTAGATCAGGTCTACAAGTCTCATGATATGAAATAGAAAATTTTCCTGATCCAAGGGTGTAATTTGGCTGAATTCTAATGGTCAGAATGCTTAATAATAACGCGCCAAGTCGTGTGCCAGATTTAAATTTCAAATTCCAAATCTAACCCTATTCTCACTCTCTTCACTCCCGGCTCAATGAAATAGCCTCTAAATGTCGGTTGGACTTGATTTTCGAAATGATTGTCAAGTCCAGCTAGGCGGTTATAACGGTCTAAGATTGTAGGTATCAGACTTTCAACGCACAGTCTAGATCCAATACAAAGTTTCAAAGAGATCCTGAGAACAAACCGGTTTAGAGTTTGATCCGAGGTTTTAGAGTATTATAGCGTCATTAGTTCTACTCGTTTTGGGTCTTGTAGAACGTATTTAAAGTGATCAGGGACTATTTCCCAGCTACCCTAGCGTTGCGCTAACTAACTTACATTTATTTTCCAAAGGAATTAATCCTACGCGATTTCTGGTCGAGTTGGTACTCGAGTCCAAGTAAGGATTTTTCCAGGGTATTACAATGTTCCCCATGTTTGGTCGCTACTATTTGAATCTAAGACACAGAACTTACTAGTGAAACTCCCGTTAACCTTGGTACCATGATCCCCTAAGACTCATGAGCTCGATATGGTGCTATGGGACACCGTGGCTGAGCTGTCGGCCTACGCTAGGGCGACGAGCCTCCCCGTAGTGACCAGTGAGCACCCTACTCTCGTGAGCAGATTATGGTGGTATGTGACACTATATTCTTACTGTCGGGCTACATTGATTGGTGATGAGCCCTCTATAGTGGCCTCGAGTATATCCTGACACTGCTAAGGATGACGAGTCTTGTTGTAGTATTGAGGATATAACTAGGCCTGTATTGATTTGGTGACGGGGGCGTGGTGTAACGATTTCATGCAACAGCCTTGGCAGCCCTTGCAGCGACATAGAAACGTAACATCGTATGAGATTTTCTAGGACTTATGACCCTAGAATGGATCAATGTTTAGGAATTAATATAAGAGAGGTGTCTTAGCTTCCCAATCCTGCTGTAAGAAAAGGACTAATAAGAACTTGGTAATCATACTCATGACATCGCACTGTATGTGTCATTGGCATTGGTGTGAGAGCACAGTGGTAGTGATTCATGCCGCGATCGTTAGATGATGTTGCATGAGGGAGTTTGTGGTGAAGGCATGCATCATTCCCTCATATCATTCTTGCATTAACAAGAGTATATAGGACATGTTTGATTGTATTGCTTTATCATTACTGCTTGAATGACTTGATAACATACTAACCTTTGCTATATAGTACCACTGAGTTGATCACTCACTCCCACGTTACGGGACGGTGTTTGAAACACCAACCAGTCCCTGTTTTAGTTTTAGATGATGGCGATGCTTGCGAAGCAGAGTCGGACTTTATGATTATGAGGAGGATTTCTCCTATATGCAGTTCTCAGGCGGGTTCATATGAACAATGCCCTGATTGACGGGGATTCAGGGCTATGTTGGTAGTGATTTATCACTTTTTGATATATGTATTTGGAGACACGTCTTGTAATTATGACCTGGTAGAGTATATATATCATGGGGACTTATGTTGATTTATATATGTATTTCAATCTTCCGCTCGTGCTTTCAGACTGTTCTTGAACTATGTTTGCTTTTTTGGTTTAATCTACCTCATGTTTTATGCCCTAATGCCGAAGACATTCATCCATCATAAAAATGCTGCATAAGTAATGTTCTGTAACTTGGGAGCAGAGCTTCTGCTCGACCCCCGATTTTCAGGGCGTTACAAAAACTCTTAGGGATGGAAAGACTTGGAAGAGAGTGGATTAGGATATGACAAATTCAATCAAAATTTAAAAATGCAGCACCAATGTTTGTGAAATCAATTGCATCAGGAAGTAAAACAAAAGCTACCTCTATCTGTCATTCATACGGAGACTCTGGACATTTCAAATTTGAATGTAATGCTCCAAGGTGGACTCAATCTAATTCCGGACTAAACCATACTGGTAAATACAGACAAACCGGAAAATCAATATAGAATGCTAAGAATCCACTAAACAATATGGCAAGAGGAACACATCCATCTCCACCTAGAATGACCAAGAGAATGAAGGAGCTATTAGATTAGGTGGCTGAATTAAATAAAAAATAAATTTATGAAATGAGGAAACATGGTTCAGTTACCCAACTTGATTAATGAAGCAAAAAATATCATAGTAAGAAATCCTGTCACAAAATGGGTAGTGAAAGAAAAGAAAAATTTTCTTGTTACTCACTCAAATCATATAATAGGCAATAATGCTAAGTGGTACCTGGATGGCGGATGCTTTAGACATGTCACGGGTGACAAATCTCTTCTCACAAATTATTCAAATCTTGATGATGGGATAGTCACCTATGGGGATGGAAGCACCACTAAGGTAATAGGGCAAGGAACTATCAAAGGAATAAATATGCTCAAAAATGAGAATGCCTTTTACATAAAAGGATTGAAACATAATCTTCTAAGCATTTCTCAAATATGTGACAACGAGCATGTGGTTACATTCAACAAGCAAGAATGCGAGATCCTAGACCTATCAAGTAAACCAGTGATGAAGGGTTGTCGCACAAGTGACTACCGTTATGTCATTAAAGGAAATGGGAAGGACGATCCATATGCTTAATAACAATCGAGCATGGAAAACATGTCCAAGCTAAAACATCTAGGTTTGGATGAATGCATGCACATGATGCAAAATTTTTTTTATGATTATCATGATATATTAGAGGTTTCTATACCTTAAGAACTTCTTTTTGTGCATAAACATTATTGATGTTTATAATTTTGGATGGTACAATGTTTGTACAAATTTTGATGTGTAAACAGACTGATATGAAAATACACTGAGTTATACATATATGAAAGAACATCGAAGTACTAAAGTAAATGTCATACACCTTCTCTTCGATAAGACTATCAATGAATTGAATGGATTCTTAATTAGATCGAACAAATATCAATATCATCGACGCCCCTTCGGAATCAGAAGAGTCAAATATTCTAGAATATTATCCAGGACCTCTTCGATAACATTGAATGGGGTATATCGATTTCATCGAGAAAAACTTCGATGATATCAAAGGTCACTGCCCAATAAATAGTGGGCGAGCGGGAAAACTCACTTTTATTATCCTCTCTCACTGTCCGACTTCTCTAGGAGTTTCTTCCGTGTTTCTCTTCTTTTGTCGACCGTCTGCCATCTAGTGTGACTTGAATCAGGTAATCTCTTGCACATACTCTTGATTCCTCAACGGACACTTCATTGTATTAGGGCCCTTCTAGATGGATTGACAACCTTCAGTTGGAATTTTGGGTTGGTCCTCATAATCTTCATATTCTTTTTTGTATTCAAATAAGTAAGGTGAAAGGAAAGTCTCCTGTCATTGGTGAGTCATCCAGGCCTACTAGAAAGAAATCCTTTGCCTCAAGAGAAAGAGGAAGGGCTCAATCTCAATGAACCCCTGCACACCCACGGAGCTCCTTTACTTGACAATCGTCTCGTAGGGAAGCTCCAGCTGTGGCACCTGCACCGCCTCATACAGTTGTGGGTCCTCCACACATTCTTGAAAAGTACTCAGGGAGGTGCTCAGTGTATGAGTGTAGGATTGACAGGGAATGCATAAAACCCTATAATGTGGAAACCCTGTTAGAGGTAATCGACTGAATGCCTCTTCTTGATTTGGGGGGTCCATGTCATGATGAGCGGACCTACCGCTTTCTTGCATATTGTCATTCTCCAACATTAGATCCACCATCTACTGTTGTCACAGTTGGGGATGATAATGTTGACATTACTACAGAATCAATCGCTAGCATTTTCGATCTAACTGTGTCTCCAATTGGGTTATCTGACCTTGATCTTGAGAATCCAATCACTCGGTCTACAATTACAAAATTCCTGTGTCAGGATCGAGATATCCCATGGTACCAAGGGAATGAATTAAAGGTGAAATTTATGCACCCTCGATACCGAGTCTTGCATGAGATATTCTGCTCAAATGCTTACCCTCGTGGACCTAATCATGCTGATCTTATCGGGTTCATGGTCATGGTTATGTATTATGTTGCCACTGGAGTCAAACTGTGTCTGCCTACCTTGATCCTTCACCAAATAGCAAGTGTCATCCACCAGTCCTGTCATGCACCAAACTCGAAAATCAGGCTCACAAAATTTTTGATCACCGAATCTGATGTCAACGCTTCCGTAGTACCCCATTCTCAGTTTCCAGCATCCATATGCCCTGGGATCCTACGAGGAGGATTTTTTAATGTACATTTACTCGTAATAAGAAAAATCACAAGTTTACCCAAATCACAAAGGCAACATCACCATCACATATCCACTAATATAAACATTTGAATACAATGCTGAAAGGGAAATACATATGTCAAAATCAAAGCTCCAGAAGTCATCTAGGTGCTCCAAGCTCCACGCTCCTGCAACTAAACATAACCTGCACGCATCTATTGTACATAGGCTTATAAAAAGCTTAGAGGGTGGTGTAAGTGTGTGCACCAAGTATTCAATACAAATGCCATAATCATACAATATCAGAAATACTGGTAAGTTCATGAATCATATGATATCAAAGTAAGCGGAAATATTGATAAGTCCATGAGTCAAACAATATTAGAGTACGCAATGCAGATCGACTATGTAAATGCAGAATCATAAAGAGCTATATATCAGATGCCGAGGATACAATGCAATATAAAATTTCTGATGAGTTCACGAATACCGTCAGCTGTATCTAGACCATATAAATACAGAAACATAGTAACCCAAAAATCCATATGCTGCAGATGTAATGTAATATACAGTGTGAATGGAATGACCATGCTGAAGTGTGAAATCGGAATGATAGTACGTAGTATCGTAGGCTATGGGGTCCGTCACAAGGGACTTCTATCCAAATCAGTCTTATACTTAATTTGGATATTCAGACTCATGTGATAAACTCCTGATCTCAGGTTAGTTGCATGCCCCAACCAAAATCCTAGCCATTGTGAAGGTACACGTAACAAATAATTATGCACCACCAGCCCGAGTGGATATCGAATGAATGAATATACAACTCCTGCTCCACAAATCAGTATTATATCTTTGGGATCATCACCGAGGTCTAGTACACTCTACATGCAATCACCACTCACTATATGTGCAACCATGCAAGTGGAAGAGACCTCACTATCCGTTTGGCCAATATTCAGCCAATATCTACCTGGTACGTCGATAGTGGACCAAATCACAAGATGGTCAAACTCAGCCTAGCTATGCCCCTACCCTAGGGTAGGTAAGGCCACTCCCCTTCCTAACCGACCACGATACAGTGGGAGACGCGACCTAATTATATTTAGCACTCGAGGGCTCATGTATCCACTCTGTCTCGACGTTCGGGAGTCTCCTGGCCACGGAGATTTAGGGATTTTCGCCTAAGGCCATCTATGGTAGCCTGATGCTAATAACATATTTTTGGTGTCCCATCTGACCATCCACGATATACTTGTGGAGGTTACGACCCTGATGTTGCTAGGGCGTACAGTAATCATAACACATAATGCAAGATGCATAAATCATACAATCTAGTCATGCATTAATCCTGTGCATACCGTGCGCTCAAGTGAGACAATCTCTGCTTATCAGGGAGTCTCATAACAACCTGCCCAATGAAATATGCAACGGTCAGCCACATCTAATAATAGACATGCAGATGATGCGTATAGGTATGCATCATGATACCATACTCATAATCGGTAATAACAATTGACACTGATAATTGACATCGATAATTGGCCTATACAATTAGCCTCGACAATAGGAATCGGCCTCGACACATAATCGATCTCGACATAAGGCGGGGTCCATAGATGAAAGGTCGATGATGGTCCAAGCAATATCAAAGGGGCCCATTTGTTTGCATTAACCCACTAGAAAATGATGAGAATGAGCCTAACCAGGCTTAAGGGAAGGTCATAATGTGGACATTTAACCATCACTACCCATCAATGTGGACATTCAACCAACATTGCTCACACGAAGTGGCCCACATAGGACCGAACATACAGTGGGCCCACGGCCACACACAAGGGCCTAATTTATATTATCATGGGGCCTCACTCAAAGGCCCCAAATACATCAAATGAGTTAAATCAAATGGGTCGTATCAAATGGGCTGAATCACATGGGCTGATATAAATGGGCTGATCGAATGGGCTGAATTAAATGGGCCAATTCAAATGGGTTGAATCACATGGGCTGAATCAAATGGGCCGTATCAAATGGGCCAAATCACACGGGCTGATAAAATGGGCCGATCGAATGGACCGATTCAAATGAGCCAAATCAAAATGGCCAAGTCGAATGGGCCCAAACCAACCACACCATTCATCTATAGCTAGAGATCATTTTAGAGCATTATCACAAAATGAATCATATCTCAAGGATCATCTGGACCATACCATAAATGGCAGTGGTGATAATGATTTCCACTATTGAATTCCAGTGGGCCCCGCCATAGTATTTAATTTTCATCCAGTCTGTTCATAAGGTCACAAGGACATGAAAAGGGAGGGAAAAATAAATATTATATTGATTCAAAACTTTTGTAATCCCAAAAGGGGTATCAATGGTAGATGTTCAACTCCACTATTCGCTGTAGTGTGGTCCATCTAATAATAAGATATGAATTATTTTGTCACAAACCTGAGATGGGTTGCCAAAAGGATGAACGGTGTGGATGAAATACATCTATAAGGTGGGTCCCAACTATCCAGGATGCTGGACGACGTGACAAAACCCATACATCATGGTGGCCCCACATAAATAGATGGACGGTAGGGATACAACACATGCATTAAGGTGTGAATCCACTATCCCAACCAGGGACGGTGTGGATGAAACCATACATCACGATGAGTCCCACCGTCCAAATCTTTGGATGGTGAGGATCTCTCTTCTCATTAGAGCAGCTAACGTGAATACAGCTGCTGTAGGCATGGTGGGTCCCACGTGGGAGTGGCCCACCATAACAACTACTTTATAATATAATATATTATATAATATAATATAATATATATCTTATATATTAAATATGTGTGTGTGTGGGGGGGGGGGGGGGGGGGGAGTGGGTGAGAAGTGCCAGTGTCCAGACTCTCTGGATGCTGGATGAATAGTTAGATGGTTGGTGCTTGCATCATTGTTGGCTCATCTCCACATGTGTAGTAAGTGTGGAGTGGTCCCCACTCCCTGCTGACGTCAATATAAAGACATACATCATGGTGGGATCCACACGTGTGGCCCACATCATCTCCGGATCAAACTGATACTCGTGTTTTCCTTCATTCGGGCCCGTCCAAATGGACTAACATGTGGGCCACTCAGTGGACGACATGGATAAAGTACATACTTCATGGTGGGCAACACACACACACCATCATCCATAAGAGAGAGAAAGAGAGAGAGAAAAATGAGAAGGGGAGGGACCCCGCCACTATTGGGCCCTCTCTAATACAATGCATGCATCAAGTGGGTCCCACAATGAGTGGGCCCTTAGAAATTGAAATCAATGGTGGATCACCCACATTTGGCCTCCTTCTTTAGCTCCTTAGACTCCTATGCTCCTTGCCTTCAATTTTGATGGAGGTTGATGAAGAATGAATGGTTGAGATGGGAGATGAGAGGGTGAAAAAGTGGGCCACACTTGTTGTTTTGAGAAGGCTTGGAGATCTTGGACGTTTGGGTGTTTCTATTGGGGTTGGAGAGTGAAGATAGAAATAATAGAGAGAGAAATGATGAATGAAAATGGATGGAAGGAATGGTTGTTGTAAGACCCGTATCATAGTCTGTACCATTCAGTAGATTCCCACAATCCTCCCTGTTGAATTTCGACAACCCACGACCTGTAACCGACATTTGCACGCAACCCTGAGACACACTATTAACCCGAGCCGACTCAACCCGAAACTTATACCCTAGAGACCACGTGGTCACCGCGGTTCCGATGCCGCATCTCGTGTGCCGTTCCAATACTCAGGCCAGGAGATGTGGGTCCACATTCAGTTTGAGGAAAACGCTGTGTGTTGCAAAACCCAAAAGAATCTCTACCTAAATGTCACATCAATCCCATTAATGGTCAAGTACACATCACCTCACACCCCATCCCCAAGCAACCCTATAGGTCAACAATCCCTTACACAACCCATACCCTTTTTACACAATCTACCCCAAAAGTCAACAAACTCTTACACAACCCATCCCTCTCTCCCATCCATCACTCCATTCCATCTCCTCTCTCTCTCTCTCTCTCTCTCTCTCTCTCTCTCTCTCTCTCTCTCTCTCTCTCTCTTATTTTCCCCTTCTTTTCCAAGCAACCCAAAATAAAAAGAATCCCACGTCCAAGCTCTCCCAACCTCCATGAAAGAGTTTTGTGTGTGGCCCACTTCCTAACCCTCTCATCTCCCATCTCAACCTTCATTCTTCATCATCTTTCGCTGAGATTGAAGCCAAGGAGACTACCTTTCCATCGGACCAAGAAGGTTAATGGTGGGTGTTCCATAGGCTTAGATTTTTTGTATATTTTTGATGAGGGGCCAAGTCGGGCCTACCGATTGATGGTATGGATCCCACTTTGAACCCTACGTGTGGTTGATGGCCTACCATAATTCACATGATCATTCCATGATTGGGCCATTCTCTATGGACCCCATCATGATGTTTAATTTTCTTATACGAATAAGGGTCATCTAGACCTTGCTTTTGGCGGAGAAGGGACCTCCACCGTTGATTTTGATCATTGGGCCCACATGTAATGGGACCCACTTGATGTATGTTGTAAAAACATGGAAGGGAGGGCCCATAGTGCTGGGGTCCCTCCATCACTCTCTCTCTCTCTCTCTCTCTCTCTCTCTCTCTCTCTCTCTCTCTCTCTCTCCTCTCTTTCATTCTTGTTTGGTGATGATATGGCCGTGTAGCCCACTCGGATGGACCCCACCATAAAGTATGCATCTTATCCATGTCGTCCATCAAGTGGGCCCACCTGGCATCCCATAACCCATAGGCCTGGATGTAGGGAAAACAAAAATATCAGATTGATCCAAATCAGGTGGGCCACATCCATGTGGGACCCACCATGATATTTGTGTTATATCCAAACTGTCTAGCATCTAGGGATGCTGGACGTGGCCACATAGTGAAGTGTGAACTGACAGTGTGGTGTACTAACAAGCTAAAAATAATAATAATAATAATAATAATTAAATAAAAGAGAATAATAAATATAATATTATTATTATATATCCTATATTATCTCATATATATATATATATATATAATGGTGGGCCCTACATGGGACCCACCATGATATATGTGTTTTATGTCTGCCACCTGACAGCGTGGGCCCCATACACATGAGGACTCCACCCTGATGTATGAGGTGGGGACCCACCATTGTGTATGTGTTTTACCTACATTGTCCACTGTCCTTGGACAATGGGACCCACCCCACGTGTGGGGATACACCTTTATGTATGCATCTGCCCAGGCCGTCTAGGGCCTGGACATTGTTATGTTATTAATATTATATATATATATATATTATATTTATAAATAAATGTGGTGGTGGGCCCTATGTGGGACCCACCTATGTTGTGTGAAGTAGTAATAGATGCATCATCGTAGCTGCCTAGCTACTGTACTAACGATAACATGTTCTGTGGGTCCCGCCTGTTTCATCCACGCCGTCTATCTATGGGGCCCACCATGATGCATGTATTGTATCCAACCGTCCAACCATTTGAGATATCATTTTATGGCATGAGTAAAAGAATGGGTTAGATCTAAAGTTCAAGTTGACCCCACCATTGAAAATTGATGGGGACAGTGACATCCACCATTCAAACTTCTAAAGGCCACAATAGTTTCCAATCAAGCTAATATTTTTTTCACTTCATCCATCTCTATGTTAACTTATGAATAGGTCGGGTCTCAAAATGCATAAGGATGGGCCCGACTTGATGTATATGAGGCCCATTGGTGAGGCCCGTGGACGTGGTCCACTTAATGTATATGAGGCCCACTGGTGCGGCCCATGTGATATGGCCACTTGATATGTATGATGCCCAGATGATGCGGCCCACTCGTTATATATGAGGCCTAGCATCGAGGCCCCTAGACAAGGCAATGTGATGTGTTTGAGGCCCATGGGCGTGACCCATTTTGATGTATCCGAGGCCCATGGGTGTGGCCCATTGTGGTACATTCGAGGCCCTTGTATGAAGCTCGATGTGATGTTTGTGAGGCCCATAAGCGAGGCTCGATGTGATGTATGTGTGGCCGTTACATTGTGAATGAAATTGCTTATGTAGGCCACTCCTTAGAAGCAATGTTGGTTAGATGTCCACATTGATTGACAATAATAGTTAGATGTCCTCATTGTGACCTTCCCTTAGGCCTTGTTAGGCGGTTAACCCAAATAAGTGGGTCTCATTCGCCATAAACGGATGGCTCCGTGCTATCGGATTGGATATAACCACTGCCGAGGGCCGATCTTTATATTATGGTTCAATCAGCTATTCATATATGGACCCCGCCTTGCTTATCGGCCGATTATCGATGTCGATTATCGATGCTGATTATTAGTGTCGATTATCGAGGCCGATGTCAATTATCGGTGTCGGTTATCAATATCGATTATGAGTATATGACAACATAACATCATGAAACATGCCATACACACCATCTTTATTCTTGATATGAAGAGTGATTGATCATAGCACATGCCATTGGGCAAATTATTATGACACTCCCTAATGGGGGAGTTACTCATATGAGCACACAATACGCGCAGGATTACTGCATGACTAGGTAATGTGATTCATGCATTTCATATTGTGTGACATGTTTACCGTACGCCCTAGCAACATCAAGGCCGTAGCCTCTACCTGAGTATAGTGGTTGGCAAGATTGGATACCAAAAATCTTATTCTATATGGGGTGCTATAGATATCCCTTGGTGAAATTTCCTAAACCCTTATAGTACTAGGAGGTTGCTCCAATGTCTAAACTGAGTGGATGCATGAGCACCGAGTGCCGAATACCATGAGGTCATGCTTTCCACTATGTCGTGATCGGTTGGAAGGGGGTGTGGCCTTACCCCCCTGAGAGGAGGGGGCAAAGCTAGGCTGAGTTTGACCAGCTAGAGGAATGGGTCTTCTATCGACGAGACGAGCCCGATATTGACAGACAGATAGTGAGGTCTCTTTCACTCACCTTGTTACGCGTGATGAGGCGACAATCTTGTTTGGAGTGTACTAGACCCCAGTGATGTTTCAAAGTTGAGTTGTATTAATATATGGACTTAGATGAGGATTGGTGTGCTTGAATTGCATCTTGCGTCGCATGGCCTTGGTATGACCAACATCATTCATGTCTTGCATTGCATGGCCTTGGTATGGCTAATAGTATTCATGTATTCATCAGCATATTCCGCATTACTTTGATAATGCATAATGATATTATTATATTGCACACACACTTTCACCACCCTCTAAGCTTTCCATAAGCTTATGCACAACCATTACATGCAGGTGACATTGGATCGCAGTAGCGCTGAGGTAGAGCACATAGCAGATTACCTCGGAGCTTTTGTCTATCATTATTATATTTCCCTTTATGCACATTGTACTTATAAGTTTTTTATCATAGTGGAAATGTGATAGAGTTTTTAGTTGTTTTTTGTGGGTTATGCCTTGGTTATGCTTATTACGAATCAAATTGATGTTGAAAACCCCCTTGTAAGATCCCAGGATCAAAACCTGGTGAATGGGTGCTAGGAGCTGAGAATGGGGTACTATGGAGGCTATCGGCGTCAGATTCGGTGATCATGAATTTTGTGAGATCAATTTTTGAGTTTGGGGGGTGATAGTTGTTCTAAGGGATGGGAATGGAAAAGATTGGGTTGAGTTGAAATTTGTGTAAAGGAGGTATGGGTGGGGAGAGAGAGAGTTGACTTGTGAGGGGGTGAAGTGGCATGGGGTATGGGTGATGTACTTGAGATAGGGTGTGTAAACTTAATTGATTAATTGATGGGACATGTTGTAGAGATTCTCTCAGAATTTGGAATGAACGTGGGCCTACATCTTCTAGCCCAGGTATCGCGTCGACATGTGAGACGCGGCCTTGGAACCGCAGGGACGGTGAGGTCTCAAGGATACAAGTCTTGGGTCGAGCCGACTCAGATTGATACGATCTAACTCAAGGTCATGTGCAAATGCCGATTACAGATCGAGGATCGCCAGAATTCGACTGGGAAGATCGCAGAAGCCTATGGAACGGTACGGGCTAAGATACTGGTCTCACAACTCTCCCTTCCTAATAAAAATTTTATCCTCAAAATTTACTATCACGCAGGACAAAGCAAGGGAAGAGGAAGCATCATCAAGTATATATGTTAAGGCAAAATCAATCTACAAAAGGATAAAGATAGCGCTCTCTAATCTCAACCTCGCCCTCCTAAGATGCATCATCAATACTATGGTGATCGTAGTGAACCTCGGACCCCTGATCAGAGACTATCAAAATTAGAATGCTATGCAGCCTCACGATCTCAACAGTCGGGAGCTATATCAGAAAATCTTAAGGTTATTCGAACTCAGGGATCTAACCATTCTAAGTTCTCAACAATCATAAAGTGCATGGTAGCTATCAGCAGATATGTGTCGTTATCCTTAGGTATTCCCAAGTTATGCTCTGATAACATCTTTTATCATGCCTTAAACTTAGAAACTGGGCTCACAAAATTTTCAATCACCGAATCCTATGTTGACACCCTCCATAGTACCCCATTCTCGGCTCCCAGTGTCCATACGCTAGATTCCGATCTTGGGATCCTATGAGGAGGATTTTCCAATGTACATTTACTCGTAATAAGCATAATCACAAGTTTACCCAAATCACAAAGGTAACATCACCATCACATATCCACTAATACAAAAATTTGAATACAATACTGAAAGAGAAATACGTATGTCAAAATTAAAGCTCTAGAAGTCATCTACATGCTCCAAGCTCCATGCTGATGCAACCTAACATCACCTGAACGTAATTATCATGCATAGGCTTATAGAAAACTTAGAGGTTGGTGTAAGCGTGTGCACAAGGTAAGTGCCAAGTATTCAATACAATGCCATTATCATACAATATAAAAAATATTGGTAAGATCATGAATTATACGATATCAGAGTAAGAAAAAATACTAAAAAGTCCATTAGTCAAACAATATCAGAGTACGCAATGTGGATCAACTATGTAAATGCAGAATCATAGAGAGCTAAATATTAAATACCTAGGATGTAGTGCAATATACAATTCCTGATGAGTTCACGAATACCGTCAGCCGTATCTAGACCATATAAATACAGAAACATAGTAACCCAAAATGCCATATCCTGCGCATGTAATGTAATATGCGGTGTGAATGGAATGACCATGCTGGATTATGAAGTCGGGATGATAGTACGTAGTATTGCAGGCTATGGGGTCCGTCACTAGGGACTTTTATCCAAACCAGTCTCCAATTGAAATCCTGGCCATTGTGAAGGTACACGTAATAAATAGTTACGCATCACCAGCCTGAGTGGATAGTGAATAAATGAGTATGTAACTCCTGCTCCACAAATCAGTACTGTACATCTTTGGAATCATCACGGGGGTCTAGTACACTCTACATGCAATCGCCACTCATTGAACGCACAACCATGCAAGTGGAAGAGAACTCACTATTCGCCTGGCCAGTAGTCAACCAATATCTACCCTGTATGTCAATAGCGGACCGAATCATGAGCTGGTCAAACTCAACTTAGTTATGCTCCTTACCCTTAGGCAGGTAAGGCCACACCCCTTTCTAACCGACCACGACACAGTGAGAGATGCAGCCTAATGGTATTCAGCACTCAGGCGCTCATGTATTCACTCGGTCACGGAGGTTTAGAGATTTTCACCCAGGGCCATTTATGGCAGCCTGATGCTAATAACATATTTTCGGTGTCCCATCTAGCCATCCACGATATACTTGTGGAGGATACGGCCCTGATGTCACTAGGGCGTACAGTAATCACAACACACAATGCAAGATACATGAGTCATACAATCCAGTTATCGATCAATCTTGTGCATACCATGCACTCATGTGAGAGAATCTTCGCTTATCAAGGAGTCTCATAACAACCTACCTAATGACATATGCAATGGTTAATCACATCTCATAACAGACATGCAGATGATGCATATGAGCATGTATTATGATGCTATACTCGTAATCGGTATCGACAGCCGACACTAATAATCGGCATCGATAATTGGCCTATACATTCGACCTCGACAAGTAATCGATCTTGATGCAAGGCAGGGTCCATAGATGGACGACCGATGATGGTCCAAGCAATATCAATAGGGCCCATTTTTTTGGGTTAACCCACTAGAGAATGATGAGAATGGGCCTAACCGAGCTTAAGGAAAGTCACAATGTGGACATTTAACCATCATTACCCATTAATGTGGACATTCAACCAACATTGCTCCTTAGGAGTGACCCACATAGGGCCGAACATACAGTGGGCCTACGGCCTCACACAAGGGCCTAATATACATTATCATGGGGCCTCACTCAAGGTCCCCAAATACATCAAATGAGCCGAATCATATGGACCGAATCAAATGGGCCGTATCAAATGGGCCAAATCATATGGGCTGAATCAAATGGGCCATATCAAATGGGTCGAATCAAATGGGCCAAATCATATGGGCCGAATCAAATGGGCTGTATCAAATGGGCTGAATCAAATGGGCCAAATCACATGGGCCGATACAAATGGGCCAATCGAATGGGCCGAATTAAATGGGCCGATTCAAATGGGCCAAATCAAATGGGCCGAATCACATGGGCTGTATTAAATGGTCCAAATCAAATGGGCCAAATCACATGGGCCAATATAAATAGGCCGATTGAATGGGCCGAATTAAATGGGCCGATTCAAATGGGCCAAATCAAATAGGCCAAGTCAAATGGGCCAAACCAACCACACCATTCATCTATAGCTAGAGATCATTTTAGAACATTATCAAAAAATGAATCATATCCCAAGGATCTTCTGGACCATACCACAAATGGCAGTGTGATAATGATTTCCACTGTTGAATTCCAGTGGGCCCCACCATAGTATTTATTTTCCATCCAGTCTGTTCATAAGGTCACAAGGACATGCAAAGGGAGGGAAAAATAAATATTATATTGATTCAAAACTTCTGTAATCCCAAAAGGGGTTTCAATGGTAGACATTCAAGTCCACTATTCACTAAAGTGTGGCCCACCTGATAACAGGATCTGTCTTATTTTGTCTCGAACTTGAGATGGGGCATCAAAAGGATGAACAGTGTGGATGAAATACATCCATAAGGTGAGTCCCACTCGTCCAGCATGTTGGATAGTGTGGTAAAACCTATACATCATGGTGGCCCCACATAAATAGATGGAAGGTAGGAATACAACACATGCATCAAGGTGTGAATCTATCGTCCCAACCAGGGATGGTGTGGATAAAACCATACATCACGGTGAGTCCCACCTTCTAAATCTCTGGACGGTGAGGATCTCTCCTCTCATCAGAGTAGCTGATGTGAATACAATTGCTTATATAACTGTTGTAGGTATGGTGGGTCCCACGTGGGAGTGGCCCACCATAATAACTACTTTATAATATAATATATTATATTATATAATATAACATATATCTTATATATTATATATATGTGTGTGTGTGGGAGGGTGTGAGAGGTGCCAACATTCACACTCTTTGGACACTGGATGAACAGTGGGATGGATGGTTGGTGCTTGCATCGTTGTGGGCCCATCTCCACATGTGCAGTACGTGTGGAGTGGTCCCCACTCCCTGCAAACGTCAATATAGAGACATACATCATGGTGGGGTCCACACGTGTGGTCCACATCATCTCTGGATCAAACTGATACTTGTGTTTTCCTTCATTCGGGCTCGTCTAAAGGGATTTCCATGTGGGCCACTCGGTGGACGGCATGGATAAAATGCACACTTCATGGTGGGCCACACATACACACCATTATCCATAAGAGAGAGAGAGAAATGAGAAGGGGAGGGACCCTACCACTATTGGGCCCTCCCTAATACAATGCATACATCAAGTGGGTCCCACAATGAGTGGGCCCTTAGAAATTGAAATAAATGGTGGATCACCCACATTTGGCCTCCTTCTTTAGTTCCTTGGACTCCTATGCTCATTACCTTTAATTTTGATGGAGGTTGATGAAGAATGAATGGTTGAGATGGTAGATGAGAAGGTGAGAAAGTGGGCCACACTTGTTGTTTTGGGAAGGCTTGGAGATCTTGGACGTTTGGGTGTTTCTCTTGGAGTTGGAGAGTGAAGATAGAAATGAGAGAGAGAGAGAGAGAGAGAGAGAGAGAGAGAGAGAGAGAGAGAGAGAGAGAGAGAGAGAGAGAGAGAGAGAGAAATGATGGATGAAAAGGGATAGATGGAATGGTTGTTGTAAGGGATGGGAATGGGAAAGCATGGGTTGGCTTAAAATTTGTGTAAAGGAGGTATGGGTGGGGAGAGAAAGAGTTGACTTATGAGGGGGTGAGGTGGCATGGGGTATGGGTGATGTACTTAAGATAAGGTGAAAACTTGATTGATTGATTGATGTGACATGTTATAGAGATTCTCTCAGAATTCACAACACAGCTTTTCTTTGGAATGAATGCGGGCCCACATCTTCTGGCCTAGGTATCACCTCGGCGTGCGAGATGTGGCGTTGGAACCGCCATGACGGCGCGGTCGCAATGATACAATTCTTGGGTCGAGCTAACTCAAATTGATAGGATGTGACTCAGGGTCACATGTAAATGCGATTACAGATCAAGGATCGCCGAAATTCGACCGGGAGGACCTAAGAAGCCTAAGGAACGGTATGGGTACGATACGAGTCTCACAAGTTCAGAGAAGTTCATTTACCCTTTCCTCACATCATTCATGTGATATGCGATACAATCAGTATTCCTCAGATAGACGATCTTGAGCGTCCTCTCAAGCATATGAACTAGGTCAATATTCAGAAATTGGACCTTAAATTTAATTCCTATCTAGAAGAACAATCTAAGGAAGCTATTCATGAAGGTGGTGAGATGGGAGAAGGTACAGTGCCAACAGGTGGAGATCCTCTAGAGCCATAACAAGTTCCAGCTCTGAGTGGTTTGACTCAAACCCAATGCTTCAAGTTTCACTAGGATAGGGTCGAGGCAATGCAGTGTGGATTAGCTCGAATTGAGGATAAGATGGGAAGACATGTTGTGCGGTTCTCAGCATTTGAGAAAATGGTGTCTAGCATGTAGCAGTCAATGCAACAACTGGTTGATCTGATAACATGCTTGCGAGATAATACCGCACCGTCTCCATCAGCACCTTCACCATAGTATCAATAATCTTCGTGATGTCACATACACTAGATACTCATCTTGGCACATGGGCATGGATATCTTTTTGAATGTCCTGCGATTTTATGAGTGTATGTGATGGCTACCTAACATGCAAAGTCTAACAGTTCTTTTTGGTGTGGTTTATGGATATCCTCTGCATGAGGAAAATACTTGTATTTTTGTAATCCTGTGGTTGGGCTAGATGTATGGTTGTGTTAGTTTGGGATGGATGTTGCAATACTGCCAAGCTTAGGCAGTTCTTATTTTGGATAGTTTTGTTAATGGCCATTTTATAATTCATATATCTTTGTTACCATATCTATTTGCTCTCAAATTATTCGTTAAATTCTGTGAAATGCTTATATGAATTGTGATTGTCTTCTCCTGCATATTCCTTAACAATTGAGAATTGGTTTGTGATTTATGACGTTTACAGCTATTCTCTATTGAAATCTCATCCTCTCTCTTGACCTGGTATGCATAAATGGTTTCCATACAAATAGAGATGACATTATTGATTCTCTCATCCCCTTGTGCTTCACCTTCAGTCAACTCCTATTGCTATATTGCCCTTTGCCAATGACTGATAAAAAGGAGGAGAACAAATCCCACCACAAAAAAAAATTGTGTGTATCTATGTATGAAGGGTGGTACAGATGTTAGGGGGATCAGCTGCATGAAGACAGGGGAAGTAGCTACATACGTGTGTGTGCTTAAACTTGCAGTAGCATTGTAAATTGTGTAAAGAGTTATGTACACACAATTTAGAGTGTTGGTCTAGATGTTGTTCTAGGACTTCAGGTGTTTTGTCACGTAATTGACAAAGGGGGAGATTGAAAGTGCCTTGGTTTTGTCAATTAGCGTGAGTGTTGAGTTAGCAAGACAAGTAAGCCCTATAGGAAGATCGCTCAAGTGTCTACCTCAATAGGATGTGTGTCCGAACTCATTAAAGGTAAACTTAGCCTCACATCCCATGTCCCAAAACACCAGGTATATAAAAGCCTTAAAAATGGATAAAATAACTTAGGGTTTAAGGTGAGAAAACCATTTTGTAAAATTAGAAAAATTTCTAAGTTTTCTACCTTTGTTAATTTATCGATAGGTAGTTCGATGAAATCGAACTCTGTTATAGATGTCCTCGAAACTCATTAGATATTATTGAATTAAGGACTTCAGATGTCTAGCAACCACAATGAATCCTGGACTGAGTTATCAATGAATTGAAAGAATGTTCAATATCATCGAATTTTAAAACTCGAGTTCATCAAGATGGCTTGATAAAATCAACATATGGTCAGTTATATCCAATATGTTGTTAAGGAAATCATGTGATTTTTGATATCTCGAAGAGATCCTCGATATCCTTGAAATTCAAAACCCAATGATATCGACGGACCTTCGATGACATCGAATTAGGACACAAATCTAACCAGTAAACTTTCAGGTAAATTCTTTCAAGTATCAAGGATCTCTCAATCAAATCGATATTCAAATATCGATTATATCAATATCAGGTCGATGTCATCGAAATATGACACAAACTGTCCAACCAGCTTATAGGAAAATTCTTTGAAAATATCAATGAATTGACACTATTATCAATATCATCGACATTCAAATTCAGATGATATCGAGGGATTGTAAGTGCTATATTATAGCCCCTTGTTATTGTCAAATTTATGGTGACAAAGACACTACTTAGAAGCTTTCAAGATCTTAGAAGTGTTCAAGAAGCTTTCAAGATCTCAGAAGTGTTCAAGTTCAAGAAGCCTTCAAGTTGAAAGATCTCAGGCTTTGTTACACTCATAGGTCACTTGTCGTCAAGTTTCAATGTCCTTGCTTCACTATTGAGGTAAGACTGACCTTAGGTTGACCTTTAGAGTAGGACATTTTGGATACATAATCCATATGTATTTTATACGTAAATTTGGTCTGTTCTAAGACTAGTCCTAAACCTTGTTCGACTAGTCCTAGCACTGGTTCGACCAGTCCAAGAAATTCCATGACCAGTCCTAAGTTGTTGAGAATTTTCAAAAATTTTTATTACTCTTCGACCAGTCCTGGTGACTGTTCGACCAGTCGTAGGAACAGTGTCGAATGGTTCTTCGACTAGTCGTAGACCTTCGACTCTAAGTCCAGTAATTATTTTCATAGGTCTACGACCAGTCGTGTAGAAACTACGACCAGTCGAAGATAACCTACGACCAGTCGTAGGGTACCCACGACCGGTCGTGAAACAGCCTTATCTCGCTCAAAATTTTAAAAGTCTGTTAGTTCTAAGACCAGTCCTAGGGGTCTTAAGACCAGTCAAAGACATGACTTGCTTGCCTATAAATTGAACACAAATTTCAGAGATTTGATATGTAATTCAAGTATATTCAAAGCTTCACTCTGAGATAAGTTAGTGTTCATTTTAAGCTACATTGTGCATAATTTCAATTTTCTTTTGTTAGCTTTCATTATTTGATTTTGTTCCTAAATTCCAATCTAATTTGAAAAGAGGAATTGTTGTATTCCTTCTTCTTGGAATTAAAATCAAATAGAGCTACGCCCAATTTGGTTTAATTTAAAATCAATTAGAAATAGAACCATTGTAAAGTGAGTTTGGACATTGAACTTGGACATTCAATCATCTACTCTGACTTGGTTCTTCTGGGCTGCTACAATGAAGGAGATATTTAAGTATTTTACATTTAATTGTAAATTCCTTTTTGCTTTGGTTTTATTTGGGATTTGCCAGAAAAATATCATTGTATTGGTTATTTGAGGAGAGCCAGGAAAACTCAGAAGGGTTTTTTTTTTTAATTGTGTAAGCCCACATAGAAAGGTATAATTGTAAGGTTTTGGGTGAACCTGTGAAAACCTAACTTGATAGTGAATGCTAATATCCCCTGTGTGAGGATATTAGGAGTGGAGTAGCATTCTGTGTGGCTGTTATTGAAGAGTTGGTGAACACATAGGCGAACCACTATAATCCCTTATGTTTCGTGGTTGATTGATTTATATTTTATATCTTTTATTATTCATTTGTGGGATGTATATGTGGATGTGAATGCTGTAATCATTTAATAATTATTTCTTTCGATTCCTTTATCAGCATTCTTATTTATTCTAGTAAGGTTGCCCTGCCATTTCTATGGTGCATGGTTATCCTTAGAATAGTATATAATTGATTGCAGTTTATTCTTCTGTACTATTTGCATTTAATTTTCTTTTCCTCTTCAATTTGAGTTTTGATATAAAGACCTTTCTAGAAATAAGGTTGTCCTACCATAAACTCTGGTTTTTGGTGTAAGGTTGTCCTTAGAATAACATTTGTATCAACCTCTTAAGATCTGAATTTTGAGGTTGCTTTACATTCCTATTTTGGGATTGGTTTACTTTAATTATTGACTATCGTATTTGTTTAATTTTCATTGTTACAAGTTTTATTTGGCATTGTCCTATTCACCCCCCCCCCCCCCCCCCCAGGACATATAGCTAGGCCTTTTCAAGTGGTATCAGAGCCTAATAGCTCTTTTGTTCTTACTTCTTGGATTTATTTCCTAAGCTAACGATTTAAGCTATTTAAGATGTCAAATTTTGGTAGCCTATCAGTCACTAGGCCACCACCCTTTGATGGCTCCAACTATGCTTATTGAAAAGCCAGGATGAAAATATTCATAAAATCCATGGATGAAAGTGTGTGGCTGGCCACTGTGAATGGTTGGAACCCTCCTACCACTGAAGTAACCGGAGTTGATGGTTCAAAATCAATGAGAATAACACTGTATTTCTCATGAACCACACTTCAGAAAAGTGAGAGTAGTGCAAATGCTAAAGCACTAAATGCAATCACTTGCACAATATCACCAGATGAATTCAAAAGAATTATATCCTGTGATTCTATAAAGCAAGATTGGGATACATTAGAAATGACACACGAGGGTACCTCAATTGTCAAGAAATCGAAAGTCCAACTCCTTGCAACTAAATTTGAAGAAATTTATATGGAGGAAAATGAAACATTTATGGACTTTTATACGCAATTAAATGACATTGTAAACTCTATGTGGGGTCTTGGTGATAGAATCTCAAAAAGTAAAGTGTGTGCAAAAATACTACGCTCACTTCCTGAACGGTTTAACTCTAAAGTAACCGTGATCCAGGAACTTCATGATACGGATAATATGAGGGTTGAGGAGTTAGTTCTTTACAAACCCACTAGTTAACTTTTAAAGCTCCAAAAGGAAAATCAATTGCTCTTAAATCTTCTAAAGATAATTTTCAAGAAAATTCTGATGTAGATAACTCTGAAGATGATATGACTCTCTTGGCAAAAGTGTTTTATAAAATCTTCAAAAGTAAAAAGAGAGTTGATTTTCAAAAAGGAAATGTTAAGAAAAGTTCAAAATTAAAATTGAAAACTAGGAAATCTTTAGAAGATAGTCAATGTTACAATTGTCAAGAATATAGGCATTTGGCTAGCAAGTGTTCTAAAACGGACAAACCCAAGAAGAAGGGTATGTTGGCTACGTGGGATGAATCCTATGATTCTGAAGCTTCTTCTAAATCTGAAGATTCTGAAACTGAGTTGGGTAATGAAGTGAAAGCCCTTATGACTCTAGCCAAATTCAAATTTTCAGATAATGATTCAACAAGTGAAGAAAATCTGAATAGTGAATGTGAAAATGAAGATGATCTTCAAGATTCCTATAATGCCCTATACAAGAAGAGTTGTAAAATTGCGGTAAAACTGAAACTTCAAAAAGAGAAATTTTCTAAACTCAAAGATATTTATGAATCTCTTGTTTTAGAAAAGTCCCATATTTCAGACTGTTTTGAAAAGACAAAATGCGATTTGGATTTTAAGACTGCCTAAGTTGAAACTCTTAAGTCTGAAAATGACCAATTAAAACATGAAGTCTCTTCTCTCTTGAGTTTAAAGGAAACTTGGAAATATGCCCAAGGTGATTCTAAATTAGAAAAACTCTTATCAGGATCGAGAAAATGTGGTGATCGATCCGGTCTGGGTTATGATAAGAATGTTTCTCCTAAACTAAAGAATGCACCTCCTAAGTTTGTAAAAGGAGAGACATTAAACACAAAAGGGAAAGGACAAGTGTTTTCTAAAGACCCTAAGTCTGTTCAAAAACCTAAAGGAAATTATTTTAACTATAGGAAGCATAACCAAAACCCTTTGGTTGAAAGATAGTTGATTCACTTAAGGAGCTTCTAAAGTCTAACACAATAGGTCCTACTTATAATGCTTACAATTGGGAGAAAACCAACTATCCACCCAAACCCAAAATGGTTATGAAATGGATTCCAAAGGTCACTTGTTTAGTTGCCCACACTGATTTTAAAGCTACAAGCCATTCAAAGTGGTACCTAGATAGTGTATGATCCAGGCATATGATAGGCAACAAGGCTCTATTCACCGATCTAAAAGATATGACTGATGGTTCAGTCACATTTGATGATGGCAGTAATTGCAAAATTATGGGTCAAGGTACGGTTCAACTCTATAACCTTCCGTTATGTAAAAATGTCTTATATGTTGAAGGACTAAAATATAATTTGTTAAGCATATCTCAAATATGCGATAATAACCATAGTATTCGGTTTTCTAATCAAAGCTATGAGATTCTAAACAACAAGGGTTCAGTAATATTAATTGGACGTAGAACGTTTGAAAACTGCTATATTGTTAGTGAATCTAGCAAAAAGGAACTTATAAGAGGTCTACCTAAACTTCAAAAGTTAGATAACATATGTGGTGAATGCCAGTTTGGCAAACAAACAAGGAACTCACACAAAAAGGTGAATTCCAATACCACATCAAGACCACTTGAACTTCTCCACATGGATCTGATAGGACCTACCAGAACAGAGAGTCGAGGTGGCAAAATGTATATCTTGGTAATAGTAGATGACTTTACTAGATATACATGGATAGTCTTCTTAAGGGACAAATCAGAAACCCTTGAAGAAGTAAGAAAAGTTCTTAAAAGGATTCAAATTGAAAAAGGTTCTTAAATCAGTAAGATTCATAGTGATCATGGATCTGAATTTGAGAATAACGATTTTGAGAAGTTCTGTAGCGACCAAGGAATATTACATGAATTTTTAGCACCCAAAACTCCACCACAAAATGGGATAGTGGAAAGAAAAAATAGAGTGCTACAAGAAATGGCTAATGTCATGTTGAATAGCATGAAGCTCTCTAAGAATCTTTGGGCAGAAGCAGTCAATACAGCTTACTATATTATTAACCAAGTTTACACTATTAAAGGCAATAATAAAACGGCTTATGAAATGTGGTTCGATAAAAAGCCTACTGCTAAATACTTTCGAGTTTTTGGCAGTAAGTGCTATATTTTATGAGATCATGAAAATCTGGGAAAATTTGATACGAAAAGTGATGACGGGATATTTTTAGGATACTCTTTTAATAGTCGTGCTTATAGGGTTCTGAAAAAAAGGACCGGTGTGATTCAAGAGTCTATCAATGTGGTCATTGATGATCACTTAAACACACCAGTCTCAAGTTCAGATAATGATGAAGTTTTTATAGTCGATAAATCTGATACTTTTTCTAATCAGACTGATTCTTAACTAAGGACTGTTAAAGATCATCCAACTACTTAAATCCTTTTAAACCCTCTCACTGGTGTGCGTACTCGTAGACAACTTGAGGATATATGTAATTACATATGTTTTACATCCCAGATAGTACCATCTAGCGTAAAAGAAGCCCTTGCTGATGAAAACTGAATCGTTGCGATGTAAGAAGAACTTAACCAATTCATAAGAAATGATGTTTGGTATCTTGTACCTAGACCCCAAGACAAACACATCATTGGAACAAAATGGATTTTTGAGAATAAGTCTGACGAGCTTGGAAATATAATTAGAAACAAGGCTAGGCTAGTGGTACAAGGTTACACTCAATTTGAAGGTATTGATTTTGATGAAACCTTTGCACCAGTAGCACGTCTTGAATCAATCAGGCTATTTATATTCATTGCATGTTTTAGAAAAATTAAGATTTATCAAATGGATGTGAAAAGTGCTTTCTTAAATGGTGATTTGCATGAGGAAGTCTATGTTGAACAACCTATGGGCTTTGAAGATCCCAAAAATGCTGATAATGTGTATCACCTTAAAAAGGCACTTTATGGATTAAAACAAGTTCCCAAGGCATGGTATGAGAAACTAACAAAGTTTCTATTAAGCCATAATTTTCAAATGAGATCTGTTGATAAAACTCTGTTTGTTAAAAAACATAATGATCATATTTTAATGGTACAAATTTATGTTGATGATATCATTTATGGATCTACCTGTATTGACATGACTACTGAGTTTGCAGATTTGACAAAGTCACAGTTTGAAATGAGCATGGTTGGGGAATTGAATTATTTCTTAGGATTGCAAGTAAAGCAACAACCTGCTGGAATATTCATTTCTCAATCAAAATATTCCTTGAATCTAATTAAAAGATTTGGATTTGAGAATGGTAAGAACTTTGATACTCATATGAGTACTACATTGAAACTCTCAAAAGATTCTAAAAGTAAAAAATGTTGATCCGAAATTATATCGGAGTATGATTGGTAGCCTATTATATTTAATTGCTAGTAGACTTGATATCACACTAAGTATTGGTATTTGCGCCAGATATTAATCTGATACTAAAGAATCACATTTGATCGCTATCAAGCAGATTATTTGATATGTCGCAAGTACTGTGAATCTCAGTCTCTGGTATCCACATGAGACTAGTGTTCAACTAGCTGGGTACTCGGATGTTGATTGGGTTGGTAATCTAGATGATAAAAAATCAACCAGTGGTGGTTGCTTTTATATCGAAAACTTTTTATTTTCTTAGTTTATGTAACACCCCGGATTTTGGCCAATCTGGGATTAGACATCCTTAGGCAATGGGTCAACTAAAACACCTGAAAAATCGCTTAGAACCCAATTCCATAGCCAAAGAAATCACGTAAGATTAATTCCTTTGAAAAATAAGTGTAAGTTAGCTAGCGCGACGCTGAAGTAGCTGGGAAATAGTCCCTGATCACTTTAAATACGTTTTACAAGACCCAAATCGAGTAGAACCAATGACTCCATAATACTCTATAACCTTGGATCAAACTCTAAGCCGGTTTGTTCTCTGGACCACTTTGAAATTTTGTATTGGATCTAGACCACGCGTCGAAAGTCCGATACCTTCTATCTTAGACCGTTAGAACCGCCTTGCTGGACTTGACAATCATTTCAAAAATCAAGTCCAACCGATAAACACAGGCTATTTCATTGAGCCCGGACCGAAGAGAGTGCGAATAGGGACAGATTTGGAATTTGAAATTCAAATCTGGCACTCGACTTGACACGTCAGTATTAAGCATTCTTACCGTCAGAATTCAGCCAGATTACACCCTTAGATCAGGAAAAATTTCTATTTTATATCACGAGACTTTCAGCCCTGATCTACGTGCGGTGACCGCTGAACTGAAACTGGTCCGCCACGCGCGATCTGCGAACCCTGCCAGACTGAAAACTTAATACGTACTATATCTGGTACGCATGAGCTTAAGTCCGATCGCATTCGACCAGGAGACCACCAGAAATCATCTTTTGGACCGAAACAGCCCCGCTTTGGTTAAGCATCAAGTGAACTTTGTTCCCGAGCCTATTCCGGGCATTTTTAAGCTTATAAAAGGGGTTGAAACCCTCTCATATCTCTCCCATCCGAATTTGGGAAAAGCCCTAGATTGAGGGAGAGAAAAGGTGAGAGATTGTGAGAGAGGTGGGAGAGAATTTCCTGCTGCTGGTGCTACCTGCTACACATGTTTAAGCTACGCGATCCAAGCACCTTCCCTGCGATTCCTCCACGTTTTCAGGTAAGAAATAGCCCTAGAAGTTGCTGATTTGGCATTCGTTCCGTTCCATAGCATGTAAATTGATATAACTCGTAAATTAGGTTCTCTATTCGCCGTAGACGAAGCGTATACGCTCCGTTCGAACTCTCACCCCTAAAAGGAAAAAGGTGCGGATTTTAGACGCTTTGATTGACTGTTTCCAAAGCTTTCAATGTCATTTAATAGTAGATTCTTGATGGCAACGCCGTTTGACATGTACGACATGCTGTCCGTTTCCTATTTCGTAAACTAACGAAGAATATGAGATTTAGGGCATTTTAGTCATTTGTAGGAAGTACTGTTTTCATGCATATTTTGCTGATGTGATTGACATGGTTTATTGTTGCATTAGAATGTTAAGAATGCGTGCATAATTAGTTTGGCGAAGAGATTCGCCTAAATGCGCACTTCGGGTCGACATACTATATGTAGACTTAAGTGTGTAGTGTAAGTGTTTGTATAAATGCTTGTATTAGTATGTATTGAATTAAATGATGTTATGGATTAGTTTGAGATTGGTTTCTCAATAAATATGCTGGTGTAAATGGTTTCCTTCATGTTAGCCATATGCATGATTTCATTATATGAATGAAATGCATGTGCTTGATGATTCACGTAAGTTGTATGTTATAACATGTGCTTGATGATTTCCTTATGATTTAGTTTGAGATTGAATTCTCAATTAATTTGCTGATGGAAAGGATTTCCTATATGTTGGCGATATGCGTAATTTCATTATATGTGTGAAAGACATGTGTAGGATGATTTGCTTAAGTTGTATGTAATAACATGTGTTAACATGCTCACATGGTTGCATTTCATTTCCATTACCCTTACACAACTGCTGATGTGATTCTATGATTGTTTGGGACTATGCCTAGTCCAGGCAATCGGTAATCGAAAGAATTCGTGGTTAGCTTATCTTGGCCACGAAGGACGTGTCGATGAACGCGAGTCGTGTTGGAGTTGGCGGCAGTGGTTAGGCCACGCGAAGTGTTTTACGCACTTCATGTCGTTCAACTTGCGATGCGCTCGTGCTAGTCGAGCCCGTCAAGTAACCCGACTGGCCGTTGTATGTTCACCCTGCATGAGTCATAACTGCTTGAACCTAGGGTACTGAACTTACCATTGTAAACCCTGTTAACCATGGTACCTTGATCCACGAAGACTCATGAGTTGGGCATGGTGGTATGGGACACCGTGGTCGAGCTGTCGGCCTATGCTGTGGCCACAAACCTCCCCGTAGTGACCAGTGAGCACCTAGACTCGTGAGCAGATTATGGTGGTATGAGACACTATATTCTAGCTATCGGCCTACACTGATCAGGCGATGAGTCCTTTGTAGTGACCACGAGCGTATTCTGAGTCTACGGGAGGCGACGACCCTTCAGTAGCAGTAGAGTACAGTAGGCCTGTATTGATAAGGTGATGGGGGAGCGGTGCAACGAGTGCGTGCAACAGCCCTGGCAGCCCTTGCAGTGACCTACAAAATATACATCATATGAGATTACTAGGAGTGACGACCGTAGACAGGATCTGTGTTGGGATTGATACAAGGGAAGTACCTTAGTTTCCCAATCCTGCTGTTTGAATGGACTAATAACAATTCGGAAATCATATCACCATAGCATTGCATGTGCCTAGAAGATGTGGAGCACTCTAGGGAGTGTGGCATGCCGCGGTCGTAAGATGTTGCCGTATGAGGGAGATCGTCGGTGAGGGCATACATCACGTCATGTCATATTGCATTAATAACAGTATTAGGATTGTTTGATTTACTGCTTTACTATTATCGCATGATTGATTTGATAACATGCTAATCTCTGCTCTCTTATCCCACTGAGTTGATCACTCACTCCCACGTTACGGGATGGTGTTTCTGGACACCCACCAGTCCCTATTGTGATTGCAGATGATGGCGCGGCCTGCGAGGCGGAGCTGGACTTGATGATGATGAGGAGGATCCCTCCTTTATGCGTGATCTGATTGACGGGATTACAGGGAGGTTGATTAGATACTTTGATACTTGTCATTTTATATTTTTAGGGTACTCATGTATATTCGTTTTGTCTACTTTTGGAGTATACATGTATGTATATAACCTGGTAACATGTTCACACTCTGGAGACATACAACAGTTTATATATGTTATACATACTATCACAGTCTTCCGCTTGTTAATTTAACTGTCTCTGGAGTATGATATGCTGTTCTAGCTTAATCTCACTCATGTTCAATACATTATCACAGACAACATTCAATCATACATATCTATGTTGCATAAATAACATTTTGGAACTCGGGAGTTGGGTTTTTGCTCGACCCCCCGATTTTCGGGATGTTACAGTTTAACAAGAAACAAAGTTCTGTATCACTTTCAACAGCTGAAGTTGAATACATCGCAGCTGGTAATGCGTGTACGCAACTTGTTTGGATGAATCGAATGTTAAGTGATTATGGAATTAAACAGGATTCTATGTTATTATATTGTGATAATTTTGATGCCATAAATATTTTAAAAAATCCTATTCAGCGTTCTTGTACTAAGCACATTGACATTAGATTTCATTATATCCGAGAGTTAGTAGAAGAAAAGGTTATATCTTTGGAATATATACCTACTGAGAATCAACGTGCTGATATTTTCACTAAACCTCTCGATAAAAGCAGGTTTAATTAAATGAAATTTGATCTTATCATGTGTATTTTAAGATGATATTTTATACATTTTTGTATCATACTGTATATGCTTGTTAGGATAGATTTCAATATTTGCAAAATATGCATAAAAATCTTTAAATTCGAAAATGGAATTGCATTTTTTTGGCTGGTCCTCGACCGATCGTGAATATACACAATCAGTCGAGGTACAATCGGTCATGTACATCCATGACTAGTCGTGAATCGCGTGGATACTTTTTATTTGGGGAAAATCCATCATCTTCCTCATTTCTTTTTTACGCTCCAAGGGGCCAAACCTCGACTAGTCGAAGCCAACTTTCAAAATTCACTTGGGTAGTGCTCCATTTTCATTTCTTCATGTGATTTTGTGTTTACATTTCTTCCATTTCTCTCTTGAAGTTATTTATTTTAAATTTCATTGAGATTTGGGATTTTTCTTTTGAAAAATCTGATTTGAAAAAACCCACTTCTCAATCATTTGCAACTCTTTATTTCTTTAAAATCCTTATTACAAATGGCTTCTAGGGGAAGAAAAATAACTTCTCGTGGTCCATCTTCTTCCAAATCGACCATTATCACTAAGCGTCATCTTAGGGCTCCCGAGGATGATCCATCCTTTCATCGGGACATTAGAATACATAATGTTATTTTTGAACATCCTGTTGATGTTAATCATACTACTCCTTTTGATATTCTTCTTATGCTCCAAGCTGTAGGTTGGGATAACTTATTGCATTGGGGTGGGCCTGCATACCGGTCCATTGCCCAATCCATGTTTGCTTGCATAACTAAATTTTCACTGGAAAATCTAACATTTAGAATTACCATAAGAGGACCATTTGACGTTGATCGTCACTTGATTTCAGCTCTTATGAAAATTCTTGTGAATGATGAGGGAGTTCCCATTCATATACTATATAAAAAACCCTCACAGACTGAAAAATGTATGCTAACAAAGGACTTATGCAATTTGGATGTTCAATGGACACATAAAGGAAATGCACTCCCCTCAAAATTTTTGTTACCCAAATACAGAGTGCTACATAAGATCTTTGTGTCAAATTTGTATTCTCGTTCTGGTAATAAGACTGAGTTAACGACATTCATGGTTCGTGTTCTTCATAATATTTCCAGAGGTGCTAATATTTTCTTACCATCCTTGATTTGTCATTCTATCATTCAGTTTCGACTCCATCCAGGTCATATTGATATTCCTTTTAGTTATTTGATGACTTTTTTGGTCACCCATATGTTAATTGACATGCCGGTTAGTGAAGCCCCTATCCATCATCTGATATTCAACAACTATAATATCAATAAGATGAAGCTGGAATTTCTTCTTGGCCAAGTTGATGGTGTTGGTGTGGCTGAAGCTGAACATGAGGAAGAAGCTGGTGATCTTCCTCCTGATGATATTAATATGGATGACATCTTTGAAGAAATTGAATCTGACTCTGCAAATGATCTAGATTATGAGCCTTCGGTCTTTGATGCTCGACTGAGTGCATTGGAGGAGAAAGTCAAAAATATAAATGTTAAGATGGAAAACATGTCTGTTGCCCATGATCTTCAATTCAAATATATGCGTAAGTATCTTAGGCGTTTAAATAAGGGCATGTATAAACTTGATCCTTCCATCCCTGCTCCTTCATCTAGTTCCGATTAGTACATTTTCTACTTGATGACCTGTAATAACTATATTTCTACTATGTTCACTTGACTGGATTTACTATTGTTAATTTAGCTCCGTTCCTACATTATATATGTTTCTTATGCTATGCTCTCAATTCTTATCTATTATCATCTTATTTCTATCATTGTTTATTACTACTTTCCTCCCTGTTTTGTACTTCCTTTGTCATATTGTGACAAAAAGGGGGAGTAGATCTATATATTTGATCTAACTAAATGCAGCATTGTTGAGGTTGCCATATTTTTTGATATATATGTTACTCAGGGGGAGTATGTGAAGAGATAAACTGTATGTGAAGAGATAGATAGTTTGAGCATGAGTGTTTGTGTGTGTATTGTAGGGAATGAATGCATATTGATTTGCAGGTACATGAAATGTGTACATGAAATGTGTCCATGTAATGATATCAACTGGTGTATGATTCTTTAATAAGATATTCGATGTTATGTATCATAACTTGGATATGTGTTTTGTCATAAATTTGACAAAGGGGGAGATTGTAAGTGCTATATTATAGCCCCTTATTATTGTCAAATTTGTGGTGACAAAGACACTACTTAGAAGCTTTCAAGATCTCAGAAGTTTTCAAGTTCAAGAAGCTTTTAAGATCTCAGAAGTGTTCAAGAAGATTTCAAGATCTCAGAAGTATTCAAGTTTAAGAAGCTTTTAAGATCTCAGAAGTGTTCAAGAAGCTTTCAAGATCTCAGAAGTGTTCAAGTTAAAGAAGCTTTTAAGATCTCAGAAGTGTTCAAGAAGCTTTCAAGATCTCAGAAGTGTTCAAGTTCAAGAAGCCTTCAAGTTGAAAGATCTCAAGCTTTGTTACAATCAAAGGTCACTTGTCATCAAGTTTCAATGTCCTTGCTTCACTATTGAGGTAAGACTGACCTTAGGTTGACCTTTAGAGTAGGACATTTTAGATACATAATCCATATGTATTTTATACGTAAATTTGCTCTGTTCTAAGACTAGTCCTATACCTTGTTCGACTAATCCTAGCACTAGTTCGACCAGTCTAAGAAATTCCACGACTAGTCCTAAGTTGTTTAGAATTTTTAAAATTTTTTGGTTACTCTTCGACCAGTCTTGGTGACTGTTCGACCAGTCGTAGGAACAGTGTCGAATGGTTCTTCGACCAGTCGTAGACCTTCGACTCTAAGTCCAGTAATTATTTTCATAGGTCTACGACCAGTCGTGTAGAAACTACGAACGGTCGAAGATGACCTATGACCAGTTGTAGGGTACCCACGACCGGTCATGAAACTGCCATATCTTATCCCGCTCGAAATTTTAAAAGTCTGTTGGTTCTAAGACCAGTCGAAGACGTGACTTGCTTACCTATAAATTGAACACGAATTTTAGAGATTTGATATATAATTCAAGTATATTCAAAGCTCCACTCTGAGATAAGTTAGTGTTCATTTTAAGCTACATTGTGCATAATTTCTATTCTCTTTTGTTAGCTTTCATTATTTGATTTTTTTTTTGAATTACAATCTAATTTGAAAACAGGAATTGTTATATTCCTTCTTCTTGGAATTAAAATCAAATAGAGCTACGCCCAATTTGGTTTAATTTAAAATCAATTAGAACTAGAACCATTGTAAAGTGAGTTTGGACATTGAACTTGGACATTCAATCATCTACTCTGACTTGGTTCTTTTGAGCTGCTACAACGAAGGAGATATTCAGGTATTTTACATTTAATTATAAATTCCCTTTTGCTTTGGTTTTGTTTGGGATTTGTCAGAAAAATCTCATTGTATTGGTTATCTGAGGAGAGCCAGGAAAACTCAGAAGGGATTTTTTTTTTAATTTTGTAAGCCCACATAGAAAGACACAATTGTAAGGTTTTTGGGTGCACCTGTGTAAACCTAACTTGATAGTGAACGCTAATATCCGCTGTGTGAGGATATTAGGAGTGGAGTAGCATTTGTGTGGCTGTTATTGAGCAGTTGGTGAACACACAGGTGAACCACTATAATCCCTTGTGTCTCGTGGTTGATTGATTTATATTTTATATCTTTTATTATTCATTTTTGAGATGTATATGTGGATGTGAATGTTGTAATCATTTATTTCAAGCATTGTGGGAATGTTGTAATAATTTAGCAATTATTTCTTTCGATTCCTTTATTAGCATTCTTATTTGTTCTAGTAAGGTTGCCCTGCCATTTCTATGGTGCATGGTTGTCCTTAGAATAGTATATAATTGATTGCATTTTATTCTTCTGTACTGTTTGCATTTAATTTTCCTCTTTGATTTGAGTTTTGATACAAAGATCTTTCTAGAAATAAGGTTGTCATACCATAAACTCTTGTTTTTGGTGTAAGGTTATCCTTAGAATAACATTTGTATCAACCTCTCAAGATCTGAAATTTGAGGTTGCTTTACATTCCTGCATTGGGATTGGTTTACTTTAATTGTTGGCTATCGTATTTGTTTAATTTTCGTTGTTACAAGTTTTATTTGACATTGTCCTATTCACCCCCCCTCTAGGACATATAGCTAGGTCTTTTCAGGGATGCTCGATCATATCAATACCAGTTAAGTTTCAAAGGCAGTCTACTCGCATGTTTTCAAATGTCAAGGAATTGAATCATGCATTGATGAAATCGGAGTTCAAAATCCGATCACATCGAAGCATGTTCAATATCCTTGACCAGTTGGCAAAAAGGTTCGAAAGCATTTGACAAATTGAGTTCATTTCATCAAGTGACAATTTGATGTTATCAAGAGTATACACTCGATGATATCGAAGCCTGCTCAATGATATCCAACTCTATAAAAATTATGACTATTTTATTTCCATTGGAACTTTTTACTTATTTAAAAATAGCTTGCCTTTGGTTGTTTGTAGAGAAAATAGACAGATCTTTTGAGTGTTTAATTTCAGATCATATACCTTAAGCCTTTTTCTCTTATGGGAGTTCATTTCCCAATCCACCCTTATCATTGATATTCAATAGAGTGGATTAGGGAATGAACTTTTGCATTTAAGGATCCTTCAGCTACCACCTTAATGGAAAATCATTGAGCTGGGATACCTTAAATGCTTAGATGATTGGAATCACTTTGTTTCTAAAATAGAAAAATATTTAATAGAGTAAGATTCCAACATATCCTTGACCCAACCCATCGCCTTACATTGGAGTATCATCTGTGTTGCGGTTCAAGGGAGCTAAAGATTCTTCATCATCAAAGGAGGAGATCTTCATCAACGTGCTAAATGGGGCTCATCTACTTATCTATAAGTTATTAAAGTCAAGAGGCCCTTTTGATCATTCCTTTTTTAGGATCGGGTCAAAGGTGTTTCTCACCCTTTTTAAGTCCTCATAGGAGGCCTTCGACGAGAGAGTACGTGGGGGTGCTTTGTGTTGACCCTTGCACTGTGGAGAACATAAACTGTTAGGTTCCTTGTGCAGATCCTTGACCTGTGTGGTCTAAAACATAGGTGTTATGTGTTGAACTTTGCTCTTGTGTAGGGCATAAACTATTCGGTTCATTGTTTGGATCCTTGGCCTGTGTGGCCTAAAATTTGAGTGCTTCGTGTTGACCCTTGCTCCTATGTGGGGCATAAACTTGTGCCTCGTGGAGACATGTTCGGTACCTTTTGTAGTCCTAGAGTCAGCCTTGTGTAGGTTGTACTAGTTTAAGGTGAACTTGATTTGAAACCTCCGTTAGTGAGATCTAGTACACTCAAGGGTTGAGTGCATCCGCTGGAAGTGGAGTTGACACATAGTCGAACCACTATAAAATGACTGTGTTTGGGACTGCTATTTACTCTTACTGTTTGTATGATTTCTCTAAATGTTCTCATAATGCATGTTTACATGATTACCTAGAACTAATTAGAATCATATCTCACACACAGTCACATCCATCATGAACTATGTTATACAACTTGTTTATGTTTTGAATAGTCTCATGATTGAATCCTCTATTTGGCTTGAAAGCCAATAGAGTTACATTGAAGAAATCCTGATAATTGTATATTACTGTAGGATAGAGTTGATAGGTTCTAAATCATCATAAAATTTTAAAAAGTCCTATTCACCCCCACGAGGACATCTTGGCATATTCCCACTTCAACTGAAGTGGTCATTACCACATATTTGTAATCTCATCATGAGATCTCTTCTGTAACTTCACCCATTCTCTATCCCCAACATCTGCCCTGAGGTTTCATTCTATACATCTCGACGTATTGTAATTATACATCACAAGTTTTTATATTTCAATTTTCATGCATATTCCCAGTATCTGAACCATGCCATGCCCAGTTTGATCCAACTCAGTTTTCCTGATCGAGTCGGACTCGGATCGGATCTGGCCATATATAATTCGGAATGGTTCGAGTCAGGTGACCTGGACTTAGTCCCAGAACGGATCGAGTTCGGGTCAGGCTAATGAGATTTCGGATAGGATCGAGTTGGATCCAATTCAATCCGACTTGGTTCAATGCCCAGCTCTAATGACAAGAGCTAAAAAATTGATGAATGAGATCATCTTGGATCTCTCCTCCAAAATACAACAGGTTATCCAACCCAATTGATCCTAAGTAGAGATCAATCCCATATGGTTCAATAAGGAGGGATCTGATTAATCTATCATGGACAAATTTGTTCGATATAACCATTTCAATAGGATTTGAATATTGAGAGCAATTATTTCTTCTAGAGGAATTTTCTCCTCTCATAGGAGCCTTGCTGTAACACCCCAGATTTTTGCCAACCTGGGATTAGACGTCCTTAGCAATGGGTCAACCATAACACCTTGATAACCTCTCAGAACCCAATTTTAAAGCCAAAGAAATCATTTAGAACCTAATTCTTTAGAATTTAACGTGAATTATCCAGCGCTACACTAGATTACCTAAGAAATAAGCACCAACCACTTTAAATACGATCTGTACGACACAAAACCTATACAATCGTTGACGCTATGTTACCCTGAAACCTAGGATCAAACTCTAAACCTGTTTGTTCTCAGGAACCCTTTGAAACTTTGTATTGGATCTAGACCGCGCGTCGAAAGTTCGATAGTGATAATCTTAGACAATTATGACTACCTATTTGGACTTGACAATCGTTTCGAAAATCAAGCCCAACTGATGTTCTGAGGCTATTTCATTGAGCCTGGAGCAAGGAGTGTGAGAAAGAGTGAAATTCTTTATAAATTAAATATGATTTAAATAAATCTGGTACCTTTCGCTTGCTAGTTAAGTATAAGCATTCAGATCGTCAAAATCTGACCCAAATACACCCTCGGATCAGGGAACATTTCCCACTCAGGTCAGTATACTTGGAATCCTCGATCAAGTCTCAGTGACTGCTGAACTGAAACTGGTCCACCACGTGCGATCTGGGAACACTATCGGAACAAAACTTAATGTGATCAGGATCCAATATCCATGAGCTTAAGTCCGACCGCATTTGGTCAGGGGACCTCCAGAAATGCTATTTTGGATCGGGAAAGACCCAATTTGGCTATAACCCAAGTATACCTTGACTTAAAGTCTGTTTTGGTTATGTTTGGGCTTATAAAAGGGCCTTAAACCCTTAGCTTTCTAACCCATACGAATTTGGAGAAACCCTAGGAGAGAGAAGAGAGAAAAGAGAGAGAAAGTGAGGGAGAAGTTGGGGATTTCTCCAGGGATTCTTCCCTGCTGCTCCACGTGCCAAAGCCATCCACCTGCATCGTTATCCTGGCGATTTTGGTATCATTCTTAGGTAAGAAAATCCTAGCCCTAACTTATTTTAGGGTTTCCATTGATGCTAGTAGCTAGATAGCTAACCTAACTTGTATTACAGGTTAATATTCCATGTATACGAAGACTTAGAGATTCCATCGACTTCTTTACGCTTCTACGGCGTAAGGTGTAGATTTTAGACGCTTAGATTGTCTGTTTTCAAAGCTTTCAATGCCGTTTAATGGTAGATTGCTGATAAGGATGTTGTTTGACATGTAGAACATGCTGTTCGTTTTTCATTTTGAATACGTACGAAGAATATGAGATTTAGGGTATTTTAGGTATTTGTAGGAAATACTGTATACGTACGTGTCTTGCCAATATGATTGCCATGAGTATTTATCGTGTACTTATACTAGTTATATGTGTATGATCTGTTTGGCGAAGAGATTTGTCCTAATACGCATATTGGCCGACATATGCTATGTAGACTAATGTGTGTAGACTAAGTGTTTGTTGAAATGCCTAAATCCATATGATTTATGCCTGCCATATGTTTTGAATGTAAGAACATGATTGTTGTGTATTAGACAACTCCTTGATATAAGGATCTGTCATATTATATGTCGAAATCAACATACGTCAAGTACGTTGGAATTGAGTAGTCTAAGTGTTTGTTTAAATGTATGTATTAGTAAGTATTGAGTAAATGGTGTTGTAGATTAGCGTTGAGACTGGATTCTCAACTAATTTGATGATGTATATGATTTTCTCTATGCTTATTGTATTTCAATTGATTACCTTATGTGTGAAGTACTCGTGTATGGTTAACTGCTTATGATATATGTTATAACATGCTGGAATTTCTTGTATTTCAATTCTGTCTCTCTCATATGATTATTGATTTAGATTACATGTGCTTGGGGCTATACTCTAGTCCAGGCAATCGGTAACAGTTTAAAATTTGTGGTTGAATTCTATTCTCCACGAAGGATGTGTATGACGAACCCGAGTCGTACTAAAGTCGTCGGCAGTGGTTAGGCCACATAAGGTGCTCGTGTACTTCATGTCGGTTGATTCAACGTGCGCTCATGCTAGTAGGACTCATTAAGTAACCCGACTGACCATTGTATGTTCACCATATATTCATCAGAACTGCTTAAACTTAGGGTACTGAACTTAGCAGTGATAACCCTGATAACTGTGGTACCTTGATCCACTAAGACTCATGAGCCGGGAATGGTGGTATGGGACACCGTGGTCGAGCTGTCGGCCTACGCTGGGGCCACAAACCTCCCCGTAGTGACCAGTGAGCAACCCAGACTCGTGAGCAGATTATGGTGGTATGAGACACTATATTCTTACTATCGGCCTACACTGATAAGGTGATGGGGGAGTGGAGTAACGAGTGCGTGCTACAACCCTATCAGCCCTTTGTAGTGACCTCGAGCGTACTCTGAGTCTACGTGAGGCGACGACCCTTCCGTAGCAACAAGACTACAACTAGGCCTGTATTGATAAGGTGATGGGGGAGTGGAGCAATGAGTGCGTGCAACAGCCTTGGCAGCCCTTGCAGCGACCTAGAAATATATCATCGTATGAGATTACTAGGAGTGACGACCCTAGATAGGATTCTTGTTGGGAATGATATAAGAAAAGTACCCTAGTTTCCCAATTCTGCTGTATGAAAAGGACTAATAACAACTCGGTAATCATATTCATATCGCACTGCATGTGCCTGGAAGATGTGGAGCACTGAGCGAAGAAAGCATGTCACAGACGTAAGATGGTGTCGCATGAGGGAGTATGTCGGTGAGGGCATCCATCATATCATTTCATGCTTGCATTAATCACAGTATTTAAGAATGTTTGATTACTTGCTTTACCATTATCGCGTGATTGATTTGATAACATGCTAATCTTTGCTCTATGATTCCACTGAGTTAGCTACTCACTCCCACGTTGCGGGACGGTGTTGCGCACACCAACCAGTCCCTATTTTAGTTTCAAACGGTGGCGATGCTTGCGAAGCAGAGCTGGACTTGATGATGATGAGGAGTATCCCTCCTATATGCAGGTTCTGATCGACGAGATTATAGGGAGGTTGATTAGACGCCATGACACTTGTCATTTTATATTTTTGGAGCACTCATGTATATTCTTTTCTTTCTATTTTGGAGTATACATGTATTTAGTTAACCTGGTAACATGTTCACACTCTGGAGACTTACAATCATTTATATATTTTATATATCTATCACATTCTTCCGCTTGCTAATTTAACTGTTTCTGGAGTATGATATGCTGTTTTGGCTTAATGCACCTCATGTTTTATGTACTGTTACTGCCGTCATTCATCCATCATTGAAAATGTTGCATAAGTGATGTTCTGGAACTCGGGAGTTGGGTTTCTACCCGACCCTCGATTTTCGGGGCGTTACACTTGCCCTTGTCTTTAACCATTGTTGTGTTGTAATCATATTTCAAAAATATTGAGCAGAAAAAATGATATTCAATTAAGTTTGCAAGGATGCATATAATGGAACCATAACATGAAATTCTAGATCTTCAGATATAACATTTAAATGCAAGTGGAATATTTCAATAGAAGATTAAATTATGCATATGCAACTTTAGGTAAACTTATCTCTAAAATAAGATTCCAACAACAAATTTATCAATATAATAAAAAGCTGGAGTCCTCCAATTTCCTTGGAAAGTCAATTATTAAGAAAATGGATGAATGATGCATCAATATACCAAGAAGAGTAGGTTTTCAGCTGTAAACTATAGTATCCAAAAATCTATGAAAAGAGAAAAAAAATATTGATCCTAACATATAGTTAATCTAGGAAAATCCATCAACAATATCTTCTTGTGGACATGACAGATGTGCCCTAATCTGTTCCACCGACTGTTAGAGTGAGTGGAGCTTTTCTTCCATTGACTTCATCATCTCACCAAGACTTGATTGTTCCTCTAAAATTTTCATGAGAGCATTCTTCCGAGGAGTAGAAGCTATAGGAGCTAAGGTTGGTGAATGGGTATTTAGGCCTTCTTTAACCATTTCATCTTCCTTTCCTGGAAGCTCTTCTTTTACCAATGTTGGATTATCAGTTTCATTCACAGAAGAGAGATTCATTTTCTTGATGCTATTCATATTGATTTCTGGGATTGATATAGATTCACCTTCAGCTACCCTGAATCCACATTGATGGGCCAACTTACACAAAAAATGTCTGAAAGGTATTGCTATGGAGTTAAACACAAATCCAAAAATGATTTCATCATATATTATATTAGGCAGGCATAATGGTTCCCCTTTACCAATGTGATATAGGGTCTCTACCATGAAAGGTGTAAGCCAAGTAAAATTACCATATCTAGGATAAATGTTGAAAATACAAATCAGATGGAGTATATTATAATCATGGGACATATTTGTGGCTCGTAATGCATTCCTGTGATGCTAAGGTACATTGTTCCCATTACACAAAAATTTGGTCCAAATGGCCCTTTTTGCTTCAGTGGGTAGGTTTAATTTAGAGGGTTGTTTGGAGTTCAATGGTATTCCTATAAGAGTTGTGAAATAGCGGTGAAGACCGCTTGAGTTGAAGTAGGAATATGCCAATATGTCCTAGAGGGGGGTGAATGGACTATTAAAATTTTTACAATGTATTTAAAAATCCTATTGCCCTAAACCTATCAGATATACAATTATCAGGATTACTCAAATTTAACTCTACTGGCTTCCAAGCCTAGTAGAGGGTCCAATCACAAACTATTCAAAAGATAACAATATAGAATTTAGTTCATGCTGGATATGACTGTGTATGTGTGTGAGGTGTGATCTCAAACATTCAGATATTAAAATAGTAAAACAAATCACACAAACAAAGCAATCGTAAACACAGTCATTTTTATAGTGGTTCGACTACTTGTCTACTCCACTCCCGGCTACCACACTCAACCCTTGAATGTACCGAATTTCTCTAAGGAGGTTTTCCATGGTTCACCTCAAACCTAAGGTTTTAAATCAGGTTCACCTTCAACCTTTACACGGAGGTTTCTACTCAGTTCACCTCTAACCCTGGAGTTTTGATGGTGCACTCCTAACCAAATGTTTATGCCCACACAAAGTAAGGATCCACACAACATACCCAGATGTTTATGCTCTCCACAGAGCAAGGGTCCACACAATACACCTGGATGTTTATGCTCTCCACAGAACAAGGGTCCACACAATGCACCCACAACATACACTCCCGCCGGAGGCCTCATTTGAGGACTTCAAAGGGTGAGCAACACTTAAGACCCAATCCTAAAAAGGAATGATCACAAGTGTCCTCTGGACTCTAGATACTTACAGATAAGTTGATGAGTCCCATTGAACGTAATGTCGAAGATCTCCTCCTTGTTGTTGAAGAGTCTTCGACTCTCTTGATCCGCAACATAGATGATGTACCAGTACTAGGCTTTGGGTCGAGTCAAGGTTAGGACGGAAATCCACTCTTATGAAATTTTCCTATAAGGAAGATAAAGTGATTCTCGTCATTTATTCATTTAAGGCATCCCAGTTTAATAATATACTATTAAGGTAGTTGCTGGAGGATCCTTTAATGCGGAAGTTCATTTCCCAATCCACTATATTGAATGTCAATGGTAAGAGTGGATTGGAAGATGAACTCCCGTGAGAGAAAGGGCTTTGGGTATATGATCTGAGGGTAAGACACACAAAAGCACTCTCTTCTTTCTCTATCAGCAATATGACCAAGTCTCTCTTTAAATAGGCAAGAGGTTTCAACGGATATAAAATGGTCATATTTATGACTGAGTTCGATGTCATCGAGCATGGTCGATGTCATTGAGCGTATACTCTTGATGGGATCGACTGTCCGCTCGATAACATAAAGTACAAAGTCATACGCTTTTGAAACCTAGTGCTAGCTGATCGATGGGATCGATGTATGTGTCGATGTCATCGAATGTCAAACTCTGATTCCATCGATACTTGGATCGATTTATCGACACTTGAGGAATGAGAAAGACTAGCCAAAATATTTCAGGATATGGGATATGATCGAGGGTCAACCGATGTCATCAGAATTTGAATGTCGATGATATCGAGACCGTGTCGATAGGATCGATAAATCATATAGATTTACCAATAAGAACGCTGGACAGTTTGTGTCTAGACTCGATCCAATCGACCAGGAGTCGATGGCATCGACATAAGAATATTGATTTCCTCGAGTGGCCCCTGATCAATTTTTAGAACATCCTAAAATACTTACTGGAGGATACACGCGCCCACCGTCAATATAATCGAACGACTTCTGAGATAATCGATATTTAAATTCAGATTGAATCGGAACAGTCATCGATATATCGAAGCTTTTTGTAGTTTTCTTTAGAAAAACAGGGGCGCCAAAAAACTGTCTGTCGATATAATTGATCCACTTTCGATGGGATCGATATTTGAATATTGATGATATCAATTGATACTTCGATATATCGATAAATCATCTAGGTGAATGTGTGGTTACTGGACGCTTTTTGTCCTCACTCGATTGTATTGATTGAGATGCCGACCACATCGACAGAGTAGGTCGATGTATCGAAAGATGAATCGATATAATCGACAGGGTAAGAAAACTTGAAGATTTTCCTGTTTGATAAAAAGTTTTCTTATTATAAAATCCTAAGATGTTCTACTTAGTTTTAAGCGTTTTAATCACCTGGTATTTTGGGACATGGAATGTGAGGCTATGATTTACCTATGGCGAGCTTCCACACATCCAGTTGAGGCAGACGCTTGAATTGATCTTCCTGTTAGGCGATGTTGTTCGACTGACTCAACCCACACAGTAATTGACAAACCAGGGCACAAGTAAGTGCACTTTCAATCTCCCCCTTTGTCAATTACGTGACAAAATACCCAAAATACCCTAGGAAAATATCTAGACAGATACATCCTAAATTGTGTGTATATGTGATTACATAATTTTATAAATTCTAACACTTTCATGTACACAACCACAATTTACTCCCCCTTACTGTAAAAAGCCCTTTCTTGGTGCAGCTGCTCCCCCTTACACCTGCAACATATAAGAGCACAAATATCCAATTTTTCACATGGGGTGTTTATAACTTTTCTCCCCCTTTTTGTCAGTCATTGGCAAAGGCATAACAAGTGATATTGACTGAAGATTTTAAGCATATGGGAGAACCATAGTCAAACAGATGTATACAGATATAAAGATTAAATCATTGTAAGCCATACATCATCGTTCAAAGACACAATTAGATAAGATAGTCAGGAAGAACACATGCATTCCAAAAAAAAACTTCGTTTAACCAGGGAACAGTAGTATATTACTACAACAATCAGAATAGAATTAGATGCAGCCATAGTCAACAGTGTCCAATATATATATATATATATATACTGCTCCAGATAATAGTAGTTTCATCATTAGATAGAGATATCAGACCCATGTAGCGGTACCCAAAACAAATAAACAAGGATGGGTGCAAAAATAAGTGTTTATAACTAGACACACTATTCCACCAAATCTGTCTACTTCTAACACATAGAAGACCCACCAGTTGTTAGTAGGTCAAGAATCTGCTACACGGAATGTTGAAGAGCTTCCATCTTATTTTCTATTCCTGATAGTGTTGGAGCCACTCATCAATTCCAGTGAGATTGTTTAAAAATTGGCGCTCAAGCACATGATGCTGATGATTTGTGACAGAAGCAGGACTATATTTAGGAGTTTTATTGGATCCCCAGAGAGTTTCTTCATTAGGCACGGGATCATTATCTTCAACAAGTGGAGGGATCTTAATATGCGATGAGATAGAGACATACACTTGTTGCGCTGCATCATGGTCGAACCATACTTCAGGATATACCTTATCAGTTGTTTCTGATAGACCTGCCTAGTGTGTGAGCTTATAGATAAGAGATGGAAAAGGCAGAATTTCAAGATGGTCACTTTTGACTACCTTAATTAGCTAGTCTAATATGAGAGTTGGTAGGCATACAGGGACCTCTTAATAGACATCATATAGAATATTGAGCGCGATGGGACTCAGGTATGTGTCATTTGCATCACATGGGTACACATTCATGATGAAAATACTATGAAGGAGTCGAAACAAGATTTCTAGATGTTTTACTAGAAGGATATTGCCATCATTTCTAGGAATTGTCATACCCTGGCACAGTGCTCGTGTAATTTTCCCCCATCTACCCAATTCGTTTAGATTTCTACTAGTGACAGGGATTTGTGTCACCTCAATGTTTAGAACATGACCAAGGACTGTTGGAGTAATGTGCTTAGTGTGTTGCAAAAATTTCAGACACATACAAGGTGGGTAATCTTGGACAACATGACAACAATTGAAGAACCGCTGGATCATTTCATACTGATATGGGCCACCCATATTAAACATATTCTTCCATCTTATAGTCTTCATCATGAGATCCACTCCATAGGGTTTGACAGTACTAATGAGAATAGTACGATCGACTATCGTGACTTGTTCCCAATCTGATTAGTTTTGAGGTGGTCTAGAATTTTTCTCTTTCTTAATCTTGAAAGATTTTATAGATGAGAGAGCCTTACCTTTCCCTTTAACCATCTTCCTTGTTTCATTTAGATGCTGAGATTCCATCAAGACTTTGAGTAGATCAGCCAAAGAACCTGATCAAGGCAGTGAGATGGGACTAGCTATTGAAAAAATGAATTTTTCTCTCAATCAACCTTTTTATTGAGCACCATTTGTCGATCATATTGATCATTGTTTCGATGCTATCGAGAAGTTGTCGTTCAATTCTATCGATTCTGTCTCAGATGTCATCAATGATCATACAACTTTTCACATTCTGAAAGGTCTTCGATTGTATCGATACTTGTTCGATGTAATCGGAAAGTCATATCCAAGGTGAATGATTTTCTGGTTTCAAAATTCAAATGATTTTTCAAGCATACTCCTGGGATTTCTAAGAGACAATGATATTCTTAGCAAAATAATCTCTATATATACACAAAAGTAAAAACATTTGACTGTTTGCATACAAAAGGAGGTTTGGAACCTTAGATATTTAATTTGGAGCTTAGCAAAACTGCTTCATTTCAGCCAGTATCCAGATTTCGATCCGTAATCTGGACATGTTCCTTCATTCTTAATGCTCCTCTATATCATTCCTCTCTTTTTCTTTAATAATGTAGCAGTGGTTGTTTGTGCGATGACCCTTAATTACTGATTTTCTTGATTGATCTAGAATATTACATTCTTCTTCGTTGAACTTGACCATATGCCCATTATCACATATTTGAGATATGCTTAATAGATTATGCTTCAATCCTTTTATGCAAAAAGCATTCTTATTTGTAAGCAGATTAATTCCTTTTATGATACCCTCTCCAATTACTTTAGCAGTACTTCCATCTCCATAGGTGACTAGCCCAGTGTTTAGTTTCTGATAATTTGACAAGAGGGATTTGTCACTTGTGACATGTCTTGAGCAACCACTGTCTAAGTACCATCTAACATCATTGCCTGTTAAATGATCTGAGTGTATAACAAGGAAATTTTTCTTCTTTTTGATTACCCATCTTGTGACAGAATTCTTTCTTGTGGCAGATTTGTTTGTCTTATCTGATTCAACCACTTGATTCACTGAGTCTTTCTTCCTATCAGATAGTTTAAGTGGTGATGGTGTTATATATATCCTTTGTTCAACACATCCTTTGAATCACCACTTGTCTGATAGGCTAGATTTTTGCCTTTGTTGCAACTGAAAATATCAGATTTCTCATGTGTTCCGTATCCAGTTCTTATTCTATCTTTTTCGTAGCCTAAACCATGTTTTTTGTTTCCAAATTTTCCCATACCTAAAAGTTTTTCTAACCTTTCACTACTCTGAGAAAATTTACAGTTTAGTTGGGCTATTTTCCAGGATTCTTCTAATTCATTTTTAAGTGTATAATTTTTATTTTGAAGGATCAAGTGTTCCTCATTTAGTGCTTTGACTTGTTTCTTTAATTTTTCTGACTTAGATTTCAAGGAAATGTTGGTTCTTTCAAGTCTATCATTATCTATGTGACATTGCTGCAAATCAATAATTAGATGAGTATTAATATTTGAAGCTTTATTCAGATCTAATTACAGCAATTCCTTTTTGTTTTCAGATATACCAAGTCGTTTAATCACTTTAATGCTATGGATATAGGGTTGATTATAAGCATCTTGCAATTTATCCTTTTCAATTTCTTCTTCTTCCTCAAATTCCTCATCGTCAGATGGAAATGGTATAGTAACTTGCTGTTCTTCCTCAGATTCTGTTCGAATGATTGAAGCAGTGGAGATCATAAGTATTTTTAATGATTTTTGATCTCCATCGCTTTCTGAGTTACTATTTTCTGAGTTTGATTCTTCTGTATCATCCCATGTGGCGACCATTGCCTTACCCTTGGTTTTTCTGTTTGGGCATTCAGTAGATAGGTGTCCATACTCATGACAAGCATAGCACTGTGGTTCTTTGGTTCTTTTCCCAAATTTTCCTGAAAAAGGTTTGTCATCCACCTTTCTTCCTCTAGAGGGACGACCGCGATTCCTTTGAAAGAACCTTCTAAATCTTTATGCCAGCAAAGCCACTTCCTCATCTTCATCTTCTTTTTCACTCTCACTTCCTCATGTTTTGTTTTCTTAGAGGTTTTTAGAACAATTTTTTTGGATTTTTGGGGTTGTGTGAAGTGTAGCTCAAAAGTTTGTAGGGAACTTACCAGTTCTTCTACTTTTATCTCGTCAATATTTCTATACTCCTCAATGTTGTTATTTTGGGATTAAACCGTTCCGATAAGGACCTTAGTATTTTCCTACATATTTTCGGTACCGGAACCTTTTTTCTCAATCAACCCATGGAGTTGCAAACAATATTCAATTTGGTGAAAAACTCCATAAATGTCTCATGCTCTTCCATCCTGAGATTTTTGAACCGTGAAGTCAAAAGTTGTAGTTTAGACCTCTTCACAGTGCTTATGCCTTCATGGGTTGTTTCCAGTAGATCCCATGCTTTCTTGGATGTCTCACACATACTTATCTGATTAAATATATCTTGAGAGATGGCACAGTAGATGGCGTTCATTACTTTTACTTCAGCAGTTCGCTGTTCTTTGTCGAGCGCCGTCCACTTTTCTTTGGGTTTAGGTTTTGTGTTCGTAGTTTCATCTTCAAGTATGATTTGTTCAGATGGTACCACATATCCTTTTTCAACTACATCCCAAACATCATGATCCAAAGATCTCAGGAAGTAATAAATTCTACCCTTCTAGTATGCATAATTTGAACCATCAAATACTGGAGGTCTAGTGACTGATGAGCCCTCTCCTTTGGCCATATTTCACAACTTCAGTCAAGATCACTCTCTAGGTGGTGAAGCCCTTAAAGAGAGACCTGCTCTGATACCAATTGAAATCGCGGTGAAGACTGCTTGAGTTGAAGTAGGAATATGCCAATAGGTCCTATAGGGGGTGAATAGGACTATTTAAAGTTTTACAATGTATTTAAAAATCTTTTTGCCCTAATCCTATCAGATATGCAATTATCAGGATTACTCAAATGTAACTCTACTAGCTTCCAAGCCTATTAGAGGGTCCAATCACAAACTATTCAAAAGATACCAATATAGAATTTAGTTCATGCTGGATATGACTGTATATGTGTGTGAGGTGTGATCTCAAACATTCAGATATTAAAATAGTAAATCAAATCACACAAACAAAGCAATCATAAACACAGTCATTTTTATAGTGGGTCGGCTACTTGTCTACTCCACTCCCGGCTGCCACACTCAACCCTTGAGTGTACCGAATTTTACTAAGGAGGTTTCCCATGGTTCACCTCAAACCTAAGGTTTTAAATCAGGTTCACCTTCAACCTTTACATGGAGGTTTCTACTCAGTTCACTTCTAACCCTAGAGTTTTGTTGGTGCACTCCTAACTAGATGTTTATGCCCACATAGAGCAAGGGTCCACATAACGCACCCGGATGTTTATGCTCTCCGTAGAGCAAGGGTCCACACAACGTACCTGGATGTTTATGCTCTCCACAGAGCAAGGGTTCACACAACGCACCCACAATGTACACTCTCCCGCTGGAGGCCTCCTTTGAGGACTTCAAAGGGTGAGCAACACTAAAGACCCAATCCTAGAAAGGAATGATCACAAGTGTCCTTTGGACTCTAGATACTAACAGATAAGTTGATGAGTTCCATTCAGTGCAATGTCAAAGATCTCCTCCTTGTTGTTGAAGAGTCTTCGGCTCCCTTGATCTTCAACATAGATGATGTACCAGTACTAGGCTTTGGGTCGGGTCAAGGTTAGGATGGAAATCCACTCTCATGAAATTTTCCTATAAGGAAGATAGAGTGATTCCCATCATTTATTCATTCAAGGCATCTCAGCTTAATGATATGCTATTAAGATAGTTACTGGAGGATCTTTGAATGCGGAAGTTCATTTCTGCAACGCCCTGAAAAAATTCGTACTTGGACTCGAGTACCAACTCGACCAGAAATCGCATAGGATTAATTCCTTTAGAAAATAAGCGTAAGTTAGCTAGCGCAACACTAGAGTAGCTGTGAAATCATCCCTGATCGCTTCAAATACGTTCTACAAGACCCAAAACGAGTAGAACCAATGACACTATAATACTCTGAAACCTCGGATCAAACTCTAAACCAGTTTGTTCTCAGGACCCCTTTGAAACTTTGTATTGGATCTAGACCGTGCGTCGAAAGTCCGATACCTACAATCTTAGACCGTTATAACCGCCTAGCTGGACTTAACAATCATTTCGAAAATCAAGTCCAACCGACATTCAGAGGCTATTTCATTGAGCCTGGAGTGAAGACAGTGAGAATAGGGTTAGATTTGAAATTTTGAAATTCAAATCTGACACACGACTTGGTGCGTTATTATTAAGCGTTCTGACCGTCAGAATTCAGCCAAATTACACCCTCGGATCAAGAAAAATTTCGCTTTCATATCATGAGACTTGTAGACCTGATCTACGAGCGATGACCGCTGAACTGAAACTGGACCGCCACGTGAGATCTATGAACACTACTGGTATGAAAATGGGATGTGAACGACATCCGACGTGCATGAGCTTAAGTCCGATCGCGTTCGGCCAGGGGACCTCCCGAAATGTCTTTTTGGACCGAAACACCGCCGATTTGGTTAGGCATCAAGTAAACATTGTTTCCAAGTCTATTTTGGGAATGTTTTAGGTTATAAAAGGGCCTTAAACCCTCACTTCTCTTACCCATCCGAATTTGCTAGAAACCCTAGTTGGTGTGAGAGAAAAGGTGAGAGATTGTGAGAGAAAGTGGGAGAAAACTTCCTGCTGCTTGGACTACCTGTTGCACGTGCTTAAGCAACGCACCTCAATCACTTTTTCGGTGATTCCGCTGCACTTCTAGGTAATCAAACACCCTAAATACTTGTTGATTTGAGGTTCCGTCAATTTCTTAGCAAAGTAACTTATACATCTTGTGAAATAGGTAGCCTGTTCACCGTAGACGAAGCGTATACGCTCCGTTCGAATCGGTTCACCTCTAAGGAAAAGGTGCAGATTATAGACACTTTGATTGGCTGATTTCAATGCTTTCAATGTTGTTTAATAGTAGATTATCGACGGCAACGCCGTTTGACATGTACAACATGCTGTCCGTTTCCTGTTTCGTAAGCGGACGAAAAATATGAGATTTAGGGCATTTTAGTCATTTATAGAAAATACTTTTTTCATCCATATTTTGCTGATATGATTGACATGGCTCTTTGTCACATTAGGATATTAGGAATGCATGCATAATCAGTTTGGTAAAGAGATTTGCCCAAATGCGCACTTTGAGTCGACATACTATATGTAGACTTAAGTGTGTAGACCAAGTTTTTGTATAAATATTTGTATTAGTATGTATTGAATTAAATGGTGTTATAAATTAGTTTGTGATTGAATTCTCAAATAATATGCTGATGTAAATGATTTCCTACATGTTGGCTATATGCATGATTTCATTATATGTATGAAATGCATATATTAGATGATTTACTTAAGTTGTATGTTATAACATGTGTTAACATGCTCACATTGTTGTATGTCATTCCCATTACTCTTATGTGATTGCTGATGTGGATTCATAAATGTTTGGGACTATACCTAGTCCAGGCAGTCGGTAACCGAGTAAATTCATGGTTGGCTTATATTTGCCACGAACGACGCGTCGATGAATGCGAGTCGTGTTTTGGAGTTGACGGCAGTAGTTAGGCCACGCGAAGTATTTTATGCACTTCATGTCGCTTAGCTTGAGATGCGCTCGTACTAGTCGAGCCCGTCAAGTAACCCGACTGGCCATTGTATGTTCACCTTGTATGAGTCATAACTGCTTGAACCTAGGGTACTGAACTTACCATTGTAAACCTTATTAACCATGGTACCTTGATCCATAAAGACTCATGATCTGGGCATGGTGGTATGGGACACCGTGGTTGAGCTGTCGACCTACGCTGGGGCCACAAACCTCCCCGTAGTGACCAGTGAGCACCTATGACTCGTGAGCAGATTATGGTGGTATGGGACACTATATTCTTGCTGTCGGCCTACACTGATCAGGCGACGAGCCCTTTGTAGTGACCGCGAGCGTATTCTGAGTCTACGGGAGGTGACGACCCTTCTGTAGCAATGAGAGTACAGTAGGCCTGTATTGATAAGGTGATGGGGGAGCGGTGCAACGAGTGCGATCAACAGCCCTGGTAGCCCTTGCAGCGACCTACAAAATATACATCGTATGAGATTACTAGGAGTGACGACCCTAGACAGGATCTGTGTTGGGATTGATATAAGGGAAGTACCTTAGTTTCTCAATCCTGCTGTATGAATGGACTAATAATAACTCGGTAATCATATCACCATCACATTGCATGTGCTTGGAAGATGTAGAGCACTGTGGAAAGAAAGCATGCCGCGGGCGTAAGATGGTGCCGTATGAGGGAGATCGTTGGTGAGGGCATCCATCATGTCACGTCATATTGCATTAACAACAGTATTAGGAATGTTTGATTTATTGCTTTACTATTATCGCGTGATTGATTTGAGAACATGCTAATCTTTACTCTATTATTCCACTGAGTTAGCTACTCACTCCCACGTTACGGGATAGTGTTTGCAACACCCACCAGACCCTGTCTTAGATGCAGGTGAGGCAGCGATTCAGGAGGCAGAGCCGGATTATGATGAGGACTAGGACGAGTTCTCATATATGCAGTACCACGACGGCTATGCTTAGGTGGCCTGGATTGGCGGGTCTTCTCAGTGGGACTATTTTTGACATTTTGATTCTGTTTATTTACATGTATATGAGACTCAGAGATGTATTCATACTTTGGAGACAGTTGAGATCTATTTTGTTTTCCATACAGTGATGTGTATATCCTTTAGTCTTCCGCTTGCTTTTATCACTGAATTTGGAGTATGAATTGCAGTTTTGGTATAATTTTACTCATGTGAATGCTTTAAATCAGACAACATTAAATCATAAACATTTTTGTTGCATAAGTGACGGTCTGGAACTCGGGAGTCGGGTTTATACACGACCCCCGATTTTCAGGGTGTTACAATTTCCCAATCCACTCTATTGAATGTCAAATTAGAAGATGAACTCCCGTGAGAGAAAGGACTTTGGGTATATGATCTGAGGGTAAGACACACAAAAGCACTCTCTTCTTTCTCTACCAGCAATATGACCAAGTCTCTCTTTAACTAGGAAAGAGGTTTCAACGGATATAAAATGGTCATATTTATGACTGAGTTTGATGTCATCGAACATGGTCAATATCATCGAGCGTATACTCTCGATGGGATCGACTGTCCGCTCGATAACATAAACTACAAAGTCATACGCTTTTGAAACCTATTGTCAGCTGATCGATGGGATCGATATATGTATCGTTATCATCGAATTTTTAACTCCGATTCCATCGATACTTAGATCGATCTATCGACACTTGAGGAATGAGAGAGACTAGCTGAAATATTTCAGGATATAGGATATGATCGAGGGTCAACCGATGTCATTAGAATTTGAATGTCGATGATATCAAGACCGTGTCGATAGGATCGATAAATCATATAGATTTACCTATAAGCAAGCTAGGCAGTTTGTGTCCAGACTCGATCCAATAGACCAGGACTCGATGACATCGACACAAGAATATTGATTTCCTCGAGTGGCCCCTGATCAATTTTTAAAACATCCTGAAATATTTGCTGGAGGATACACTCGCCCACCGTCGATATAATTGAACGACTTCCGAGATAATCGACATTTAAATTCATATTGAATCGAAATAGTCATCGATATATCGAAGCTTTTTTGTAGTTTTCTTTAGAAAAATAGGGGCACCGGAAAACTACCTGTCGATATTATCGATCCACTTTCGATGGAATCAATATTTGAATATCGATGATATCGATTGATACTTCGATATATCGATAAATCGTCCAGATAAATGTGTGGCTGCTGGACGCTTTTTATCCTCACTCGATTGTATCGATTGAGATGCCAAGGACATCAACAGAGCAGGTCGATCGTATCGAAAGGTGAATCGATATAATCGACAGGGTAAGAAAACTTGAAGATTTTTCTGTTTGATAAAAAGTTTTCTTATTATAAAATCCTAAGATGTTCTACTTAGTTTTAAGGGTTTTAATCACCTGGTGTTTTGGGACATGGGATGTGAGGCTATGATTTACCTATGGTGAGCTTCCACACATCCAGTTGAGGCAGACGCTTGAATTGATCTTCCTGTTAGGCGCTGTTGTTTGACTGACTCAACCCACACAGTAATTGACAAACCAGGAACAAGTAGGTGCACTTTCAAGTTGAAATGTGACATGGGGTGATTTTAACTATTATTCGACCATCGTAGTCAGCTTCGAAACCCTTAGATAATGTGCAATGAGACAAAAATGATCAGACCAAGTTTTCGTTAACTGGCCCTCCAAATGACAGAACTTGCAGCCATCCTTGTCATGAAAGAATTTCTTGAACTTTAAAATTTCAAGACATTTATGATCTACTTGTCTTTCACATACAATCCTTGTCACGCCCTGAACTCAGAAATCGGGCTCACAGATTTCCCGATTGCTGAATCCGTCGCCAACAGCCTCCGTAGTACCCCATTCTCGGCTTCCAGTGCCCATACACCTGATTCTGATCCTGGGATCCTATAAGTAGGATTTTTAGTGTAATTTTTTTTTTGTAAAAGAGTATAATCACAAGCATAACCAAGTCATAAACAACATCACCACATATCTACTATAATAAAACATTAAGTACAATGCAGAAAGAGAAATACAAGAATAATGAAAACTCTAAAAGAATTTGTCGCATGCTCTTGTCACAACACAACTATGTCCTCACGTCACTTGCGTGCAACGATCACGCATAAGCTTATAAAAATCTTAGAGGGCGGTGTACGTGTGTGTGCAAATATGTGCCAAGTATACAATATCAAAGAAATGCAAAAAAAGATGGAATGTCCATGAATACTATCAGTTGTACCAAGGCTATAAGATGCAAGGCCTACATGGCCAAATGTCATAGTCCTCATCTAAATCCACGTAACAGTACAGTTCCTCCCTGGAATACAATCGAGGTCTAGTGCGCTCCACATGAACTGCCCCTCCCCCATGCGCATAGCCAAGTGAGTGTATGAGACCTCACTACTCGCTTAGCCAGTAGTCAAGAAATATCTACCTGTCTCGTTAGTAGCGGACCCATTTCCAAGCTGGTCAAACTCAGCCTAGCTTTCCCCCCTACGCCTTGGGCAGATAAGGCCACACCCCCTTCCAACTGACCATGACACAGTGGGAGATGCGGCCTACTGGTATTCGACACTCGGGCACTCATGTATCCACTTAGTCTCCACGTTGGAGCAACCTCTTGGTACCATAAGGGTTTAGGGACTTTCACCCAGGGACATCCATAGTGCCCCAATGCTAGAACCAATATTTTCGGTATACAATTTGACCATCCACGATATGCTTGTGGAGGCCACTGCCCTGATATTGCTATGGCATATAGTGATGATCAAGTCAAATAATGTGAGATGTATGAGTCATACTATCCAGTCATGCACCAATCCTACATGTACCACGTGCTCATGTGGGGTAACTCCGTCACTCAGGGAGTCCCATTAATAGTCTGCCCAATGGAATATGGTATGATCAATCACTCTTCAACCAAGCATACATATGATGTGCATGGGCATGAATCATAAAGTTATACTAAGCATGTCATACATTGATGATGTACTCTCCTCACATCAAAGATGGGCCTAGATGGCCTACCCATATCAAGAATGGGCCTAAGAAAAGGGAATGGGCTTTCTTACTCATCCCATTATGAAGTAAACCGGGCTTCCTAAAGGGCCCAATAAGCATAAGGTGGGCCTAAGGGCTTTAAACAAGTCTATAAGGTATGGTAGTAACACAATCCATAATGGGGACCTAACAGTTTGGGGTTAGCCCAATAAAGTGAGATGGGTCATACTAATAACAGTGGGGGCCCAACGATTTGGATTAGCCCACTAGGGTAAGGGTGGAAGTGGGCTTAACAACGGGCCCTAGGATAGTTTACAACAGTGGACATTTAACCACCATTGTGCTAAGGTGCAGTCCATTTGGAATCAGAATCATGACGGGGCTCTCGATCCTCCAAATATCTAGGAAGTGGATGGCCAACATGAGCCCATCACCCATACATGGTGGGCTTGCATTAAAATGGATAAACGGTGTGTATATGACACATGCATCATGGTGGGCCTCATACATTGCCAATGGGCCTTACATACAATCACCATGGGCTTCTCACAAGGGCCTCATACATCGCAATGGGCCTCATCTCATGGGCCTCGTACATCATAATAGGCCTCAAATACAGTAGGTGGGCCAACATGTGCAGTAGGTGGGCCCTGTACGAGTTAGATGGGCCATGCAGTTGCTGGCCCTGTTCGGGCGTCCAACAAATGGACAGTTTGGATTAACATACATCATGGTGGTTCCCATATGTACAACAGGTGGGCCTTGCTGGTCAGCCCACTGATAGATGGCCTGGATAGATGAAAATATATAGCTCATGGTGGGCCTCACACATCACCAATAGGCCCCACCAACTGATGGCCAGCGCAGATATTCAATGCAAACATTATGGTAGATCCCACCATCCTAGGTTGCTGGACGGTGAGGATCAAATACATCACAATGGGGTCCATAGCCACTAGACGGCTTAGATCAAATACATCATGGTAGACCCCCACACATATAGTAGGTGGGTCCCATGTCCAAGGGCTAAAGAACGTGGGTAAAACACTTACATCATGGTGCATCCAGCACCGTCCCAAACAACTGGACGGTGTGAATGTACAACACATATATCACATGGGCCCCATGGTCGCTGGACGACGTGGGTACAACACATACATCACATCAGGCCCCACCATCCAGCCTATCTAGACGGTGTGGATACAACAGATACATCAGGTGGGTCACACCGTCCATGCTTGTAAGTGCTATGATTTCATATCCCTTTGGTTGTCAAATTTTGTGGTGGCAAAACCTATATCTATGTCTTGTATATCTTGTGTTTCATGTTTAAGACTACTCATTGCTTCAAGACATCGTATTTCAAGATAAGAACTTAAATGAAGACAGCTTCAAGTCTAGTCATGGATGAAGTATTCAAGAATAGAAGTCTTCAAGTGTGCATGTTCAAGATTCTAACAAGTACAAGAATAGAAGATGACTTTATTAAGTCAAGAAAGGATTCAAGCTCGAGAAGACCTACAACAAGATTCGTAAATTCTCAAGCTTTTCTTAAGGGTCATCTAAGAGTACAGACTATCAATGTTCATCTCACTTTCAAGGTTTGTTTAACCTTAGATTGACCTTAGGTTAGGCTTTATTGTAGGTCATTCTGGATACATGATTCGTATATTTTAAATATTCTTGTACGGGCTGTTCTAAGACCACTCCTAGGGACTTTAAGACCAGTCTTAGCTCTGCTACGACCAGTCTTAAGTTTTTCAGGACCAGTCCTAGGTTGTTAAAGATTTTCAGATCTTTCTGGTTGTCCTACGACTAGTCCTGTGAGCTGTACGACTTATCCTTCGACTGGTCTTAGCCCTACGAATTGAACTCCAGCAACTAATCTGGGGGTCCTATGACCAGTCGTAAGTGACCCACGACCAGTCGTAGGTGGCCCACGGTCGGTCTTAGGCTACCCAGGACCGGTCGTGGAACAGCTAATCCTTATCCCATGGAAATCTTTGAAAATCTGTTGAAGCTACGACCAATCCTAGGGATCTTAAGACCAGTCGTAGATGGAATTTTTTAGGCTATAAATAGAGCATGAACTTCAGAGTTTTTCAATTCAATTCAATTCAATTCAAGCAATTTTAAGGCCATACTCTGAGATAAGTTCGTGTTTATTTTTAAGCTACTTTGTGCTTATTTAATATTCATTTTGCTAGCTTGTTTTGTATTTGATTTTGATCTACATTCCAATCTTATTAGAAAAGAGGAATTTTTGAAATTCCTTCTTCTTGGATTCAAAATCAAATAGAACTAGCCCTTTTAATTTAAAATCAATTAGACTTAGAACCATTCATAAAGTGAGTACTGGAATTTGAACGTTGAATCGAACTTCTACTCCGATTGGTTCTACCGGGCTACTCTACTTCAAAAGGAGATTCAGGTATTTTACATTTGTGTAATTACATTCTTTGGTTTTGTTTGAGATTTTTCAGAAAAATCTCATTGTTTTGGTTATTTGAGGAGAGCCAGAAAACTCAGATTGTGTGAGTTTTTGGATTGTGTTTGGATTGTGTAAGCCCGAGATAAAAAGACACAATTGTGAAGGGTTTAGGTGAACCTGTGAAACCTATTTTGATAGTGCATGCTAATATCCCCTGTGTGAGGATATTAGGAGTGGAGTAGCATTCTGTGTGGTTGTTAGATAACAGTTGGTGTATACACAGGTGAACCACTATATATCGTTGTGTTGTTGATGTGCTTTATTCTTTCATTCCTTTATTCATTCAGTTTTGTGGATTGTATTTTTGGATGAATGTTGTAATCATTTTTTTTCAAGTGTGGGGAATGTTGTAATAACTTAGGATTTATTTTTGCAAGTTATTTTGGTTTCTTTGCTTTTTATTCCTCATTGGTTTGAGATACAAAGGACGTTCTAGATATAAGGTTGTCCTACCTTAAACCTTTGGTTTTTGATGTAAGGTTGTCCTTAGAACTGATATAGTATCATTCTCTTAATTCTAGTTTATTGAGATTGCTTTTAATTCAGCATTGTGCTTTATTTCTTTTATTATTCCGCTTTTATAAGTTTTATTTGGCATAAGCCCTATTCACCCCCCCTCTAGGGCATATAGCTAGGCCCTTTCAATGCTGGATGGTGTGTATACAACACATACATCATGGCAGGCCCCATGATCTAGATGGTCTGGATGAAACACATGGGGGCTCACCACATGTCCAACACGTGTAGGGTGGGTCCCACCGTCCAGACACACTAGACAACGTGGATAAAATATGTACATCATGGTAGATCCCACTGTCTAAATGGATGGTGAGGATTGAACACATATATCACAGTGGGTCCCTCTGTCCCAGCTGGATGGTGTGGACACCACATGTGTGGAGGGTGGGTCCCATGCCCCAGGATAGTGTGGGTACATCACATCATGGTGGGCCGCTGCAGCTGCTAGATGGTAGTCTAGTAGCATCCCACAAACAACGTGGGTAAAATAAATACATCAAGTGGGGTCCACGTCAGCGTGGCCCACCAGCCTTAGAGTAGGCTGATATTTGTATTTTCCCTTCATCAAGGTTTGTCCAAATAGACACCCGGGGTAGGCCGGCTGGATGCGGTAGCAAGGTGGGCCCCTAGTTTGGACAGCGGATGTGGTCCGCTAAATAGACAGCGTGGATAAAGCGCATTCATCATCAAGTGGGCCATTATATAAGAGAGAGAGAGAGAGAGAGAGAGAGAGAGAGAGAGAGAGAGAGAGAGAGAGAGAGAGAGAGAGAGAGAGTGAGAGAGGTGTGTGGTGATGGAGGGAGCTCTGCCACTATGAGCTCCCTTCTATGATACAATGCATACATCAAGATGGGTTCGAAAACATGTGGGCCCTCAAAAATGGAAATCAAGATAACATCCCCACCACAAACTTAAGGTCTAGATGACCTCTATAAGATGATCATCAATTGGTAGGCCCCACTTGGCCCATCATCAAAATCACAAACCTAATCCTATAAACACCCATCGATTCCACTTCTTCTTAGTTCCTTGGAATGCTCTTGACTTCTTCTTTGAAGGAGGATGTTGAAGATTAAAGGGTTGAGATGAGAGATTAGGGGTAGGAAGTGGGCCACACACTTGGGTTCTTTTCTCTCCTTTAGATTTTCTCTCTTGGTTGCTTGGAATTTTGGGTAGAGAAATGATATAGGATGGAGTGAAATGAGAGAGGAGTGGTGTTGTGTAAGAGGGATGGGATGAGAGGAATGGGTGTGTAAGAGGAGTGACATGAGAGGTATGGGTGTAACATCCCGAAAATCGGGGGTCGAGCATAAACTCCACTCCCGAGTTCCAAAACATCACTTATGCAACATTTTCAATGATGGATGAATGTCGGCGGTAATAGTACATAAAACATGAGGTGGATTAAGCCAAAACAATGTATCATACTCTAGAGACAGTTAAATTAGCAAGTGAAAGACTGTGATAAATATATAAAATATAAAAATGATTGTAAGTCTCCAGAGTGTGAACTTGTTATCAGGTTAACTAAATACATGTATACTCCGAAATAGAAAGAACTAAATACATGTTACATGGGTGTGTAAATAAAAGGTAAAATACCAAGTGTATTGGCATCTAATCAGTAACTCTGTAAACCCGTCGATCAGAACCTACATATAGGAGGGATCCTCCTCATCATCATCAAGTCCGGCTCTGCTTCGCAAGCATCGCCATTATCTGAAACTGAAATAGGAACTAGTTAGTGTGTACAACACCGTCCCATAACGTGGGAGTGAGTAGCTAACTCAGTTGAATCATAGAGAAAAGATTAGCATGTTATCAAATCAATCACGTGATAATGGTAAAGTAAGCAATCAAACATTCCTAAATACTGTGATTAATGCAAGCATGAAATGACATGATGGATGCCCTCACCGACATACTCCCTCATGCGACACCAGCTTACGTCCGCGGCATGCTTTCTTCCCTCAGTGCTCCATTTCTTCCAGGCACATGCAGTGCGATATGAATATAATTACCGAGTTGTTATTAGTCCTTTTCATACAGTAGGATTGGGAAACTAAGGTACCTCCCTCATATCAATACCCAAACAATGATCCTGTCTAGGGTCGTCACTCCTAGTAGTCTCATACGATGATATATTTCTAGGTCGCTGCAAGGGCTATCAGGGCTGTTGCACGCACTCGTTGCACCGCTCCCCCATCACCTTATCAATACAGGCTTAGTTTATATCTTTAAGACTGCATCAGGACTCGTCGCCCCCATGCGGTGTCAGGATAAACTCAAGGTCACTACAAAGGGCTGTCATGGCTGTTGCTCGCACTCGTTGCTCCACTCCCCCATCACCTTATCAATGTAGGACGACAGCAAGAATATAGTGTCTCATACTACCATAATCTGCTCAGATTAGGGTGCTCACTGGTCACTACGGGGAGGTTTGTGGCCCCAGCGTAGGCCAACAGCTCGACCACGGTGTCCCATACCACCATGCCCGGCTCATGAGTCTTAGGGGATCGAGGTACCAAGGTTAGAGGGGCTTTCCAATGGTAAGTTTAATACCCTAGGTTCAAGCAGTTATGATGAATACAAGGTGAACATACAATGGTCAGTCAGGTTACTTGATGAGTCTGACTAGCATGAGCGCACGTTGAATCGACCGACATGAAGTGCACAAGCACTTCATGTAGCCTAACCACTGCCGACGACTCTAGTACGACTCAGGTTCGTCATACACATCCTTCGTGGCGAATAGAATCCAACCACGAATTCTAAACTGTTACCGACTGCCTGGACTAGAGTATAGCCCCAAACACTTGAAATCTAAATCAATAATCATACGAGAGAGACAGAATTTGAAATACAAGTAATTCCAGCATGTTATCAGCATGTTGTAACATACAACATAAGCAGTTAACCATACACGAGTATTTCACACATAAGGTAACCAATTCAAATACAACAAGCATGGAGTAAATCATGTGCATCATCAAAGTAGTTGAGAATCCAGTCTCAACGCTAGTCTACAACACCATTTAATCAATACTTACTAATACATACATTTATACAAACAATTAGACTACTCAACTCCAACGTACTTGACGTATGTTGATTTCAACATATAATATGATAGATCCTTATATCAAGGAGTTGTCTAATACGCAACAATCATGTTCTTACATTCAAAACATATAGCAGGCATAAATCATATTGATTTAGGCATTTCAACAAACACTTAGACTACACACATTAGTCTACATAACATATGTCGGCCAATATGTGCATTAGGGCGAATCTCTTCACCAAACAGATCATACACGTATAACTAGTATTGGTACACGGTAAATACTCATGGTAATCACACCAGTAAAATACGTACGTATACAGTATTTCCTACAAATACCCAAAATACCCTCAATCTCATATTCTTCGTACGTATTCGAATTAAAAAACAGATAGCATGTTCTACATGTCAAATAGCATCCCGATCAGCAATCTACCATTAAGCAGCATTGAAAGCTTAGAAAACAGGTAATCTAAGCGTCTAAAATCTGCACCTTTCACCGTAAAAGTGTATCTATTCGAATAGAAAGTCTACGCTTAGCCAACGTCGATATGGCAACCTAATTCACAAGATAGGTTAGCTACTTCGCTACTTGTATTGCTAGAATCCCCAAAACAGGTTGAGGTTAGGGTTTACTTACCTAGAACAGAGTTGGAATCGCCAGAATAGCAATGCAGATGGAAGGATTTGGCATTTGGAGCAACAGGGAAGAATCCCAGGAGAAAGCTCCAACTTCTCCCTCACTTTCTCTCTCTTTTCTCTCCTCTCCTAGGGTTTTCTCCAAATTCGTATGGGTTATAAGGCTAAGGGTTTAAGGCCCTTTTATAAGCCCAAACATGACCAAAACAGACTTTAAGTTAAAGTATACTTGGGTTACAGCCAAATCGGGTCTTTTCCGATCCAAAAGGACATTTCTGGAGGTCTCCCGACTGAATGCGGTTGGACTTAAGCTCATGGATGTCGGATCTTGATCACATTAAGTTTTCAGCCCGATAGTGTTCCCAGATCGCACGTGGCGGACCAGTTTCAGTTCAGCGGTCACGGAGACTCGATCGAGGATTCCAAGTACATTGACCTGAGTGGGAAATGTTCCCTGATCCGAGGGTGTATTTGGGTCAGATTCCGACAGTCTGAATGCTTATACTTAACCCGCAAGCGAAACATGCCAGATTTATTTAAATCACATTTAATTTATAAAGGATTTCACTCTTTCTCACACTCCTTGCTCCAGGCTCAATGAAATAGCCTCAGAACATCAGTTGGGCTTGATTTTCGAAGCGATTGTCAAGTCCAAGTAGGCGGTCATAATGGTCTAAGATTGTAGATATCGGACTTTTGACGTGCGGTCTAGATCCAATATAAAGTTTCAAAGGGTTCCTGAGAACAAACAGGTTTAGAGATTGATCCTGGATTTCAGGGTAAGGTAACGTCAACAATTCTAGAGGTTTTGGGTCTTACAGATCATATTTAAAGCAGTCGGTGCTTATTTCACAGGTAATATAGCGTAGCGCTGGCTAATTCACGTTAAATTTCTAAAGAATTTCATTCTAAATGATTTCTTGGCTTTGGAATTGGGTTCTGAGAGGTTACCAAGGTATTATGGTTGACCCATTACCTAAGGACGTCTAACCCCAGGTTGGCAAAAATCTGGGGTGTTAGAATGGGTGTGTGTAAGAGAGAGTTAACTTTGGGGATGGCTTGTGTAAGAGAGGGATAGATGTGATGGGTGGTACTTGATTGATTAATGTGATAGGTTGGGTAGAGATTCTCTCAGGATTCTCAATGTCTGGTGTTTCCTTGAAATATATGCGGGCCCACAACTCCTAGCTTGGGTATTGCATTGGTGTGCAAGACATGGTGTTGGAACCACGGTGACGGCATGATCGTTGGGATATAGGTTTCGAGTTGAGTTGGCTCAGATCTATGGGATGCGACTTATGGTTGCGTACAAATGTCTTCTACAGGTCGTGGGTTGTCAAAATTCGACATAGAGGATCATGAAAGTCTAAGGAATGGTATGGACTAAGATAAGGTCCTTATAACTCTCCCCTCCTAATAAAAATTTCATCTTCAGAATTTACACTATCACGCAACTAAACATAACTCATAAGGAAAGAGAAAACATAACATCATATATAATCAGAGACAACATACAACATACAATCAATCATCGAAGTGATGGAGATAACGCTCTTGAGTCTTAGCCTCGTGCTCCCAAGACGCCTCGTCTATGCTATGATGACCCCACTGCACCTTCACTAAGGGAATGACCTTGGTATGGAGGACCTGCTCCTTCCAATCAAGGATACAAATTAGTTGCTCAATGTAAGAAGCGTCCTTGTGAACCTCTAACGGCTGCCAATCAATAACAGGAATGATGTTTGACCCACACTTCTGCAATATAGATACATGAAAAATATTGTGGATGTTAGACAACTGAGATCATAAGACAAGCTGATAGGCCACGGCGCCAACACAATCAGTGATCTCGAAAGGTCCAATGAATCTCGGGGCAAGCTTGCCCTTTACTCCAAAACGAACCATACCCTTCATGGGTGAGACCTTGAGATACACATGGCCCCCAACGAAAAACTCTAAGGAACGACGCCGACGATTAGCAAAACTCTTCTGCCAGCTCTGAGCTGTGCGCATCCTCTGCCTGATGATATCAATGACCTCTGATGTTTGCTACACAAGCTCGGGACCTAGGAGACGCTGATCTCCAACCTCGGTCCAATAACTCGGAGATCTGCATGATCTACATTCTAATTCCTCTAAAGGAGCCATGCCAATAGTTGCCTGATAACTGTTGTTATATGCGAACTCAGTCAATCACAGGTGCTCATCCCAACTACCTGAGAAGTCAATCACGTAGGCCCGAAGCATATCCTAAAGGATGTGGTTGACCTTCTCAGTCTACCCATCGGCCTGCGAATGATATGCATTATTGAGCTGTAAAACAGACCTTATTACCTTCTGAAAGCTCCTCCAAAATGGAGATGTGAATTTCAGGTCTCGGTCAGAAATAATCGAAACTAGGATGCCATGTAGTATCACAATCTCCTCAATGAATATCATGGCAAGCTGGTCCAAAGGCCAGGTTACACGAATCATGAGAAAGTGCGCTGACTTGATTAGATGATTAACAACCTAGATGGCATCATGACCGCGCTGAGTCCTCAGCAAGCCCATGACGAAATTTATGGATACGTGTTCCCACTTCCTTAATAGGATGCTCAACGGTTACAATGGATCTGGGGGTCTCTGATGATTGGCCTTGACATGCTGGCACGTGTCACACTCGGCCACAAAACTAGTAATCTGGTGCTTCATCCCCTCCCAAAATTACTGCCTCCTCATGTCGTGGTACATCTTCGTAGAACCTGGGTAGATAGTAAACCTCGATCGGTGTGTCTTGGTCATCATATCTTTGCACAACTCTGGAACATCTAGGACACACAATCGGCCTCTGAAATGAAATCCACCATCAGAACCAATTTGTCTACTCTTCGAATAGGGCCTCTGCTCATTAACCTTTTAATGACTTGTCTGCTTGCTGAGCCTCGATCACCCTTGCAACAAGAAAGGGTTGAATCAACAGGCTCGATAGCTAAATAAAAGTAGACTGTAGACCAAACTCGAAGTCATACTCTGCCATATCCTCGAGCATCCTCCACTCTTAGACCATCATATGTGCCACCAAGCCCTGTAGCTGATGGGTAAGAGCATCTGCCACCATGTTCGCCTTACCAGGGTGGTACTGAAGATAGCAATCGTAGTCCCTCAGGAGCTCCATCCAGCGTATTTACCTCATATTCAACTTGGACTGCGAGAAGAGATACTTCAAGCTCTTGTGGTCAGAAAAGAGCTCGAACCTAACCCCATAAAGATAGTGCCTCCACACCTTTAGTACGAAGACAACTGTAGCCAACTCTAAATCATGCATGGGGTAGTTCTACTCATGGATCTTGAGCTGGAGAGACCGAAAGGCCACCAGTTTTCCTAGCTATATCAGGACAACACCCAAACTAATATGTGAGGCATCGGTAAAAATCATGAATCCATCACTTTCATAGGGAAGAGTGAGGACAGGTGTGGATGTCATACAGTCCTCTCACATGCGTTGCTCCAAATGAACTCAACATCCTTCCAGGTCATCCTCCTCAACGAGGCTGTAGTACGTGAGAATCCTTCAATAAAGCGTCAATAATAGCTTGCCAAACCAAGAAAACTGTGGATCTCGGATGTGTTCGTGGGCTGGCCCTACAAACGTACTGCATCTATCATTGAGGGGTCCACTGCGACGCCCTCCCTCATCACCACATGAACGAGTAACTTCACCTCCTCTTGCCAAAACTCACACTTCTCCAGCTTTGCATAGAGTTGGTGTGCATGGGGGGTTTACAAGGTAATCTCTAGATACTACTCATGGTCATCGTAGGTCCTTAAATAGAACAAAAGAATGTTGATGAACACCTTAATAAAATGATCAAGATAAGGATGAAAGACCTTATTCATCAACTGCATGAATACAAAAGGTGCATTGGTCAGTTCGAAGGACATGACTTGAAACTCAAAGTGACCACGACGAGTCCTAAAAGCTGTCTTTGGGATGCCCTCCTCTCGGACCCGAATCTAATGATAAGCAGACTGTAGTTCAATCCTTAAAAAGGACTATGCATGTAAGACTCGTATCTTAGTCTGTACCATTCTAAACATCCCTGCAATCCTCCCTGTTAAATTCCAGTGACCTGCGACTTATAATCGACGTTTCCACATGACCATGTGCTGCACCCTGTCAACCTGAGTCAACTCAACTTAAGACTTGTATCCTAGCGACCACGTCATCGCCACGATTCCGATGTCACGTCTCGTGCACCGAAGCAATAACCAGACCAGGAAATGTGGGCCCGTGTTCAGTTCGAGGATAACGCTGCACATTGCAAGACCCAAGAGAATCTCTACCTAAATATTACATCAATCCCATCAAAGGTTAAGTACATGCCCCATCCCCAAGCCCCTAAAGTCAACTCTCTCTCTCCACCCATCAAGTACACCCATCACTCACTTCACACATCACTCCATCACCCATCCCTCTCTCTTATTTCTTAAACCCATTTCCCAAGTAACCCAAAAAAATTCCAACATCCCAGTCTCCATGAGAGAGTTTTGTGTGTGGCCCACTCCCTAACCTACTCACCTCTCATCTCAACCCTTCATTCGTCATTATCTTCCATTGAGATCGAAGCTAAGGACACTACCTTTCAAAGGAGCCAAGAAGAAGTGGACAGTGGGTGATCTCGGACCCATATTTTCATTTTTTGTGATTTAAGGGTCCACATATGGTGGGACCCACCTTGATGTATGCTTTGTATCAAAGAGGGGCCCATAGTGGAGTGGCCTCTCTATCCTCGCCAATCTCTCTCTCTCTCTCTCTCTCTCTCTCTCTCTCTCTCTCTCTCTCTCTCTCTTCTCATATATTGTGGACCCCACTGTGATGTATGATCCATGCTGCCCCATCTGTAGGGCCCACCTTACCTCCTATCTTCTGGTGGGCCTGGATGTAGGAGAAACACTGATATCATCTTAGACCGTGGGACCCTGGGCCACCATATGTACCCAACGTGATGTATGGGCTTTATCATCACCGTCCACCTATGGGACCCACCCTTGATGAATGCATTTCATCCATGCAGGCCATTGTTCACGTGGGATGTGGAGCCCATCTGATGTTTGTTTAGCATCCACACCGTTCATGGTGCTGTGGACTGCACCATGGTGTATTTTTTCATCCACATTGTTTAGATGATCTGAACGGTGTTGGATTGTTTGGACGGTGTTGTACTGCCCTCACCATTTTGTATGGTTTACATCCACCTCGTCCATATCACGGTGGACCTCACCATGATGTACGTGTGGATCCTCACTGTCCATGGCTTGGACGGTGGGCCACATCAATGTATGTATTTCATCCAAGGACCATCTATCTAGACACTGGTTACTGTTTAAATAATAATAATAAATAAATAAAATATATAAATAAATATTATATATATATATATATATCTTAAGTGGCCCACACCACGTGAACTCACATGAAGCATGCGTCCCATCCACTCCATCCGTGGCCAGGGATCGAAGCTGATCAAAATCTCTAGTGGGCCACACCACATGGACCTCACCAGGATGTATGTGTTTTATCTGCACTGTCCATCTGGATGGCACCATGCACAGCCCAACGGCCCATCATGATGTGTGTTTCATCCTGTCGTCCATCCGTTTTGATGGTGGGATCTACTGACTGACGTCAACAAGTTTTGTGGGTCCCACATGATGTAAATGTATATCCAAGAAGTCCAGATGGTGGGACCAACTTCTGGACTGACGTCAGCAAGTTTTGTGGGTCCCATGTATGATATGTGTTAGATCCAAACCATCCGCACCTTGGTGGAACCCTTGATGTATTTATTCCATCCATACAGTCCAAATGGGGGTAGACGGTGCTGGACAGTGGATGGATGATGCTAATTTACTTGGAATATGTTTGGATGGTGTTGATTTACATAGAAAATATTTGGATGGTGTTGATTTACATGGGAAATGTTTGGATGGTGTTGATTTACATAGACAATGTTTGGAGGGTGATGAATTACATGGGAAATGTTTCGATGGTGTTGATGTACCTGGACAATGTGTGGATAGTGTTGATCATCATTAGTGGGCCATGTGCCCCATGGAATGATAGTGTACAGTGATACACATGTTACACCTATAACTATTGAAATGATTTTTAGAGTGGTCCAAGCCCACTTGAGACCATTGGTGTGGCCCATCCATAAGGCCCATCATGATGTATATTTGAGGCCCATATGATAGGGCCCACCTACCTTATATTTGAGGCCCATGGGTAAGGCCCATTGGGATGCATTCGAAGCCCATTGACTAGGCCCATTGTGATGTATTCGAGGCCCATGAGCGAGGCCCATTGTGATGTATTCGAGGCCCATGGGCAAGTCTCATTATGATGTATTCGAGGCCCATTATGTTGTGTATAAATCCCTTGTGTGGGCCACTCCATGGGAGTAATATTGTTAAATGTCCACATTGATGGGCAATGACGGTTGAAAGTCCTCATTATGACCTTCCCTTAGGCCTTTTAGGCCCATTCGCATCATTCTCTAAGTGGGTTGACCCTAGTCATTGGGCCCCATGTGCATGATCCATCTATTCTCATTGGGCTATCCCAAGATGTTGGGCCCCCATTGGATATTAGGAGGATTACTTCTTTTATTTTGGAGTCCATCTAGGACTCATTTGGGCCCCCTAGGGCATCTAATGGGCCATGCAATAGTATGGTGAAGGAACCCTTTTCGGATCCTTAGGCTTTAGGTAGGCTGCTTAGGCCCAACCTTGATATAAGAGGGGGGGCGCATCATCATCATGTAACATGCTTAGTATAGCCCCATGATTCATGCCTATACGCATCATATGTATGCTTAATATGAGGAATGATTGATCATAGCACATGGCATTGGGTAGATTATTATGGGACTCCCTGATAAGGGGAGTTGCCCACATGACACATGGTACGCTCATGATTGCTATATGATTGGATAGCATGATTCATGCATCTCGCATTGTGTGACATGACTATTATACGCCCTAGCAACAACAGGGTCGTAGCCTCCATAGGTGTATCGTGGTTAGTAGGATTAGACACTAAAAATTTGTTCTACATGGGATGCTATAGATGTCCCTAGGTGAAATTTCCTAAACCCTTATGGTACCAGGAGGGTGCTCCATCATCTAGACTGAGTAGATGCATGACCGCCGAGTGCCGAATACTAGAAGGCCACGCTTTCTACTGTATCGTGGTCGGTTGAAAGGGGGTGCGACCTTACCCGCCTGAGAGGAGGGGGTAAAGCTAGGCTGAGTTTAATCATCTTGAGGAATGGGTCCGCTATTGAAGAGCCGAGCTCAATATTAGAAGGTGGATAATGAGGTCTCTTCCACTCAGCTTGTTGCGCGCGATGGGGTGGCAATCTGGTTTGGAGTGTACTAGACCCCGGTGATATTTCAGAGTTGAGATGTATTGATACGTGGACTAAGATGAGGATTGGTATGCTTCAGTTGCATCTCACATTGCATGTCCTTGGTATGGCTAACATCATTCATGCCTTGCATCGCATAGCCTTGGTATGACCAATTCATCATCATCTTCCACATTACTCTGATATTGTATAAATGTATTACTACATTATGCACACACTTTCACTACCCTTTAAGCTTTCCATAAGCTTATGCACGATCGTTGCATGCAGGTGACGTTGGACTGCTGTAACGCTGAGGAAGGAGCACACAACAGATCATCTTGGAGCTTTTATCAATCATCATTATATTTCCCTTTATGTGTACTGTACTTATAAGTTTTTAATCATAGTGGAAATGTAATGAATTTTTTGATTGTTGTTTGTGGGTTATGCCTTTTGTTATGCTTATTACGAATCAAACTAATGTTGAAAATCCTCCTTGTAGGATCCTAGGATCAGAACTAGGTAAATGGGTGTCAAGAGCCGAGAATGGAGCATTGGGAAGGCTATCGGCTCCAGATTCAATGATCGAGAATTTTGTGAGCCCAGTTTTCAAGTTTGGGGCGTGACAGTACACCCTGTAGCTAATCAAATAAATAATCTATCCTTGAGAGCAGATACTTATTCTTGAGCGTGACTCGGTTGAGCTCGCGGTAATTTATGCAAAACCTCAATGAGCCATCCTTCTTCACGAAGAGTACCGGCACTCCCCATGGTGAACTGCTTAGACGGATGAAGTGTAACTTATGCAACTCGTCCAACTGCTTCAGCAGTTCCCACAACTCTAACGGTGTTATACGATATTGGGCCTTCGAAATAGGCGCGGTACCGGGCACGAGGTTAATCTGAAACTCGATGTGCCGGTGAGGCGGTAATCCTAGAATCTCCTGGAACACATCAAGAAAATCACAGACGACTGACAGCTGGTCGAAACTTAAAGCAACTGACCACTCAACGGCACACGACATCAGGCAAGAAAGTTACTCTCCTTTAGGCTTCGCTACAAGCTGGAATTACGGCACACCGGGTATATAAAATGTGACTGTCCTCGCGAAGCAGTCCAATACGGAGTGATACTTGGTGAGGCAATCCATGCCCAGGATGATATCAAACTCAGACATTGGCAACATGAATAGATCAGCAGGCAAAAAGATATCCCCAACCAGAACGGGACAAGAAGAGCAAAATCGGCCTAGCACAGCGATTTTCCCCAAGGGCTTCGATAGTGACATGCCCTCACGAATAAACTCCAATGATAAACCGGTCGATTGGAAGAAACCCTTGGCCACATACGAATGTGATGCACCAGAATCAAATAATACATGTGCAATGCATGTAAAAACAGGAAGGGTACCCTCGATGACCCCTCGAAATGACTGTGGGTCCTGATGGGCCATGTAGAATGTATCCTGAGTCGGTTGGGGAGGTTCCTGTCCCCTCTGAGGTCTCTGCTTCTACTGCTGTTAAGGCCAGAACTACTGCATCTACTGCTGTGGTCTTGAAGGCTGATATTGTTGCTATGGAGGTCTCTACTATCGCTGCTGCTATGGTAGAGGCTGTTGAGGGTGAGGGCACTCTCCCCTACAATGTCTTGTCTCACAACATTCGTAACAAGTACTTGAAAACTCCCCCTAAGGTGGTGTTGGAGGTGCTGATGGTGTTTCTGGTGCTACTGGTGCTCTGGTGGCAGGGCGGGCTATATGCCTCTGCTGAGACCGAGACTTTTACTGTTGGGTGTCACCTGAGGGGGCCCTCCTCTTCCAGTCTCCCTTCTCACCATGATCTCTCTATGAACTGGCCCACTCAGCCTCATAAACCTGGGCCCTCTCCACTACCTCCTCGAAGGTCAGAAATATATGGCCAATAATACGTCCCCTGAGACCATAACATAAGCCGTTCTCAAAACGGCGGGCGTTCCGCCCCTCATCATCAATTAAGTACGTCAAATATTTGGAAAGCTCAACAAAGCGAGCCGCGTATTGAGCCACGGTCATATCTCCCTGCACTAGAGTCTCAAACTCTAGCGCACGTTGTTGACGAACGTGGTCGGGAAAGAACTACTGGTAAAACCACTCCACGAAGTCCTCCCATGTCCAAACGAATTCAAACCCTACAACACAGGAAATGGAGGCCCACCAATGCTCGGCCTCACCCTCAAGAATTTACATTACCAATGGGACCCGCTGCTAGTCGTACATCTCATGATCTCGAACATCTTCTCCACTCCAGAGTGTCACCTCTCTACTGTAGTCAGATTAGGCTCTCCCTAGAATCATAGGGGATCGAGCCAAAGAAAATCTCACAATAAGACACTTGAGCACTCCTACTCTGCCTATTTTGGGGTCTCAGCGGGGCGCCTGCCCTACCCATGGAGGGTAGATGTCATAGCCTGAAGCATCTACTGTAACTAATCGACACTAACAGACACTATTGGTGTTGCGCTAGCCTCAGATGGGGGTGTAGAGGTCTTAGGTGGAGGAGCAGGAATCTCAGGCGGAGGAGCGGGATTCGCTCAGGAGGCTCTCTTAGGCGCCATGTCCTGTAGAAGGAACAAGGGGTCCATCAGCCTTGAGAACTTTTGAAGGCACATACGTTAAGGGTCTATAGCAGAAAATCTCTAAGTTATCGATCTCAAGACCAAATCATTCTAAGTCCATAATAGATATGTGATGTGATCCTTAGGTATTCCCAAGTTAATCTCTGATACCAACTTCTATCATGTCCCAAACTCAGAAACCGGGCTCATAGAATTCCCCATCATCGAATCCAGCGCTGACAGTCTCCGTAGTACCCCATTCTTGGCTTCCAGTGGCCATATGCAAAATTTTAATCCTGTGATCCTACAAGGAGGATTTTTAATGTGAATATTTTTTTGTAAAGGGGCATAACCACAAGCATAACCAAGTTACAAACAACATCACCACACATCCACTATAATAAAACATTGAGTACAATTCAGAAAGGGAAATACAAGAATAATGAAAACTCCAAAAGAATCTATCGCACGCTCTTGTCACAGCACAACTATGTCCTTATGTCACCTACATGCAATGGTTGCGCATAAGCTTATAGAAAGCTTAGAGGGTGGTGTATTTGTGCGCATGATATATGTGTCAAGTATACAATATCAGTGAAATGCAGAAAATGCTGGAATGTCCATGAATACTATCAGTCGTACCAAGGCTATATGATGCAAGGCCTATGTGGCCAAATGTCATATGCAAGATGCATCTCAAGCATGCCAATCCTCATCTAAATCCACATAACAGTACAGTTCCTCTCTAGAATATCATCGGGGTTTAGTGCGCTCTGTTGAGGTTCAAATCTGGTCAGCACTCCCCCCACATCTTCCACGCTTCGACACTCCTCATCTTGAACCTATGCAAAGAAAATAGGCAAAGGTAACCCTGGCTAAGCCAGGGGACCCTCCGATGCCTAAGTCAGGCTAAGGGAATCTGGGTCTTAAGTGAAGAGTAGAGGAAGGAGTACTCGTGATTTCATCCCCGTCGTCATGGCGTTGTGATCTATTTATACTTAATTATAGAACGGTCTGGATCTAACAATCTCGACACGATCAAGGGGATTCCCAGATTATGAAGATACTACTCACAATCTGCTGATCATGCAGCGTATCAGGCGTGTAGTGCGTATCTATGAGTGAAGTTACTGACCATATTTGGTTATGGTAGTTTCCACATTTGGGAGACAGAACATACATCCTCAAGTATCCGCTTGGCTCGGCTCATCCAACCGTTATCTACCTTTGCGATAATTCAATCGTACAAGGACGGTCTCCAGGTCCGAGCTAATCTTACAGGTCCGTCTCGAAGTGGGAGACTCATCTTCTCTCCAAGACTCTCTTCGCCTCGGACCTCACATGCGTAAGATGTTAAGTATGCAGATTTCAATGTTAGTCGGATTGTAGGAACTATTCTGATCCGCCCTTCTGACCCTCCCTCCTATAATGAAGGTGCTTCCACACCACTCATTCTTTTTCGAAGATGCTTACGTTGAGTCGGACGGGCATGGTCTTGCGTGCTCATGCACTCAATCAGTTCAGTTCGGCATCTCGCTCTCGGATCTCACATGGGCTCGGATCTTCCCATAATAGAAGCCCCTTTGTAACACCCCGGATTTTGGCCAATCTGAGATTTGACGTTCTTAGGCAATGGGTCAATTAAAACACCTGAAAAATTGCTTAGAAACCAATTCCATAGCCAAAGAAACCACTTAGAATTAATTCCTTTAGAAAATATGACTAAGTTAGCTAGTGCAACGTTAGAATAGCTGGGAAATGGTCCCTAATCACTTTAAATACGTTCTACAAGGCCCAAAGCGAGTGGAACCAAGGGTGCTATAATGCTCTAAAGCCTCGGATCAAACTCTAAGCCGGTTTGTTCTCGGGACCTCCTTGAAACTTTGTATTGGATCTAGACCGCGCGTCGTAAGTCAGATGCCTACCATCTTAGACCGTTATGACCACTTAGCTGGGCTTGGCAATCGTTTCGAATATCAAGTCCAACTGACGATCACAGGCTATTTCATTGAGCCCGGACCGAAGAGAGTGTGAATAGGGACAGTTGGAATTTCAAATTCAAATCTGGCACACAAATTTGACGCATCAGTATTAAGCATTCTGACCGTCAGAATACAGCCAAATTACACCCTTGGATCAGGAAAAATTTCTATTACATATCACGAGACTTATAGGCCTGATCTTGATGCGGTGACCGTTAAACTGAAACTGGGCCGCCACGTGCGATCTGGGAACCCTACCGGCCTGAAATCTGGATGCGTGCTAGATCCAGTATGCACGAGCTTAAGTCCGACCGCATTTGGCCAGGGGACCTCCAGAAATGCTCTTTTGGACCGAAACAGCCCCGATTTGGATATACTTTAAGTATACCTTGACTTGGAGCCTATTTTGGGCATGTTTAGGCTTATAAAAGGGGTTGAAACCCTCACTCCTCTCTCCCATCCGAATTTGCAAAAATCCCTAGATTGGGAGAGAGAAAAGGTGAGAGTTTGTGAGGGAGATTGGAGGAGAATTCCTTGCCGCTTATGCTACCTGTTGCAAGTGCCTAAGCAACGCAACTCAATCACGTTGCCGGTGATTTCTCTGCTTTTTCTAGGTAAGTAAATACCCTAAATAGTTGTTGATTTGAGTTTCCCTTGTTTCCATAGCGATGTAGCTTATGGATCTCGTAAATCAGGTTCTCTATTCGCCGTAGACGAAGCGTATACGCTCCGTTCGAATTCTCATCCCTAAAAGGGAAAAGGTGCGGATATTAGACGCTTTGATTGACTGTTTCCAAAGCTTTCAATGTCGTTTAATAGTAGATTCTTGACGGCATCGCCGTTTGACATGTACAACATGCTCTCCGTTTTCTGTTTCGTAAATTAACGAAGAATATGAGATTTAGGGCATTTTAGTCATTTGTAGGAAGTACAGTTTACATTCATATTTTGCTGATGTGATTGACATAGTTTGTTGTCGCATTAGGAAGTTAGGAATGCGTGCATAATTAGTTTGGCGAAGAGATTCGCCTAAATGCGCAAGTCGGATCGACATACCATATGTAGACTTAAGTGTGTAGTGTAAGTGTTTGTATAAATGCTTGTATTAGTATGTATTGGCTTAAATGGTGTTATGGATTAGTTTGAGATTGATTTCTCAATGAATATGTTGATGTGAATGACTTCCTACATGTTAGCCATATGTACGATTTCATTATATGTATGAAATGCATGTGCTTAATGATTCATTTAAGTGGTATGTTATAACATGTGCTTGATGAGTTTCTTATGACTTAGTTGGAGAGTGAATTCTCAATTAATACGCTGATGGTGATGATTTCCTATATGTTGGTGATATGTATAATTTCATTATATGTATGAAAGGCATGTGTTTGAAGACTTGCTTAAGTTGTATGTAATGACATGTGTTAACATGCTCACATGGTTCCATTTCATTTCCATTACCCTTACACAACTACTGATGTGATTCTATGATTGTTTGGGACTATGCCTAGTCCAGGCGGTCGGTAACCGAAAGAATTCGTGGTTAGCTTATCTTGGCCACGAAGGACGTGTCGATGAACGCGAGTCGTGTTGGAGTTGGCGGCAGTGGTTAGGCCACGCGAAGTGTTTCACGCACTTCATGTCGTTCGACTTGCGATGAGCTCGTGCCAGTCGAGCTCGTCAAGTAACCCGACTGGCCGATGTATGTTCACTTTGTATGAGTCATAACTGCTTGAACCTAGGGTACTGAACTTACCATTGTAAACCCTGTTAACCATGGTACCTTGATCCACGAAGACTCATGAGCCGGGCATGGTGGTATGGGACACCGTGGTCGAGCTGTCGGCCTACGCTGGGGCCACAAACCTCCCCGTAGTGACCAGTGAGCACCTAGACTCGTGAGCAGATTATGGTGGTATGGGACACTATATTTTAGCTGTCGGCCTACACTGATCAGGCGACGAGCCCTTTGTAGTGACCGCGAGCGTATTCTGAGTCCACGGGAGGCGACGACCCTTCCGTTGCAGTAGAGTACGGTAGGCCTGTATTGATAAGGTGATGGGGGAGCGGTGCAACGAGTGCGAGCAACAGCCCTGGCAGCCCTTGCAGTGACCTACGAAATATACATCGTATGAGATTACTAGGAGTGACGACCCTAGACAGGATCTGTGTTGGGATTGATATAAGGGAAGTACCTTAGTTTCCCAATCCTGCTGTTTGAATGGACTAATAACAACTTGGAATTCATATCACCATAGCATTGCATGTGCCTGGAAGATGTGGAGCACTCTAGGGAGTGTGGCATGCCGCGGTCGTAAGATGTTGCCGCATGAGGGTGATCGTCGGTGAGGGCATACATCACGTCATATCATAATTGCATTAACAACAGTATTAGGATTGTTTGATTTATTGCTTTACTATTATCGCGTGATTGATTTGAGAACATGTTAATCCTTGCTCTATTGTTCCACTGAGTTAGCTACTCACTCCCACGTTACGGGACGGTGTTCCTGGACACCCACCAGACCTTTTGTGATTGCAGATGACGGCGCGGCCTATGAGGCGGAGCTGGACTTGATGATGATGAGGAGGATCCCTCCTTTATGCGTGTTCTGATTGACGGGATTACAGGGAGGTTGATTAGATACTTTGACACTTGTCATTTTATGTTTTTAGCGCACTCATGTATATTCGTTTTGTCTACTTTTGGAGTATACATGTATGTATATAACCTGGTAACATATCCACACTCTGGAGGCATACAACAGTTTATATATGTTATACATACTATCACAGTCTTCCGCTTGTTAATTTAACCGTCTCTGGAGTATGATATGCTGTTCTAGCTTAATCTCACTCATGTTTAATGCGTTATCACAGACAACATTCAATCATACATATCTATGTTGCATAAATAACATTTTGGAACTCGGGAGTTGGGTTTTTGCTTGACCCCCCGATTTTCGGGATGTTACAGATGGTATCAGAGCATGATTTGGATTAAACCGGGCCTGGGTTATGGTCTTGCGACGTACGCTGTCGCTTCCTTTGACTAAGGTGGGTGCGAGAAGGGTCTAGAAACACTTCTAGGATTGCAGATTCGCCGATAGGCGAAGTCTATTAGGATCGATCGCAAGATCGAGTCTGTAACGCATCTCGGGTCGCGTAAGGCAACCCGAAACACTTCTAAGCTGTAGGAAGTCGGGTTGAGACGTCCTATGAGCAGTTTTAAACCGCAAAAGTGAATCCTTGGGACGTGGGATGACCACGACTCCAGTAATCAATCGTCAGGGCTTAAAAACCCCGTTTTGCCAAAAAGTCTCAAAATTTCTCCTCTAACCACTTCAACCTTCAGTTTTTTCTTATCCATTTCATGTTAGGCATCAAACCTAATGTGAAAATAACACAAATTACTACATTCATCAAATTTTACAGTGAATAGTAAAATTTCATGAAAAATGGCCATAAGGCCATTCTAACTTCACTTTCTTTAGCAACTAAGGATCTAGATAGGTGTACTGGCTCCTTCTACCCCAAATTCATATGCTGCATCATATGTTTTGGTATTCGGGATTGCAATGTGGACCCGGAAAGCCCCGAACACATGTTTGGGCTCATACAGACCAAAATAATATGAACCAGGGGGTGGGACCTAACTTTTTGGGACCCTGGGACCATGGGGGACCAGACCCATGGGATCCCACCATCCAACTTCAAAGTTGGCCGGCGATGCCATCGCCGGTCGGGCGATGCATCGCCGGCCGGCGAGCTCCGATGGGGCCGTCCTTCGGGTGCACCCCCTTAAACAGGGTCCACATCACCCCTATGCACCTCCCACCCCAAGAAAACCCCAAATAGGGGTACTTCCTTCACAAACAGCCCCTTCCCTAGCCCCGTTTTCGTTTTTCAGCAACTATCTCCAAGAATCCGTGATTCCAAACCACCCTAGACCCATCCTTGGCCAAAACCGACCATCATCTATCACTTCTTTGGAGTTTGCAGCCCTTCCTCTTGGAGATTTCATCAGTCGGAGCTTCAAAAACCCCCAAATCGAGCTGAATTCGTGAGGTGCTCCATTCCCCTTTTTCGTTTTCATTTCTCTCTGAAAATGCATCCTAGGGGAGCTTGAAGCATCCCTCTACAATGCCTAGATCTCCCTTTTCTAGTTTGGTTAACCATTTTCTTGCATTTCCCCCATTTTCCATGGCTATTGTTAAGCTGTTTTAGCCTTTTTCTCTCTTTTCACCATCCTCCCTCTCAATCCTATTTCTCCATTTTCTTTGCTTAAGGGATACTGAAAATATATGGCCGAGAGAGCTCTAGTGAGCAACAGACAGTATTAGACTCGACAGGGATAAAGAAGGTAAGTCGGGACTGTGGTAAAGTCCTTTGGTAGAGTTAGGCATCTATGCCTTTGCCCTGTAGATTGTTTGATTTTTATTTTAAGGATTTCTGTGTTTTGTTGTTGTTAGGTTTAGTGAAGTTACAGGTAGAAACTGTGTTTGTGTTGTGGTTTGGCCTTATCATAGCCGAATTTTGTTGAATGAAATGCATGCCGATTCATTTTGTTGTGAGGTATTGTCCCTAGATTGGGAGTATTATAACTCCCGGGATTTAGCCTACAAATTAGATTTTTATCCCACCCCACCCTCCAACCAAGCATGCCACTCCCTATCCCGCTATGGGACTAGGAATGCGGTTCCATTTAATACAACTAAGCGCTACCGGCCACATAGGCCCTAGGCGTTTGGAACCTAGTGTTAGTACTCCTAGATTTGAAGGATCTGGCGACATAAGAAATCCAATTTCATTTAGATAATCTTGACCCTAAGCAATAGAAGAATTCCCTGTAGTAGAAATGGAATGGAAAGCCATTTACCGTATAATCTTAGGCTTTGAATTATAGCTACAGAGTTACAGACTAGGCTACTAGTTGTCTTAGGCAGTGTAAGGCCTATATATGCTAAGGGACAGTAGGTTAGATTTGGTTGGAATGGGACTCCCTTCCTTCGGTAGATTCCTTTATGGCTTATAGACTTCTGTTGTTTCCCATAGGAAGGAACCATACACTCTCAGGAAACATTTATAACTCCCTCAGATTGAACTTAGAATGTACTAGCATGCCCCTTAGAATTGCCTTTCCCAAGGACTTATTGCATTCGGGAACGCAGAGTAAAGGAACTACATGTAAGCGATGTATTCGCGGTTTGAGTCGATTTCTTACTCCTAGTGGTTACCAATAAATCCAATGCTCTGATCAAGCAGAGGATCGGCATCGACTTGGATTAAGAACTGATACAACACATTTTCTGTCCTGATTAGACAGAAGGTTCAACGTATCCGGCTTAGACCCACTACACAACCTTTCTTCTGTGATGGCCCAACCATCTACAACTAAACAGGATCACATTGTCTTTGAGAAATGGCGAGGACTTAAAGCCAGTAGAGAATTAGACATCTTGCCACCAACTCATACCTGCCCCTGAATTCAATCATAATAGAGGTTAGGCTCATCTCTATGATCATAGGTACCAATGCCATAGAACACATCATTAGCAAGGAAGACCATATAGAGAAAGGCTGTTTCCATTTTAGGTTAAGGATAGCCCCTAAGTTGCGCCTCGTTCTGATATACGGATCGATGTAAATATTCTTCAACCTTAAGTAAAACCAAGTTTTAAGGGGGGTAGAACGTATTGAGTCCAATCCAGTTAGGTTAGTCAACGCTACCGTTTGATCAGAGTGGCGCAGCGGAAGAGTGGTTGGCCTCTTTCCCATTGGCCCAGGATCGAAACATTTGAGTTAGGTTGTATGTACGGTTAGGTTATTAAGTAGGATTTGAACCTTCCTTAGAATGTCAATACTAAAGTCCCTCTAGGTACTCCTTGTCGTTCGCCAATGTCGGGGACGACATTGTGTTTTAAGGGGGGTAGATTGTAACACCCCGGATTTTGGCCAATCTGAGATTTGACGTTCTTAGGCAATGGGTCAATTAAAACACCTGAAAAATTGCTTAGAAACCAATTCCATAGCCAAAGAAACCACTTAGAATTAATTCCTTTAGAAAATATGACTAAGTTAGCTAGTGCAACGTTAGAATAGCTGGGAAATGGTCCCTAATCACTTTAAATATGTTCTACAAGGCCCAAAGCGAGTGGAACCAAGGGTGCTATAATGCTCTAAAGCCTCGGATCAAACTCTAAGCCGGTTTGTTCTCGGGACCTCCTTGAAACTTTGTATTGGATCTAGACCGCGCGTCGTAAGTCAGATGCCTACCATCTTAGACCGTTATGACCACTTAGCTGGGCTTGGCAATTGTTTCGAATATCAAGTCCAACTGACGATCACAGGCTATTTCATTGAGCCCGGACCGAAGAGAGTGTGAATAGGGACATAGTTGGAATTTCAAATTCAAATCTGGCACACAAATTTGACGCATCAGTATTAAGCATTCTGACCGTCAGAATACAGCCAAATTACACCCTTGGATCAGGAAAAATTTCTATTACATATCACGAGACTTATAGGCCTGATCTTGGTGCGGTGACCGTTAAACTGAAACTGGGCCGCCACGTGCGATCTGGGAACCCTACCGGCCTGAAATCTGGATGCGTGCTAGATCCAGTATGCACGAGCTTAAGTCCGACCGCATTTGGCCAGAGGACCTCCAGAAATGCTCTTTTGGACCGAAACAGCCCCGATTTGGATATACTTTAAGTATACCTTGACTTGGAGCCTATTTTGGGCATGTTTAGGCTTATAAAAGGGGTTGAAACCCTCACTCCTCTCTCCCATCCGAATTTGCAAAAATCCCTAGATTGGGAGAGAGAAAAGGTGAGAGTTTGTGAGGGAGATTGGAGGAGAATTCCTTGCCGCTTATGCTACCTGTTGCAAGTGCCTAAGCAACGCAACTCAATCACGTTGCCGGTGATTTCTCTGCTTTTTCTAGGTAAGTAAATACCCTAAATAGTTGTTGATTTGAGTTTCCCTTGTTTCCATAGCGATGTAGCTTATGGATCTCGTAAATCAGGTTCTCTATTCGCCGTAGACGAAGCGTATACGCTCCGTTCGAATTCTCATCCCTAAAAGGGAAAAGGTGCGGATATTAGACGCTTTGATTGACTGTTTCCAAAGCTTTCAATGTCGTTTAATAGTAGATTCTTGACGGCATCGCCGTTTGACATGTACAACATGCTCTCCGTTTTCTGTTTCGTAAATTAACGAAGAATATGAGATTTAGGGCATTTTAGTCATTTGTAGGAAGTACAGTTTACATTCATATTTTGCTGATGTGATTGACATAGTTTGTTGTCGCATTAGGAAGTTAGGAATGCGTGCATAATTAGTTTGGCGAAGAGATTCGCCTAAATGCGCACGTCGGATCGACATACCATATGTAGACTTAAGTGTGTAGTGTAAGTGTTTGTATAAATGCTTGTATTAGTATGTATTGGCTTAAATGGTGTTATGGATTAGTTTGAGATTGATTTCTCAATGAATATGTTGATGTGAATGACTTCCTACATGTTAGCCATATGTACGATTTCATTATATGTATGAAATGCATGTGCTTAATGATTCATTTAAGTGGTATGTTATAACATGTGCTTGATGAGTTTCTTATGACTTAGTTGGAGAGTGAATTCTCAATTAATACGCTGATGGTGATGATTTCCTATATGTTGGCGATATGTATAATTTCATTATATGTATGAAAGGCATGTGTTTGAAGACTTGCTTAAGTTGTATGTAATGACATGTGTTAACATGCTCACATGGTTCCATTTCATTTCCATTACCCTTACACAACTACTGATGTGATTCTATGATTGTTTGGGACTATGCCTAGTCCAGGCGGTCGGTAACCGAAAGAATTCGTGGTTAGCTTATCTTGGCCACGAAGGACGTGTCGATGAACGCGAGTCGTGTTGGAGTTGGCGGCAGTGGTTAGGCCACGCGAAGTGTTTCACGCACTTCATGTCGTTCGACTTGCGATGCGCTCGTGCCAGTCGAGCTCGTCAAGTAACCTGACTGGCCGATGTATGTTCACTTTGTATGAGTCATAACTGCTTGAACCTAGGGTACTGAACTTACCATTGTAAACCCTGTTAACCATGGTACCTTGATCCACGAAGACTCATGAGCCGGGCATGGTGGTATGGGACACCGTGGTCGAGCTGTCGGCCTACGCTGGGGCCACAAACCTCCCCGTAGTGACCAGTGAGCACCTAGACTCGTGAGCAGATTATGGTGGTATGGGACACTATATTTTAGCTGTCGGCCTACACTGATCAGGCGACGAGCCCTTTGTAGTGACCGCGAGCGTATTCTGAGTCCACGGGAGGCGACGACCCTTCCGTTGCAGTAGAGTACGGTAGGCCTGTATTGATAAGGTGATGGGGGAGCGGTGCAACGAGTGCGAGCAACAGCCCTGGCAGCCCTTGCAGTGACCTACGAAATATACATCGTATGAGATTACTAGGAGTGACGACCCTAGACAGGATCTGTGTTGGGATTGATATAAGGGAAGTACCTTAGTTTCCCAATCCTGCTGTTTGAATGGACTAATAACAACTTGGAATTCATATCACCATAGCATTGCATGTGCCTGGAAGATGTGGAGCACTCTAGGGAGTGTGGCATGCCGCGGTCGTAAGATGTTGCCGCATGAGGGTGATCGTCGGTGAGGGCATACATCACGTCATATCATAATTGCATTAACAACAGTATTAGGATTGTTTGATTTATTGCTTTACTATTATCGCGTGATTGATTTGAGAACATGTTAATCCTTGCTCTATTGTTCCACTGAGTTAGCTACTCACTCCCACGTTACGGGACGGTGTTCCTGGACACCCACCAGACCTTTTGTGATTGCAGATGACGGCGCGGCCTATGAGGCGGAGCTGGACTTGATGATGATGAGGAGGATCCCTCCTTTATGCGTGTTCTGATTGACGGGATTACAGGGAGGTTGATTAGATACTTTGACACTTGTCATTTTATGTTTTTAGCGCACTCATGTATATTCGTTTTGTCTACTTTTGGAGTATACATGTATGTATATAACCTGGTAACATATCCACACTCTGGAGGCATACAACAGTTTATATATGTTATACATACTATCACAGTCTTCCGCTTGTTAATTTAACCGTCTCTGGAGTATGATATGCTGTTCTAGCTTAATCTCACTCATGTTTAACGCGTTATCACAGACAACATTCAATCATATATATCTATGTTGCATAAATAACATTTTGGAACTCGGGAGTTGGGTTTTTGCTCGACCCCCCGATTTTCGGGATGTTACACCCTTACTCTTCGAGTTTACTTGTGGGCTCGAAGAGTAATCATGTAGAAAATCTTTTACTCATATCAAGTATTAATGGTTTTCAGTTTTGAAACGTCACGTCTCGAGATCTCGCACATGCGTGCTATTTTTGGGCAGACGCGTGGCGACGATTATGATTTCAGATCATTGCCAGCCTATGAGAGGTTGCCACGTCAATTCGAGGAAAAGCATACGTGATGGCTTCCTCTGCTCGGGCATTGTTTCATATATCGGGGTGCGCCGTTCGATGTTAAAATTGTACCGTCCAGTGGGAACTTGTCCAATGAGGGGGATCTATGTGTACTTGGGAATCGACTCGCGACGATTTGGTTGCGGCCATTATGGTTTGTCATTAATGTAGAGAATCCTCGTAGCTTATATAAATCACCTTCGTAGTCATTCTCGCTACCTACATTACGAATTTGAGTGAATACCGGAGAAGGCGATTCCGATCGACTTGAAGTTCCCGGTGGGCGATTCTGACCGATCATTCCTTTTCAAGAGAAGGCGATTTCCTGTAGCTGTTCGGTGAGTTTGTCCAGTTGATCCTCAACTTCCTTTTCACAATGTCTTCTAATCTCGAGTCTATGCATGAGTACAATGAGGACTACGAGCCAGGGAGTTCTGAAGACGGAAGAGGGGCTTTCGAAGGCCCCTTTGAGGTCGTACCATTATACCTCCCGCCTCAGAGACAAAAGGGGATGGGTGCGCAGACTCCACAGCTCAGCAAAAAGAGGGACACCCGAGCCCCCTAAGTCACCATTGTCGAGGCCACTGAAATACCCGCTAGTGGGCGTGCCTCGGAGATAGTCCCAGGAGGCTCCGTTTTGTTGGAGTCTCAGATGAATTGGATCCGTTCAAAATTTCAAATTTTGAACTCCATCCAGATAAGGGCCCCCGGGCCCTTTGACACTGCCGGTGTCCCTACTAAGGGGGAGGTCGCAATCTTCCTCTGTGCATTACAGTGTGAGCTTTGGCTCCCCCTCCACCCCTTCATTCGGAAGATTACTGCTTACCTCGGGCTAGCCCTGAGACAACTTACGCCTAACACCTGGAGGGTGTTGATCTCTACATTCATCATCTGGTGACAAGTTGGGAACCCAGAGCTGACCCCGGAGGAGCTGATGAGTTTGTACCTAGTCAAGCACGACAGTAACAAGCCATGGTACTACTTCATAACCCAAGGCAGTAAGGGGTCGAGGCTAGTGATGAACCTTCCATCCTCCAATAAGGATTGAAAAAATATATGGTTCTGGGCGGCAGACGAGTGGGAGGCACCAGTGGTGGAGCTTGGAACTTTGTGGACACGGGTTCCGACCCAATTTACAAAACCAGGTCAAATTTTAACCAGTTTTTGTGCCCTAGTCTTTCTTTTCATTTATTTTAATTGAAATGTTCTCCGTTTCCTTTCGTAAGTTTCCAGAAGGGACTACCGCTCCTCGACCCGGCTCAGAAGAACAGCATTGCGAAGGCTAGGGCTCGATCGGAGGGGCTTTGCTCCTAGACAAACCTGATCACGGCAGCCAACCTTCATTGGTACGGGCTTTGCAAATCACAGCCCTTGCCTACATCCTTCAATAAGTCATCTCAATCCCTCTGATGAGCCTGACTTCGCTCGATCAGTCACTGAAATTGTTATTTCTCTTGCAGGCATGGATGAGGCGTCCGACTCTCGAAAGAGGAAGGTGGCTCTAACAGCAGTGGAGATGTTGAGGGGTGCATACCAGTCAAAGGTCACTTGGAAGAAGCAGGTCCCCCCCACGACAGCGGCGGAGATGTTGAGGGATGCACCCTGGTCGAAGGTCACTCAGAAGAAGCAGGTTCCCCCTCATGGGGGGGACCTGTTGTCAAACAGGCTGTTGCAGCTCCAGCTCTGAGGCTCATTGATACGACACTTGTGATGCTTGCTCATACATAGGTGTCGGATACAGCGCCGGCTTTGATGCTTCCTAATGCGATCATGGCCCCAATGGAAGCTCCACTTTCGGTGCTTTCCAATATGACCATGACAATTGTGGTAGCTCCTTTCCCGGTGCCCCGACAGTTGTGACTTCTCGCCCCCCCCCCCCCCCCCCCACCGTCGTTCCTCCCACTGCGGAGGCTCCTCCTACAGCCCCCGAGCCCTGCATTGTTGTGCCCTCTTCTTCAGAACGGGAGGAGGCCATTAGGATGGCCGACGATATGATTTCCCCTCCTGAGGATGGGACGGCTTCCACACCGAGGATAAACCTCGGCTGGTAGCAGGATTGGGGCTGAGGAGGCTGTAGTCTCGGCCCAGGTGAGGACTAGTGGCGGGAGGTTTGAGCCTGGCTACCATTTGACCTATCTGACGTAGTGGGCCACCAAATATGCCCCCGATGAAGACATAGCTTGCCTCCTCAACAAGTCAGACAACTCTTTTTTAAATGATATGGCTTCTATGTTTTACACAGTACGTTCTCGAAAAGATCCTCCCCTCCCTTTGCATTTTTCCTATTTTTTGGGCACTTATGCTCGTTTGCTATTCAATCCATCCAGAAATTACTTTCTTCCAGGGAGAGAGCGCGGGAGCATGAGAGGAGGGAGGTCAAGCTCGAGGCTCTTAAGGTCGAGATGGAGGCCTTACAAGATGAGTCTGCCCTTTTCAGGTCCAAGCAGGACGAGTTGCGTCAGCAGCTTTCGGACGAGAGGGCCAGAGGAAGTCGGTTGCAGGGGGTTTTGATTGATCTGGAGGCCAGGGAGTTGTTACTGCACAAGACGGTGGACAACTTCAAAGCTCGCAGTGACGTTGCGACTGTCGAGCTGACCTGCGCCAGAGCTCATGTAGATTCACTGGCTAAGGAGACCACTCGGCTGGGTAAAGCCCTGGAGCAGTTAAGGCCAAGGCGGCTGAAGAGCGGAGTCAAGCAGTTGGTTAGGTTATGGAGGCTCAGCGGGCCAAGGATGAAGCCTCACTAGTAGTGACCGTTGCTGCTGCGATCGATAACTTCAAGACTTCCAAGGAGAGAGAGATCGAGGCTGCCAAAATTTTTGACCGCGATTTTGATGCTTGTATCGAAGCAGTCATGGGTTTATACCCAGACCTCGATCTTGATCCTCTACTGCCTGAAGATCCTGAAGACGCTCCTGCCAAAGGCCCCCGCTCGGATCAAGCCCCCGACTCCCAGGCACCTCCGCCCATGTGAAAATTTTTCTTTTTCCCTCCCTTTTTTTAAAAAAATAGCTGATGTATATTTTTGGTGTCCCTCCGAGGAGGTTAAATGAATGAGGAACACTTTTGATGATGGTTGTTGTTCAGCTGAGTTAATTTGTTGTAGCGTTGATTTATTCCAAGGTATGGTTGAGCTAACTTCTTAAAGGGTTAGCTCCATCCATCGTCATTTAGTTGGCTCTCCGAGCCAACTTGGCTCAAGTTATAGTCGAGTCCAATCCCTTAGGGGATTTGGCTAGTCTCACGATTGGCAAGGACCTTCCATTCCACCCATCAGTCGTATGATGAGCTGATTTCTCCATTGGAGAGTCGGGTCATCGTTAGGCTTTCTCCCTGACTCGAGGGAATGACTTGTCGAACCTTCATGGGATTAGGCTCCGACCCCTTCTTTAAGGGATCAGACCATCGTATTCGCACCCGTATCAATGAGGCAATTTAGTAGAAATTCATGTAAAAGTAGAATCAAGATTTTTATTGCAAGCCTTAAAGGCTGGTCACTTAGAGGTATACATTTTATTGGAGGCCTTAAAGGCCAATCTATTATTGATAGTAGATCTTTAGGTGCTCATCATTCCACGGATGAGGGAGCTGCCGGCCCTCGAGGTCTTCTAAATGGTAGGATCCTGGTTTAGTAGATAGGACCACATGATATGGTCCTTCTCAATTGGGCCCGAGCGCTCCTGCTCCCAGTTCGACTGTGTTCTGGAAGACCTAACGAAGGACTAAGTCCCCAAGACAGAAACGCCTGACCTTAACCTTTGAAATGTAGAAACGTGCTACTTGTTGATGTCGAGCCGCTACTCGGAGCTTGGAGATATCTTGGACTTCCTCGACTAAATCCAGATTAGTGGCGATCTGCTCAGAGTTCTGATCCTCTTGGTAATTCCCTACTCGCGCCGTAGGGAGGCCAATTTCTACTGGCACCATTGCTTCCGAGCCATAGGATAACGAAAATGGGGTTTCCCTCGTTGAGGATTGGGCCGTAGTCCTATAAGCCCAAAGGATGAATGGGAGCTTCTCGGCCCAGTTACCCATTACCTTTTCTAATTTTATTTTGAGATGGTACTTGATGATCTTGTTGACTGCTTCCACCTGTCCGTTTGACTGCGGGTGCTGAGGTGATGAATAAGCATTCGTGATGCCAAGCCCCCGAAACATACCACGGAACTTGTCATTATCAAATTGTCGGTCGTTGTCAGATATGATAGTTTGTGGTATTCCAAACCGGCAGATAATATTTTTCCTTACGAAATTGATCACTTTCTACTCGGTGATCTTTGCGACTGGTTCGGCCTCAGCCCACTTGGTTAAGTAGGCAACTGTAACTATGGAAAACTTTACTTGTCTCTTCCTTGTGGGCAAAGGACCGATGATGTCGATCCCCCATTGGGCGAACGGCCACGGCTTGCTCATAGGTGTCATCTCTTCTGCTAGTTAACTCGTTACTGGTGCGTAATGTTAACATTTGTCGCACTTTCGGACGTAATCCCTTGAATTTTGTTTGAGGGTTAGCCAGAAGTATCCTTGACGAAGTATCTTCAGGGCCAGGGCTCAGCTATCGGAATGGTTTCCACAGATCCCTTCATGAATTTTACGAATCACGTAGTCAGCTTTGTCCGGCCGGAGGCATCTGAGGTAAGGTTGGGAATGTCCCTACTTATACAACACTCTGTTCAGTATGACATATTGAGCCGCTTTGACTCTAAGTCGCCTTGCCTCCAGTCTATCCGAGGGGATTTCGCTTGATGAGAGGTAATTGAAGATTGGGTCCATCTAGCTTGGAATAGCTTGAACAGGGTTGACTTTCTCCACCTTGTCGATGCTCGGGTGTTCAATGAATTCGACAGGAACAAACCACGAGATCATTCCTTCAGAGGTTGATGCGAGTCTTGCTTGGGCGTCGGCCCATGAGTTTTTTGTTCTAGGGATCCACTGGATGGTACAGCTCCAGAATTTCACAATAAGTTTCCTCGTCTCTTAGAGGTAGGCGATCATTCTGGCTTCTTTGGCTTCATACTTCGAGGAGATGTGATTTACTACCAGCTGCAAGCCGCATCGGACCTAAAGTGTCAGAACGCTTAGGCTTGCAGCTAGCCTGAGTCTGGCTAATAGTGCCTCATATTCTGCCTCGTTGTTTGAAGCTTTGAATCCGAGCCTGATCGAGTACTGGATTGTTGTTGAATCCGGTGTAACCAGGACGACTCTGGCTCCTCCTCCTCTGACATTGGATGATCCGTCAACATAGAGAACCCATCCTGGATCCGACACTGCCTCTTGGTTGTTCAGGGGGACAGGAGGGGTCATCTTAACTTTCGTACCGATTTGTTCTGCACTCGGAGTTGTAAACTCAGCGATGAAGTCGGCCACAGCTTGGCCCTTGATTGTTGATCTCGGGCGAAATTGGATGTCAAACTCTCTGAGCTCGATAGCCCATTTGGTAATCGAAACCTCGGGTCTTTGAAGAACTTGCCTTAGAGGGGAGTCAGTCAATACGATGATGGAATGGACCTGAAAGTACAATCGTATTCTTTGAGCTGAAATAACAAGGCAAAGCGCTAGTTTTTCCAAGGATGGATATCTTGTCTCTATGCGTACCATAGCTTTGCTTACTTAGTACACGGGGTATTGCTTGCTCCCGACTTCTCTGATTAAGACTGAGCTGACAGCTGAGGCCGAGACTACGAGGTAGAGGAGAAGGGGCTCTCCTTCCTCGGGGCTTAGATAAGAGAGGAGGAGAACCCAAATATTTCTTTAACTATTGAAAAGCTTGTTCACATTCTGGTGTCCATTCTGCCTTCTTATGATCCTTCAGCTGCTGAAAGAAGGGGAGGCATTTATCTGTTACTCTGGATATGAAGCGTCCGAGCACCGCAATTCTTCCTGTGAGGCACTGTATTTCCTTGACAGTCCAAGGTGAGTTCATGTTGATGAGTGCCTTGATCTATCCGGGTTAGCCTCGATATCTCACTGACTGACTTGAAAACTAAGAAACTTTCCTCATTTAACTCCGAACACACACTTGGCAAGATTCAGCTTCATTCGGTATTCTCGGAGGACGTTGAATGTCTCTCTGAGATCTGCAAAATGATCAAATGCTTTGGGACTTTTCACTAGCATGTCATTGACGTATACTTCCATAGTATGTCCGATCTGTTTGGTGAACATATGGTTCACCAACCTCTGATATGTCGCCCTAGTATTTTTCAGGCCAAATGGCATGACCCGGTAATAGTAGAGCCCCTTGTCCGTGATGAAGGTAGTCTTCTACCTGTTTAGGAGATGCATGGCGATCTGATTATATCCGGAATAGGCATATAAAAATGAGAGCAACTCGTGTCCGGCCGTGCTGTCCACCAATTGATCGATCCGAGGTAGTGGAAAGCTGTCCTTGGGACATGCCTTATTCAGATCTGAGTAATCTACATAGACCTGCCATTTCCCATTAGATTTCCTGACGAGCACGATATTCGTTATCCAGTCGGGGTAGTACACTTCTTCTATGAAATCCGCATCGAGCAGGACGAAGACCTCCCTGGCAATTGGTTCATATTTCTCGGCGTCAAATGGCCTCCTTTTCTGTTTCACTGGCTTGTGATCCAAGTCCACATTTAGTCTATGAATCAACGCATTAGGGGAGATCCCTGACATATCTACATGTGACCATGAAAGGACATCTTGGTGTTGCCTCAAGAAGGCTAACATTGCGGTCATTTGCTCAAAATTCAATGATGATCTGAGCTGAACACTTTTGCCAGGTCAGATTCATTCAGGGGCACCTTTTCCAGATCTTCCATTGATGAGCTTCCGATTGATCCTCAGGGATCCAAGACATCTACGATGAGTGCCTGCTTAGCGGTTCCTTTTCTAACCACTATTGCATAACATCTTTGAGCCTCGCATTGGTCACCTTGGAGGTAGCCGATGCCGCCTTCGGCTAGAAACTTCATCATCAGGTGGTAAGTTGAGACAACCGCCCTCATCGTATTGAGGAAGGGTTGGCCCAGGATAACATTGTGCACTGAGGGGACATTGACAACCAGGAAGTCCACCAGGACTTTGATCTAATGTTGCCCCTCTCTCACTATTACTGGGAGGGAAATGGCTCCTTCGGAGATTACCCTTTCTCCGGCAAAGCCGTGTAAGGGAGTCTTCATGGGTCGGAGTCGCGACTGTGGAACCCCCATTTTTTCGAAGGCTTCAGAGTAGATCACATCGGCTGAACTTCCGGTGTCGACCAGAATGCGGTATACGTTATGATTTGCTATGGTCATTGTGACCACTAACGCATCATCATGTGAAGTTGAATCCCGCGTGCATCATCTTCTATAAAGGTTAGACTAATGGAGTAATTCAGAGCTCCTTGCTGGGATGCACCGTCTGGTGGATGTAGTGTTCTGACTCGGACCTCTGAGAATGGGCTTTCCGAGCCCTGTTCGAATCCCCTCCCCCGGCTGAGCCTCCGAAAATAGTATGAATTCAACAGGCTCTTCTGGGGGATTATTTGGCTACTCCTGTGGTCGTTCTTCTCTCTGAGCGGACCTCTCTTTTTTGGTGTATCTACGCAAGTGTCCCTTATAGATGAGGGACTCAATTTCATCCTTGAGGTCCAAGTAATCATCTGTATTGTGACTGTGGTCTCGGTGAAAGCAACAGAACTTCCGCTTTTCTCTGTGCTCCGGGTCGACCTTCATGCAGACTGGCCAGTTCATTAGTTTGTCTCCTCAAATGTCTAGTAAGATTTTCTCGACGGTTGTATTGAGAGGAGTGTAGGAATGAAATTTCCCTTTCGGCCTCCGACTCGGTCGACGATCATGGGAAGCGCGGTCGTCCGCCCCTTTATCGGATGGTCGAGACTCTTCGTTCCTAGATCTCTTCCCTTTGTTGGCTGGGTCGATCACTTGCACGCTCTTGCGAGAGTTAGTAAACTCCTTTGCATTGGTGTACTTTTGGGCTTTTGTTACAAAGTCCACAAATGTTTTCAGTAGCTTCTTTCCGATAGAGAAAGTAAACCTTCCTTCCTTCAAACCACTAAGTACTGCGGCAAGTGCCATTTTATCATCATAGTCCTCGACCTGCAATGCTTCCTCGTTGAAGCGGGTGATATAGTCCTTCAGTGATTCTTTCGGACCTTGCTCAATGGTGAGTAGGTGAGTGTTGGGTTTCTGGCTTATCTTACCGCTGATAAACTAGGTAAGGAATAGCCGACTTAATTCTGCAAAGGAGTTAATGGAGTTGGGTTTGAGCTGGTGGTACCAATTCCGAGCGGATCCCATGAGGGTGATGGAAAATCCCCTACACATCATTGCGTCCGTGGCCGTCTGGATCTGCATCCATGATCGATAGGCTTCTAGATGTTTGAACGGGTCTCCGGACACTGAATACTGGATGACGGGAGGTATCCGGAACCTCGCGGCATCACCTCCTCCATGATGGTGGAGGTGAAGGGAGGTTCGGACTCTTCCATCATGGCCTGAATTGTGGCTGGGACTGTCGACAGTTGCTGCTGCTTCTCCAGGGTCAAGAATTTGTTGTTAAGTTCTGCAAACCTTTCTTCCCAAGGATCTCTATTCTCAGTAACAATCTCTAGTGTAACACCCTTATCCTAATCCGTACTGTTCCGTCGCTTCCCGCTATCCTTCTCATCGAATTTCGGCAATCCACGACCTGTAGCCGACGTTGTGCACGACCGTAAGTCGTATCCTATACATTTAAGTCGGCTTAATCCAAGACTTGTATCATTGCGACCACACCATCGTCGTGGTTCCAACGCCGCGACTCATGTACCGATCCGATACCCTGACTAAGAGATGTGGGTCGACGTTTATTTCAAGAAAATGTCGTGCGTTTACATTCCCAAGAGAATCTCTACAAAGTATCAAATCAATCCCATCAATCTATCACCCATCAATCACTTTATGTCAAGTACAAAGCACCCATGCTTCCTTTCTCCACAAGTCAAGTAACCACCAAATTCAACTAACACATCACCTCACCCATCACTCACATCCATCAACCATCACCCCATCACTCACCTCACATCTCCTTACATCTAACCTCTCTCTCTCATTTCTCATCACAATTCCAAGCAACCAAGAGAGGTTCTCACGTCCATGCATTCTAAGTGAGAGAGTGCATGATTGGTGGCCCACTTTCCCATCCCAAAACCCATCATCCTAACCATCCATTTTCCATCTCCACCATCAAAGTGAAGCTCTAGGAGTGTAGCTTTCCAACGGACCGAGAAGATTAAACAGTGGGTGCTTCCCTAGCCTACTTTTTCATGTTTTTAAGATGGGCCAAGTGAGGCCTACCGATCAATGGTATGGATCTCACTTGGGACCCTAAGATGTGGCCGATGGCCCACCTTGATTATCCATATCATTCCATGATGGGGCCATTCTCCATGGACCCCATCATGATGTTTAGCTTTCCTAGCTTGTAACTAAGGTCATCTAGACTGTTTATTTTCGTGGAGAATGGATCTCCACCATTGATTCTTGATTAGGTGGGCCCATATGCAATGATTTATGTAGTAGATCATGGAAGGGAGGGCCCATAGTGCCGGGGACCCTCCATCACGCGTGTCCCACTGTATCTCTCTCTCCCTCTCTTTTCATTTATTTATTTATTTTTGTTGTGTGTGTGATGTAGTGGCCATGTGGCCCACTTGAATGAGCCCCACCATGTAATATGTATTTTTTTTCAAGCTATCCATGAGTGGGGCCCATCTTAGATGCATCATCCATTTTGTGGTGGCCCACCTACACAAAAAAGAAAAGAAAAGAAAAGAAATGGAAAGGGGCCGCTTGCATAGGCTTGATTTAAAGCCGTTGGAAAGGGGCCACTTGCATAGGCCCCGTCTTGAGGTATGTTTCTAATCCAACCCATCCACCTCACTCCCTGACACATTTTAGGCGTTGAACCGAAAAATGAGGTTGATTGGGGAATCTAGTGGCCATAGTGTTGAAAACAATATCGGTGCCATTGAAATCTACCTAGATCCTTTTTACACGTTGCAAATGGGCCGATATTAGTCTTGATGGATTTGTTTTGGGCTTGGGAATACAATGGATGGAGTGGATGCACTTGGAGCGGGCCGCGTATATGAAAAACTGCAGAAAAATAGTTTTTTTTTTTTTTAAAATACAAAACAAAACTACCAGCAAAGTTGCTGTGTCAGGACGTTGGCCGCGCCAGCAGCTGGCGGGCGTAGACCGACCCACGGCCCCTGCCGCGGGCCTCACCTTGAAGTATATTAGCCATCCAACCTGTTGATCTGGTAGGTCCCCTCCTCAGGTGGGCCCCCTCCAAAAATGAGGTGCATCCAAATCTCAGGTGACCCACACTATGAGAAACAGTGAGATTGGACGTCTACCACTCAAATCCTTTTTGGGCCCTACAAAAGTTTTGAATCAAGCTGAAACTTGTACTTTCTCTTCAACCAGGTCTGCGTGACCTTATTAACGGGTCGGATGGCATGCAAACATTATGGTGGGCCCCACATGGGACCCACAGTGTTGTATGTGCCTCATTTTCACCGTCCGGGCGAACGATGGAGGGCCCCTGTAATGTATGTATTATCCACACCGTCCAGCCATTTTTGGGGCTGTTGGACGGTCAGTGGACCCCATCCGTGATGCATGTGTTGCATCCCAACCCTCCAGCTTTCGTGTGGACCTCCACCATGATGCATGTGTTGCATTCAAACCATCCATTTATTTTGTAAATTCATGGTTGAGCTAATAAATGAGTCAGATCTAGGATTCAAGTAGGGCCTACCTTAGTATGTGTATAGGGCCCATGTTAGCCTGTTTGTAACCATTCATTAAGGCCCACCTTGGTGCACACATAAGGCCTATGGGATTAAGCCCATTTGGCACACATAAGGCCTATGGGATTAAGCCCATTTGGCATGCATAAGGCCTATGGGATTAAGCCCATTTGGCATATATAAGGCCCATGGGTTTGGGCCCATTTGACATATGCATTGCCCATGGGATCCGGCCCATTTATTCTATATAAGGCTCACGAGATTCAAGCCCATTTGATATATATTAAAGCCCATGGGATCAAGCCCATTTGATGTGCATGGGGCGCAAATGGAGTGGCCCATTTGATGTATTTAAAGCTCATGTGTGTAGGCCTATCTGATATATTTAAGGCCCAAGTTGTGAGGCCCACTTTGATGTATTTCAAGGCCCATGGATCATAGACCATTGCAATGTACATAAGGCTCATTGGTAAGGCCCATTAACGCAGCCCATTTGATGTATCTAAGGCTCATGGGTCGAGGCCCAATGAGATGACCTTAGGGTCCATTGCAATGTGTGACTTCCCATGGTTCATGTAATGATATATATGGCGGGCCGTGCCTAGGGAATAATGTTGGTTTGACGTACACATTGTATATACAATGTTGGTTAAATGTCTGCATTGTAACTCTCCTTAGGGCCCATTGATAGGCCCATACTCGTTACAATTCATCACTTTATAACATGCTTAGTATAATCCCATGACTCATGCCCATACGCATCATATGTATGCTTGATTTGAGTAGTGACTGATCATAGCATATGCCATTGGGTAGACCACTTATGGGGGCCGTTATGAGACGGAGTGCCCTACATGATCGCGCAGTACGCGCTGGATTTCTGCATGATTTGACGTGTGATTCATGTATCTCGCATATGTGTGAATTGATCACTGCACGCCCTAACGACATCAGGGTCGTGGCTCCACAGGTACATGGTGGATGGCCGTATCTGATACCAAAAATACTTGGTTCTAGCACTGTGGGCACTTAGGATGTCCTTGGGTGAAAGTCCCAGAACCTTTTTGGTAGTAGGAGATGCTCCAACGTCTAGACCGAGTGGATACACGAGCGCCCGAGTGCCAAATACCAGTAGGCCGCGTCTCCCACTGTGTCGTGGTCGGTTGGAAGGGGGTGTGGCCTTATCTTCCTGAGTGAGGGGGCTATAAGCTAGGCTGAGTTTGACCAGCTCGCAAATGAGTCCGCTATCGATGAGCTAGGTAGGTATTGATAGACTACTGGTCAGGCAGATAGTGAGGTCTATTCCACTTTCTTGACTGTGCAACCAGGGAGGTGGCAGTCTCTGTGAAGTGTATTAGACTCCGGTGATATCCAGAGAGGAACTGTACTGATATGTGTACTTGAGGAGTACCGACTTGCTTGGATTGTATTTCGCATATGACATTCGGCTATGTAGGCCTTGCATTGCATCGGTGTGGCCGATGACATTCATATCTCGCATCACATGGCCGTGGTATTTCCGATAGCATTCACGTCTTGCATTACATAGCCTTGGCATGGTTGATTCTATGGACTTACCGCATACTTCCGCATTGCTCTGATATTGTACACTCGGTGTTTGTCCTACGTACACACTTACACCACCCTCTAAGCTTTTGTAAGCTTATGCATGATAGTTGCGTGCAGGTAGCGTTAGACAGCGGCAGCGCTGAGGCAGGAGCTCGTATCATGACCTTTTAGAGCTTTTTGATCACCTTATATTTCCCTTTCCGAATTGTACTTAAAGTTTTTGATATAGTGGATAGTGGTGATGTTATTTTGTGACTTGGTTATGCTTGTGGTTATGCTCCATTACAAAAAAAAATTCATTCTGAAAATCCTCCTTGTAGGATCCCAGGATTGGAATTTGGCATTCGATTATCAAGAGCCGAGAATGGGGCACTACGGAGGCTGTCGGCACCGGATTTGGCAATCAGGATTCATGTGAATCCAATTTTTGGGTTTGGAGCGTGACAGAAGTTGGTATCAGAGCATAACTTGTGAATACCTGAGGATCACATCATATATCTACTATAAATAGGTTCCGAGTCTGAATGACTTAGCGATTTCCCGACATAGACCCTTAACGTTTATGCCTTCGAGAATTCTCAAGGCTAATAGGCCATTGTTTCTTCTTGTAGGACGTTATGGCTAGAAGAACGACCCGAGCGAATCTCGCTCCACCACCTGCGACTCCCGCTCCACCACCCGTAGCTCCTGCTTTACCACCTGTTACTCCTGCTCCACCACCAGATATTCCTGCCTTTGAGCCTGAGGATGCCACTATTTACCTGAGACCGGTACGGATCTGACCGTACCTGTGAGTGCTACTCAGCTGCAGCAGATGTTTCAGGCGATGACCGCCATTCTTCAGGGGCAGAGCATGCGTCCCACAGTGACACCAGCCAAGGCTGAGCAGGAGCGTGCGAGCGCTCTTCTCAAGGATTTTCGACAGCATGATCCTCCACGTTTTCGGGGAGAGCCAAACCCTACTGCTGTAGAGATATGGTGCTCCAAGGTGGAGAAGATATTTGACACCATGAGATGTACGACCCAACAACGAGTTCCATTAGCTATATTCCTTCTGCAGGGTGAGGCTCATTATTGGTGGGCGTCTATGGCCCGATCGGTAGCCATTGATTTTGAGTGGACTTGGGAGGACTTTATAAACTAGTTTGACCAGAAGTTCTTTCCCGAGCATGTACGATACAACGAGCATCGGAGTTTGAGACATTGGTCCAGGGGGACATGTCTGTGTCCCAGTATGAGGCACGTTTCATCGCACTATCTAGATTTGTGACATATCTTGTTGACGATGAGGGGCGGAAGGCCCGCCATTTTGAGAACAGCTTACGTCCTGCCCTCCGGAGTCCTGTGATCGGACACATGCTTCCGACATTTGAGCAGATAGTAGAGAGGGCCTTGATATATGAGAAAGATTGGGCCGGTGTGCAGAGAGGCCGCGATCAGAGGGGAGATCAGAAGAGGAAGGCACCCTCTAGTAGTTCCCATCAGTAGCATCGTTCACAGCAGCGGCGCACGACCCACCCAGCATTCCGAGCACTAGCAGTACCCCCAACACCATCTTCAGGACCATTTAACGGTACTTACTTTAGATACGGTCGGACAGGACATCGTAGGCACGAGTGTCCCCATCCGCAGCAACAGCAGCCGAGGGCACCACATTCACCTCCGTGACAGCCACCACAGCAGCAGCGACCACAGTACCAGCCTCCTGTACCTCCCTCACAGTAGCAGAGACAGCAGGTTAGGCCCCCACAGCGACCACAGCATCAGCAGAGACCTTAGAGGAGACCTTCACCTCCCCAGCAGGCTCAAGGTGGATTCTATGCCACCCAGCAGGACCCTCAGTCATCAGGAGGGGTCGTCGAGGGTACTCTTCCTGTTTCTGCATGCATTGTACGTGTATTATTTGATTCTGGTGCATCGCATTCATTTATCGCCGATGATTTCTTCCGATCGACTGGTTTACCATTGGAGTCTGCCCGTGACGATTTGGTAGTATCGACGCCCTTAGGGAAGACCGCAGTGTTGGGCCGATTTTACGCATCTTGCGCTGTTTTGATTGGGGATATCTTTTTGCCGACTGATCTTTTCTCTTTGTCGATGTCTGAGTTTGATGTCATCCTGGGCAGGACTGGCTTGCCGAGTACTATGCCATATTAGACTGCTCTGCGAGGATAGTTACGTTCTGCATAGCCGGCATGCCAGAGTTTCAGTTTGTTGCCGAGCCCAGAGGAGGGCAGCTCTCTTGCCCATTATCGTGTGCCATTGAGGAGTCATCTGCTTTGAGTATCGACCAGCTGCTTGTTGTTTATGGTCTTCCTGATGTGTTCCAGGAGATTCCGGGATTACCACCTCATCGGCATACTGAGTTTCAGATTGATCTTGTGCCTGGTACAACGCTTATTTCGAAGGCCCCATATCGTATGGCACCGTTGGAGTTACGGGAACTGCAGAAGCAGTTGGATGAGTTGCGCGAGCTAGGCTTTATTCATCCGAGCAGTTCACCATGGGGAGCGCCGGTACTCTTCGTGAAGAAGAAGGATGGCTTTGCGTAGAGGCTTTACGTAGATTACCGCGAGCTCAATAAGGTCACGATAAAGAACAAGTACCCACTTCCGAGGATCGATGACTTGTTTGATCAGCTGCAGGAGGCACAGTTCTTTTTGAAGATAGACTTGCGGTCCGATTATCATCAGGTTTGGGTTCGAGATGAGGATATCCCGAAGACAGCCTTCAGGACGCGCTACGGTCATTTTGAGTTTCAGGTCATGTCCTTCAGACTGACCAATGCACTCGCAGTATTCATACAGTTTATGAACGAGGTCTTCCGTCCATATCTCGATCAGTTTTTTATGATGTTCATCGACGGCATTCCGATATACTCGAGGACTCGTGAGGAGCATGAGCGGCATCTTAAAATTACATTACAGACCCTCCGTACACACCAGTTTTACGCGAAACTGGAGAAGTGCGAGTTCTGGCAGGAGGAGGTGAAGTTCCTTGGCCATATAGTGACGAGGCAGGGTGTCGCTGTAGACCCGTCGAAGATTGATGCCGTGCGCCAGTGGGACCAGCCCACGAACGCATCTGAGATCCACAGTTTTCTTGGTTTGGCAGACTATTATCGACGTTTCATTGAGGGATTCTCTCGTATTGCAGCCCAGTTGACCAGGTTGACCTAGAAGGGTACTGAGTTTGTTTGGAGCGACGCTTGTGAGCAGGCATTTATGGAGCTGAAGGACCGCCTCACATCCACTCCTGTCCTCACTCTTCCCTCTGGGAGTGATGGATTTATTATATTTACCGATGCCTCACGAGTTGGCTTAGGTGCTGTCCTGATGCAGCACGGGAAGCCGGTGGCTTATGCATCCCGTCAGCTCAAGGTCCATGAGTTGAACTACCCTACGCACTATTTAGAGCTGGCAGCAGTTGTCTTTGCACTGAAAGTATGGAGACATTATCTTTATGGGGTGAGATTCGAGCTCTTCTCCGACCACAAGAGCTTGAAGTATTTGTTCTCTCAGTCCGAGCTGAATATGAGGAAGAGGCGTTGGATGGAACTCCTGAAGGACTACGATTTTGATCTTCAGTACCACCCGGGTAAGGCGAACGTGGTGGCGGATGCCCTCATCCGTCAGCTACCAAGCCTGGTGGCGCATATGATGATTCAGGAGTGGAGGATGCTCGAGGATATAACAGAGTATGACTTTGAGTTTGGTCTGCATTCATCTATTGTTCAGCTATCGAGCTTGTCGATTCAACCCTCTCTTGTCGCAGGGGTGATCGAGGCTCAGCAGACAGACGAGTCGTTATAGGATTACCGAGCAGAGGCATCATTTGAGAGACAGACGGATTAGAAGATTGGTTCCGATGGTGGACTTCGCTTTAGAGGTCGATTATGTGTCTCGGATATTCCTGAGTTACTTCAAGATTTTATGACCAAGGCACATCGATCACGTTTCTCTATCCACCCTGGCTCGACGAAGATGTATGCGGTATGAGATGCCAGTATTTTTTGTCAGGGATGAAGCGCCAGATAGCCAATTTTATGGCCGAGTGTGACACGTACCAGCGTGTCAAGGCCGATCATCAGAGACACCCTGGTCTATTGCAGCCGGTGAGCGTCCCGATGTGGAAGTGGGAGCATATATCTACTGATTTTGTCATGGGTTTACCGAGGACTCAGCGCAGTCATGACGCCATCTGGGTTGTTGTGGACCGTCTAACGAAGTCGGTAAATTTTCTTACGATTCGTGAGACTTGGCATACGATCGGCTCACCAGGATGTTTATTGATGAGATCGTGAGATTGCACATTGTTCCCGTCTCGATTGTTTCAAACTGAGATCCGAGGTTCACGTCTTAGTTTTAAAGGAGCTTCTAGAGAGTGATGGGCACTGATTTGTAGCTCAGCACCGCGTATCATCCACAGACTGATGGTCAGACCGAGAGGGTCAACCAGATCCTTGAGGATATGCTTCAGGCTTACGCGATTGATTTCGCGGGTAGTTAAGATGAGCACCTGAAATTGGCTGAGTTTGCGTACAACAACTGCTATTAGGCAACCATTGGCATGACTCCTTTTAAGGCATTTATGGCAGACTGTGCAGATCTCTGAGTTATTGGACCGAGGTCGGAGAACGACGTCTCCTAGGTCCCGAGCTTGTACTGCAGACATCAGAGGCTATCGACATCATCAGGTAGAGGATGCGCACAGCTCAGAGCCGACAGAAGAGTTTTTATGATCGTCGGTGTCATCCCTTGGAGTTTACCGTTGGGGACTATGTGTATCTCAAGGTCTCACCCATGAAGGGTGTGGTTCGTTTTGGGACGAAGGGCAAGCTTGCCCCAAGATTCATAGGACCTTTCGAGATCACTGGGCACATTGGCGCCGTGGCCTATCGACTTGCCTTGCCATCGCAGTTGTCTGGCATCCACAACGACTTCCATGTCTCTATGTTGAGGAAGTGTGGGTCAGACATCGTGCCTATTATTGATTGGCAGCCATTGGAGGTTCGTGAGGACGCTTATTATATGGAGCAGCCAGTTCGTATCCTCGATCAGAAGGAGCAGGTCCTCAGAACCAAGGTCATTCCCTTGGTGAAGGTGCAATGGGGCCATCATAGTGTGGATGAGGCATCTTGGGAGCGCGAGGCAGAGATCCGTGAGCGTTATCCCCACCTTTTCGATGATTAATTGTATGGTGTATGGTGCTTTGATTTTATATGATGTTATGTTTCCTATTTCCTTTTTGGAGTTATGGTTAGTTGCGATGGTAGTATAAATTTTGAGGACAAAATTTTTATTAGGAGGGGAGAGCTGTAAGACCCGTATCCTAATCCGTACTATTCCGTCGCTTCCCGCGATCCTTCTCATCGAATTCCGGTAATCCGCGACCTGTAACCGACGTTGCGCACGACCGTAAGTCGTATCCTATACATTTGAGTCAGCTTAATCCAAGACTTGTATCATTGCGACCGCACTGTCGCCGCGGTTCTAACGCTGCGACTCATGTACTGATCCGATACCCTGACTAAGAGATGTGGGTCGACGTTTATTTCGAGAAAATGTCACGCGTTTACATTTCCAAGAGAATCTCTACAAAGTGTCAAATCAATCCCATCAATCTATCACCCATCAATCACTTTATGTCAAGTACAAAGCACCCATGCTTCCTTTCTCAACAAGTTAAGTAACCACCAAAGTCAACTAACACATCACCTCACCCATCACTCACATCCATTAACCATCACCCCATCACTCACCTCACATCTCCTTACATCTCACCTCTCTCTCTCATTTCTCATCACAATTCCAAGCAACCAAGAGAGGTTCTCACGTCCATGCATTCTAAGTGAGAGAGTGCATGATTGGTGGCCCACTTTCCATCCCAAAGCCCATCATCCTTGCCATCCATTTTTCATCTCCACCATCAAAGTGAAGCTCTAGGAGTGTAGCTTTCCAACGGACCGAGAAGATTAAGTGGTGGGTGCTTCCCTAGCCTACTTTTTCATGTTTTTAAGATGGGCCAAGTGAGGCCTACCGATCAATGGTATGGATCTCACTTGGGACCCTAAGATGTGGCCGATGGCCCACCTTGATTATCCATATCATTCTATGATGGGGCCATTCTCCATGGACCCCATCATGATGTTTAGCTTTCCTAGCTTGTAACTAAGGTCATCTAGACTGTTTATTTTCGTGGAGAATGGATCTCCACCATTGATTCTTGATTAGGTGGGCCCATATGCAATGATTTATGTTGTAGATCATGGAAGGGAGGGCCCATAGTGCCGGGGACCCTCCATCACGCGTGTCCCACTCTCTCTCTCTCTCTCTCTCTCTCTCTCTCTCTCTCTCTCTCTCTCTCTTTTCATTTATTTATTTATTTTTGTTGTGTGTGTGTGATGTAGTGGCCATGTGGCCCACTTGAATGAGCCCCACCATGTAATATGTATTTTTTTTCAAGCTATCCATGAGTGGGGCCCATCTTAAATGCATCATCCATTTTGTGGAGGCCCACCTACACAAAAAAAAAAAGAAAAGAAATGGAAAGGGGCCGCTTGCATAGGCTTGATTTAAAGCTGTTGGAAAGGGGCCGCTTGCATAGGCCCCGTCTTGAGGTATGTTTCTAATCCAACCCATCCACCTCACTCCCTGACTCATTTTAGACGTTGAGCTGAAAAATGAGGTTAATCGGGGTATCTAGTGGGCCATAGTGTTGAAAACAATATCGGTACCATTGAAATCTACCTAGATCCTTTTTACACGTTGCAAATGGGCCGATATTAGTCTTGATGGATTTTTTTTGGGCTTGGGAATTCAATGGATGGAGTGGATGCACTTGGAGCGGGCCGCGCATATGGAAAACTGCAGAAAAATAGTTTTTTCAAAAGAAAAAATAAAACAAGCAGCAAAGCTGCTGTGTTAGGACGCTGGCTGCGCCAGCGGCTGGCGGGCTGGCGGGCGGAGACCGACCCACGGCCCCTGCCGTGGGCCTCACCTTGATGTATATTAGCCATCCAACCTGTTGATCTGGTGGGTCCCCTCCTCAGGTGGGCCCCCTCCAAAAATGAGGTGCATCCAAATCTCAGGTGACCCGCACTGTGAGAAACAGTGAGATTGGACGTCTACCACTGAAATCCTTTTTGGGCCCCACAGAAGTTTTGAATTAAGCTGAAACTTGTACTTTCTCTTCAACCAGGTCTGTGTGACCTTATCAATGGTTCAGATGGCATGCAAACATTATGGTGGGCCCTACATGGGACCCACAGTGTTGTATGTACCTCATTTCCACCGTCCGCCCGGACTGTGGAGGCCCCCTGTAATGTATGTATTACCCACACCGTCCAGCCATTTTTGGGGCTGCTGGACGGTCAGTGGACCCCATCCTTGATGCATGTGTTGCATCCCAACCCTCCAGCTTTCGTGTGGACCTCCACCATGATGCATGTGTTGCATTCAAACCATCCATTTATTTTGTAAATTCATGGTTGAGTTAATAAATGAGTTAGATCTATGATTCAAGTAGGGCCCACTTTGGTATGTGTATAGGGCCCATGTTGGCCTGTTTGTAACCATTCATTAAGGCCCAACTTGGTGCACACATAAGGCCTATGGGATTAAGCCCATTTGGCATGTATAAGGCCTATGGGATTAAGCCCATTTGACATATATAAGGCCTATGGGTTTGGGCCCATTTGACATATGCAATGCCCATGGGATCCGGCCCATTTATTCTATATAAGGCCTACTGGATTCAAACCCATTTGATATATATTAAAGCCCATGGGATCAAGCCCATTTGATGTGCATGGGGCGCAAATGGAGTGGCCCATTTGATGTATTTAAAGCTCATGTATGTAGGCCCATCTAATATATTTAAGGCCCAAGTTGTGAGGCCCACTTTGATGTATTTCAAGGCCCATAGATCATGGACCATTACAATGTACATAAGGCTCATTGGTGAGACCCATTAACGTAACCAATTTGATGTATCTAAGGCCCATGGGTCGAGGCCCAACGGGATGACCTTAGGGTCCATTGCAATGTGTGACTTCCCATAGTTCATGTAATGATATATATGGCGGGCCCTGCTTAGGGAACAATGTTGGTTTGATGTCCACATTGTATGTACAATGTTGATTAAATGTCCACATTATAACTCTCCTTAGGGCCCATTGATAGGCCCATACTCATTACTATTCATCACTTTATAACATGCTTAGTATAATCCCATGACTCATGCCCATACGCATCATATGTATGCTTGATTTGAGTAGTGACTAATCATAGTATATGCCATTGGGTAGACCACTTATGGGACCCGTTATGAGACGGAGTGTCCTACATGATCGCGCAGTATGCGCTGAATTTCTACATGATTTGACCTGTGATTCGTGCATCTCGCATATGTGTGAATTGATCACTGTACGCCCTAGCGACATCAGGGCTGTGGCTCCACAAGTACATCGTGGATGGCCGTATCTGATATCGGAAATACTTGGTTCTAGCACTGTGGGCACTTAGGATGTCCTTGGGTGAAAGTCCCAGAACCTTTTTGGTAGAAGGAGATGCTCCAATGTCTAGACCGAGTGGATACGCGAGCGCCCGAGTGCCGAATACCAGTAGGCCGCGTCTCCCACTATGTCGTGATCGGTTGGAAGGGGGTGTGGCCTTATCCGCCTGAGTGAGGGAGCTATAAGCTAGGCTGAGTTTGACCAGCTCACAAATGAGTCCGCTTTCGATGAGCTGGGTGGGTATTGGCAGACTACTGGTCAGGCGGATAGTGAGGTCTATTCCGCTTGCTTGACTGTGTAGCTATGGAGGTGGCAGTCTCTGGGAAGTGTAGACCCCGGTGATATCCAGAGAGGAACTGTACTGATATGTATACTTGAGGAGTACCGACTTTCTTGGATTGCATTTCGCATATGACATTCGGCTATGTAGGCCTTGCATTGCATCGGTGTGGCCGATGACATTCATATCTCGCATTGCATGGCTGTGGTATGGCCGATAACATTCACGTCTTGCATTACATAGCCTTGGCATGGTCGATTCTATGGACTTACCGCATACTTCCACATTGCTCTAATACTGTACACTCGGTGTTTACCTTACGCACACACTTACACCACCCTCTAAGCTTTTGTAAGCTTATGCATGATAGTTGCGTGCAGGTAGCGTTGGACAATAGCAATGCTGAGGCAGGAGCACGTATCAGGACCTTTTGGAGCTTTTTGATCACCTTGTATTTTCCTTTTTGCATTGTACTTAAAGTTTTTGATATAGTGGATATGTGGTGATGTTGTTTTGTGACTTGGTTATGCTTGTGGTTATGATAGAAAAAAAAAATTCATTCTGAAAATCCTCCTCGTAGGATCCTAGGATCGGAATCTGGCATTCGATTATCAGGAGCCGAGAATGGGGCACTACGGAGGCTGTCGGCACCAGATTCGACAATCGGAATTCATGTGAATTCAATTTTTGAGTTTGGGGCGTGACACCCCGATCACTACTTCATGTGGGCGGGCACATGATGCCCCGGTCACTGCTTTATGTGGGCGGTCACATGTGGGCGGGCGCACATGTGGACGGACCCAAAGCTGGCTGGCAGGCTACTGTGTGGCTGGCAAGTTACTGTGCTGGGCGAGCTACTATTGCAGTTGACTGTAGTGTAACTTGTCCCACATCGGAAGAGTTGTCTGAAGTAATGGTGGTTTTATGTGGAGTGTCACCCTATACTGTATGAGGCCTTTTGGGAGTAACCCCGAGAACAAAACCGTGCAGGCTGTGCCCAGAGCGGACAATATCATATAGTGTGGGCATGGGCTGTTACAAATGGTATCAGAGCCGAGGACGGTTCTGCCCTCGGTGGGGGATAATGTGACGCCCCGGTCACTGCTTCATGTGGGCGGGCACATGTGGGCGGACGCACATGTGGGCAGGCCCCAAAGTTGGCTGGCAGGCTACTATATGGCTGACAGGCTACTGCGCTGGGTGAGCTACTGTTGCAGTTGACTATAGCGTAACTTGTCCCACATCGGAAGAGTTGTCTGAAGTAATGGTAGTTATATGTGGAGTGTCACCCTATACTGTATGAGGCCTTTTGGGGGCAACCACGAGAATAAAACCGTGCGGGCTGTGCCCAGAGCGGACAATATCATACAATGTGGGCGTGGGCTATTACATCTAGGGCATCTTCTACCTTCGGGGTCCTTACCCTTCTCCGTTCCAGCTGGTGGCGAAGATCAAAAGGGGCCAGGGCTGAGGTAATCGAGTTATTGGTAGGATCCTGAGTGGAAATATTCCGCACTGAGACCCTTACTTGCACCGGAGGAGGATTCAGACCCAAAAGCAGCGCCCGGGAATGCTGGGGTACTTCAGGCCTCATGCTCCTCGGCGTAGAGTGGGTCTCTACGAAAAGTTCTACCGGCTCAGGAATTGGGTTCGCCTGAATTGAGGGTAACCGTGGATCCCTTTTTTTCCTCATTCTATTTATCTCATCATGTAGGGCCTGAATCTCATTCTGCATGACTCAATATTTGTTCGACCAAGTGCAAAAGAGCTCAGATGGTCCTGGCACGGACTCAGTGTGAGGCGGTGATGATGATTGAGTTTGCTCATTTGGCTCCACAGCTACGACCTTCTTCTTTCTTGCCATTGAGTCGAAAAAATAGAAACTTGACTTTTAATATTAAGGTTCCCACAGATGGCGCCAAAAAATGTTGAGGTTCAAATCTGGTCGGCACTCCCCCCACGTCTTCGACGCTTCAACACTCCTTGTCTTGAACCTGTGCAAAGAAAATAGGCAAAGGTAACCCTAGCTAAGCCAGGGGACCCTTTGATGCCTAAGTAAGGCCAAGGAAATCTGGGACTTAAGTGAAGAGTAGAGGAAGGAGTACTCGTGATTTCATCCCTGTCGTCATGGCGTTATGATCTATTTATACTTAATTATAGAATGTTCTGGATCCGACAATCTCGGCACAATCAAGGGGATTCCCGGATCGTGAAGATACTGCCCACAATCTGCTGATCACGCAGCGTATCAGGCGTGTAATGCGTATCTGCGAGCGAAGTTATCGGTCACGTTTAGTTATGGCATTTCCACATTTGGCAGACAGAATATACGTCCTCAAGTATCCGCTCGGCTCGGCTCGTCCAACCGTCATCTACCTTTGCGATAATTTGGTCGTACAAGGACAGTCTCCAAGTTCGAGCCTATCTTACAGGTCCATCCCGAAGTGGGAGACTCGTCTGCTCTCCAAGACTCTCTTCGCCTCGAACCTCACATGCGTAAGATGTTAAGTATGTAACTTTCAATGTTAGTCAGATTGTAGGAACTGTTCCGATCTGCCCTTCCGACCCACCCTCCTGTAATGAAGGTGCTTCCACACCACTTGTTCTTTTTCGGAGATGCTTACGTTGAGTCGGGCAGGCATGGTCTCGGGCGCTCATGCACTCAATCAGTTCAGTTTGGCATCTCTCTCTCAGATCTCACATGGGCTCGGATCTTCCCATAACACGCTCCACATGGACTGCTCCTCCCCCAGGCATGTAGCTAAGTTAGTGTAAGAGACCTCATTACTCACCTAGCTAATAGTTAGCCAATATCTACTCGTCTCGTTAGTAGCGGACTCATTTTTGAGCTGGTCAAACTCAGCCTAGATTTGCCCCTATGCCTCAGGAAGATAAGGCCACACCCCAACCACGACATAGTGGGAGATGCGGCTTACTGGTATTTGGCACTCAGGCGCTCATGTATCCACTCAGTCTCGACACTAGAGCAACCTCTTGGTACCATAAAGGTTTAGAGACTTTCACCCAAGGACATCCATAGTGCCCCAGTGCTAGACCCAATATTTCTGATATCTAATTTGACCATTCATGATATGCGTGTAGAGGCCATAACCCTAATATTGCTAAGGCATATAGTGATCATATCACACAATGGGAGATGCATGAGTCATATTATTCAGTCATGTACCAATCTTGCGCGTATCGCTCACTCATGTGGGGCAACTCCATCACTCAGGGAGTCCCATAAACAGTCTGTCCAATGGCATATGCTATGATCAATCACTCCTCAACCAAGCATACATATGATGCACATGGACATGAATCATGAAGTTATACTAAGCATGTCATACATTGATGTTGTACTCTCCTCACATCAAAGATGGACCTATATGGCTTACCCATATCAAGAATGGGCCTAAGAATAGGGAATGGGCTTTCTTACTATCCCATTATGAAGTAAATCAGGCTTCCTAAGTGGCTCAATAAGCATAAGGTGGGCCTAAGGCTTTAGAAAAGTCTACAAGGCACAGTAGTAGCACAATCCATAATGGGACGTATAACACATATATCACGTGTGCCCCACAGCCGCTGGACGATGTGGGTGCAACACGTACATCACATTAGGCCCCATCATCCAACCTATTTGGATAGTGTGGATACAATAGATACATTAGGTATGTCACACTGTCCATGCTGGATGGTGTGGATACATCACATACAACATGGCAGCTCCATGATCTGGACAGTCTAGATGAAACACATGGGGGTCCCACCACACGTGCAACAGTGCAAGTGGGTCCCACCGTCCAGACACACTGGATTGCATGGATGAAACACGTACATCATGGTGAATCCCACCGTCTAGATGGACGGTGAGGATAAAACACATATATCACAGTGGGTCCCTCTGTCCTAGCTGGACGGTGTGGACACTACACGTGCAGAGGGTGGGTCTCACGCCCCAGCATGATGTGGGTGTAACACATCATGGTGGGTGGTTGCAACTGCTGGATGGTAGTCTAACAACATTCCATGGACAACATGGGTAAAATAAATACATCAGGTGGTGTCCACGTCAGCGTGGCCCACCAGCCTTACACCAGGCTGATATTTGTATTTTCCATTCATTAAGGTTTGTACAAATGGACACTCGAGGTAGGCCGACTGAATGCGGCAGTAAGGTGGGCCCCTGGATTAGATAGTGGATGCGATCCGCTAAATGGACAGCGTGGATAAAGCGCATTCATCATCAAGTGGGCCATCATACAAGAAAAGGAAAGAGAGAGAGAGAGAGAGAGAGAGAGAGAGAGTGTAACGCCCGTGAAAAATTCATACTTGGGCTCGAGTACCAACTCGATCCGAATTTGCGTAGAATTCATTCCTTTGGAAAATTTGACTAGGTTAGCTAGTGCAACGTTAGAATAGCTGGGAAATGGTCCCTGATCACTTTAAATACGTTCTACAAGGCCCGAAGCGAGTGGAACTAAGGGTGCTATAATGCTCTAAAGCCTCGGATCAAACTCTAAGCCGGTTTGTTCTCTGGACCACTTTGAATCTTTGTATTGGATCTAGACCGCACGTTGAAAGTCCGATACCCCCTATCTTAGACCGTTAGGACCGTCTAGCTGGGCTTGACACTCATTCCAAAAATCAAGTCAAACCGATTATCACAGGCTATTTCATTGAGCCCGGACCGAAGAGAGTGTGAATAGGGACATAGTTGGAATTTCAAATTCAAATCTGGCACACAAATTTGACGCATCAGTATTAAGCATTCTGACCGTCAGAATACAGCCAAATTACACCCTTGGATCAGGAAAAATATCTATTACATATCACGAGACTTATAGGCCTGATCTTGGTGCGGTGACCGTTAAACTGAAACTGGGCCGCCACGTGCGATCTGGGAACCCAACCGGTCTGAAAACTGGATGTGTGCTAGATCCAGTATGCATGAGCTTAAGTCCGACCGCATTTGGCCTGGGGACCTCCAGAAATGCCCTTTTGGACCGAAACGGCCCCGATTTGGTTAGGCACCAAGTAAACATTGTTCCCAAGCCTATTTTGGGAATGTTTTAGGCTATAAAAGGGGTTGAAACCCTCACTCCTCTCTCCCATCCGAATTTGAGAGAAGCCCTAGCTTGGGAGAGAGAAAAAGAGTGAGAGATTGTGAGAGAGTGGGAGAGTTCTTCCCGCCACTTGTGCTACGTGTTGCACATGCTTAAGCAACACTCCTCTACCGCTTTCCCGGCGATTCCACCACAATCCTAGGTAAGTAAAAACCCTAAATAGTTGGTGATTTGAGTTTTTCTTGTTTCCATAGCGATGTAGCTTATGGATCTTATGTATTAGGCTCCTTACTCGCCGTAGACGAACCATATACACTCCGCTTCAATTCCCGAGTCTACAAGACACTAGGTGAGGATTTTAGACGCTTTGATTGACGGTTCCCAATACTTTCAATGTCGTTTAATAGTAGATTCTTGACGGCATCGCCGTTTGACATGTACAAAATGCTCTCCGTTTCCCGTTTCGTAAGCTAACGAAGAATATGAGATTTAGGGCATTTTAGTCATTTGTAGGAAGTACTGTTTGCATTCATATTTTGCTGACGTGATTGACATGGTTTGTTGTCGCATTAGGAAGTTAGGAATGCGTGCATAATTAGTTTGGCGAAGAGATTCGCCTAGTTGCACACTTTGGGTCGACATGCTATATGTAGACCTAAGTGTGTAGTGCATGTGTTTGTATAAATGCTTGTATTAGTATGTATTGAATTAAATGATGTTATTTGATACTTGTGATTGATTTTTTTTAATTATTATGCCGACCTAAATGATTTTCTATATGTTGACAAAATGCATGATTTCATTACATGCATGGAATGTATGTGCTTGAGGATTTGCTTAAGTTGAATATGCATGGGAAGTATGCCTTGAAGATTTGCTTAAGTTGAAAGTTATAACATGTGCTAACATGCTCACATGATGTATTTCAATTCCAATACCTTTTATAGTAATTCCATAGATGTGTGGGACTTGACTTAGTCCAGGCAGTCGGTAACCGAGCGATTTCGTGGCTGACTGGTCATAGCCACGAATGACGCGTCGATGAATGTGATTCGTGTTGAGAGTTGGCGGCAGTGGTTAGGCCACGCGAAGTGTTTTACGCATTTCATGTCGTTCAATTCGAGATGCGATCGCGCTAGTCGAGCCCATCAAGTAACCCGACTGGCCGATGTTTGTTCACCTTATATGTATCATAACTGCTTGAACCTAGGGTACTGAACTTACCATTGTAAACCCTATTAACTGTGGTACCTTGATCCACGAAGACTCATGAGCCGGGCATGGTGGTATGGGACACCGTGGTCGAGCTGTCGGCCTACGCTGGGGCCACAAACCTCCCCGTAGTGACCAGTGAGCACCTAGACTCGTGAGCAGATTATGGTGGTATGGGACACTATATTCTAGCTGTCGGCCTACACTGATCAGGCGACGAGCCCTTTGTAGTGACCGCGAGCGTATTCTGAGTTCACGGGAGGCGACGACCCTTCCGTGCAGTAGAGTACAGTAGGCCTGTATTGATAAGGTGATGGGGGAGCGGTGCAACGAGTGCGAGCAACAGCCCTGGCAGCCCTTGCAGTGACCTACGAAATGTACATCGTATGAGATTACTAGGAGTGACGACCCTAGACAGGATCCGTGTTGGGATTGATACAAGGGAGGTACCTTAGTTTCCCAATCCTGCTGTTTGAATGGACTAATAACAACTTGGTAATCATATCACCATAGCATTGCATGTGCCTGGAAGATGTGGAGCACTCTAGGGAGTGTGGCATGCCGCGGTCGTAAGATGTTGCCGTATGAGGGTGATCGTCGGTGAGGGCATACATCACGTCATATCATCTTGCATTAACAACAGTATTAGGACTTGTCTGATTTACTGCTTTACTATTATCGCGTGACTGAATTGTGAACATGCTAATCTTTGCTCTATGATTCCACTGAGTTGATCACTCATTCCCACGTTACGGGATGGTGTTTGCAACACCCACCAGACCCTGTTGTAGTTGCAGGTGACGACGAGATCCAGGAGGTGGAGCTAGATGATGACGAGGACCAGGATGAGTTCTCGTATATGCAGTATCATGACGGCTTCCCGTAGGTGACCTGGATCGAGGGGACATCAGTGGGACTTTTCTTTTTGAACATTATTCTTTTGTTATGTGTATGTATATGAGACTCAGAGATGTAGTCATACTTTGGAGACAGTTGAGATTACTTTGTTTTTCCATACAGTGATATATATCTTGTTTAGTCTTCCGCTTGCTTTTATCACTGGATCTGAAGTATGAATTGCAGTTTTGGTATACTTTTACTCATGTGAATGCTTTAAATCAGACAACATTGAATCATAACCATTTTTGTTGCATAAGTGACAGTCTGGAACTCGGGAGTTGAGTTTATTCACGACCCCCGATTTTCAGGGTGTTACAAGTTGGTATCAGAGCATGAATGAGAGTATACTGGGCCTGGGTTATGGTCTTGCGACGTACGCTGTCGCTTCCTTTGACTTAGGTGGGTGCGAGAAGGGTCTAGAAACACTCCTAGGATCACAGATTCACCGATAGGCGAAGTCTATAAGGATCGATCGCAAGATCGAGTCTGTAACGCATCTCGGGTCGCGTAAAGCGACCCGAATCACTTCTAAGCTATAGGGAGTCGGGTGGAGACGTCCTATGAGCGGTTTTAAACCGCAAAGGTGAATCTTTGGGCCGTGGAATGACCACGACTCCAGTAATCAATCGCCAGGGCTTAAAAACCCCGTTTTGCCAAAAATTCTCAAAATTCCTTCTCTAAACACTTCAACCTTCAGTTCTTTCTTATTCATTTCATGTTAGGCATCAAACCTAATGTGAAAATAACACAAATTAGTACATTCACCAAATTTTATAGTGAATAGTAAAATTTCATGAAAAATGGCCATAAGGCCATTCTAACATCACTTTCTTTAGCAACTAAGGAGCTAGAAAGATGTACTGGATCCTTCTACCCCAAATTCATATGCTGCATCATATGGTTTGGTATTCGGGATTGCGATGTGGACCCGGAAAGCCCCGAACACATGTTTGGGCTCATAGGGACCAAAATATAATGAACCAAGGGGTGGGACCAACTTTTTTGGGGCCCTGGGACCATGGGGGACCAGACCCATGGGGTCCCGCTGGCCAACCTGAAGGTTGGCCGGCGATGCCATCGCCGGCCGGGCGATGCATCGCCGGCCGGCCACCTCCGATGGTGCTGCCCTTTGGGCGCACCCACTTAAATGCCTCCCCCATCACTCCTAGCTACCTCCCATCCCACGAAAACCCCTAAAACACCTCTCTCCTTCACAAACAGCCCCCTTGCATACCCTAGATTTGATTTTCAGCACTCCATTCCAAACCCCGGCGACCCAAACCCTTCCTAAACCCTTCCTTGGCCAAAACCGACCACCACCCATTGATTATTGGGTGTTGGCAGCCCCTTTCCTTGAAGATTTTCCCATTTGGAGCTCCAAAATTCCCCAAATAGTGCTGAAATCGTGAGCAGCTCCATTCCATCTTTTTGTTCTTATTTTTCCCTGAAACTACAGCCTTGGGAAGCTTGAAGCATCCCTCTACGACGCCTAGATTTCCTTTTGTCAGATTGGGCAGCCATTTCTCCGCATTTTTGGCATTTTCCATGGCTTTCGTGGAAGCTATTTTGGGTCTTTTGTCGCTCTCATCCATCCTGTCTTTGATGGGTAAGAGGAAAACTGCAACAGACGAGGCTGGGCCGAGCCGCCCTGCTCGATTGAGAAGACCGCGGGGTGGTGCCGCAAGTTCAAGCGCCGCCGCAGGTCCAGCGGCAGTCCTGGAGTGCCGTACAAAGCGGGATTTGGATCCCCATGCACATCTTGGACGAACCATCCTATCAGAGATGCCTCATGGTGAATACACTGATCGTAGAGTGTTATTTGAGGCGGACGTAGATGGGCGATTGTTCGGCGAGTATCTGTTGTTCGAACGCATTGAAGCTGCGCACTGGGGACCGATCTTTGAAGCTCGCGCTCGTGCTAATGTGAGCACTGTTCGTGCCTTCTATGCTAGCATCCAGAGTCCTACCTTGGAGCCCTTGCAGTTCAAAATCCCTTTTGGTAGAGATCGGATGGCTACGATCGACGTCCGGTTGGTTGCGCGACTTCTTAACGTGCCACTAGGTGATGTGCATCCAAGTGAGAAGAATTTGAGGACTAGACGTGAATGGGATCGCCGCACCAGGTTTCTGTGCGGTAAGTTGGTTCCATGGCAGCCTAATAATAGCCTCAAGGCGACGTACATATCTGAAGATTTGCGTCTGCTGCATCACATCTGCACGTTCAATGTCTATCCTAGGTCTACGAACCGCATTGAATGTACACGTCTTATGGTCGATTTCTTATTTCTGGTGGCCCAGGGAGAGAACGTATGTATGGCCACTTTCATCTTACGGCAGATAGTTCTCATAGCCAGGTCGAGAAGAACATCCGAATCCCTTCCCTTTGGCCGACTCATTTACAAGATTGCGCTTGAGTTTGCCTATAGACTTGGACCCGAATTGCCGGTATCGATTCACACCATCGATGAGTCGACAATGGTTAAGATGAAGATCGGGTCGCAATACCGTGAAAATCAACTTGAAAGGGATAGTGGGGACGACTTTGATGAAGAGGAAGATCAAAGCGAAGGAGAACCTAGTGCAGAGGTTCAGGAAGAGACTCAGGAAGAAGCAGAAGAGGAGGCTCAGGATACTGATGAGAGCCCTCCTCCTTCTGCGCAGACTACTATTGACGATCGCATTGCTCGGATGGAGGAGAGTCAGACCGCTTTGCGAAGGGAAGTCCAAGAACTTCGAGCAGAGGTCGCTGATGCCAAGGCCGTTACGAAGAAGAAATTTGGCAAGGTGACTCGCACCTTGAAGGCAATCCTGTGTTGTTTACAGGATAAGGGTGCTCCTCCTCCGTCGCCAGACTCCGACTAGCGACGCGATCTTTGATGTTGTTATGAGTAGTTAGCCATTTTCTGTTTTATGTGTGTAAAGCCTGTTAGGGCTAGTGTTTTGCTTATGTTGCTGTTGCTTAACTGTCTTAATTTCCATGTCATTCTAGTCATGATGCTTGTAAGGATATATCCCTTGTATTGTGACAATTTTGATTAATTGAAATGCATGGAATGCCTTTGACTCTTTAGTGAATGATTGTGGTGTATTTGAGCAATTGAGACTGACAAGGTTGCGCCCTATTTTGAATATAGAGAATGCCACCTAAGACTACGAGGAGCACGGTTCGGCTTTCGTTGTCTGAGCAGATGGATCAGACTCCCTCTCAGTCTGGCACTCGTCCGGACCCTGCTGTGGGCCCGATTCCTGAGACTGTTCGATCGTCTCAGCCTGCTACTGGTCCTACAGATGGACCACCGCCATTTACACCATCAGTTAGAGAGCCACAGCGCGCATCTACTTCCGCACCTCATCCGCCACAGCCTGCTCCGCCACCTGATAGATTCGAGCAGATGATGGCTATGATGCTACAGCAGCAGCAGTTATTGACTACCATAGTCGGGACGTTAGCCCAGGGTGGGGGTGCGACTGCATCTACTCCGCCTGCACCACCTGCGCATCCAGCTGAGGATGCCTATGCTTACGCCCAGGATGAGGGCATAGCACTTCCTGCGCAGCCTGCTTTCCCTGCGGGGAACCCTGCCGACACACGGGGCCTTCTGGAGCGATTTCAGCGCTTGCGGCCTCCTACTTTCACGGGTTCTCACAGACCCGAGGAGGCTGAGTTTTGGCTCGACCGAGTGTCGAAGATTCTGCGCATGTTGCACTGTACTGAGGCAGAGCAGGTAGAGCTGGCTACCTTCCAGTTTGAGAGAGAGGCCAGTATGTGGTGGGATAGTGTATTGCGGACTGTTACCGCAGACTTCGTATGGACATGGGCAGCATTCGAGTTTCGCTTCCATGAGAAGTATTATCCTCAGACCTACAGACACGAGAGGGAGAATGAGTTTCTCCGTCTCAGGCAGGCAGCGATGACGGTTACCGAGTATGAGCATCGGTTCACAGAGTTGGGCAGGTACGTCCCGACGATTCTAGCTGATGAGCAGATGCGCATACGGCGTTTTCTGGAGGGCTTGCGACCGGATATTCGGTCGAAGATGTGCTGTATCAGTTTCTCCTCCTATGCGGAGTTGGTTCACATGTCCATGCGGGCAGAGCAGGACGTGGATCGACTTGCGCGATCACGAGGCCCGACTACTTCCAGGCCGCGACCGGAGTTGCCAGATAGGCCCTTCGCGGGCAAGAGGCCTCGTATTGATCCTCCTACCAGGACCACGGCGCCAGTGGGACCGTTTAGGCGCCCTGATTTATCGTGCACATACTGTGGGAGGACGTGCCACCTAGCGCCGACTTGCTTTTCGAGGATGCGGGACAGTGGGTTCTCGCCGCCGCAGAAGATTGATCGTATACGTCCACAGGCGATATCAGCACCGCCTATACGGTCAGCTCCTGCGCAGTCCTCTTTCAGACCCACAGTATCGCAGATTCGACAGCCCCCACGGCCCTTGACACAGCGGCCGAACCGGCCACAGCAGGCTCGAGTTCATGCACTGACCGCTGAGGCAGCTACGACGCCGACTTTCCAGCATTCAGCCTTCGAGGTCACGGGCCATATCGGAGGTACTCCCGTTCTTGTCATGGTGGACACTGGTTCCACGATTTCTTTGATATCGCGTGCCGTAGTCAGACGTCTTGGGTTGCAGACTATCACTATGGATAGCGTGCGAGTCCTTGCAGCTCACGGAGATTATTCGGATGTCACCCAGTTGTGTGAGGGTTGTTTAGTTGATCTGGGAGGCAGGACGATGACTCTTGATCTGGTCGTCGATCCCTCGCTCGTATATCTCGACGTCATTCTTGGCATGGACTGGTTGACTGCAGCGAGAGCCGAGATTGACTGCGAGGCTCGTGTGGTGACGGTGTACGAGCCTGAGGGCACGCCTTTCACATTTTCAGTGCGGGTAAATCTTCCTTTCCGCATTCTTAGCTACGCCACTCTATTGCGCGACGCTGGTGCCCAGGTACTTGAGCAGACGCCAGTTGTTTCTGAGTTCGGAGATCTGTTCAGGAAGATCCCTGGTTTGCCGCCCCGACGCGAGATCGATTTCACTATCGATCTGATTCCTGGTTCTACACCCGTCTCACTGCCGACGTATCGCATGGCACCATGTGAGATGGAGGAGTTGAGGACGCAGATTGACGGTCTGCTAGAGCTTGGCTTTATACGGCCTAGCGTATCTCCTTGGGGAGCACCGGTCTTGTTCGTGAAGAAGAAGGATGGTTCGCTGCGATTGTGTATTGATTATCGCAGGCTGAACCAACTCACAGTGAAGAACAAGTACCCTTTGCCCAGGATCGATGACTTATTTGATCAGTTGAGAGGAGCGCAGTACTTCTCGAAGATTGATCTTCAGTCAGGATATCATCAGCTGCGCGTCAGAGATGAGGACGTGCAGAAGACAGCGTTCAGGACCAGTTTTGGTCACTACGAGTTCCTCGTGATGTCGTTCGGTCTCACGAACGCACCGGCCGTGTTCATGGATCTGATGAACCGGGTATTGCGGCCTTTCCTCTATCGATTCGTCGTTGTCTTCATCGACGACATTTTGGTATACTCTAGGAGTCGAGAGGAGCATGAGGAGCACTTGCGTTTGGTCCTTGATACGCTCAGACAGCATCAGTTGTTCGCACAGTATAAGAAGTGCGACTTCTGGAAGCAGGAGGTGAAGTTTTTGGGACACGTGGTGTCCAAGGATGGCATGGCAGTTGACCTGTCTAAGGTAGCTGCGGTGCAGGACTGGGAGCAGCCTGGTTCTGTCACTGAGGTGAGGAGTTTCTTGGGTCTCGCTGGCTACTATCGGCGCTTCATTCAGGACTTCTCGAAGATCGCGAGACCCTTATCTCAGTTGACACGGAAGGACGTGAAGTTCGCCTGGAATGATAAGGCGGAGTCAGCTTTTCAGGAGCTGAAGGACAGACTTACGTCCGCCCCTGTGCTAGTATTGCCAGAGCAAGGGGTTAAATACACTATATACACTGACGCGTCTAGCGTTGGTTTAGGTTGTGTCCTTATGCAGAGGGACAGGGTAATTTCGTATGCCTCGAGACAATTAAGGAAGCACGAGGAGAATTACCCTACACACGACCTGGAGTTGGCAGCTGTGATATTCGCACTGAGACTCTGGAGACATTACCTCTACGGAGAGGAGTTCGAGCTCTTTTGCTACCACAAGAGCCTCAAGTACATATTCACACAGCGGGACTTGAATATGAGGCAGCGGCGATGGATGGAGACGCTGAAGGACTTCAAGTTTGAAGTCTCTTACCATCCTGGGAAGGCGAACCTTGTGGCTGATGCGTTGAGCCGCAAGGAGGCGATAGAGTTTGCGGCTCCGCTGATGGTTGCCGAGTGGGATATGGTTGAGTTTTTGCGAGACTTTGAGAAGAAACTCACCGTAGAGGAGCCATTTGAGTTCATCGCACATGTTCAGGTGCGATCCCCGATCGATGACCGTGTCATCGAGGCGCAGAGGGACGACGCGCATCTTACTGAGCTTCGAGAGCAGGCCAGTGATGATGCTGACGCCGACTGGCGAGTTGGCATGGATGGGGGCTTACGTTACCGTGGCCGCCTATGCGTTCCTGATGTCCCTGACTTGAGACGAGAGATTCTCGAGGCTGCGTATTCTACTAGACTCGCGATGCATCCTGGCAGCAAGAAGATGTATCGTGACGTGAAGAGGACGTACTGGTGGGAAGGTATGAAGACCCACATAGCTGAGTTCGTGTCCGGTTGTCTCACTTGTCAGCAGGTGAAGGCAGAGCATCGCCGACCACCTGGACTTTTGCAGCCTATGCCTATTGCAGAGTGGAAGTGGGATTTCATTTCCATGGACTTCATTTCTGGGTTGCCGAAGATGAGGAAGGGGCATGATTCCATTTGGGTGATCGTCGACCGATTGACGAAGTCGGCGCACTTCCTACCGATCAGAGTTACGAACTCTGCAGACGAGCTGGCTAGATTGTATATTAGGGAGATCGTGCGTCTGCATGGAGTTCCGTTGGAGATCGTGTCGGACAGAGACACGCGGTTCACTTCTATTTTCTGGACTCGCATTCAAGAGGCTATGGGTGTGAAGTTGAAGTTCAGTACTGCCTTCCACCCACAGACGGACGGACAGACAGAGCGAGTGAACCAGATCCTGGAGGACATGTTGCGAGCTTGCGCATTGGACTTCAAGGACAGTTGGGATGACTGTCTTGCATATGCGGAGTTTGCGTACAACAATAGCTTCCAGGCGAGTATCGGCATGGCACCTTATGAGGCGCTGTATGGGCGACCTTGTCGCGCACCGCATTGCTGGTTAGAGGTCGGTGAGCGCAGCTTGATTGGCCCAGAGTTGGTGCAGGCGACGTCAGAGAAGATTGATATTATTCGACGTCGGCTACTTACAGCGCAGAGCAGACAGAAGAGCTACGCCGATACGAGACGGAGACCACTAGAGTTCACAGTCGGGGATCATGTGTTTTTGCGAGTTTCCCCTATGAAGGGAGTCCTTCGGTTCGGGAAGAAGGGGAAGCTGGCACCGCGATACATTGGTCCATTTCAGATCCTCGATCGTGTGGGAGCAGTGGCTTACCGATTGGCTTTACCCACGCCCCTCGCGAGCGTCCACAACGTATTTCATGTTTCTATGCTGAAGAAGTACGTTGCTGATCCTTCTCATATCATCAGATGGGAGCAGGTGCAGTTAGGAGAGGATGTTACTTATATCCTGCGACCGACACGCATCTTAGACCGGAAGGAGCAGGTACTGCGTAGCAAGGTGATTCCCCTTGTGAAGGTACTATGGACGCATCATACTGAGGAGGAGGCTACTTGGGAGACAGAAGCCGAGATCAGAAAGAACTACCCACAGCTTCTCGAGGAGTACGAAAAGGTACAAAATTTCGAGGACGAAATTATTTGTTAAGGGGGGTAGATTGTAACGCCCGTGAAAAATACATACTTGGGCTCGAGTACCAACTCGACCCGAATTTGCGTAGAATTCATTCCTTTGGAAAATTTGACTAGGTTAGCTAGTGCAACGTTAGAATAGCTGGGAAATGGTCCCTGATCACTTTAAATACGTTCTACAAGGCCCGAAGCGAGTGGAACTAAGGGTGCTATAATGCTCTAAAGCCTCGGATCAAACTCTAAGCCGGTTTGTTCTCTGGACCACTTTGAATCTTTGTATTGGATCTAGACCGCACGTTGAAAGTCCGATACCCCCTATCTTAGACCGTTAGGACCGTCTAGCTGGGCTTGACACTCATTCCAAAAATCAAGTCAAACCGATTATCACAGGCTATTTCATTGAGCCCGAACCGAAGAGAGTGTGAATAGGGACAGTTGGAATTTCAAATTCAAATCTGGCACACAAATTTGACGCATCAGTATTAAGCATTCTGACCGTCAGAATACAGCCAAATTACACCCTTGGATCAGGAAAAATATCTATTACATATCACGAGACTTATAGGCCTGATCTTGGTGCGGTGACCGTTAAACTGAAACTGGGCCGCTACGTGCGATCTGGGAACCCAACCGGTCTGAAAACTGGATGTGTGCTAGATCCAGTATGCATGAGCTTAAGTCCGACCGCATTTGGCCTGGGGACCTCCAGAAATGCCCTTTTGGACCGAAACGGCCCCGATTTGGTTAGGCACCAAGTAAACATTGTTCCCAAGCCTATTTTGGGAATGTTTTAGGCTATAAAAGGGGTTGAAACCCTCACTCCTCTCTCCCATCCGAATTTGAGAGAAGCCCTAGCTTGGGAGAGAGAAAAAGAGTGAGAGATTGTGAGAGAGTGGGAGAGTTCTTCCCGCCACTTGTGCTACGTGTTGCACATGCTTAAGCAACACTCCTCTACCGCTTTCCCGGCGATTCCACCGCAATCCTAGGTAAGTAAAAACCCTAAATAGTTGGTGATTTGAGTTTTTCTTGTTTCCATAGCGATGTAGCTTATGGATCTTATGTATTAGGCTCCTTACTCGCCGTAGACGAACCATATACACTCCGCTTCAATTCCCGAGTCTACAAGACACTAGGTGAGGATTTTAGACACTTTGATTGACGGTTCCCAATACTTTCAATGTCGTTTAATAGTAGATTCTTGACGGCATCGCCGTTTGACATGTACAAAATGCTCTCCGTTTCCCGTTTCGTAAGCTAACGAAGAATATGAGATTTAGGGCATTTTAGTCATTTGTAGGAAGTACTGTTTGCATTCATATTTTGCTGACGTGATTGACATGGTTTGTTGTCGCATTAGGAAGTTAGGAATGCGTGCATAATTAGTTTGGCGAAGAGATTCGCCTAGTTGCACACTTTGGGTCGACATGCTATATGTAGACCTAAGTGTGTAGTGCATGTGTTTGTATAAATGCTTGTATTAGTATGTATTGAATTAAATGATGTTATTTGATACTTGTGATTGATTTTTTTTAATTATTATGCCGACCTAAATGATTTTCTATATGTTGACAAAATGCATGATTTCATTACATGCATGGAATGTATGTGCTTGAGGATTTGCTTAAGTTGAATATGCATGGGAAGTATGCCTTGAAGATTTGCTTAAGTTGAAAGTTATAACATGTGCTAACATGCTCACATGATGTATTTCAATTCCAATACCTTTTATAGTAATTCCATAGATGTGTGGGACTTGACTTAGTCCAGGCAGTCGGTAACCGAGCGATTTCGTGGCTGACTGGTCATAGCCACGAATGACGCGTCGATGAATGTGATTCGTGTTGAGAGTTGGCGGCAGTGGTTAGGCCACGCGAAGTGTTTTACGCATTTCATGTCGTTCAATTCGAGATGCGATCGCGCTAGTCGAGCCCGTCAAGTAACCCGACTGGCCGATGTTTGTTCACCTTGTATGTATCATAACTGCTTGAACCTAGGGTACTGAACTTACCATTGTAAACCCTATTAACCGTGGTACCTTGATCCACGAAGACTCATGAGCCGGGCATGGTGGTATGGGACACCGTGGTCGAGCTGTCGGCCTACGCTGGGGCCACAAACCTCCCCGTAGTGACCAGTGAGCACCTAGACTCGTGAGCAGATTATGGTGGTATGGGACACTATATTCTAGCTGTCGGCCTACACTGATCAGGCGACGAGCCCTTTGTAGTGACCGCGAGCGTATTCTGAGTTCACGGGAGGCGACGACCCTTCCGTGCAGTAGAGTACAGTAGGCCTGTATTGATAAGGTGATGGGGGAGCGGTGCAACGAGTGCGAGCAACAGCCCTGGCAGCCCTTGCAGTGACCTACGAAATGTACATCGTATGAGATTACTAGGAGTGACGACCCTAGACAGGATCCGTGTTGGGATTGATACAAGGGAGGTACCTTAGTTTCCCAATCCTGCTGTTTGAATGGACTAATAACAACTTGGTAATCATATCACCATAGCATTGCATGTGCCTGGAAGATGTGGAGCACTCTAGGGAGTGTGGCATGCCGCGGTCGTAAGATGTTGCCGTATGAGGGTGATCTTCGGTGAGGGCATACATCACGTCATATCATCTTGCATTAACAACAGTATTAGGACTTGTCTGATTTACTGCTTTACTATTATCGCGTGACTGAATTGTGAACATGCTAATCTTTGCTCTATGATTCCACTGAGTTGATCACTCATTCCCACGTTACGGGATGGTGTTTGCAACACCCACCAGACCCTGTTGTAGTTGCAGGTGACGACGAGATCCAGGAGGTGGAGCTAGATGATGACGAGGACCAGGATGAGTTCTCGTATATGCAGTATCATGACGGCTTCCCGTAGGTGACCTGGATCGAGGGGACATCAGTGGGACTTTTCTTTTTGAACATTATTCTTTTGTTATGTGTATGTATATGAGACTCAGAGATGTAGTCATACTTTGGAGACAGTTGAGATTACTTTGTTTTTCCATACAGTGATATATATCTTGTTTAGTCTTCCGCTTGCTTTTATCACTGGATCTGAAGTATGAATTGCAGTTTTGGTATACTTTTACTCATGTGAATGCTTTAAATCAGACAACATTGAATCATAACCATTTTTGTTGCATAAGTGACAGTCTGGAACTCGGGAGTTGAGTTTATTCACGACCCCCGATTTTCAGGGTGTTACAGAGAGAGAGAGAGAGAGAGAGAGGTGTAGTGATGGAGGGAGCTCCGCCACTATGAGCTCCCTTGTAACACCCCGGATTTTGGCTAATCTGGAATAAGACGTCCTTAGGCAATGGGTTAACTAAAACACCTGAGAAATCGCTCAGAACCCAATTCCATAGCCAAAGAAATCACGTAGGATAAATTTCTTTGGAAAATAAGTGTAAGTTAGCTAGCGCGACGCTAAAGTAGCTGGAAAATAGTCCCTGATCACTTTAAATACGTTCTACAAGACCCAAATCGAGTAGAACCAATGACTCTATAATACTCTATAACTTGGGATCAAACTCTAAACCAGTTTGTTCTCTGGACCGCTTTGAATCTTTGTATTGGATCTAGACCGCGCGTCGAAAGTCCGATACCTCCTATCTTAGACCGTTAGAACCGCCTAGCTGGACTTGACACTCATTTCGAAAATCAAGTCAAACGGATAATCACAGGCCATTTCATTGAGCCCGGACCGAAGAGAGTGCGAATAGGGACAAAATTGGAATTTCAAATTCAAATCTGGCACACGACTTGACGCGTCAGTATTGAGCGTTCTGACCGTCAGAATTCATCCAGATTACACCCTCGCATCAGGAGAAATTTCTATTTTATATCATGAGACTTTCAGCCCTGATCTACGTGCGGTGACCGCTGAACTGAAAATGGTCCGCCACGTGCGATCTGCGAACTCTGCCGGACTAAAAACTTAATACGTGTTAGATCTGGTACGCATGAGCTTAAGTCCGATCGCATTCGGCCAGGGGACCATCAGAAAGCATCTTTTGGACCGAAACAGCCCCGAATTGGATATGCACTAAGAAAACTTTGTACCGGAGCCTGTTTTCGGCGTTTTTAAGCTTATAAAAGGGGTTGAAACCCTCATTCCTCTCTCCCATCCGAAAATTGCAAAACCTAGATTTGGGGAGAGAGAAAAGGAGAGAGTTTGAGAGAGGAAGTGGGAGGATTTTTCCTGCCTTCGTACCGCTACTTCCACGTGCTACAGCAACTCTTCCCAACCACCTAGCCAGTGATTACTCCGCATTTTCAGGTAAGAAAAACCCTAGAAAGTTGCTGATTTGATGTTTCTTCCATTCCATAGCTTGATAGTTAGTAAATCTCGTAAAACAGGTTCTCTTATCGCTGTAGACGAAGCGTATACGCTCCGTTCGAATTTACTCATCCATAAGAGACAAGGTGCGGATATTAAACGCTTTGATTGACTGTTTCCAAAGCTTTCAATGTCGTTTAATAGTAGATTCTTGACGGCAACGCCATTTGACATGTACAACATGCTGTCCGTTTCCTGTTTCATAAACTAACGAAGAATATGAGACTTAGGGCATTTTAGTCATTTGTAGGAAGTACTGTTTTCATGCATATTTTGCTGATGTGATTGACATGGTTTATTGTCGCATTAGAATGTTAGGAATGCGTGCATAATTAGTTTGGCGAAGAGATTCGCCTAATTGCGCACTTCGAGTCGACATACTATATGTAGACTTAAGTGTGTAGTGTAAGTGTTTGTATAAATGCTTGTATTAGTATGTATTGAATTAAATGATGTTATGGATTAGTTTGCGATTGGTTTCTCAATACATATGCTAGTGTAAATGGTTTCCTTCATGTTAGCCATATGCATGATTTCATTATATGAATGAAATGCATGTGCTTGATGATTCACGTAAGTTGTATGTTATAACATGTGCTTGATGATTTCCTTATGATTTAGTTTGAGATTGAATTCTCAATTAATTTGCTGATGGAAAGGATTTCCTATATGTTGGCGATATGCATAATTTCATTATATGTTGAAAGACATGTGTAGGATGATTTACTTAAGTTGTACGTTATAACATGTGTTAACATGCTCACATGGTTGTATTTCATTTCCATTACTCTCACATGAATGCTGATGTGATTCCATGATTGTTTGGGACTATACTTAGTCCAAGCATTCGGTAACCGAGCGAATTCGTGGTTGGCTTATCTTGGCCACGAACGACGCGTCGATGAACGCGAGCCGTGTTTTGGAGTTGGCGGCAGTGGTTAGGCCACACGAAGTGTTTTACGCGCTTCATGTCGTTCAACTTGAGTGCGATCGTGCTAGTCGAGCCCGTCAAGTAACCCGACTGACCGTTGTATGTTCACCCTGCATAAGTCATAACTGCTTGAACCTAGGGTACTGAACTTACCATTGTAAACCCTGTTAACCATGGTACCTTGATCCACGAAGACTCATGAGCCGGGCATGGTGGTATGGGACACCGTGGTCGAGCTGTCGGCCTACGTTGGGGCCACAAACCTCCCCGTAGTGACCAATGAGCACCTAGTCTCGTGAGCAGATTATGGTGGTATGAGACACTATATTCTAGCTGTCGGCCTACACTGATCAGGGGACGAGTCCTTTGTAGTGACCGCAAGCGTATTCTGAGTCTACGGGAGGCGACGACCCTTCAGTAGCAGTAGAGTACAGTAGGCCTGTATTGATAAGGTGATGGGGGAGCGGAGCAACGAGTGCGTGCAACAGCCCTAGCTGCCCTTGCAGTGACCTACAAAATATACATCGTATGAGATTACTAGGAGTGACGACCCTAGACAGGATCTGTGTTGGGATTGATATAAGGGAAGTACCTTAGTTTCCCAATATTGATGTATGAACAGGACTAATAATAACTCGGTAATCATATCACCATGCCATTGCATGTGCCTGGAAGATGTGGAGCACTTGAGGGTCGATTGCATGCCGCGGACGAAGATGGTGCCGTATGAGGGAGATCTTCGGTGAGGGCATACATCATGTCATGTCATAATTGCATTAACAACAATATTAAGATTGTTTGATTTATTGCTTTACTATTATCGGATGATTGATTTGAGAATATGTTAATCCTTGCTCTATTATTCCACTGAGTTAGCTACTCACTCCCACGTTACGGGACGGTGTTCCTGGACACCCACCAGACCTTTTTGTGATTGCAGATGATGGCGCGGCCTGTGAGGCGGAGCTGGACTTGATGATGATGAGGAGGATTCCTCCTTTATGCGTGTTCTGATTGACGGGATTACAGGGAGGTTGATTAGATACTTTGACACTTGTCATTTTATACTTTTAGCGCACTCATGTATATTCGTTTTATCTACTTTTGGAGTATACATGTATGTATATAACCTGGTAACATGTTCACACTCTGGAGACATACAACAGTTTATATATGTTATACATACTATCACAGTCTTCCGCTTGTTAATTTAACTATCTCTGGAGTATGATATGTTGTTCTAGCTTAATCTCACTCATGTTTAATACGTTATCACAGACAACATTCTATCATACATATCTATGTTGTATAAATAACATTTTGAAACTCGGGAGTTGGGTTTTTGCTCGACCCCCCAATTTTCAGGATGTTACATCCCTTCTATGATATAATGCATACATTAAGATGGGTCCCAAAATATGTGAGCCCTCAAAAATGAAAATCAAGGTGGGGATACCATCCCCACTACAAACTTAAGGTCTAGATGACCTCTACATGATGATCATCAAATAAACATCATAGTGGGGTCCATGGAGAATGGCCCCAACATGGATATATATATATATATATATATATATATATCATGGTGGGCCATTGGCCACACCTAGGGTCCAAAGTAAGATCCATACCATCAATCGGTAGGTCCCACTTGGCCCACTATCAAAAGCACACACCTAGTTCTATAAACACCCACCGATTCCATTTCTTCTTGGTTCCTTGGAATGCTAAGCTCCTTGGCTTCTTCTTTGATGGAGGATGATGAAGATTGAAGGGTTGAGATGAGAGGTTAGGGGTAGAAAGTGGGCCACACACTTGGGTTCTTTTCTCTCCTTAGGATTTTCTTTCTTGGTTGCTTAGAATTTTGGATAGAGAAATGATATGGGATGGAGTGAATTGAGAGAGGAGTGGCATTGTGTAAGAGGGATGAGATGAGAGAAATGGGTGTGTAAGAGGAGTGACATAAGAGGTATGAGTGTGCGTAAGAGAGACTTGACTTTGGGGATGGCTTGTGTAAGAGAGAGATAGGTGTGATGGCTTATACTTGATTGATTGATGTGATAGGTTGGGTAGAGATTCTCTCGAGATTTGCAATACGCGGCATTTCCTCAAAATATACACGGGCCCACAACTCTTAGACCAGGTATCGCATTGGTGTGCAAGACGAAGTGTCGGAACCATGGCGACAACGTAGTCATTAGTGTATAGGTTTTGAGTTGAGTCGACTCAGATCTACGAGATGCAACTTAGGGTCGTGCGTAAATGTTGTCTACAGGTCGTGGGTCATCGAAATTCGACATGGAGGATCATGGAAGTCTAAGGAATGGTACGGATTAGGATACGGGCCTTACAATCCTCCTCTTTAAAAATTTAGTAGCAATAGGACTTACAGAGTTAAGATTTAAAGAGAATGAAGGTCTAGATGATTGGTTAGAAATCATCCTCGCTTTGGAATGTAGAGTTTTTTCCTTGTTCTAGTTAACTCTTCTCTATTATTCTTCTTCTCGGATCTGTTTTCTCTAGGTGGTGATAACTCCATTTAGGGAAATGAAGTGAAATGATAAAGATCTATCAAGAGGAGACGAACCTAAGGCAAATGATCCTAGTTTTTTGAGATGTAAGGAGAAAACACTAGGGAATACCATAGATTTAGTTGATTTTGGTTGCACAGCCTTTCCGCTGAACTAGGGTAGAAACGAGAGAAGTGACAGTCTAAACAGAACTAAGCAGTGAGGGATTTTAAGTAGTTTGTCGTGGCTCGATTTTAATAGTATCGAAGGTAAGTTCGGTGTTATCGAGGTATCCTTGCAACTTAAAGGTTGTTTATCACGCCCCAAACTCGAAAATTGGATTCACATAAATCCCGATTGCTGAATCCGGTGCCGACAGCCTCCGTAGTGCCCCATTCTCGGTTCCTGACAATCAAATGCCAGATTTCGATCCTGGGATCGTACAAGGAGGATTTTCAGAATGAATTTTTTTTATGGAGCATAACAACAAGCATAACCAAGTCACAAAACAACATCACCACATATCCACTATATCAAAATATTATAAGTACAATGCGGAAAGGAAAATACAAGATTATCAAAAGCTCCAAAATGGTCTGATACACGCTCCTACCTCAGCGCTGCTGCTGTCCAACGCTACCTGCATGCAACTATCATGCATAAGCTTACAAAAGCTTAGGGGTGGTGTAAGAGAGAGGGTGAGAAAGAGTTGATTTTAGGAGTTGCTTGAGAATGGGGTGAAAGGTGATGTGTACTTGACATAAAGTGATTGATGGGTGATTGATTGATGTGATTGATGGGACACATTGTAGAGATTCTCTTGGGAATGTAAACGCATGGCATTTTCTCGAAATAAACACTGGCCCACATCTCTTAGTCAGGGTATCGGATCGGACCGTGAGTCGCGGTGTTAGAACCGCGGCGACGGTGCGGTCGAAATGGTACAAGTCTTGGGTTAAGTCGACTCAAATGTATAGGATACGTCTTACAGTCATGCGCAACGTCGATTACAGGTCGTAAATTACTGAAATTTGATGAGAAGGATCGCGAGAAGAAACGGAACAGTACGGATTAGGATACGGGTCTTACATTGTTGTAACAAATTTTCCTAATACGAACATGTGTTCATGATATGATTCTAACATGGAATTATCAAAATGTTTAGAGGCAAAGAATCCTCAGATTTAACAATTAGACTAGTCATAAGGCTTAATCCTTTGGTTTGACTCTAATGCTTATCTAGGAGGCATGATCCTCAGATATACGATATAACTCAAGTGGACCACTGGGGTCGCTTTTCAATATTCTTAAGGGGATGATGTGATGTGAGCCAATAGATTGCACATTTGGCTCTCATCCTTCATATTTATATGATTTTCTTCTATTTTATTCTTCAAGTTGGGAATGATTATAGTTGTAGATGCCATAAGTATTTTTATTGACTTTTGGTCATATTCACTTTTGGATTCACTATTTTCAAAATTGGATTCATTTGAGTCATCCCACGCTGCTTCCATAGCTTTTCCTTTTGATTTCTTGGATGGACACTCAGCGTATATATGTCCATACTTTTGGCAATTATAGCATTGGAGTTCTTTGGACTTCTAAAAGGTTTTACTTATTTAGCGTTCGTGGTCCAATTGAACTCCTTTGTTATTGTATGGTCTCCCACAGTTCTTGTTGAAGAAATTTTTAAACCATTGAGCCAATAGAGCTACCTCCTTATCAACATCTTCATCTTCATTTTCATCTTCCTCTATTATGTACATGTCTTTGTCAATTTTGAGTGCATTGTTTTTAGTTTTTGTAGAAGGTTTGAAATGTATTTGAAAGGTTTGCAAGGAACCAACTAATTCTTTTAGTTTTATTTCTTCTATATTCCTATTCTCTTCTACAGTAGTGACCTTGGAGTTTAAACATTCTGGTAGGGATCTTAGAATTTTCCTACATATTTTGGGTTCCAAAATTCTTTCTCTAAGTCCTCCCATGGAGTTACATATACCATTTAGTCTTGTGAAAAACTCTATGAACGTCTCATCTTCTTCCATCTTTATGTGTTCAAACTAAGATGTTAGGAGTTGAAGCCTTGACATTTTTACTGTGTTTGTTCCTTCATGGGTAGTTTCCAATAACTCCCATACTGCCTTAGAGTTTGTACACATGCTTATTTGATGAAAAACTTTTGGTAAAAATCCGTAGCAAATTTCATTCATAGCTTAGGCTTCATACATCCTCATCTCTTTGTCATACTAGGTCCATTTGGCTTTTAGTTTTGGTTTGGTGATTGTTGTGCCATCCTCAAGAACAATTCGTTCTATTGGTGCAGTATATCCATTTTCGACAATCTCCCAAACAAAATTATCTAAGGCTTGGAGAAAATATATCATTCTAGCCTTCCAGTATGCGTAGTTTATTCCATTAAAGATGGGTGGTTGTGAGATAGACAGTCCCTCTCCTTTGCCCATAGTTCTTTCTTTAGTCAAGATCTTTCGTTAGGTTGTTAGACTTTTCAGAGGAACCTTGCTCTGATACCAATTAAAATTGTGGTTTATACCGCTGATACTGAAGAATGAATATAAGAGAAGGTCCCATAGGGGGGTGAATAGGACCTTTTCAATTATTTTTGCCTATTAAAAATCCTAATTGCCTTACTTAAACAATTATTCAGTTTAAAGCAGACGAGGCAATATACCTCTAAAGGCTTCCAAGCTAATAGAGGGTCCAATCACAAAGGCTATTCAAGGTACATAAATAAAACAACTAGCCTAGTGATGTGAGCTTGTGTGTGGAATGGGCTTCCTATCAATCTTAAGCATTCACCTAATCAGGTATAAACGATCAAGTATTTAAACTTAAATAATCATGATAAATACGCAAATGATCATTCCAAACACAAGCATGTATAGTGGTTCGGTTACGTGCCTACTCCACTCACGGCATCCACACTCAATCCCAGAGTGCACTGGATTTCACTGTTAATGGTTTTAAAACAGGTTCACCAATAACCTTTACAGTCCTACACTAAGGACACCAATTTATGCTCTCCACAAGAGCAAAGGTCCTACATGTAGAAGCCACATTTCGACCCACCAGCTAAGGTCCCACACAGAGCACCTACGTTTAGGCCCATCGGCCAAGGTCCCACATAAGGCACCTATGCGAGTTTGTTGATAGCAAACTCCTAGCCTCAATCCTACATGAGGATAGAGACTAAACTTTAGACTCTTAATAATGACACTTAATTATCGGATTGAGTCCTCTCTTGTAGTTTATCTTGGGTTACTTATCTTCATTTTTCCATGATTGAATTGCTCCCCTTGATCACGTAGCTTGGATTTTCCTGTTGGTTTAGCTTAACGATCAAGAAACTTGCATAAGATATATCTATAAAGATGACCAAGGTAATGAGAGTTGGTTAAATCTCTTATCTAGGATAATGAGTGGATTTCCTAAGTGATTCAACTAATGGATACACTAGAGTATGGTTGAGACCAAGGGTATACATATAGATTTGGTCTCAATACTCTAGTGAAGGGTTGAGATTATGCTCTTCATAAATAAGTTCTTTGAATTCTCATGAGTGATGAAATACAATGAAAAGAATATGAATCTCATTTTGAAAGAGTCTAGGATGAGAGATTAGAGTTTGGGACAACTTAGGGACTCTAAAATGCCTAAATCCACAATTTCTACAAGTTTATACAAGCCGCTTTTATAGAGAAATAGTTCCAACGGATATAAAACAGCTAGTTTACGGTGCTACCGAAGCTAACTTTGGTATCACCGAACTTGCTTTAGTGGTACCGAAATTCAATCGGTAGTGCCAAATTAATTCCTCAAGTTGCTGTACGAAAAAGGTCCATTTTGGTGACACCAAAATTTGTTCATCGGTGGCAATCGGTGTCACTGAAATATCCAGTCGGTGACACCAAATTATCTTTATAATGTTATTGGACTATTTTGAGTCCCTTCGGTAACACTGAAGATATCTTTGGTGATACCGAAGGTGCTATTCGATGACACCTTTTTCCTATCGAAAGTGGACATATTTCCTATTTTTCCATTTAATCATTCATCAACTTGGGACTTTCTAAAGCCAAGACTAAAGGATAAAAAATATGAACTCGGAATTGGTTTTGAATAGATGACCTAAGTAGGTTTTCCTATTTGGGTTGGGATAATCTACTTGCAAGGTCAAGATTGTAGAAGCGGTTCTTTATCTTCAATGTGGCTTTGAAGCTTCTGATCCAGTTACATCGTCGGTCTACATTTGCCAAGAACTCATCCGACTACTAGACACAACTAGTCACATGATTGACAAACAAGTGTGCAAAGGTGGGTGAACTTACATGTTTTGAGAAAACTAAACTAGAGTTGAATCTGAAAATTTTTAAAATTTGAAATCTCAAAATTGAAAATGAGAATTTAAAACTAGAAGTTGCTTCTCTTAAAACTTCAAAAGAAACTTGGATATACACTCAAGGTGACCAGAGACTTAAAAATTTATTAACAACATCTCAATGAAGTAGAGACAAATCTGGCTTAGGATATATCACGAATCACATAGAAAAATCTAAAATTTATGCTCTCATATTTGTAAAAGGTGAATCTTTAAAATCTAAAGTAGAAATTACAAAGGAAATAAAGAAGAATGAAAAACTTTTAATCCAAAAACTAAGCCTAACTATCACAAAAATCAAAGGAAAAATAATAATCCTTCTCTAGCAGATAAGATAGTAGACTTACTTAAGGAGCTCTTGAAATCCAACTCTTAAATTAACAGAGTAAGTAAGAATAAAGAAAAATATAACTTTCAAACAAAACATGTTGTAAGAGATCATCCTAAACCCAAAACCATATTGAAATGGGTTCCAAAGAATAAGTGTTTTATCATCCACACAGCTTTTAAAGCATGTAACCATTCAAGATAATACCTAAACAGTGGATGTTCTAGACATATGACAAGTGATAAGGTGATACTATCAGACATCAATCAAATTGATGATGGCTCAGTAACATTTGGATATGGCATCAACTACAAAATCATTGGAAGAGATAATGTAAAAATCCCCAACCTTCTCGTTTTTAAAGATGTTTCATATGTTGAAGGCTTGAAACATAATTTGTTGAGCATATCTCAAATCCATGTTAATAATCATAATGTTAAATTTTCAGATGATGGATGTTAGATAATTAACAACCAAGGTCATATAATATTAAATGGTTAAAAAAACCTCTAAAAATTGTTATATCATTAATGAATCATGTTCTTCAAATCACTCTTGCTATGTAACATCTCAGAAAAATCCATACAAAGACCCGAGTACCACCTCAGGCAGAAATCCTTAAAGACCGTATATTGTGAAAATTAGACAAAAATTAATTAAGTACTAAACTAAATTAATTGGTGAACTTGCTTGAACCACTATCTATACGAACGACAAGACCCAAAACCATTAAAATTGCTAGTTCAACATTACTTAAAAACTTCAGAGAAATATCAAAACTCAGTTACTCTCGGGAGTACATTGAAACTCCGTATCGTACCTGAACCATGTGTTGAAAGTCCGATTACCACGAAACTATAAGGTTATGACCGCCTTATTGGGCTTGATAACCGTCGTGGGAATCGAGCCCAAATAGTATCTAAAAGTGCACAACGTGAGCATAGAGCGAAGTGTGTGAGAAACATGAATATCTTTAGAAAATGAACTCAAACTTAAGTGAATTGGACCATTCACTTGCAGGAAAAATTGAGGACTTCAGGCCGTCAGTTTCTGACCCAACTACACCCATGGATCAGGAAAATTTTCCTGCACCTATTAGTATACTTGTGGCCCTGATCGAGTAACGATGACCATTGATCTGATATAGGTCCTTCACAGCCGATCAGTTTGTCAGATCGCACCATAAACATAGTCCTGGCATAGATCCATTATCAAGGAACTTACTCCATTACTTAGCTGAAAAATGGACCTTCATAAGGGCCCTGTTTGTCAAAAACAAGCATCCTTTGGCTATAACCTAAGTATATCATGGCCTTGGGGCATTGACATCACTTTTGGGCCTATTTAAGGACCTTAAACCACCTCTCTCATTTCATACGAATTTCTCTAACCCTAGGAGAGAGAAGAGAGAAAAGAAGAGAAAAGTGTGAGGTGCAGAGAGAGAGAGAGATCCGTAGATCGTTGTTGGGATTCACTCCCACTACACCATGTACCGAATTGCCACCGCACCATCACTGCACCATCGATTCTAACTTAGATTTGGGTAAGAAATCCTAACCTTAATCTTATTTTAGGAATCCAAATAGAGGAATCAGTGAAATAGTTAACCTATTTTGATGTTTAGGTATCGTTGTTCTATATACGGGGACGTAGGATTCGAACCGAGTTTGAAATGAGAAATCCGATGAAAGGTGCGGACTATAAACGTTTAGATTATGGTTTTCAAGGCTTTCAATGTCAGCAATGATTTATGTCTGACTTGATTACTGCCATATGATCTTAGTTACGATTTATTTGATAAACTATACATGTGTGTGAACTATGTGAATATAAAATGTATTTCATGTGTTTGTTGAAATGTTTGAATGAAGGTGAAATTATGATTTATGCTTGTCATGGCTATTAATCTAGAATACATGTTTATTATTTGTATGACAGTTCCTTTGTGAAAGGACCTGTCATAATATATGTTATAACTAATTTAGTTTATGTATATAGTATTATGTAGTCTAAGTGTTTGATAAAATGTCTGAATGAGAAATTGTTTGATTAATCGCTTCTAACAAGGGTGTTGAGATGGGAGTCTCAACTACCTTATCCATATTTGTAGTTTCCTTCATATAATGTAAAGTGTTGCTATGTGATTTATGGATGAAATACATATGTATAATAACTTATCCAATGTGTTTGATAAAATGCTCAAATGGGAATTATGCTTGAATTGTTCGTTAAATGTTGTTATGATTAACATATGTAATTACCTCTTGCATTTGAGTATGATTGGGACTACTATGCAGTCCAGGTAATCGGTAACAGTTCCCGATTGAGTGGCCGAACTAGTTTCGCCATGTTAGATACGTTCGATGAATACGAGCCGTATGATGATTGTCGATAGTGGTAAGGCCACACGGAGTGTTTACGTGCTCTATGTTGATCAATTCAACATGCGCTCGCACCAATGGCACTTGTCAAATAAACCGATTGGCCTATTGTGTGTTTACCATGCATGGACACTACTACTTGAATCTAAGGTACCACTTACCAATGTAAAGCCCATTAACCATGGTACCAAGATCCGCTAAGACTCATAAGATAGGTATGGTGGTGTATGGGACACCGTTGTTGAGCTGTCGGCCTACGCTGGGGTGACGAGCCTTCATGTAGTGACCAGTGAGCAACCTAAACTCGTGAGCCGAATAAGGTAGTGTATGGAACACCGTATTCGAGCTATCACATACGTTCATGTGAAGAGCCTCCCGTAGTGACCTCGAGTATAAATTAGGCCTACACTAAGGTGACAAGTCTCCCCTTAGCGACCTCGAGTTAAACTCTTAAACTTGCCTATCCACTGTTTTCTTTAGGTGTGATGCCCTACAACTTGCCTATCGTATGTGATTAACTAGGATTGACGACTCTAGTTGGATCATTGCTTAGGTAAATGATAAAAAGGGAGGTACCTTAGCTTCCTGAATCTGTTATATGAATAAGCCTAATAAATTACTTGGTTAACACGACCATGCACCGTATTGCATGTGCTTTGGCGAGGAAGTGTACTTTTAGGGAGTTTGTCATGCACGATCGTTAGATGAAGTCACTGAGGGAGTGCAGGTGAGGGCATGCATCATTATAGTATACCATCCCTGCATTAACAAGAATAATTAGATTATGTTTATTGTACTACTTTATCATTACTACTTGACTGAATTGATAACATATTCACCTTCTCTTTATAGTACTACTGAGTTGATCACTCACTCCCACTCTAGGATGGTGTTTTAAAACACCAATCAAACTCTGATTTAGATGCAGGTTACGATGAGGCTTTCGTGATGGAGCTAGATTTCATTGACAAGGAGGAGGAGTTCTCCTACATACAGCTCTCAGGCGGGTCTATGTATACCTAGAGCTGCGTCATCAGGATTACAGGGATATTGGATTAGTTGAACATTTATATTTTGATATTTTGTGTATTTTGAAACAAAATATGTATATATTCAGCCCGAGTACATGATCATACTCTGGAGGTTATGAAATCCGTACATATACTTTATATACCTATCTCAGTCTCTTTCTTGCTTAATTACATTAACTCTGGAGTATAATATGTTGTTTTAGTGTAATCCCACTCATGTTTAATGCACTAATATGAACAACATTTAAACATCATTATCTATGTTACATAAGTGATGCGTTGGAACTTGGGGGTTGAGCTTTGTTCCATCCTTGATTTTCAGATCCCCGGGAGGGGGAGGGCACCGCCACTTGTCCAGGGGACCACGGCGGCACCGCCCCAACGGCGGCACGCCGTGCCCACCTCTAGCGGGCCATAGTGGGCCCGAGGATCCGGCGGCCCGCCACCCTAACCCACATGTGTGAGGCCTTGCACTCGTGTGGGACCACCCTATTTTGGTCCCCTTTACCTCCCTTTGTCCATTCCACCCTCATTCAAAGCTTCCAAACTCTCCTAATTCATATTTCCTCTCTCAAATCTCCCTCCCATACACAAGACTTCTTCTTCTTTTACATTACACACCCATCCTCCACCATTTTCCTCAAAACTCTTTCTTACAACCCTCCATCTTCCCATTTCCTACCCATTTGAGCACAAAATCCCTCTTTTGTGTCTCATAGCCCTCCAAATCCATAAACCCATCTTACCTTTTAAGCTTTTCCAACCCATGGCTCTTTTTGAGCTAGTTGCTACTATTTTCTCCCTCTCCACACTTCTTTCCTTCATGGGAAAGAAGAGGGCGTTTGTGGATGAAGCTGGGTGCAATGCCTGAAAATCGGGAGTCGAGCATAGCTCAACTCTCGAGTTCTAAAACATCACTTATGCAACATTTTTTATGATGGATGAATGTTGTCTGTATTAGTGCATAAAACATGAATTAGATTAAACCAAATCAGCAAAACATAATCCAGGGATAATTGTAATCGCAAGTGGAAGATTGAAATGAATATATAAACTAGTATAAGTCCCCAAAGTATGTATGCATTACTAGGTCAATAATTACAAGTGTTGTATCAAAATACCAAAGGTTAAAAAAGAATGTGCTAGCCGACTACAAACATAACCCTGGATCCCCGTCAATCAGGATATGGCTCACATGAACCCGCCTGAATACTGCATGTAGGAGAACGCCTCCTCATCATCCTCAAACTCTAGCTCTGCCTCATGGGTCACATCATCATCTGTAACTAAGACAGAGTTAGGTTGGTGTTTAAACACCGTCCCAGAACGTGGGAGTGAGCGATTAACTCAGTGGAGCTATACATCAAAGGTTAACATGTTATCAATTCAATTAAGCAGTAATGATAAAGCAATTCAGCAGACATGTCCAAGTTACTCTAGTTAATGCAAGAATGATATGAAGTAATGATGCATGCTCTCGCCTGCACTCCCTCTTGCGACAACATCTAACGATCACGACATGAATCATTACCACTGTGCTCTACACCAACGTCAACTGCATATGCAGTGCGATGTTATGAGTAAGATTACCAAGTTCTTATTATTCCCTTTCACACAGCAGGATTGGGAAGCTAAGGTACCTTCCTTATATCAATTCCCAAACAATAATCCATTTTAAGGTCGTCAGTCCTAGTAAATCTCATACGATGTTATGGTTCAGGTCGATGTAAAGGGCTCGTCACTAATCAATACAGGCCTAGTTATATATCCTAGTTGCTATAATAAGGCTCATCGACTCAATATAGTTTTAGGGTATACTCGAGGTCACTACAAAGGTCTCGTCACCAATCAGTGTAGGCCGACAGCACGAATACAGTGTCCAATACCACCGTATTCGGCTCACGAGTCTAGGTTTCTCACTGGTCACTACGGGGAGGCTCGACGCCCCAGCACAGGCCGATAGCTCGACCACGGTGTCTCATACCACCATGTGGCTCATGAGTCTTAGTGGATCAAGGTATCAAGGTTAACAGGGTTTCACTGGTAAGTTTCGTACCTTAGATTCAAGCAATAGCGTCCATACATGGTGAACATACATCGGATCAATCGGGTGATGTTTTAATTTAAACCAACCTGATTTAAATGATTTTAAACTCAAAAGTATACGAATCAAATGTAGATAAGGTACGTATTACGAGATTGTTCCCACGAGGACTGGTTGTTACAATTCAAAATTTAAGACTCTTCTTAACTAATCCAACTAATAATTTAGCAAACTATTAAGAAAAATACTCTAAAAGGTAACCAAGAGCAATGAGTAAAATTTAATCAAAGAGAATACTAAGACTTTTGAATTCACCCCTAATTATCCTAACCCTTATTTTACCTGTTGATTCACCCTAATTCAGATTGATATAGAATTTAATAAACAAAGCACACCCTATGTCCTTTGTCGGGCACACAGAATGTATAATCCTTTAAAGCATATGGATTACATCTTTCCATCCATGGTCAGGCATGAAGAGGTGTAGATTCCTGTTTCTTCCTCTATAGGAACCTGTTCATGGTCAGACACAAGCACCTAGTTAAGATTCCAAGCAACATCCATATCTAAACTTTGGTCGAGCTCATAGAATAGAGAAGCATGAAAATTACAGTTAAGCACACTAGAGAAAGAAACAAATCAATCAGATTAAAAAAAAAGTCAACATAGACAAGAGTTATTCAAATTAGGGGCTTCATCTCAGCCCTAGTTAAAAGATTACCAATCCATAATTTCAAATAAAAATGAAGGAAAAATAAGATTTAAACGCTAAGAACATCTCCCTTCTTCCTTCCTCTCTCTCTCCTCTTTCTTCTCTCTCTCCTCTCCTTGGTTCTCCCCAGGCTCTCGCTCCCCTCTTCTCTCTCTGGTGCCCCTTTATAGCTTGCTCCAGGTAGTGGGAGAGTTATTGAAGTCAGTTGAAGATTTGCTAAATTCACATAAGCCATTTCGCAGCCATCTTCGGTACATCATGAGTCCTTTGTTCTTTACACTTTATCTGTAAATTCAATGTCCCTTAGGACTGTTTCCGATGGCCTACAAGATGGATGGCTTGGATCAACCATCCAATCAATGTTCTGATCGCGCAACTGCCCTAGAGTCGATTGGTATCCAGACGCTATAACAAGGGATGCGGAAACCTTCCGCTGTTACGCTGGTGGGACCCATTCCCTCATTTTTCTGAGAAATCCACTCCGTCCATTAGATGGAGGATGAGATTTCATTCAGGAATACACAGTTTTTACCTTCTTTTGATGAGGCCCACATGTTATCTTTCTCTGCCGTTCAACCTGCTTTTGAACAGATAGATTTCTCTAAGCGCTTTCTTTTGAAATTCGGTCACCTACACGTTGGTAATAACGATACTGGGATTCTAGTGGACGATTTTGATTATCAATTGGGACAATAGATGGGGCCCACAAGTGCGAACCAACGCTCTGTGCGAAAATCGCTGTAACGACAGTTGCCGTTTTTGAAAATATACGGTCAAAGGTTAGTTTAACCATGGTGATCATGCAGTGCACGGCTAGTGCACTCGAGCATTGTACACACCTAGCTCATGTGGGGTGCTCTGTGATGTTGACGAGCAATCCAATCCAACCATCTCTTTTGTCATCTCATTTAAACGGTCAGGACCAACTTGAAGTATATCCAGATCTCAGGCGGGCCGCAGATTGATGATTTAGGGGCTGATTTGTCTGCTGGACCACTTCCCGAGATCTTTAATGGCTGAAATTTAATATGTATGGTTAATTCATGGCCCCTATCACATGTATGAAGTTTCGAGTCAATCAGATGGCGGGAACCATGTGATCTTGCATTATGGACCAATTTCGGACCTCTTTAACATGAACGGCTTGATTTCCTCCGATCCCTGGCGTGTAATTTCTTCAATCTTTGTCCTATGGAGTCCGTTCCTTGCTCAGATATCCTCGGAGCATTAATTTCATGCTTGTAGTATCCTTTTTCCGGTCCCAACTCCTAATTACATCTTGCAACAAAAACACGATTAAAGTATGACGTTAATGTATGCAAAATTTGATAATAATCGAGGTCTGATATGCAATATTCGACCCTCGTCACAACCCCCAATCAGCATTTTTCTAGTCCCGAGCAAAACATACGAAAAATAATTTTAGAAATAAAAGAAATTCCTGTAAAGCCGAGCGACTTGTGAACAAATAGTTGAAATGCGAAAATTTTAGGATTATGAATGGTGAGTAGAATTTTTTCCTGGAATCAAGTTCATGGTAAACTACATAATCAAGTTCAAAATATTAATCCATTAATTAGAAAATTCTAAACATTGAGTTCCATGAGTGTATAGGGTAATCTTGGCTTATCACTATTAAGAGATCCAATTGTTAATTTTATGATATCATTGGTAATTAACAATGGAATTCATGACAACTGAAACCAACATTTTCCTTACAGATTAACTTTGCATTCTATAAGCATTTGATTTTTTTACGAAGAGTAATGCCAATGAGGGGAATCAAATCCTCACCTATAGGGAGCAAACCTATGGTGAAAACTTGTCGCCTAAAATTTTCTAAATGTTAATCATGGGAGATTGAATCTACACCTATAGGGAGCAAACCTATGGTGAAGATTATGTGACTTACCCTTTCAATTCTTCTTATAAACTGATTCTAAAAAAATTATTTTTTGGCTGGTTCCTTTCATGTTTAGTGATTACCAAGTTAATCACTCTATTATCGAACCAGAACCTTAATGTGCAAGCGAGATGTGATATGTGAGATCATAACTCAATCAATGTTTACAACTTCTAATTATGGATTAAAAACTCAAACTTAACTGTGAAATCTAGCAGATGGATGAATCCAAGAGTCATAAAGTACCACATTCAGTATCTTGTAATTCTAAAATCACAACTATCTTTCAACATCACTTCAAATCCATAAGAAATTCTAGAAAAAGTTTTTTTAAAAAAAACTTTCACAATTTTGCTCAAGACCAAGAAAATACTGATTAGGTTACCTAATCTCCCACCCCCAACCTAAAATCTACATTGTCCTCAATGTAAAAGATGTAAGCATGTAATGCACATGTGACAACGAAAATAAAAGAGGAGTGATGAAAAGATAGTACCTGAACGAAAATATCAAGAGGCTTTCCAAAGATATTAACGTAAAAGCGAGTCAGCACAAGAGAGATATCAATAAAACAAAATTAACAAAAATAAAATCCTAGCTATACCACTTTCGTAGGTGCTCTCGATTGCATTTAGCATATACAGCAAGCCTTTAAACTCCTAGGTTGCCCCTAGTGGACGAGTTGTAATCTCGTGAGGGTTTGCAGCAATGTTACCTACAAACATTGAACTAACTAACTAGAAAAAAATAAATAAAAAGAAAAGCTGGGTTACTTCCCAGGAGCACCAAGTTGAATGTCTTCAGCCAGACAAGTAATGAAAGCAATCATGGATCATCGGCCAGTATCTTGGTAAATTTCTCAGAAGGTTTTTCAACAAGATCATCCAAAAGCCCATTTTGTAGTAGGCTTGGATGTCCTGAAGCGTTAATAACCAGAGAAATTGAGGGACCTTAGAATAAGTATTCTTTTTATCGTCTAAAGTATCCAAAGTATATATGATTCACCTGTGGCAGAAAAAATTTTGAAGTTAGTACACCATGATGAATCAGAGACTACATGTAGATGAAATTCAGAAAAAATTTATAATAGGTGGTGTAGTCTCAACACACATCGATGTTTCACTCTATAGTTCAATTTTCAACTCCTCATTTAATGGTAAAAATTCAAGATCTGGTAAAGGAGGTACTTCAGAATATGGGTTCTTTCGATCCATGACAACTATCGAGGTATTATTTTGCAAGGCATTCACTATTTCTTGTAACATGGGATCATTTGAATCTGCAAAATGTGTTAAACAAGTCTCAAGAACGTCTTCAGAAGATTCAAGGAAAGAGTTAAGCACTAGAATCTCGATCATGTTCACTTCAAATATATCATTTGAGTCTAACGGTTGTTGTCCAGCATTGAAAACATTGAGTTTAAGCTTCATATTACCGAAAGATAACTTCATAACTCCATTCCTGCAATTTATGATAACATTGGATGTGGCTAAGAATGGACGTCCTAGGATAATCGGGATTTGACTAGTAGGATTCTCGACAGGCTGAGTATCTAGGACGATAAAATCCACTGAAAAATAAAACTTATCAACTTAGATTAACACATCCTCAATAACACCACGGGGCACCTTGATAGATCTATCATTATTTTAGTGGGTTTCATCTCACCCAGTCCTAGTTGCTCGTATACAGAATATGGCAACAAATTAACGCTCACCCCTAAATCAAGCAATGCCTTCTCAATCTTATGATCTCCTATGACACAAGAAATGATGGGAGCTCCTGGATCCTTAAATTTAGGAGGGGTGTTATTTTGAATCATGGAGCTGAGTTGCTCTGCAAGGAAAACCTTCTTATGAACATGCATCTTACGCTTCTGAGTACATAAATATTTAAGAAACTTAGCGTAAGGAGGGACTTGCTTGATAGCATCAAGCAATGGAATGTTAATTTGCACTTGCTTAAATATCTCCAATATCTCATTAAAATTGTTTCCTTTCTTAACTGGTGTCAGTCGTTGAGGAAAAGGTGTTTTAGGCACATGGAGTGGTTTCTGGAGGGTCAGAGTGCTTTTGGACTTTGGATGCACTAGTATGTCTCTCCGCTTCATTTTGATCTTCTGATTTAGAATTTGATTCTCCCCTAAGTATCTCTACTCTATTCTCAATCTGTTTATCGGACCTAAGGGTAATGATTGATTTGGCTTGCTCATGATATTGTTCTTGGTTTGAGTTAGAGCCAATCTCATACTGTCCCTTTGGATTTGCCACAGGTTGACTAGGGAACTTGTTCTTCTCTCTCACTCAATGTAGCGGCAAGTTGACCTAATTGCACTTCCAGCTTGACAATAGATTGCGCATTTGCATATTAGCTAGGAAATTTTGTTGGGTGACTTTTTGAAATTGAAGAGAACTCTGCATAAAAAGATTGAGTGTATCCTCAAGAGATGGTTTCCTAGATTGTGGAGGTACTTGTTGATTCTGCGAAAACTGCTGAGGTTGTTGACTGTCAATTTGTGGGTAAGGTTGCATAAGAGGATTTTTAGATGGTCTTCCTTGTTGTGGTCCTTTTGCCCAAGAAAAATTTGGATGTCTAGCCCACCCTGGGATGTATGTGTTTGAGTAAGGATCATTCCCAGGTTTTCGAAAAGTGTTCATAACACGTACTTGTTCAGAGAGAAATTCTGAAAAAGTTGCACTAGATGGGCAGGACTGTGTAGGATGGGCGGGACTGGAACATATGGCACATGACTCGATTTGAGTTGTTGGTGGAGGTCCATTATTCAACATCAAAGCATCAACTTTCTATGTCAGGCTATCAATTTTGGCATAAAGATCTGGCGTGACTCCTATCTCATATATACCACCTTTCTTTGGTAGTTAGGGACTTCTTTCACATCTATTTGAGTAGTCCCATTGCTAAGAATTTTCACACAAGATTTCAAAGAAATTTCACGCTTCGACATCACTTTTGGTCATGAATGACCCACAACTGGTGGCATCAACCATGCGATGGTTTTGGGGTATCAAACCGTCATAGAAGTATTGAACTTGTTGTCATTTCTCAAAACCATGGGGTGGACATTTAAGGAGCAAATCCTTCCATCTTTCCCAACATTCATGAAAGTGCTCTCCCTCTTTTTACGTGAAATTAGTGATTTCTCTACGAAGAGCATTTGTTTTGTGAACAAGGAAGAACTTGTTTAAGAACTTCTTAGACAGTTGGTCCCATGTAGTGATCATCCCAACTCCTAGAGAATTCAACCATGCTTTTGCCTTATCCTTCAAAGAAAAAGAAAAAAGGCGTAAACAGATCAAATCATTAGAAAAGTTTTGGAACATAAATGTCGAGAAAATTTTTAGAAATTCTTTTACGTGATGATATGGATCCTCTTTGTCTAAACCATAGAAAGATGGTAATAACTGTATGACCCCTGGTTTAAGTTCAAAGTGTGCTGCCGTGGTGGCTGGAAATACTATGCATGAAGGCGCATTAAATTGGACAGGAGCTGAATAATCTCTAAGCGCTTTAATTTCATTCTCGTCCATCATTTCAAATAGGATGTTTCTGAATCTTCTATGAAAGGTTCTTTGTATTTCAGGATCAAAGGGTGCTAGTTCTATGTTCAGAGATCTACGCCTTAGCATAAACTGAATAACTGAAATGTAGGAAAGAAAACTAAACTAAACTAAACTAAGATGCAAGAGAGAAATAAGACTATAACTAAAAATTATGAATTCCTAAAAATAAGAGAAAGCTATGTAAATAAAAATTCGAAGAAAAAATCCAAAAAAGGAGATGATCGATGTCTGAAGATTTGGTATCTTCTCCTTTTGAAGACAATCTTATTTAACAGCTTCATTCAAGTCAGGACCCTACAAAACAGGAAATATGTTAGTTTCTAAAATAAAATAAAAAACTTTAAACTAAAGTTAGTAAAATCCTAAGGCTATGAATTATGATAAGAGAGAATCCTAAATCCTATTGGATCGAAACAGTCTCCGGCAATGGCGCCAAAAACTTGATGTTTTAATTTAAACCAACCTGATTTAAATATTTTTAAACTCGCAAGTATACGAATCAAATATAGATATGGTACGTATTACGAGATCGTTCCCACGAGGATTGGTTGTTACAATTCAAAATTTAAGACTCTTCTTAACTAATCCAACTAATAAGAAAAATAATCTAAAAGGATAACCAAGAGCAATGAGTGAAATCCAATCAAAGAGAATACTAGGACTTTCGAATCTACCCATAATTAACCTAACCCTTATTTTACCTATTGATTCACCCTAATTCAGATTGATATAAATTTAATAAACAAAGCACACCCTATGTCCTTGGTCGGGCACACAGAATGTATAATCCTTTAAAGCATATGGATCACATCTTTCCATCCATGGTGAGGCATGGAGAGGTGTAGATTCTTGTTTCTTCCTCTATAGGAAACCTGTTCATGATCAGACACAACCATCTAGTTAAGATTCCAAACAACATCCATATCTAAACTTTGGTCAAGCTCATAGAATGGAGAAGCATGGAAATTACAGTTAAGCACACTAGAGAAAGAAACAGCTCAATCAGATTAAAATAAATTCAACATAGACAAGAGTTATTCAAATTAGGAGCTTCATCTCAGCCCTAGCTACAAGATTACTAATCCATAATTTCAAATAAAAATGAAGGAAAAATAAGATTTAAACTCTAAAAACATCTCCCTTCTTCCTTCCTATCTCTCTCTCTCCTCTTTCTTCTCTTTCTCCTCTCCTTGGCTCTCCCCAGGCTCTCGCTCCTCTCTTCTCTCTCTGGTGCCCCTTTATAGCTTGCTCCAGGCAGTGGGAGAGTTGCTGAAGTCAGTGGAAGATTTACTAACATAAGCCGTTTCACAGCCACCTTCGGAACATCATAAGTCCTTTGTTCTTTACACTTTATCTGTAAATTCAACATCCCTTAGGATTATTTTCGATGGACTACAAGATGGATGGCTTGGATCAACCATCTGATCAATGTTCTGATCGCCCAACCGCCCCAGAGTCGATCTGTATTCAGACGCTGTAACAGGGGATGCGAAAACCTTTCGCTGTTACGTTGGTGGGACCCATTCCCTCATTTTTCTGAGAAATCCACTTCTTCCATTAAATGGAGGATGAGATTTCAGTCAGGAATACACAGTTTTTACCTTCTTTTGATGAGGCCCACATGTTATCTTTCTCTGCCGTTTAACCTACTTTTAAATGGATAGATTTCTATAAGCTCTTTCTTTTGAAATTCGGTCACCTACACGTTGGCAATAGCGATACTGGGATTCTGGTGGATGGTTTCGATTATCAATTAGGACAATATATGGGACCCACAAGTGCAAACCGACGCTCCGTGCGAAAATCGCTGTAACGGCAGTTGCCGTTTTTGAAAATACACGGTCAAAGGTTAGTTTGACCATGGTGATCATGCAGTGCACGGCTAGTGCACTCGAGCATTGTGCACACCTAGCTCATGTGGGGTCCTCTGAGATGTTGATGAGCAATCCAATCCAACCATCTCTTTTGTCATCTCATTTAAACGGTCGGGACCAACTTGAAGTATATCTAAATCTCAGGCAGGCCGTAGATTGACGATTCAGGGGCTGATTTGTCTGCTAGACCACTTCCCGAGATCTTTAATGGCTAAAATTTAATATGTACGATTAATTCATGGCCCCTATCACATGTATGAAGTTTCGAGTCAATCGGATGGCGGGAACCATGTGATCTTGTATTATGGACCAATTTCGGACCTCTTTAACATGAACGACTTGATTTCCTCAGATCCCTGGCGTGTAATTTCTTCAATATTGGTCCTCTGGAGTCCGTTCCTTGCTCGGGTATCCTCGGAGTGTTAATTCCATGCTTGTAATATCCTTTATCCAGTCCTAAGTCCTAATTACAGCTTGCAACAAAAAGACGATTAAAGTATGATGTTAAGCATTATTATGTACGCAAAATCTAGCAATGATTGGGGTCTGATATGCAATATTCGACCCTTATCACAGGGTTAATTGACGAACTTGACTAAGACGAGAGCACGTTGAGTTAATCGACATGAAGTGCAAAGCACTCCGTGTGACTTAACCACTGCTGACATCCCAAGTATGGCTCAGATTCATCGAATACATCTTGTGTGGCGGAAACAACCTCAGTCGCCAAAACAAGGCCTGTTACCGATTTCCTGGACTATATCATAGTCCCAACCACGTACATAAGCATATGAGATAATCAAAGCAGTAATGAAGACTTAAGTCAAATCCTACAATCATTTGAGCATGCTATGGAATATAACTTAAACATGCTTATATAGTACATGGAGGAAATCATACACTCAGTTAAACATGAATTGTATATAGTACATGGAGAAAATCATACACACAGCTAAGGTAGTTGGGATTCGTATCTCAACTCCCTACAAATCATAATTTACTAACTACTAACTCATTCAGTCATTTTTACAAACACTTAGACTACACTTTCCAACATATATAACATACGTTGGTTATAATACATCTTAGGAAAAATCCTTTTGTCAAGGAAGTGTCATCTATAAAACAATCATATACCCACAATAGTTAATTATGGTGAGCACGAATACACAATCTATACTCATTCAGACATTTTCACAAACACCTAGGCTTCACAATATAACATACACAACGTATGTTGGCATAACATGTATTAGGGTGAATCCTTTCACCAGGAAATTGTTACACATACAAGTAGCATATATACATGACAATTAATCATGGCAAACGTAATTCCAAATTTCATACGTATACGATCTTTTCTACAAATACATGAAATACACTAAACGCAACATAGTTCATATATAATTGAAATACGAAACAAACATCGCATTAGGCATGTGAAATAGCATCCACATCAGTAATAAATCATTAACTGACATTAAAAGCCTTAAAAACCATAACCTATACATATATAGTCTGCACCTTTCATTGGTAGACTCGTAATGAACTCAGTTTAAACCATAAGTCTTTGTCTACGGCACGATGAAAACCTATTGCATGAAATAGGTTAGCTATTTCACCTTACCCTCTATTCAAATCGCTAAAACCAATTAGGGTTAGGATTCCTTACCTAAGAACGAAGTTGAAATCGCTGAAATAGCGATACAGAAGCGGTGATTTGGCCAGTGGAGCGATAGGATCGAATCCCAGGAACTTTCTCCCACTCTCCCTCTCACTTTCTCTCTCTTTCCTTCTCTTTTTTCTCTCTTCTCTCTGCTAGGGTTGCAAAATCGTATGAAATGAGAGAGAGAGGGTTTAAGCTCTTTATATAGGCTCAGAAGAGATGGGAATGGCCCCACGGCCAAGGTATACTTAGGTTATAGCCAAATACCGTCTGTTCCGATCCAACGGAGCACTTCTGGAGACCCCTTTGCTGAATGCAGTTGGATTTAAGCTTCCTGACCATGGATCTAGGTCAGGTTAATTTTTCAGTCCGATCGGGTTTGCAGATCGCCCATGGCGGACCAGTTTCAGTTCAACGGTCACCGGAACTCGATCAGGGCCACAAGTAGACTAACATGTGTTGGAAAATTTTCCTGATCTGAGGGTGTAATCGGGTTAAATTCTAACTGTCTGAATCTTTATATTTGGCCCGCAAGCGACACGACTTAGATTTCTTTAATTCGGATTTAATTCTAAAAACATTTACATTTTTCACACACTTCGCTCCTTGCTCAAGTAAATAGTCATGGGATACCATCTGGACTTAATTTTCAAGGTGGTTGTCAAGTCCAGTAATACTGTCGTATTCGTATAGCTTTGGGGTAATCGGACTTTCGACGTGCAGTCTAGGTCTGATATGAAGTTTCCTGATGCTCCCAAGAGTAACTAGGTTTAGAGATTGATCCGATGTTTTAGGGTAATGTAGCATTAATGATTGTACAAGTTTTGGGTCTTAAAGATTGTATTTAAAGTGGTTTAAGCTAATTCTACTGACTATTCAGTTTAGTACTTAACTAAATTTTGCCCTAATTATGAGAGAATATGGTCATAGGAAATTTTTATGCTCCTTTTTGGCACTTCTAGGTAGTATATTATTTTTATTATTTTTTGGTAGTTCATCATTGAGTTTACTTCGTCTCCACCAAATTTCATGTAATTTTGTGTTGTAGAAAAATTCTGGAAGCAGCAATTGTCCAAACTAATAATTTTTAGATAGTTGTCACCATGACCTATATTTAACTATATTAAGTATTTTATTATATTTTTACTTATTTTTATATGAAACTAAACTTATCAAGCTTCAATCTGACTTTTGAATCACCTAAATCGGAGTTATAACGAGGGATATATGACTTTTTGAAGTTAGATGAAAATCACAAAAAAATTTACAGAAAACGGGCCACCCGGCCAGCTGTGTCCCGCCCGAGTGAGGTCGACCGCGAATGGCGCGGCAGCGCAGCGGTTTGCTGGACTAACTGGTGGTGGTTTTGCTACTCGATATTTGAAATGGGCATATCTTACAATCCAGAATGAGTTATGCGACATGATATATATGAATTTGGGGTAGGAGAAGCTGATCTATCCAAATAACCTAATTAGTTTATAATATTATAATATTTTAATGGTAAAAAACTCATTTTATTTATTTTAATTACTATTTATAGTAAATTTTAGTTTAAGTATTATTCTTCATCACCTAAACTTTAGGATTCATATCTAATATGAAAGTACTTCAAAACATTTGAAGAATAAGGTGGTGAAAGGTGAGATTTTGAAGGAAGTGGATTAAAAAAAAAGATTTTTGACTTTGGAATTTGAGTTCTGAGAAGTTACTAAGGTGTTATGATCGACCCATTTCCTAAGGACGTCTATTTCCAGGTTGACAAAAATTTAGGATGTTATAATCTACCCCCCTTAAAAATAATTTAGTCCCCGAAATTGGCTAAGGGTGATGAGTAAAAATTCTATTATTTCTTTTGCCTAAGCTTTATTAATTTCAAGTTTCTACGCGTGGTAGGATATATACTAGTCTGATTCATTTTAGTCTAGCCCCCTTAAAAATAATTTCTTTTATCTCTTACCCATATCTATTTGGAGTTTTGGCGATGATTCCCATCTATTTAGAGTAAGATATTTATTTTCAATGGTCGACCAACATGGAGAGACAACTATAATGGGCTTGATCTCAACACTTTGATCATCTACCTGACCAGGGTAGAAGGCTCATCGTATCCCTTCCTAGTCCTGGTAGATCTTGCTCTTCTGTTCGTTCAAAGCAGTGTGTACATTGGTAGTCGCCCAGGATTGAGAATTGGGTCAAGCCATAAATGCTTCGCAGTTGTATATTTCAGTAACTCCGTAGTCTGATCACTCTAAAAGCTTAGGGAATGGTAACTCCGTAGTCTGATCACTCTAAAAGCTTAGGGAATGCCCATAATGGAAAGGCTCAAATTTCTTATTTCTAAGGTTGCCCTTTGAATCTTGGTCTAAGAGAGTCCTCGCCTTAATCTGTCCAAGGTAGGGGTTAATAAACACCTTAATAGATCATCCTAAAAGGGTTTCTAATCGCATAGAGTTAGCCAAGGCTTCTATTATGTTTGTCTTTAATACGAATTGGTTTCACACTCGAACCCTAATTGTTTTCCTTCCAGTAACTTCATTATAGACATTCTAAGGAAGATTTAGATCCTATTTAGTGGCTTACCTTACGCACAGCTTGGATCAATTTCCTTCGATTCTAGGCCAATAGGACAGGGGCCAACCACGCTTTCGCTGTGCCACTTTGATCCAACGGTTGTATTAGCCGACCTAACTAGATTGGGCTCATAATGTTCTACCCTCCTTAAAAACTTATTTCTACTCTCAAGGCTCAAGAATCTATGTCCTGATCCGTATGTCGGAACAAGGTATAATTTAAGAACTATGTCCCTGACATGGAATGGGATACGATCTCCTAATACATTAGTCTTCCTTTCATTGATGATGTGTATTATGACATTAGTACTTATAGTTATAGAAATTAGCTTTATCTCTATTGTGGTTGATTCCAGGGACGGGTGTGAGTTGGTGGCAAGATGCCTAATTCTACCAAAGAAGGACTCTTACTACGGTCATAACTTACCCTCTTTAATCATGTCCAGCTTAGTACTCTAGGATAGTCTATACACTATTAGTACATATAGAAGTTGGGCAAAATGGGTTAATGGGCAGACTATGTTTCTAAGTTCATATGCACAATATGGATGTCAAATGGTTTGGGACGTAATTCCTAACTTTCTGTTGCCCATTTGAGGAATTTATTAGGCCTAGATAAGAAATCTCTATTAGCTATATATATTAACACTTCTCAAGGACGAAGTAATAAACTTTTGGTTGTAAGTGGTCGGGCCAACCCAGAAGGAAAGTTGTGTAGTGGGTCTGAGCCGGATACATAGACCTTTTGCCTAGACTATGACAGAAAATTTATCGTATCAATTGTTAATCCTAGTCGATCCCGATCTTCTGCTTGATCAAAGCATTAGATTTATTGGTAACTACCAGGATTGTGAATTCGATCCAAACCGTGAATATTTCGCTTATGTATAGTTTCTCTACTCCGTGTTCTCGATTGCAATAAATCCTTGGGAAGTGATGTTTTAATTTAAACCAATCTGATTTAAATGATTTTTAAACTCGCAAGTAGACGAATCAGATGTAGATATGGTATGTATTACGAGATCATTCCCACGAGGACTGGATATCACAATTTGAAATTTATGACTCTTCTTAACTAATCCAACAAATATTTTAGCAAACTATTAAGTAAACTAAACAAAAATCAATGAAAAAGTAACTGAAAGTAGTGAGTAAAATCCAATCGATGAGAAGACTAGGACTTTCGAATCCATCCCTAATTATCCTAACTCTTGTTTTACCTGTTGATTCACCCTAATTCAGATTGATATCAAAATAAACAAAGACACTCTATGTCCTTAGTCGGGCACACAGAATGTATAATCTCTTAAAGCATATGGATCACATCTTTCCATCCATGGTCAGGCATGGAGAGATGTAAATTTTTGTTTCTTCCTTATAGAAAACCTGTTCATGGCCAGACACAAGCACCTAGATAAGATTCCAAACAACATCCATATCTAGACTTTGGTTAAGCTCATAGAATGAAGAAGTATGGAGATTTCAATCAAGCACACTAGAAAAAGAAACAAATCAATTGAATTAGAAGAATTCAACATAAACAAAAGTTATTCAAATTAGGAGCTTCATCTCAGCCCTAACTAAGAGTTTAGCAATCCATAAAATCAAGTATAATGACGAAAAAATAAAATTTAAACAGTAAGAACATCTCTCTTCTTCCTTCCTCTCTCTCTCTCTTCTCTTTCTTCTCTTTCTAGATCTTTCCAAGGTCTGGATGATTGCTCCCCATATCCAAAACCTCCTTATATAGTTGTTGGAGTGGTGAAAATTGGATTTGAATCGGATTTAGAAAGCTATCGCATGCGCAGTGAAAGCCTTTTCGCAGCCAAGTTCGAGGCTTCAAAAATTGTCACTTTCCTCACTTAAATTCTAAAGAAACACCATCCCTTAGGACTTTCTAGGGTCCTATACATGATGGACGGTTCCATATGATCAAATATGGTGGTCCACAACCGCCTAAAAAATTAAATTTCCTAATATATGCGAAACCTTTTGCACCCTTTCACTGTTGTGATCGATGGGCCCCATAGAGGTATTTTCAGGGAAATCCACCTCGTCCATTGGATTCAGGATGAAATTTCAGTCAAGAATGGGTGGTTTTGAATGTCCATTGACGCGTCCCAGAGAAGAAATCACAAAAAGATCAAATTTGAATGTTGCAGGGCAGTCCTTTTGTGGCCCCTATATCATACACGTGTGCCTGCATGGGTGTAAACTATCAGCTAGGTTTTGTAGTATTCACAGCTGTCTACACGGTGGACGGTGCAGATTAGCCGGACGGGGCATGTGTAGGGCCCACAGTCGACCGAAAAATGAGACTTTTCGTCCGTTACGCGTAAAGCTGAAAACGACAATTGCTATTTTGGAAAGATGCGGGTCAGTGCTTGCGCTGACCAAAGAGATGGTGCGGTGCACAGCGGGCACGTGTGTACACTATGTACACACGCTGTACATACGGGGTCCAATGTGATGCTTCTTAGAAATCCACTCTGACCATATATTTTATCTCCCTATTTAAGGCGTTGACTCCAAATTTTAGACAGTTTCAGATATCAGGTGGGCTCCAAATTGAAGATTAATGGGCTGATCTGTCTGTTAGGCCACTTCTGAGATCTTCAATGGGTGAAATTTAATATGTACGGTTAATTTATGGCCTTCATCACATATATAAAGTTTCAAATTGATCGGATGGCGAGAACCATGTGATCTTGCATTCTGGATCAATTTCGGACCCATTTAATGTGAACGGCTTGATTTCCTCGGGTCCCTGGCATGTAAATTCTTCAATATTGGTCCTTTGGAGTCCATCCCTTGCCTTAGTGTTTGGAGCATCAAATCCATACTTTTAATATTCTTTTTCAATCAATGCTCCTGATTTCATCCTATAATAAAAACACAATTAAAATATGATAATAAGCATTATCATATACGTAAAATTAGGCAATAATCGGGGTCTGATATGCAATATTTGACCCTCATGAGGAAGATAATTCTAAGGGGTGTATTGATTTGACCTAACATTAATTTCAAGGAATTTATAACTTTTCCCTAAGCATGAATGGTTCTAAGTCAAATAAGCTTCCTGAGACTTACTAAATGTAAGACCCGTATCTTGGTCCGTACCTTTTCGTAGACTTCCGCGGTCTTACCAGTTGAATTCTGGTAACTTTCGACCCTTAACCAATATCGACGCGAGACCCTGATTCATATGCCAACAACCCGAGTCGACTCAACCCAAGACCACTACCATAGCGACCGCGCCGTCGCTGCGGTTCCGATGCCGCGACTCACGCGCCAAGGCGATACCCTGGTCAAGAGATGTGGGCCAACGTTCTGTGCGAGGAAATGTCGCGCGTTGTTAACCCAAGGAAATCTCTACGATGTGTCACATCAATCACATCAATCCCATCAATCAATCAATCCATCAATCCATCACATGTCAAGTACATGTCAAGTACACATCACTTTCACCCCTTTTCCCAAGCAACCACAAAAGTCTTCACCTCCCATATCTCTCTTACACAAAAGGCCTCAAAAGTGAAGACCTTTTAACACAAGCATCATTCATCCATCCATCCATCTCTCTCTACAACACTCTCTCTTTCTCATTTTCTCATCTCAATTCCAAGCAACAAACCCCTCCTACGTATGAGCCTCTCCCTCTCTTCCTAAACTCCAAGTGTGGCCCACCTCTTCATCCCAAGATCTCTCATCTCAACCCTCCATTTCTCATCTCATCCATTGAAGTTGAAGCTAAGGTGCCAAGGAACCCCCTAGGAGCAAGAAGATCGGACGGTGGGTGCTAGATCATACTTGTTTTTTTCTTATTTTTATGATGGGCCAAGTGAGGCCCACCGATCAATGGTGTGGATCTCACTTGGGACCCTAAGTTATGGCCGATGGACCACTTTGATCATCATGATCATCCATGGTGGGGCTATTCTCCATGGACCCCATCAAGATGTTTGTTTCATTGTATTTAAAGGTCATCTAGACCGATCATATCAGTGGGGAACGGATCTCCACCGTTGATTGTCAATTTCGGTGATTCCATGCATAGAGGGATCCATTGATGTATGATTTCATATAAGGGAGGGCTCATAGTGGCGGAGCCCTCCATCACAAAGTGTGTCCCACTCTCCATGTCTCTCTCTCTCTCTTTTATTTCTTTTTATTTTATTTTATTTTATTTTATGTGATAGGGTTGTGTGGCCCACTTGAATGGACCCCACTAGAATGCATGTTTTGGACCCAATCCATTTTTAGATGTGGCCCACCTTGTATGTGCATGGGGTAGCTATGTGATGGCCCACCTAATCAGGGCCCACCTCAATGCACTTTTTTAAATTATCCAACCGTCCAGCGTCAGAGGCGCTGGACATCCCTGCCAAAAAAAGAAAAGAAAAGAAAAGAAGAGGGGTTTTGGTGGGCCGGCTCATGTAGGCCCCACCTTGATATGTGTGTTCAATCCATGCCTTTCATCCCTTTTACCCACTCACTTTAGGCGTTGAGCTGAATAATGAGGTTGATCTATTGATCGGGTGGGCCATACTGTAGAAAACTCCATTCCTTGCCTTTTAAAACTATTTGGACCCACTTTGCTGCACCTACATGCTAAAAAAATACCGAATATTGGACTCGTTCGGTGTGTTTCGGGCCCTAAAAACTAATGGACGGAGTGGATTCTCGTGATGTGGGCCCCACACCCGAAAAACCCTAAAAAATCAGGTTTTCCCCAATTTTTACAAGGGGCTCTGCCTCCTCTCTGACACAAAACAGCAGCTGCACGCTGCTGTGTGCAGCGTCAGTAGGCGGACGGTCGGCGAGCCACCCACGGCTCCAGCCGTGGGCCCCATCATGATGTACATATTTGATCCACGTTGTTCATGAGGTGGGTCCCCTCCTCAGGTGGGCCCCCTCCAAATTTCGGCTCGATCCAGAACTCGGGTGGCCCACACCACAGGAAACAGTGGAATGGGATATCTGTCATTGAAATCTTTTTGGGGCCCACAGAAGTTTTGAACTAAGCTAAAATTTTTATTTTTCCTTCAACCAGGTCTGTTTGACCTTATCAATGGGTTGGATGCCGAATACATATTACAGTGGGCCCCACTTGGGACCCACAAGGATGCATGTCTCTTAAGTCCACCGTCCAGTGGATGGTGGCGCCCACCTTGATGTTGTATTGACTCCACCGTCCAGCGGACGGTGGAGCCCTCCTTGATGCATGTGCCATCCCCACTGTCCAGCGGCAGTGGGACCCACCATGATGCATGTGATGCATCCAGACCGTCCATCCACTTGGTGGGATCATTTTAAGGCATGAGCTATTGGTTGGGTGGGCCACTCTTATATGGGTTAGACCCATTTGATTTATAACAGGCCTATGGGCTAGGCCCATTTGAATTACAAAAGGCCTATGGGTTAGGCCCATTTGATTTATGAAAGGTCTATGGGTTAGGCCCATTTGATTCATATAAGGCCTATGGACTTAGACCCACTTGATATGTAAAGCCTATGGGCTTAGGCCCACTTGATATTTAAGGCCTATGGGTTTAGACCCACTTGATATGTTTCAAGTCCATGGGACTAGGCCCATTTGATATATGTAAGGCCTAGGGGTTTAGGCCCACTTTGATATGCATACAAGGCCTAAGGGTTAAGGCCCATTTGGCGTACATATGGGGTTAAATTGGTGTGGCCCATTCATTACCTTTAAGACCCATGAGTTAAGCTCATTTGATGTAATCCAACACATAAGACCCATTGGTGTGACCTATTTTTGTGGCCCATCTGATGAATAAAAGACCCATAAGATATGGCCCATTTGATATATATATGTAAGGCCCAATGGGATGAACCTACGGTCCATTGCAATGTGTAATTCCCATACAGTCTATCTAGCGCTGTTTACAAAAATTGTGCCTTGGGGGCAATGTTGGTTTGACTTCCACATTGCAAGTGTAATGTTGGTTAGATGTCCACATTACGACTCTCCTTAGGGCCCATTACTGGGCCGTACTTGCTGTGTATAGGCCGTCTAGGCCCATCTGCATTGTATGAATGGTTCATCACTCATTTACATGTTTAGTATAGTTTCATGACTCATGATCATACACATCATATGTATGCTTGATATAAGGATTATCTGATCATAGCATATGCCTTCGGGCAGGTTGTTATGGGCTCCTGGTTAGGCGGTGTTGCCCTACATGAGCGCAGGATATGCGCAGGATTTGTTGTATGACTGGACAGTGTGAATCATGCATTTTGCATTTGTGTGACATGGTTATTGTAGTCCCTAACGACATCAGGGCCGTAGCCTCCACAGACGCACCGTGGTTGGCAGGATTGGATACTGGAAATCTTGTTCTACATGGGGTGCTATAGATATCCCTGGGTGAAAGTTCCTAAACCCTTATGGTACTAAGAGGTTGCTCCAACGTCTAAACCGAGTGGGTAGATGAGCGTTGAGTGCCGATTACCAGACGGTTACGCTTTCCATTGTGTCGTGGTCGGTTGGAAGAGGGTGCGGCCTTACCCGCCCGAGAGTAGGGGTCAATACTAGGCTGAGTTTGACCAGCTCGAGGAATGGGTCCGCTATCGACGAGTCGAGCCTGATATTGGCAGACGGATAGTGAGGTCTCTTCCACTTACCTTATTACGCGTGATGTGGCGGCAATCTGGTTTACAATGTACTAGACCCTGGTGATATCCCATATTTGAGCTGTATTAATGTGTGGACATAGATGAGGATCTGTATGCTTGAGTTGCATTGCTCATCGCATGGCCTTGGGGTGGCCGATACTATTCATGTCTTGCATCGCATAAGCCTTGGTACGACTCATGATATTATGGATTCATCTGCATATTCCGTATTACTCTGATATTGCATGATCATATTACTACCTTGCGCACACCCTTTCACCACCCTCTAAGCTTTCTATAAGCTTATGCACGACCGTTGCGTGCAGGTGATGTTGGTTCGCAGCAGCGCTGAGGCAGGAGCACGTTGCACATCGTTTTGGAGTTTTTGTTCCTTACCATTGTATTTCCCTTTATACTCATTGTACTTATAAAGTTTTTGATCATAGTGGAAATGTTATGGAGTTCTTGGTTGTTGTTTGTGGGTTATGCCATTGTTTATGCTTATTACGAATCAGACTGACATTGAAAATCCTCCTCGTAGCATCCTAGGATCGGAACCTGGCGAATGGGAGCTAGGAGCCGAAATGGGGTTCTACGGAGGCTGTTAGTGCCGGATTCGGCGATTGCAAATTTTGTGAGCCCGGTTTCTGAGTTTGGGGCGTGACACTAAAGGAGCCTCTAAGTATTACGGGAATTCAATGAAGGAATGAAGTCTCACTCTAACCTAATCAAACCTACTAATTAAGTCTATCTTTCAATCATCTTAGCATAATCAGTCTTTTACACTCCTTATTATAACTAGTAGTCTAGTCTTAACTTATAAGTAGGAGTAATCCACTAGTTGTAACCTAAAGTTTATGTTTATACGGTAAATGATTTCGTACCATTTCTAACATAGGGAATTGTTTTATCGCTTAGGGGAAAAAATTATTTGATTAAAATTGAGTTGCCTGAACTTGACTTTTAACGGTCACTGTTTATGGACTAAACTACAGTGTTTCGTCTCACCCGTCGGTAGAGACCGTTCTAACAGAATTTGACGATCGAGGTCTCATTTCGACCTTCTCTCTCACTTGCACTTGTCTCGACACTCGTCTTCTTCCTAGAACGAGTTGGGATGTTCGGCCCAGCCTCATTCGGGGCCGCTCTTCTCTTTTCCACATGGGAAAGGAACGTTGAGATGGAAAAGATGGCAATGACTAGCTCAATAAGAGCCATTGGGTTGAAAAATCTTATAAGGTGAGAGGGGTTTGTAGGTTTGGAAGGTTATGGGACACAAAGATGGGTTTTGTGCTCATATGGGAGTAAACTGGTGAGGCCAAAAGGAGTAAGAGATGGGTATAGAGGAGCAATGGTGGAGGCGTGGAAGGAGTTCGAAATTATCAAATACAACTTTAACTTGTCGACTATCGGTCTCAATGTGACTGAGATCAATTCACATGATCTTAGACGCATACGGGCTAAACTACAATAATTAATCTCGCTCGCGGGTGAAAATTGGGATTTTAATGTCATCTTTAAATTTCATCTCACCTTTTTTAAATTAAAGTGTGACAGTGTGCGTCATGTTACCATAACCCAGGTCCAGTTTAATCTAAATCATGCTCTGATTATATCTTGTAACGCCTTGAAAATTGGGGGTCGAGTATGACTCAGCTCCCGAGTTCCAAAACATCACTTATATAACATTTTTTTTTTATGATGGATGAATGTTGTCTATATTAGTGCATAAAACATGAATTAAATTAAGCCAGATCAGCAAAACATAATCTAGGGACAATTATAATACGCAAATGGAAGACTGAAATGAATATATAAACTAGAATAAGTCCCCAAAGTATGTATGCGTTACTAGGTTAATAATTACAAGTGTTGTATCAAAATACCAAGGGCCAAAAAAGAATGTACTAGCCCACTACAAGCATAACCCTGGATCCCCGTCAATCAGGACACGGCTCACATGAACCCGCCTGAATACTGCATGTAGGAGAATGCCTCCTCATCATCCTCGAACTCCGGCTCTGCCTCATGGGTCGTATTATCATCTACAACTAAGACAGAGTCTGGTTGGTGTTTAAACACCATCCCAGAACGTGGGAGTGAGTGATCAACTCAGTGGAGCTATACAACAAAGGTTAACATGTTATCAATTCAATCAAGCAGTAATGATAAAGCAATTCAGCAGACTTGTCCTAGTTACTCTTGTTAATGCAAGAATGATATGAAGTAATGATGCATGCCCTCGCCTGCACTCCCTCCTGCGACAACATCTAACGATCGCGGCATGAATCACTTCCACTATGCTTTACACTAACACCAACGACATATGCAGTGCGATGTTATGAGCATGATTACCAAGTTCTTATTAATCCCTTTCATACAGCAGGATTGGGAAGTTAAGGTACCTTATATCAATTTCTAAACAATGATCCATTCTAGGGTCATCAGTCCTAGTAAATCTCACACGATGTTACAGTTCTAGGTAGCTGTAAAGGGCTCGTCACCAATCAATACAAGCCTAGTTATACCCTAGTTGCTACAATAAGGCTCATCGCCTCAATGCAGCTTAAGGGTATGCTCGAGGTCACTATAAAGGGCTCATCACCAATTAGTGTAGGCCGACAACACGAATACAGTGTCCCATGCCACCATATTCGACTCACGAGTCTGGGTTGCTCACTGGTCATTACGGGGAGGCTCGTCGCCCCAGCAAAGGCTGACAACTCGACCACAGTTTTTCATACCACCATGTCTGGCTCATGAGTCTTAGCGGATTGAGGTACCAAGATTAATATGGTTTTATTTGTGAGTTTGGTACCTTAGATTCAAGCAATAATGTCTATACATGGTGAACATACATCGGGTCAATCGGGTTAATTGACGAGCTCGACTAGGATGAGTGCATGTTGAGTTAATTGACATGAAGTGCATAAGCACTCCGTGTGACCTAACCACTGCCGACATTTCAAGTACGACTCAGATTCATCGAACACATCTTGTGTGGCGGAAACAACCTCAGTCGCTAAAACAAGGCCTGTTACCGATTGCCTGGACTATATCATAGTCCCAACCACGTACAATCATAACAAATAATCATATGAGATAATCAAAGCAATAATGAAGACTTAAGTCAAATCCTACAATCATTTGAGCATGCTATGGAATATAACTTAAACATGCTTATATAGTATATGGAGGAAATCATACACTCAGTTAAACATGAATTATATACAGTACATGGAGAAAATCATACACACAGCTAAGGTAGTTGGGATTCATATCTCAACTCCCTACAAATCACAATTTACTAACTACTAACTCATTCAATCATTTTTACAAACATTTAGACTACACCTTCCAACATATATAACATACTTTAGTTATAATATGTATTAGGGCAAATCCTTTTGTCAAGGAAGTGTCGTCTACAAAACAATCATATACCCACAATAGTTAATTATGGTGAGCACAAATACACAATCTATACTCATTCAGACATTTTCAGAATCACCTAGGCTTCACAATATAACATACACAACGCATGTTGGCATAACATGTATTAGGGTGAATCCTTTCACTAAGAAATTGTTACACATAAAACTAGCATATATACATGACAATTAATCATGGCAAACGTAATTCTAAATTTTATACGTATACGATCCTTTCTATAAATACATGAAATACACTAAACGCGACATAGTTCATATATAACTGAAATGCGAAACAAACATCGCATTTGGCATGTGAAATAGCATCCACATCAGTAATAAATCATTAACTGACATTGAAAGCCTTGAAAACCATAACCTATACGTATATAGTCCGCACCTTTCGCCACTAGACTAGTAATGAACTCAATTTAAACCATCAGTCTTTGTCTACGGCACGATGACAACCTGTAGCATGAAATAGGTTAACTATTTCACCCTACACTCTATTCAAATCTCTAAAACTAATTAGGGTTAGGATTTCTTACCTAAGAACAAAGTTGGAATCGCTCAAATAGCGATACAGAAGCTGTGATTTGGCCAGTGGAGCGATGGGATCGAATCCCAGGAACTCTCTCACACACTCTCTCTCACTTTCTCTCTCTTTCCTTTTCTTTTTGCTCTCTTCTCTCTCCTAGGGTTACAAAATCATATGGAATGAGAGAGAGACGGTTTAAGCTCTTTATATAGGCTCAGAAGTGATGGGAATGGCCCCAGGGCCAGGGTATACTTAGGTTATAGCCAAATAGCATCCGTTCCGATCCAATGGAGCACTTCTGGAGGCCCCTTTACCGAATGCGGTCAGACTTAAGCTTCTGTAACACCCCAAAAATTAGGGGTCGGGTAGAAACCCAACTCCTGAGTTCCAGAACATCACTTATGCAACATAGATAATGATAAATGCATGTTTTCTGTAGAATGGCATTAAACAAGATTGAGACTAAGCTAAAACAGCATATCATACTCCAGAGACAGTTAAATTAGCAAGCGGAAGAATGTGATAGATATACAAAATATATAAATGATTGTAAGTCTCCAGAGTGTGAACATGTTACCAGGTTAACTAAATACATGTATACTCTAAAATAGAAAGAAAAGAATATACATGAGTGCTCCAAAAATATAAAATGACAAGTGTCATGACATCTAATCAACCTCCCTGTAATCCCGTCGATCAAAACACGGAGAAGAAGTCCTCCTCATCATCATACAAGTCTGGCTCCGCTTCACAAGCCGTGCCATCATCTGTAACTACAATGGGGTCTGGTGGGTGTCCGGAACACCATCCTGTAACGTGGGAGTGAGTGATCAACTCAGTGGAATCATAGAGCAAAGATTAGCATGTTATCAAATCAATCACGTGATAATAGTAAAGCAGACAATCAAACATTCCTAGATACTGTTGTTAATGCAAGCATGAAATGACATGATGGATTTAGGTAGGTTAATTCTTCGGTCCGATCGGGTTTGCAGATCGCCCGTGGTGGACCAGTATCAGTTCAACGGTCATTGGAACTCGATCAGGGCCACAAGTAGACTGAAATGTGTTGGAAAATTTACCTGATCTGAGGGTGTAATCGGGTCAGATTCTGATGGTCTGAATCCTTATATTTGGCCCGCAAGTGACACGACTCAGATTTTATAAATTCAAATTTAATTCTAAAAACATTTACGTTTCTCACACACTTCACTCCGAGCTCAAGTAAATAGTCATGGGATACCATCTGGACTTGATTTTTGAGGTTTTTGTCAAGTCTAGTAAGACTGATGTATTCGTATAGCTTTGGGGTAATTGGACTTTCGACGTTCGGTCCAAGTTCGATACGAAGTTTCCAGATGCTCCTGAGAGCAACTGGGTTTAGAGATTGATCCGAGGTTTTAGAGTAATGTAGCGTTAATGATTTTATAAGTTTTGGGTCTTACAAATTGTATTTAAAGTGGTTCAAGCTAATTCTACTAAGTATTGAGTTTAATACTTAACTAAATTTTACCCTAATTACGATAGAATATGGTCCTAGGATAGTTCTATGCTCCTTTTTGGCACTTCTAGGTAGTATATTATTTTAATTATTTTTATAATATTTCATCATTGAGTTTACTTCGTCTCCACCAAATTTTATAAAATTTCGTGTTGTAGAAAAATTCTAAAAGCAGGAATTTTCCAAACTAATAATTTTCAGATAGTTGTCATCATGACCTATATTTAACTATATTAAGTATTTTATTATATTTTCACTTATTTTTATATGAAACTAAACTTATCAATCTTCAATCTGACTTTTGAATCACCTAAATCGGAGTTATAATGAGGGAGATATGACTTTTTGAAGTCTAATGAAAATCATAAAAAATTTTATGAAAAATGGGCCACCCGGCTCTCTGTGGCCTGCCCGGGCGCGGTCGACCGCAGATGGCGTGGCGGCGCAGCGGTCCGCTGGACTAACTGGTGGTGGTTCTGCCCGTCGATATTTGAAATGGGGATATCTTGCATTCTGGAATGAGTTACGCGACCTGCTATATATGAATTTGGGGTAGGAGAAGCTGATCTATCCAAATAACCTATTTATTTTATAATTTTCTAATACTTTAATGGTTAAAAATATATTTTATTCATTTTAATTACTATTTATAGTAAATTTTAGTTTAAGTATTATTCTTCATCACCTAAACTTTAGGATTCATATCTAATATGAAAGTACTTAGAAAATTTTGAATAATAAGGTGGTAAAAGGTGAGATTTTGAAGGAAATGAATTTAAAAAAAAAAGATTTTTGACTTTGGGATTTGAGTTCTGAGAAGTTACTAAGGTATTAGGATCAACCCATTGCCTAAGGACGTTTATTTCCAGGTTGGCAAAAATCTACGGTGTTACACAGGGTTTAATGTCCCAGAAAAATCCGTACAAAGACCCGAGTACCACCTCAGGTAGGAATCACTAAGGACCAAATCCTTTACGAATTAGACAAAAATTAATTGAGTACTAAACTGATTTAGTTAGCGAATTAGCTTAAACAACTTTCTATATGATCTGTATGACTCAAAACTAGTAGAATCATTAACGTTACACTACTTAAAAACTTAGGATCCATCTCAAAACCCAGTTGCTCTCGGGAGCACATTGAAACTCTGTATCGGATGTAATGCCCTGAAAAAATCTGTACTTAGACTCGAGTACCAACTCGACCAGAAATCGCGTAGGATTAATTCCTTTAGAAAATAAGAGTAAGTTAGCTAGTGCAACGCTATAGTAGCTGTGAAATCATCCTTGATCGCTTTAAATACGTTCTACAAGACCCAAAACGAGTAGAACCAATGACACTATAATACTCTAAAACCTCGGATCAAACTCTAAACCGGTTTATTCTCAAGACCCCTTTGAAACTTTGTATTGGATCTAGACCACGCGTTGAAAGTCCGATACCTACAATCTTAGACCGTTATAACCGCCTAGCTGGACTTGACAATCATTTCGAAAATCAAGTCCAACCAACATTCAGAGGCTATTTCATTGAACATGGAGTGAAGAGAGTGAGAATAGGGTTAGATTTGAAATTTTGAAATTCAAATCTGGCACACGACTTGGCGCGTTATTATTAATCGTTCTGACTGTCAGAATTCAGCCAAATTACACCCTCGAATCAAGAAAAATTTCTCTTTCATATCATGAGACTTGTAGACCTGATCTACGTGCGATGACCGCTGAACTGAAACTGGATCACCACGTGCGATCTACGAACACTACTGGTCTGAAAATGGGATGTGAGCGACATCCGACGTGCATGAGCTTAAGTCCGATCGCGTTCGGCCAGGGGACCTCCCGAAATATCTTTTTGGACAGAAACAGCCCCAATTTGGTTAGGCATCAAGTAAACATTGTTCCCAAGTCTGTTTTGGAAATGTTTTAGGTTATAAAAGGGCCTTAAACCCTCACTTCTCTCACCCATCCGAATTTGCTAGAAACCCTAGCTGGTATGAGAGAAAAGGTGAGAGATTGTGAGAGAGAGTGGGAGAGAACTTCTTGCTGCTTGCACTACCTGCTACATGTGCTTAAGCCACGTTCCTCAATCACTTTCCCAGTGATTTCGCCGCACTTCTAGGTAAGAAAAACCCTAACCTTTTGCTGATTTAAGGTTCCGTTGAATCCCTTAGTGAAGTAGCTTACAAATCTTGTGTATTAGGTTCCCGGTTCGCCATAGACGAAGCGTATACGCTCCGTTCGAATCGGTTCACCTCTAGGGAAAAGGTGCGGATTCTAGACGCTTTGATTAGATGATTTCAACGCTTTCAATGTCGTTTAATAGTAGATTATCGACGGCAACGCCGTTTGACATGTACAACATGCTGTCTGTTTCCTGTTTCGTAAGAAAACGAAAAATATGAGATTTAGGGCATTTTAGTCATTTGTAGGAAATACTGTTTTCATTCATATTTTGCTGATATGATTGACATGGCTCTTTGTCGCATTAGGATATTAGGAATGTGTGCATAATCAGTTTGGCGAAGAGATTCTCCCAAATGCGCACTTTGAGTCGACATACTATATGTAGACTTAAGTGTGTAGACTAAGTGTTTGTATAAATGTTTGTATTAGTATGTATTGAATTAAATGGTGTTATGAATTAGTTTGAGATTGAATTCTCAAATAATATGCTGATGTAAATGATTTTCTACATGTTGGCTATATGCATGATTTCATTATATGTATGAAATGCATGTGTTAGATGATTTACTTAAGTTGTATGTTATAACATGTGTTAACATGCTCACATTGTTGTATTTTATTTCCATTACTCTTATATGATTGCTGATGTGGATTCATAAATATTTGGGACTATACCTAGTCAGGCAGTCGGTAATCGAGTAAATTCGTGGTTGGCTTATCCTTGCCACGAACGACGTGTTAATGAACGCGAGTCGTGTTTTGGAGTTGGTGGCAGTGGTTAGGCCACGCGAAGTGTTTTATGCACTTCATATCGCTCACCTTGAGATGCGCTCGTACTAGTCGAGCCCGTCAAGTAACCCGACTGGCCATTGTATGTTCACCTTGTATGAGTCATAACTGCTTGAACCTAGGGTACTAAACTTACCATTGTAAACCCTATTAACCATGGTACCTTGATCCATAAAGACTCATGAGCTGGGCATGGTGGTATGGGACACCGTGGTCGATCTGTCAGCCTATACTGGGGCCACAAACCTTCCCGTAGTGACCAGTGAGCACCTACAACTCGTGAGCAGATTATGGTGGTATGAGACACTATATTCTTGCTGTCAGCCTACACTGATCAGGTGACGAGCCCCTTGTAGTGATTGCGAGCGTATTCTGAGTTTATGGGAGGCGACGACCCTTCCGTAGCAATGAGAGTACAGTAGGCCTGTATTGATAAGGTGATGGGGGAGCGGTGCAACGAGTGTGAGCAAAAGCCCTGACAGCCCTTGCAGCGACCTACAAAGTATACATCGTATGAGATTACTAGGAGTGACGACCCTAGATAGGATCTGTGTTGGGATTGATATAAGGGAAGAACCTTAGTTTCCCAATCCTGCTGTATGAATGGACTAATAATAACTCGGTAATCATATCACCATCACATTTCATATGCCTGGAAGATGTGGAGCACTGTGGGAAGAAAGCATGCCGCGGGCGTAAGATGGTGCCGTATGAGGGAGATCGTCGGTGAGGGCATCCATCATGTCACGTCATATTTCATTAACAACAATATTAGGAATGTTTGATTTATTGCTTTACTATTATCGCATGATTGATTTAAGAATATGCTAATCTTTGCTCTATTATTCCACTGAGTTAGCTACTTACTCCCACGTTACGGGATGGTGTTTGCAACACCCACCAGACCCTGTCTTAGATGCAGGTGAGGCAGCGATTCAGGAGGCAGAGTCAGATTATGATGAGGACCAGGATGAGTTCTCATATATGCAGTACCACGATGGCTTTGCTTAGGTGGCCTGGATTGGCGGGACTTCTCAGTGGGACTATTTTTGACATTTTAATTCTGTTTATTTACATGTATATGAGACTCAGAGATGTATTCATGCTTTGGAGACAGTTGAGATTTGTTTTATTTTCCATACAGTGATATGTATATCCTTTAGTCTTCCGCTTGCTTTTATCACTGAATATGGAGTATGATTTGCAGTTTTGGTATAATTTTACTCATGTGAATGCTTTAACTCAGACAACATTGAATCATAAACATTTTTGTTACATAAGTGACGGTCTGGAACTCGGGAGTCAGGTTTATACACGACCCCCGATTTTTAGGGTGTTACATCGGACCTGGACCGCGTATCGAAAGTTTGATTACCGCAAACTATACGATTATGACCACCTTACTAGGCTTGAAAACCATCTCAAAAATCAAATCCAAATAGTATGCAGAAATGCACAACTTGAGCCCGGAGTAAAGTGTGTGAGAAATGCGAATACCTTTAGAAAATGAACTCAAGCTTAAGTGATTTAGGCCATTCACTTGGAGGACAAATCTTAGGTTTCAAACCATCATATTTTGACCCAACTACACCCTCAGATTAGGAAAAATTTTGAACATATGTCAGTGTACTTGTGGACTTGACCGGGTAACGGTGACCATTGAACTGAAACTGGTCTTCCGCGGTCGATCCATAAATCCGATCAGACCAAAAACTTAATCTGGTGTAGATCCATCATCAGGGGATTTACTCTGGACTATATGTAGAAAAGGGGCCTCCAGATCAGCTCCGTTGGATCAAAACAGCCGCTCCTTAGCTATAACCTAAGTATACTATGGCCGTGGGGCCATTTTCATCAGTTCTAGGCCTATATAAGGACCTTAACCCACCCTTCTCTCATTCCATACGAATTTCAAATCCTAGGAGAGAGAAGAGGAGAAAGAGAAGGAAAGAGAGAAAGTGAGAGAGGAAGTGGGAGATAGTTGCTGGGATTTGATCTCGCCGCTCTACGTGCCAAATCGGTCTTCTCGTGTTGTTAGTACAACGATTTCGGTTCCGTTCTTGGGTAAGAAATATTAACCCTAATCTGTTTTAGATATCTAAATAGGAAGATAGGTGAAATAACTAACCTATTTCGTGATTCACGTAGCCGTTTTGGCGTAGACAAAGACTTAGTGTACAAACTGAGTTCGATACGTGTCTACTGGCGAAAGGTGCAGACTATAAATGTTTAGGTTATGGTTTTCAAGGCTATCAATGTTAGTAATGATTTATGACTGACTTGATTGCTGTCACATGTGCTTAAATACGATGTTTTTCATATATTACACACACATATAAATCATGTTGAATATAATGCCTTCTATGTGTTTGTTGAAATATTTGAAAGAATATGGAATTATGTTTTGTTCTTGCTATGAGTATTCATCGTGTATATATGATTGTTGTATGTGTGACAACTCCTTATGAAAGGATTTACCCTAATATAGGTTATAACTAAATTATAACATATAAGTTGAAATGTGTAGTCTAGGTGTTGTTGAGGCATAAAAAAAAATATATTCCATGATCGGGGTGTTTTGGTAAAAATCCAGTTCAAAGGGTAGTTTAGGTATTTTGGTAAAAATCTAGTTCAAAGGGTAGTTTAGGTATTTTGGTAAAAATCCAGTTCCAAAGGTATTTTGGGTATTTTGGTAAAAATCCAGTTCTAGGGGTAGTTTAGGCATTTTGATAACATTCCATATCCAAGGGGTAGTTTAGGCATTTTGGTAAAAGGGATTGAAAAGGGTAGTTTGGTAAAAAGGGGTGCACATGTGTCATTTTAAGAGAGAAAGGTTATACACCACCATTTAAGAGGTAGCTTGGTGGTCACCATAGTTTAAGAAAAGAAGAAGTTCAAGTGTGAAGGGATAGGTGGTGGTGATCACCACTCTTTAAGAGTGGCGGGCCCTATAAATACCACACTTCCACTCCATTTGAGGGATTAGATCATTTGGATCATATTGGTAGGGCACAAAATGAGAGAGAAGCGAGTGAGAGAAGGAGAGAAATGGGTGTTGCGCCAGTCCGCGTAAAGGAGATCTGGTGCGTGGACTCGCGCAATGAAAGTCAAGAACCGGCTTTGCGTCACTTTGGAAAGAAGGCTGGAAAAGTGCGTTGCTCCAGACCACGCAATGAAAGTGGGAAGATTCCTACAAGCTAGATGTTGCGGAGCGTCGTCTGAGAGAAGGCTTCCCTTACGTGAGACCGCGTAACTGGTCGAGCTGACGGTCAGTTGTGAACAAAAGGAAATTTCTTCTTTTCAACTGTGCTGTTGGTGGGACCCAATACAGTATCCTTAGGAGAAAATCTGTTGAAGCTACGACCAGTCCTAGGGATCCTAAGACCAGTTGTAGATGAGATTTTTCAGGCTATAAATAGAGCATGAATTTCAGAGTTTTTCAATTCAATTCAATTCAAGCAATTTTAAGGCCATACTCTGAGATAAGTTCGTGTTTGTTTTTAAGCTACTTTGTGCTCATTTAATATTCCTTTTGCTAGCTTGTTTTATATTTGATTTTAATCTACATTCCAATCTTATTAGAAAAGAGGAATTTTTAATATTCCTTCTTCTTGGATTCAAAATCAAATAGAACTAGCCCTTTTGATTTAAAATCAATTAGACTTAGAACCATTCATAAAGTGAGTATTGGACTTTGAACATTGAATCGAACTTCTACTCCGATTGGTTCTACCGGGCTACTTCAAAAGGAGATTCAGGTATTTTACATTTATGTAATTTACATTCTTTGGTTTTGTTTGAGATTTGCAAGAAAAATCTCATTGTTTTGGTTATCTGAGGAGAGCCAGAAAACTCAGATTGTGTAAGCCCGAGATAAAAAGACACAATTGTGAAGGTTTTAGGTTAACCTGTGAAACCTATTTTGATAGTACATGCTAATATCCCCAGTGTGAGGATATTAGGAGTGGAGTAGCATTCTGTGTGGCTGTTGGATAACAGTTGGTGTACACACAGGTGAACCACTATATATCTTTGTACTGTGGATGTGCTTTATTCCTTCATTCCTTTATTCATTCAGTTTTGTGGATTGTATCTGTGGTTAAATGTTGTAATCATTTAATTTCAAGCCAGTGTGGGGAATGTTGTAATAACTTAGGTTTAATTTCCTGCAAGTTATTTTCTTACTTTATTTATTCCTCTCAGTTTGAGTTTTTGATACAAAGAACATTCTAGAAATAAGGTTGTCCTACCACAAGCCTTTGGTTTTTGGTGTAAGGTTGTCCTTAGAACTGATATAGTATCATTCTCTTAATTCTAGTTTATTGAGATTATTTTTAATTTAGCATTGTACTTTATTTCTTTTATATTCCGCTGTTATAAGTTTTATTTGGCATAGCCCTATTCACCCCCCCTCTAGGGCATATAGCTAGGCCCTTTCACAATGGACTTTAACCAACTTAGGAAAATCCCATGCACGTCAAGTGCATTTGTGCACTATATACATGCGATGTACACGTGATCTTAGTGTGATGTTCGTGAGAAATCTGCTCCAACTATTTACTTCATCACTATGTTTAGCACGTTGGGACCAAATCTGAAGCGTATCCAGATTATAGGCGGGCCCCAAATCATGATTTCAGGGGCTGATTTGTCAGTTTGGCCATTTCTACAATGATCCAGAAGCTAAAATTTGTATAGCTAATTTGTGGTTCTAAGGCTGTACATAAAGTTTTGATCCGAACGGACGGTGGAAATCCCCTGATCTTACATCCTGGGAGGCTTTTCAGGCCCGTTTAGCATGATTGGCCTGATTTCCTCAGCGTCTGGCCACACTGTAACTAGCTGCTTCATATTTTAAGGAAGAATGACCGGAAGGATGCTCCATCTCATTGAAAGCTGGATGATCAAATCAGTAATTCCTCCTAAGTATCTAGGAGATGACTAAAATAGTGTCGGAATGCTGCCGAAATTTTCATCGAGCTATCTTCTCTTTCATTTAGCACAATGCATTAATTGTACTTTATTTTCAGAATCAAGGGAATCAGAGGATGTAAATGAACTCAGAAAAATGTGTTGAATGTTCTCTCATTCATTCTTTGTTATCATTGAATAAATTCCCCAAATGAAATGCATTTATTTTCTTATCGAAACTTGTGTTTGATAAAATGTCTGAATAAGTACTTATTTGATGAAATGCCTTTAATGGAGGTGTTGAGAAGAGATTTTCAATCACCTTAGCCATGTGTATGAATTCCTTTATGTAACCTATCTTACTACTATGTGATTTATGGATGGAATGCCTATGTATGATGACATGTGTATTACGTGTTTGTTGAAATGCTTAAATGAGCTCACATGCTCTCCTTGACTGTCACATGTGAATGCTATTGTTTGGACTCCTGAGCCGAATACGGTGGTATGAGACACTGTATTCGTACTGTAGGCCTACAATTAGGTGACGAGCCTCTCATAGTGACCTTGAGCATACTCTAGGTCTGCGCCGAGGTGACGAACCTTTCCATAGTAAACTAGAGTATAAACCAGGCCTGCACTGAGGTGACAAGCCTCTCCATAGTGACTTGAAACTATCTATCATATTTGACTAACTAGGATTGACAACCGTAGATGGATCATTATTTGGGTAAATGATAAAAAGGGAGGTAGCTTAGCTTTTCAAATATGTTGTTTGAATAAACCTACTTAAGAATTGGGCTAACATGATCATACATGCATTGCATGTACTTTGGCGAGGAAGTGCACGTATCCGAAGTGGTGCATGCCGCGATCGTGAGATGATGTTGCTGAGGGAGTGTAGGCAAGGGCATACATCATTATTGCATACCATTCCTGCATTAATAAGAGTACCTAGGATATGATTGTTATACTGCTTTATCATTATGACTTCATTGAGTTAATAACATGTTAACCTTTGCCTTATAGCTCCACTGAGTTGATCACTCACTCCCACTCTAGGATGGTGTTTCAAAACACTAACCAGACCCTGTTGTAGTTATAGATGATGACGAGGCCATCGTGACGGAGCCTGACTTCTACGATGATGAGGGGTTCTCCTATATGCATCTATCAGGCCGGTTTATGTAGACCATGTTCTGAACGACGGGGTTACTGGGATGCTGACTAGATGTCATTACACTTGTTATTTTCTATTTTGGAACACACACATGTATATTCATTTTGTCCATTTTGGGAGAATACATGTATATATTTAACCTGGTAACATGTTCATACTCTGGAGACTTGCAATAGTTAATATGTTTTATATATCTATCACATTCTTTCGCTTGCTTAAATTTAATCATCTCTGGAGTATGATTTGTTGATTTGGTATAATCCCACTGATGTTTAATGCACTAATACAGACAACATTTAATCATCATTATCTATGTTGCATAAGTGATGTGTCGGAACTTAGGAGTTAAGCTTTGTTCGACCCTCGATTTTTGAGGCATTATAAGTTGGTATCAAAGTATGATTTGGATTAAACTGGACTTGGGTTATGGTAACACGATGCACATTGACGTACTTTGACTTAGAAGGGAGCGGTGGAACGTAGAAACAGTAGTAGGATTCCAAGTTTCATCAGTCGGTGATCATATGACCGTTAAAGCGAAACAGATCGTAGAGATCTGACCCGTAGGCCTCTATGATCATGTGAGATGATCCCAATCCTTCTTCGGGCCGTCGATCGATGAGTTTGGATCATGATTCAAGCCTATTCCACACTCAAACAAACCAAAAGGCGTGAATACACGCGAAAGGGGACCCAAAATGACTCAAGCGGTCGAGGGGGCCCAAACCCCACAAATCGGTGGTACGAGGGGGTCCCCCATGCACATTTGGCACCCTAGGAGGGGGTAACCACCACCCAACCATGGCGGCACCGCCCCGATTGGGGCGCAATCTGGTCTAGTTCATCCGGGCCTGTCGGGGCCCACCAAATCATGTGGGGATTCCTATTTATTTTCCATTTACTCCCCTTCATTTCTACCCCTCTAAGCTTTCTAAACCTCCAAAAAGTTCATTTTCCCCCTCAAATCCTCCATCCATTCTCACATCTTCTTCACCTTCTTCATTAAATACCCATCTCTAACATTTTCTAAAGGAACCCACCTTTTACAACCACCTATTACCTTTAATCCCTCTCATTTGAGCATACCAAGATACCTTGGTGACACATAAACTCCAAAACCCCCCAACCTATCTCAACTTGCAAGCTTTTCAACACTATGACCCTCTTGGAGATTGTGGTCACCGTATTTTTACTCCCCACACTCCTTTCTCTCATGGGAAAGAGAAGAGCGTCCACCGACGAAGTCAGGCCTAGCCGCCCTACCCGTCCAAGGATGATGGCGGACGCCAAAGATAGCATAAGCGCCACCCGTGAGTAAAGGTCGAAACGGGATCTTGATCCCTAAATTTCACTCGAAAGAGTTCTATCGACGGGCTTCGAACACGATTGGTTTGGTGGTCGTAGGGTTATGCTTGAAGCTCATGTAAACGAAAGGCTACTTGGGCTATATCCAGTGATGGACTTCCTGGCGGATGCCAGTTGGGGTCCCATATTCAAGGGCAATTCTCACACATGTGAGAAAAATATTCGAGCCTTCTATGCCAACATTCAGAATCCACTACTAGAGCCCCTATAATTCACCATTCCCGTGGAAAGGTGGGAAGCCACAGTAAATGTAGATTTGGTGGCCCGGATCATGGGAATTCCACGTGGTGAGGTGCATGCTAACGAAAAGAATCTTGAGAGCATACGGTAAAGAGATGGCCTCGCACGGTTCCTTTGCACCCAACTAGCTCATTAGAAGCAAGGCAAATATCTCCCCTCAACGAAATTGACAGAAGATTTCTACCTGGTTCACCACATATTCACATATAATGTGTATCCTAGGTGTGGTAACCGTACCGAATGCACTCTCCTGATGGTGGATTTCCTGTATAGAGATGAGCAGGGAGACAAGCTGTGTCTGCTTATGTTCACCCTACTACAGATAGTCTAGACTGCTCGCTCTGTTACGGATGATGTCTCACTTCTATTTGGCTCGCTGGTATGCAAGATTGCTTAAAAGTTCACTTATAGGCTTAATATGGATGACATTGCGCCGATCCACTTTATTAATAACACTACGCTCAACAACATGAGGATTGTCCCTCGACAACGTCAAGCCTGACTTGACGAGTATGGGGATGAGACGGAAAGTGAAGGGGAAAAAAGTAATGAGATAGAGGAAGAAAATGAGTTAGAAGAAGGCCGTGATGAAGGAGAGGCCCAAGACTCCGATGAGGGCTCTCCTCCCGCTACACAGGGGTGCGATAGTGATCAGGTTGCTATAGAAGCCTGCTTGGCTCTACTTGAGGAGGGCCAGGTTACCCTGCGACAGGAGGTCACAGCGACCCGAGCCAAGCTTGAAGAGAATCAAGCCTTTGTGAAGCAGAAATTTGGTAAAGTATCTCGCACCTTGAAGGCTATCTTGTGTTGTCTGTAGGACAAGGGTGCACCTCCACCATCGCTAGATTCAGACGACTAGTCATATATGTAGTCATCTTTTGGTTTACTTTGTTGTTTGTTTTCTTGTTTCTATGTATAGCCTTGATAGGCTTAACAATGTGGTAGAGTGGTTTATAGGTTTTAGTATGTGGAGCCTTACTTAGAATAGATCATATGCATCTTCTATCATGATCCATGTAATACTGTGTCTCTTATAGTGTGAAATTTTTTGTTAAATGAAATTCATGCAGCTCCTTTTACTATGAAATGTGTAGGATGCTTGACAAGGTGAATATTGCTATACTAAATCTTACACGGGTTGCACCCTATGTTGTATATAGGGAATGCCACCTATGACTACAGGAAGTATGACATGTCTCACACTTGATGACTTAGTTGATGGGGCACCTCCCTTAAGAGATAACCATACAGACCCCAGTTCGGGCCTAATTCACGAGACTATGCTAAATTCTCAGCCAACCACTGACCCCACTAATGGGCTAACACCTGTTACACACCGATTCTATAGCAGAACTGCGTGTCTACCTCGACACCACATGTGCCTCAGTCGGCTCCTCCTCCTAATAGGTTGGAGCAGATGATGCTCTTGATATAGCAGCAGCAACAACAGTAACAGTAGTTTTTGGCCACCATTGCGATGGCCATTACTTAGAACATACACATGGTCCCGCTTGCACCACTAGTGCAGCTTGCTGAAAATACGAGTTCCAGTGGCTTATTTGAGTGATTTCAATGCTTCCGACCTCCTATTTTTGTAGGTACTCACAGATCCAAGGAAGCTGAGTATTGGCTTGACTGCATCTTAAAGATCTTGAAGTCGCTCCACTGCACTAAGGCAAACCAGGTAGAGCTAGTCACCTATATATTTGAAAAGGAGGCTAGTCTTTGGTGGGATAACATCTTGCAGACCGTTGTTGCTGCGTACGTATGGACATAGGAAGCTTTTGAGACATGTTTCCATGAAAAGTACTTTCCCCTCACGTATTGTAATGAGAAGGAGAGTGAATTTCCTCACCTCTGTCAGGGAGGGATAATAGTGGCAGAGTACAAGAACAGGTTCATGGAGCTGGCCAGATATGCTCCCTTGATATTAGTCGACCAGTCGATGTGAATGCGGTGGTTTTCTGAGGATCTGCGACCCGAGATACGCTCGACCCGAGATACGCTCGAAGATGTCTTGCGTTAACATATTCAACTACGCTGAGCTAGTGGGCATGTCTCTCCGAGCTGAGCAAGATGGGGACAGGCTGTCCCATACACGTGTGCCTATAGTTCCTAGGCCTCGACCGGATTTGTCACACAGGTCATTTCTTAGTAAGAGGCCCCATGCAAACTCGCCTCCCAGGCTTGCGTCTCCACCGACTCAGCTGAGGCATGCGGACTTATGGTACACCCACTGCAAAAGGTTTGGCCATTTTGATACGTATTGTTTCACCAAGATAAGGGACAACGGCTTCTCGCCACCTCAGAGGATCAACCATCAACTTCCTTAAGTTATTGTAGCCCCACCTCTGCAGTCAACACTAGCACATCCATCTTTTCGGCCACCTGCACCTCAATTTAGGCTGCCTCAACGGCCCATGGTACCACAACCGAACTGTTCTCAACAGGCTCATGTGCACTCACTTTCAGCCGAGGCATCTGAGACGGCAGTTGTAGCACCACTGGCCTTCGAAGACACTACCCATATCCAAGGTATACCTGTCTTCTTACTAGTGGACGCCGGGTCCACTATCTCTATTATATCATGTGCAACAGTTAAGTGACTAGAATTGAGTACAACTCTTATGAAGGGGGTGAAGATCCTTATCATCATAGGAACGTTTTTAGACGTTATAAAGATTTATAAGGATTGTTCGATAGACTTAAGAAACAAGACAATACTCATCGACCTAATTGTCACCCCGCTATGGCATTACGACGTTATCCTCGGTATGGATTGGCTCACCAAGATGAAGGCAGAGATCGATTGCAATACCAGAGTAGTGACATCCCGTGCACCTAAGGGCACAACCTTTACTTTTCCAGTTCAAGTCAGTTGGCCCTGCAATCTTAGTTGTTATGCTACCTTACTAGAGAATGTAGATGGACCGACACTTGGGAATACGCCAGTAGTTCAGGATTTTGAGGACGTGTTCATGGACTTGATGAACCGGGTGTTTTGGCAGTATCTATTCTAATTTGTTATCATGTTTATAGATGACATCCTGATATACTCCAAGAGTCAGGAGGAGCACGAGGAACACCTACGAGCAGTCTTTGATACTCTTAGGAAGAACCAGTTGTTTGCACGGTACAAGAAGTGCGATTTTTGGAAAGAAGAAGTCAAGTTCCTGAAGCATATGGTGTTCAAGGAAGGGATAGCTGTGGACCTTGATAAGGTAACCACAGTTCAGGACTGGGAGCACCCGGTTCAGTTACAGGAGTAAGAAGCTTCCTGGGACTTGCTGCCTACTACCATCGATTCATTAGGGACTTTTCTAAGATAGTTAGACCATTATCTCAGCTCACTCGGAAGGACCTTAAGTTTTCCTGGAATAAGAAGGCAGAGGTAGCTTTTCAGGAAATAAAGGACAAGTTAACATCTGCCCCTGTGATAGTATTGCCAGAACAAGGGGTTAAGTATACGATATACATAGATGCGTCTCATGTTAGTTTGGGTTGTGTTCTAATGCAAACGGACAGGGTTATTGCCTATGCACTGCAACAGCTGAGGAAACACAAGGAAAACTACCCTACGCACGACATGGAGTTAGCAGCCTTCATCTTTGCATTGAAGCTCTGAAGACATTACCTCTATGGAGAGGAGTTTGAGTTCTTTTACGACCACAAAAGCCTTAGATACATATTCACGTAGAGGGACCTGAATATGAGGTAGCGGCAATGGATGGAAACCTTGAACGACTTCAAGTTCGAGGTCTCCTACCATCCTAGAAAGGCTAACGTTATGACAGATGCATTGAGCCGTAAGAAGACGATAACATTTGTGGCTTCACTGATGATAGAGGAATGGGATATGGTGGAGTTTGTAGGAGACTTTGAGCAAAAACTTACTATAGAGGAGCCGTTCGAGAGCATCGCACATATTCAGGTTCAACCACTTATCGATGACCGAATCATTGTGGCTCAGAAGGAAGATGAAGGGTTGACAGAGTTGGAAAAGCGGGTTAGTGATGATGAAGGCTCGGAATGGAGAGTTGGTATGGATGTGGGCTTACGTTATCGTGGCTGCCTATGCATCCCAAACCTTCATGATTTGAGGAAGGAAGTTTTAGAAGCTGTTCACAATTCGAAGATGGCGATGCATCCTGGCAGTACGAAGATGTACCAAGACATGAAGAGCTCATTCTGGTGGGACAACATGAATGCCCACATAGCAGATTATGTGTCCCATTGTCTCATGTGTTAGCAGGTTAAGGCAGAGCATTACCAACCTCCTGTACTACTTCAACCCATACCCATAGCAGAATGGAAATGGGATTTCATCTCTATGGACTTCATTTCAGGGTTACCAAAGACGAGGAAGGGATATGACTCCATTTGGGTGATTGTGGACCGATTGACGGAATTAGCTCACTTCCACCCGATTAAAGTCTCAAACTCCATAGACAAGTTGGTCAGGTTGTACATCAATGAGATTATGCATTTGCATGGAGTTCCTATGGAGATCGTGTGGGACTGAGACACGCGATTCACATCTATCTTCTGGACTTATATCTAGGAAGTAATGAGTGTGAAACTGAAGTTCAGTACCGTGTTTCACCCATAGACCGACGGACAGACGGAATGGGTAAATCAGTTGTTAGAAGATATGTTGCGAGCCTGTGTACTTGATTTCAAGGACAGTTGGGATGACTGTCTTCCTTATGCAGAGTTCGCTTATAATATTAGCTTTCAGGTGAGTATTGGCATGGCCCCCTACTAAGCATTGTATGGGCGCCCCTATCGAGCACCGCATTACTGGGCAGAGGTTAGTGAGAAGATTTTGATTAGCCCAGGGTTAGTATAGGCAACCTCAGAGAAGATCAACATTATCAGGCGTCGACTTCTGGCAGCACAGTGCAGACAGAAGAGCTACGCCGATACGAGGCGGCAATAGTTAGAGTTTGAGGTCGGGGACCATGTGTTTCTTAAAGTTTCCCTGATGAAGGGAGTGCTTCGATTTACCAAGAAAGGGAAACTCACGTAGAGATTCATTGGCCCATTCTAGATACTAGATCGAGTGGGTGTGGTAGCGTACCGCCTTACCTTGCCCACACCACTCGTAGGTATGCATAACGTATTTCATGTGTCTATGTTGAAGAAATATGTTCCTGATCCTTCCCACATTATCAAGTGGGAGCAGGTACAATTGAGTGAGGATGCTACTTATGTACTACAACCGACACGTATCCTAGATAGGGAGGAGCAGGTGCTACACAGTAAAGTGATTCCACTTGTGAAGGTACTGTGGACACACCAAACTGAGGAAGAGGCTACTTGGAAAACAGAAGCCAAGGTTCATAAGAACTACCCTTAGATTCTTAAGGAGTAGAAAAGGTATTAATTTCAAGGATAAAATTTTTTCTTAATAGGGGTAGAATGTAACATCTCGTAAAAATTCGTACAAAGACCCGAGTACCACCTCAGGTAGGAATCACTAAGGACCAAATCCTTTAGGAATTAGACAACAATTAATTGAGTATTAAACTGATTTAGTCTGTGAATTAGCTTGAATAGCTTTCTATGCGATCTGTAAGACCCAAAACTAGTAGAATCGTTAACGCTACACTACCTGAAAACTTAGGATCCATCTTAAAACTCAGTTGCTCTCGGGAGCACATTGAAACTCCGTTTCAGACCTGGACCGCGTGTCAAAAGTTTGATTATTACGAAACTATACGGTTATGACCGCCTTACTAGGCTTAACAACTATCTCGAAAATCAAATCCAAATACCATCCGAAAATGCATAACTTAAGCCTGGAGCGAAGTGTGTGAGAAACACGAATACCTTTAGAAAATGAGCTCAAACTTAAGTGATTTGGGCCGTTCGCTTGCAGGCCAAATTTAAGGTTTTAGATCGTCAGATTCTGACCTAACTTCATCCTTGGATCAGGAAAAATTTTCAACACATGTCAGTATACTTGTGGCCCTCATCGAGTAATGGTGACCGTTGAACTGAAACTGGTCTTTTATGGTCGATCTATAAATCTGATAGACTAAAAACTTAACCTGGCATATATCCATCATCAGGGGATTTACTCTGGACCGTATGCAGAAAAGGAGCCTCTAAATCAGCTCCGTTGGATCAAAACACCCGCTCCTTGGCTATAACCTAAGTATACCATGGCACTGGGGTCATTTTCATCAGTTTCGGGCTTATATATGGACCTTAACCCACCATTCTCTTATTCCATACGAATTTCAAACCCTAAGAGAAAGAAGAGAGGAAAAAAAGAAGGAAAGAGAGAGAAAGTGAGAGAGGAAGTGGGAGATATTTGTTGGGATTCGATCCTGCCACTCTACATGCTGAATCAGTCTTCCCGTGTCACAATTCCGGTGATTCCGATTCCATTCTTGGGTAATAAATCTTAACCCTAATCTATTTTAGATATCTAAATAGGAAGATCGGTGAAATAGCTAACCTATTCCGTGATTCAGTAGTTGTTGTGCCGTAGACAAAGACTTAGTTTATAAACTCAGTTCGATACATGTCTATCGAGGAAAGGTGTGGATTATAAATGTTTAGGTTATGGTTTTCAAGGCTATCAATGTCAGTAATAATTTATGACTAACTTGATTGCTATCACATGTGTTTGGATATGACGTTTTCCATATATTACACATATATATATAAATCGTGTTGAATATAATGCCTTCTATGTGTTTATTGAAATGTCTGAAAGAATATGGAATTATGTTTTGTGCTTGCTATGAGTATTCATCATGTATATATAATTGTTGTATGTGTGAGAACTCCTTATGAAAGGATCTGCCCTAATATAGGTTATAACTAAATTATAACATATAAGTTGAAATGTGTAGTCTAAGTATTTGATAAAATGTTTGAATGAGTACTTGTTTGATGAAATTCCTTTAATGGAGGTGTTAAGAAAATATTTTCAATCACCTTAGCCATATATATGAATTCCTTTATGTAACCTATCCTACGACTATGTGATTTATGGATGGAATGCCTATGTATGATAACATGTGTATTACGTGTTTGTTGAAATGCTTAAATGAGATTGAGACTGAAATTGGTTGTCACATGATGTCCTTGACTATCACATGTGAACGCTATTTTTTGGAGTGTGATTGGGGCTACGATATAGTCTAGGCAATTGGCAAGGTTTACAATCGGTGGCTGAACGGTTTTAGCCTTGTTGGACATGTTTGATGAATCTGAGTTGTATGGTTACTATCGGCAGTGGTTAGGCCACACGGAGTGCGTATGCGCTCCATGTCAATTAGATTAGCGTGTGCTCTTACCAATCGAGCTTGTCAAGTAACCCGATTGGCCTAAATGTTTGTTTACCATGTATGGACGCAAACTGCTTAAACCAAGATACCACTTACCAATGAAAACCCATTTAACCTTGGTACTATGATCTGCTAAGACTCATGAGCTAGGCATGGTGATATGGGATACCATGGTCTAGTTGTCGGTCTACGCTGGGCCTGCGCCGAGGTGATGAGCCTTTCTGTAGTAAACTAGAGTATAAACCAGGCCTGCACTGAGGTGACAAGCCTCTCCACAGTGACCTGAAACTATCTATCATATGTGACTAAATAGGATTAACGACCCTAGATGGATCATTGTTTAGGAAAATGATAAAAAGGGAGGTACCTTAGCTTCCCGAATATGCTTTTTGAATAAACCTAATTAAGAATTGGGCTAACAAGATCATACATGCATTACATGTACTTTGGCGAGGAAGTGCACGTGTCCGGAGTGGTGCATGCCACGATCGTGAGATGATGTTGCTGAGGGAGTGTAGGCGAGCGTATACATCATTATTGCATACCATTCCTGCATTTACAAGAGCACATAGGATATGATTTTTATACTGTTTTATCATTACTACTTGATTAAGTTAATAACATGTTAACCTTTTCCTTATAGCTCCACTAAGTTGATCACTCACTCCCACTTTGGGACAGTATTTTAAAACACCAACTAGTCCCTGTTGTAGTTACAAATGATGACGAGGCCATCGTGGCAGAGCTTGACTTCTACGATGATGAGGAGGAGTTCTCCTAAATGCAGCTACTATCAGGCAGGTCTATGTAGACCATGTTCTGATCAACGGGGTTACTGGGATGCTAACTAGATTCCATTACATTTATTATTTTGTATGTTGGAACACACATGTATATTCATTTTGTCCATTTTAGGAGTATACATGTATATATTTATCCTGGTAACATGTTCACACTCTAGAGACCTACAATAGTTTATATGTTTTATATATCTATCACAGTCTTCTGTTTACTTAAATTTAATTATCTCTTGAGTATGATTTGTTGATTTGGTATAATCCCACTCATGTTTAATTCACTAATACAGACAACATTTAATCATCATTATCTATGTTGCATAAGTTATGTGTCGAAACTTGGGAGTTGAGCTTTGCTCAACCCTTGATTTTTGGAGTGTTACACCGGGCCTAGCCGCCCAACCCATTCGAGGAAGAAGATGGGTGCCAAAGCAAGCATGAGCATCGAGGTAGAAAGAAGATCAAAACGTGATCTTGACTCGCAGATCCCTATCGAGAGATCACTATCGGCAAGCATCGAATTAGGTAGGTTCCGTAACCGAAGAGTTCTATTCGAGGCTTATGTGGATGAAAGGCTTTTCGGGTTGTACCCAATGATGGACATGCTCCTGAAAAATCGGTGAGGTCCCATATTTGAGAGAAATACCCATGCAAGTAAAGGAGCAGTGCATACCTTCTATGCTCATATACGGGACCCACTACTGGAGCCGCTGCAGTTTACTATCCCTTTGGGAAGAGAGGAAGCCATAGTCAATGTTGACATGTGATGTTTTAATTAAACCAATTTGATTTAAATAATTTTTACTCGCAAGTATACGAATCAGATGTAAATATGGTACTTATTACGAGATCATTCTCATGAGGACTGGTTGTCACAATTTGAAATTTAAGACTCTTCTTAACTAATCCAACAAAAAGTTTAGGTAATGATTAAGAAAAGTTAAACAAAAATCAATGAAAAAGTAACTGAGAGTAGTGAGTAAAATCCAATCGATGAGAAGAATAGGACTTTTGAATCCACCCCTAATTATCCTAACCCTTGTTTTGCCTGTTGGTTCACCCTAATTCAGGTTGATATAAATTTAATAAACAAAGCACATCATATGTCCTTGGTCGGAGACACAGAATGTATAATCCTTTAAAGCATATGGATCACATCTTTCCATCCATGGTCAGGCATGGAGAGATGTAAATCCTGTTTCTTCCTCTATAGGAGACCTGTTCATGGTCAGACACAAGCACCTAGAATAATATTCCAAACAACATCCATATCTAGACTTTGGTCGAGCTCATAGAATGGAGAAGTACGGAAATCTCAGGAAAGCACACTAGAAAAAGAAACAAATCAATCCAATTAAAATAAATTCAACATAAACAAGAGTCAATCAAATTAGGGGCTTCATCTCAGCCCTAGCTAAGAAGAATTAGCTATCCATAAAATTAATTAGAAAAAAAAAATATAAAATAAAAATATTAAAAACATCTCCCTTATCTCTCTTCTTCCTTCTTCTCTCTCTCCTCCTTGGCTCTGGATCTTCCTCCACAGGTCTGAATCCCTACTCCCCACGTCCAAAACCTCTTTATATAGCTGCTGGAGTGGTGAAAATCGAATTTGAATCGGATTTGGAAAGCTATGCATGCCCAACGAAAGCTTTTTCGCAGCCAAGTTCATGCCTCGAAACACGCTACTTTCCTCGCTCAAATTCCAAAGAAACACCGTCCCTTATGACTTTCTTGGGTCCTCTATATGATAGAAGGTTCAGATCTGCCATATGATCAAAGATGGTGAGCCAAAATCGCCTGGAAAAGTCAGTTTTCGCGTATGTGCGAAACGTTTCACACCATTTCACTGTTGTGATCGGTGGGCCCCAAAGAGGTACTTTTTGGAAAATCCACTCTGTCCATTACATTCAGAACAAAATTTCAGTAAAGAATGAGTGGTTTTGAATATCCATTGGCGCGACTCAGAGAAGAAATCATAAAAGGATCAGTTTTGAACGTTGTAGGGAAGCCCTTTTTTGGCCCCTATATCGTACACATGTGCTTACATGGGTCAAAAGTGTAAACATGGGTTTGTAGTGTTTGCAGCTCTCTACAAGGTGGACGGTGCGGATTTTCCGTACGGGGCATGTGTGGGGCCCACAGTCGACCACAAGAATGGACTTTTCGTCCCTTACACGGCTTGAAAACGGAAACTTCCATTTTTTGGAAGATGCTGCGGGTAGACGCTAGTCAGCGCTGCTGACCGATATGGTGCGGCTCGAGCACGTGTCTACACAATGTACACACGTTGTACATAAGGGCCCACTGTAATGTTTGTGAGAAATCTGCACCGTCCATCCTTTTTACCATATTTTTTCAATCATTAGTACCAAAATTGATGTATATCAAGATATCCAGCGGGCCCCACTTAATGAATTAATGGGCTGATCTGTCCGTTGGCCCACTTCTCGAAATCTTTAATGGCTGAAATTTAATATGTACGGTTAATTTATGGCCCACATCGTATGTATGAAGTTGCGTGTCAATCGGATGGTGGGAACCATGTGATCTTGCATTCTGAACCATTTTCGGACCTTTTTAAACGTGAACGACTTGATTTCCTCAGGTCCCTGGTGTGTAAATCAATTGATCTTAGTTCTCAGAACGTCAGATCCACGCTTTTAATATTCTTTTTCACTCAACGCTCCTGATTTCATCCTGTAACAAAAATAAAATTAAAATACGACATTAAACATTATCATATACATCAAATTAGGTATTTATCGGGGTCTGATATGCAATATTCTACCCTCATCATAACTCCCAACCAGCATTTTGCTAGTCCCGAGCAAAACATGCGAAAAAATAATTTCAGAAATAAGAGACAATTCCTGTAAACTCAAGTGACTTGTGAACAGATAGTTAAAATGTAAAAATTCTAAGATTCATGAATGGTATGTGGAATTTTCTCCAGGAATCAAGCTCATAGTGAACTACATGAACAAGTTCAAAACATTAATCCATTAATTAGAACATTCTAAACATTGAGTTCCACGAGTGTATAGTGTAATCTCGGCTCACAATTATTAAGAGATCTGATTGTCAATTTCATGATATCATTGGAATTCATGACAATCAAACCTGAAACCAACACTAGCATTACAGATTAACTTTTCATTCTGCCAGCCTTTGATTTTCTTGAACAGTAACGCCAAAGAGGGGAATCAAATCCTCACCCATAGGGAGCAAACCTATGGTGAAAACTTGTCACCTAACTTCTTTTCTAACTAGCAACCATGGGGGATCGAATCTACACCCATAGGGAGCAAACCTATGGTAAAGATTATGCGACTTACCCTTTTTATTCTTCTTTACTGCACATGAAATTTTATTTTGGCTGGTTCCTTTCATGCTTTGTGATTACCAAGTTAATCATTCAATATCGAATCGAAACCTTAATGTGTAAGCGAGATGTGATATGCAAAATCATGACTTAATCAATGTTTAAAGCTTCTAATCACGGGTTAACAATTCAAACTTAAATGTGAAATCTAACAGACAACTGAATCCAAGAGTCATAAATTACAAACATCACGTATCTTTTAATTTTAAAATCACAACTATTCTTCAAAGTCACTTCAAATTCATAAGAAATTTCAGAAAATTTCAAAAAAAAATAAAAAATAAAATAAAAAATAAAAAATTTTCACACTTTTTACTCAAGACCAAGAAAATACTGATTAGGTTACCTAATCTCCCACACCCAACCTAAAATCTACATTGTCCTCAATGTAAAAGAAATAAGCATGCAATGCACATAGGCCAATGAAAGTAAAAGAGGAGTGATGAAAAGAGTGTACCTGGAACAGAGAATCAAGAGGCTTTTCCAAAAATATCAATGTAAAATCGAGTCAGCACAAGAGAAAAATCAACAAAAGCAAAATAATAAAAAGAAAATCACAAAAAGAAAATCCTACCTATACCACTTTCGCAGGTGCTCTCGATTGCATTTAGCGTATACAACAAGCCTTTAAACTCTTAGGTTACCCCTAGTGGATGAGTTGTAGTCTCATGAGGGTTTGCAGTAATGTTACCCACAAACATTGAATCAACTAACTAGGAAAATGAAATAGAATGAAAAGCTGAGTTGCCTCCCAGGAGTGCTAAGTTTAACGTCTTCAGCCAGACAAAAATGGACCATAAATTAATCGATCTTCAAAACCTGGGTCCTCCAAATTAACTTCCTCAACATCTTGATTAACCAAATCCTCCAAATAAGGTTTCAGTCTTTAACCATTTACTTTGAAAATATTTCTGTCCTTGAGATTTTTAATCTCAACTGCTCCATGAGGAAATACTTTTACTACCTGATAAGGACCATACCATCGCGAACATAGTTTTTCAGGAAAGAGGCGTAACCTAAAATTATATAATAAGACTTTCTGACCCGGTTCAAATGTCTTGCGAAGAATTGATTGGTCATGAAAAAATTTCGTTCGTTCTTTATAAACTTTCGCATTCTCATATGCCTCATTTCGAATTTCTTCTAACTCATTGAGTTGAAGTTTACGGTGCGATCCAACCTTGTTCAAATCAATATTAAAGGTTTTGATGGCCCAATAAGCATGATGTTCTAATTCTACAGGTAAGTGACATGCTTTCCCAAAGATAAGCCTATAGGGAGACATTTCAATCGGGGTTTTGAATTTTGTACGATACGCCCAAAGAGCATCATTCAAACGTTGCGACCAATCCTTACGATCAGGGCAAACTGTTTTCTCTAAAATTTGTTTAATCTCCCGATTTGAAACTTTTACTTGACCACTTGTTTGTGGATGGTATGGAGTTACAACTTTATGGGTGATGGAATATTTCTTCATTAAAGATTCAAACGGTTTATTGTAAAAATGAGTACCACCATCACTTATGATTGCCTGAGGAGTACCAAAATGAGAAAAGATATTTTCTTTCAAGAAGCGGACCTCAACTTTGTGATCATTCGTTTTACATGGCACTACTTCCACCCACTTAGAGACATAATCGACGGCCACAAGAATATACATACAACCGAATGATGAGGGAAACGGACCCATGAAGTCAATACCCCAAACATCAAATATCTCAATAATGAGAATATTGGTAAGTGACATCATGTTCCTACGGGAAATATTACTCATACGTTGACATCGATCACATGTAGAACAAAAGGCATGTGTGTCTCGAAAAAGTGTAGGCCAATAAAATCCACTTTGTAAAACTTTTACAGCTGTTTTCTTTGAACCAAAATGACCACCACATGCATGGTCATGATAAAAGGAGATTATACTATGAAACTCACTTTCAGGTACACATCTCCTAATGACCTGGTCAGGACAGAGTTTGAATAGGTATGGATCATCCCAGAAGAAATGTTTAACCTCAACAAGAAATTTGGATTTATCCTGTTTAGTCCAATGAGAAGGAATCTGAATTGTAACAAGATAATTTACGATATCCGCATACCAAGGTAATTGAGAAATAGCTAAAAGTTGTTCATCAGGGAAAGACTCGTTCATTGGCACAAGATCCACTGTGGGCTCCAAGACAAGTCTAGACAAATGGTCGGCTACCACATTTTCGGAACCCTTTTTATTCCGAATTTTAATGTCAAATTCTTGTAGCAAGAGAATCCAACGAATCAATCGAGGTTTAGCATCTTTTTTAGAAAGAAGATATTTCAATGCTGCATGATCTGAAAACACTATAACTTTCGATCCAATGAGATATGACCTGAATTTGTCTAGAGCAAATACCACTGCCAACAACTCTTTTTTAGTGGTAGAGTAGTTCAGTTGAGCATCATTTAGAGTCCTACTAGCATAATAAATGACATGAGGTATTTTGCCCAATCGTTGCCCTAAGACGGCTCCAACAGCATAATCAGAAGCATCACACATAAGCTCAAAAGGTAAACTCCAATTAGGTGGTTGGATGATTGGAGCAGAAGTTAATAAAAGCTTTAACTTGTCAAAATCTTTCCGACAATCATCATCAAGGTCAAATGCAACATCCTTAGCTAATAAACTGCACAAGGGTCGAGAAATTTTGCTAAAATTCTTAATGAATCTCCTGTAGAATCCTGCATGCCCTAAAAATGATCTAATTTCCTTTACCATTCTAGGTGGAGGAAGACTAGAAATTAAATCAATCTTGGCTTTATCAACTTCAATGCCTTTACTTGAAATAACATGCCCGAGTACAATCCCTTTTTGAACCATAAAATGACACTTTTCCCAATTCAATACCAGGTTCGTTTCTTTACATCTTTCCAAAACTAGAGATAGATGGTATAAGCATTCATCAAAGGAAGAGCCAAAAATGGAAAAATCATCCATGAAAATCTCGAGGAAACGTTCAACCATGTCTGAAAAAATACTCATCATGCATCGTTGAAAAGTAGCAGGCACATTACATAGCCCAAATGGCATACGCTGATAGGCATATGTACCAAAAGGACATGTAAATGTGATTTTCTCTTGATCCTCGGGAGCAATGAGAATCTGATTGTACCCGGAATAACCTTCCAGGAAACAATAATAGCTATGCCCTGCCAATCTCTCTAGCATCTGATCTATGAAAGGAAGAGGAAAGTAATCCTTCCTTGTGACTAGGTTCAGTTTACAGTAATCAATACAAACTCGCCAACCCGTAGTCATGCGGGTTGGTACTAATTCATTATCATCATTTTTTATCACCGTAATCTCAGACTTTTTTGGAACAACTTGGACTGGGCTGACCCACGTGCTATCCGAAATAGGGTAAATGATACCAACATCTAACAATTTAAGCACCTCCGCCCGTACGACCTCTTTCATGTTAGGATTAAGCCTCCTTTGCATTTCACGTGACGTTTTTACATTTTTCTCAAGATGAATACGATGCATACACACAGTGGGGATTATTCCCTTTATGTCCGCTATTGTCCACCCAATAGCTGCCCTATGTTCTCTAAGAACATTAAGCAACTTGCCCTCTTGTTCCTTATCGAGGTTAGAAGCTATGATGACAGGTAGGGTCTCAGAAGGACCTAAAAATGCATACCTGAGAGTTTCAGGTAATTGTTTAAGGTTAAGTTCGGGTGGTTTCTCAACAGATGGGACCGGTTTAGACTCAGATGGTGGAAGCAGTTCCACTTTCGCTTTCCATTTTGTAGTATCCATTATAGAATTAGAGTCGAGCAATGCATTGACTTCTTCGATGAAAATTTCTATGTCAAAGTCTGTGCCAAAATGTGCTAGACAAGTCTCCAGTGCATCTTCGGAAGATTTAAAGAAAGAGTCATGCACTAGACTATCAATCATGTTCACCTCGAAAATATCATCCGAGTCTGCCGGTTGTTGTCTACCATTGAAAACATTAAGTTTAATCTTCATGTTACCAAAAGACAACTTCATGACTCAATTCCTGTAATTTATAATAGCATTGGATGTAGCTAAGAATGGACGTCCCAAGATAACCGGGATTTGACTCGTAGGATTCGGGACAGGATGAGTATCAAGAACGATGAAATCCACTGGAAAATAAAACTTATCAACCTGGATTAACACGTCCTCAATAATACCACGGGGCACCTTGACAGATCTATCAGCTAGTTGTAGTATTATTTTAGTTGATTTCAGTTCACCAAGTCCTAGCTCCTCATATACAGAATATGGCAACAGATTAACGCTCGCCCCTAAATCAAGCAATGCCTTCTCAACCTTATGATCTCCTATGACGCAAGAAATGGTAGGATCTCCTGGATCCCTAAATTTAGGAGGGGTGTTGTGTTGAATCATAGATCTGAGTTTCTCTGCAAGGAAGACCTTCTTATAAACATGCATCTTACGCTTCTGAGTGCATAAATCTTTAAGAAACTTAGCTTAAGTAGGGACTTGCTTGATAGCATCAAGCAATGGAATGTTAATTTGCACTTACTCAAACGTCTCCAATATCTCATTAAAGTTGTTTCCTTTCTTAACTGGTGTCAGACGTTGAGGAAAAGGTGCTTTAGGCACATAGGATAACACAGGAGTGGTTTCTGGAGGGTCAGAGTGCTTTTGGACTCTAGATGCAATAGTATGTCTCTCCGCTTCATTTTGCTCTTCCGGTTTGGAATTTGATTCTTCCCTAGGCATTTCTACTTTGTTCTCGATCTGTTTACCGGACCTAAGGGTAATGATAGATTTGGCTTGCTCATGATATTGTTCCTGGTTTGAATTAGAGCCAATCTCAAACTGTCCTTTCGGATTTGCCACAAGTTGGCTAGGGAACCTTCCCTTCTCTCTCTCACTCAATGTGGCAGCAAGTTGACCCAATTGAACTTCCAGCTTGGCAATAGATTGAGCATTCGCATATACGCTTTGCTGGTTAGCTAGTAAAGTTTGTTGGGTGTCTTTTTGAAATTGAAGAGAACTCTGGATAAAAAGATTGAGTGTATCCTCAAGAGATGGTTTTCTAGATTGTGCAGGAGCTTGTTGATATTGCGAAAACTATTGAGGTTGTTGACTACCAACTTGTGGGTAAGGTTGCATAGGAGGATTTCCAGATGGTCCTCCTTGTTGTGGTCCTTTTGCCCAAGAAATATTTGGATGTCTAGCCCACCCTGGGTTGTAGGTATTTGAGTAAGGATCATTCCCAGGTCTTCGAAAGGTGTTCATAGCATGTACTTGTTCGAAGAGAAATTTAGGAAATGCTGCACCAGATAGACATGACTGCGTAGGATGGCCAAGACTAGAACATATAGCACATGACTCGATTTGAGTTATTTGTGGAGGTCCATTATTCAACATTAGAGCATCGACTTTCTGTGTCAGGCTATCAAGTATGGTATAAATATTTGGCGTGACTCCTATCTCATATATACCACCCTTCTTTGACAGTTGGGGATTTCTTTCACCTCTATTTGAGTAGTCCCATTGTTGAAAATTTTCGCACAAGGTTTCAAAGAAATTCCATGCTTCGACATCACTTTTGGTCATGAATGACCCTTCACTGGTGGCATCAACCATGCGACGGTTTTGAGGTGTTAAACCGTCATAGAAGTATTGAACTTGTTGCCACTTCTCAAAGCCATGGTGTGGACATTTAAGGAGCAAGTCCTTCCATCTTTCCCAACATCCATGAAAGTGTTCTCCCTCTTTTTGCGTGAAATTAGTAATTTCTCTACGGAGAGCATTCGTTTTGTGAACAGGGAAGAATTTGTTTAAGAACTTCTTAAACAGTTGATCCCATGTAGTGATCGTCCCAACTCCTAGAGAATTCAACCATGCTTTTTCCTTATCCTTCAAAGAAAAAGGAAAAAGGCGCAAACGGATCGAATTATCTGAGAAGTTTTGAAACCTAAAGGTCGAGCAAATGTCTAGAAATTCTTTTATATGATGATATGGATCCTCTTTGTCTAAACCATAGAAAGATGGTAACAACTGTATGACCCCTGGTTTAAGTTCAAAGTGTGATGCCGTGGTGGCTGAAAACACTATGCATGAAGGCGCATTAAATTGGATAGGAGCTGAATAATCTTTAAGCACTTTAATTACATTCTCGTCCGTCATTTCGAATAGGATATTTCTAGATCTTTTACGAAAGGTTCTTTCTATTTCAGGATCAAAGGGTGCTAGTTCTATGTTCAAAGATCTACGCCCTAGCATAAACTGAATAACTGAAATGTAGGAAAGAAAACTAAACTAAACTAAGATGCAACCTAAGAGAAATAAGACTAGAACTAAAAATTATGAATTCCTAAAAACAAGAGAAAGCTATGTAAACAAGAATTAGAAGAAAGAAGTCGGAAAAGAAGATGATGGATGTCTAAAGATTTGGTAGCTTCTCCTTTTGAAGACAATCTTATTTAACAGCTTCCTTCTTCAATTCGTGTAAAAATAAAAATAAAAACAAAAGCAATTTCCTAAAATAATGCTAGAAAGAAAAAAAATCTTAAGCAACGGTTAGTTTCTAAAAAGGAAAAAATTTTTAAAACTAGAAAATAGAAAGTTAATTGAAAGAAGAATCTAAATCTAAAATTAAAAATTAAAAAATTTCTAAGAAGAAAGCCTAGAATTAGAAAATTTCTAAAAAATAGAAATTAGAAAAAGTAGAGAATTTTAGAAAGGGATTACCAAAATTAGAAGTTCAAGTTAAGACCCTATAAAATAGGAAAGATGTTAGTTTCTAAAATAAAATAAAATAACTTTAACCTATAGTTAGTAAAAGCCTAAGGCTATGAATTATGATAAGAGAATCTTAAATCCAATTTGGACCGAAATAGTCCCCGGCAACGGCGCCAAAAACTTGATGTTTTAATTAAACCAATTTGATTTAAATGATTTTTACTCGTAAGTATACGAATCAGATGTAAATATGATACGTATTACGAGATCATTTCCACGAGGACTAGTTGTCACAATTTGAAATTTAAGACTCTTCTTAACTAATCCAACAAAAATTTTAGGTAATGATTAAGAAAAGTTAAACAAAAATCAATGAAAAAGTAACTGAGAGTAGTGAGTAAAATCCAATCGATGAGAAGACTAGGACTTTCGAATCCACCCCTAATTATCCTAACCCTTGTTTTGCCTGTTGGTTCACCCTAATTCAGGTTGATATAAATTTAATAAACAAAGCACATCATATGTCCTTGGTCGGACACACAGAATGTATAATCCTTTAAAGCATATGGATCACATCTTTCCATCCATGGTCAGGCATGGAGAGATGTAAATCCTGTTTCTTCCTCTATAGGAGACCTGTTCATGGTCAGACACAAGCACCTAGAATAATATTCCAAACAACATCCATATCTAGACTTTGGTCGAGCTCATAAAATGGAGAAGTACGGAAATCTCAGGAAAGCACACTAGAAAAAGAAACAAATCAATCCAATTAAAATAAATTCAACATAAACAAGATTCAATCAAATTAGGGGCTTCATCTCAGCCCTAGCTAAGAAGAATTAGCTATCCATAAAAATAATTAGAAAAAAGAAGATATAAAATAAAAACATTAAAAACATCTCCCTTATCTCTCTTCTTCCTTCTTCTCTCTCTCCTCCTTGGCTCTGGATCTTCCTCCACAGGTCTGAATCCCTGCTTCCCAGGTCCAAAACCTCCTTATATAGCTGCTGGAGGGGTGAAAATCGAATTTGAATCGGATTTGGAAAGCTATGCATGCCCAACGAAAGCTTTTTCGCAGCCAAGTTCGTGCCTTGAAACACGCTACTTTTCTTGCTCAAATTTCAAAGAAACACCGTCCCTTATGACTTTCTTGGGTCCTCTATATGATAGAAGGTTCAGATCTGCCATATGATCAAAGATGGTGAGCCAAAATCGTCTGGAAAAGTCAGTTTTCGCGGATGTGCGAAACCTTTCGCACCATTTCGCTGTTGTGATCGGTGGGCCCCAAAGAGGTACTTTTAGGAAAATTCACTCCGTCTATTGCATTCAGAATGAAATTTCAATAAAGAATGAGTGGTTTTGAACATCCATTGGCGCGACTCCGAGAAGAAATCACATAAGGATCAGTTTTGAACGTTGCAGGGCAGCCCTTTTGTGGCCCCTATATCGTACACGTGTGCTTACATGGGTCAAAAGTGTAATCATGGGTTTGTAGTGTTTGCAGCTCTCTACAAGGTGGACAGTGCGGATTTTCCGTACGGGGCATGTGTGGGGCCCACAGTTGACCACAAGAATGGACTTTCCATCCCTTACGCAGTTTGAAAACGGAAACTTCCATTTTTTGGAAGATGCTGCGGGTGGGCGCTGGTCAGCGCTGCTGACCGATATGGTGCGGCTCGAGCACGTGTGTACACCATGTACACACGTTGTACATAAGGGCCCACCGTAATGTTTGTGAGAAATTTGCACTGTCCATCCTTTTTACCATATTTTTTCAACCATCAGTACCAAAATTGATGTATATCCAGATATCCAGTGGGCCTCACTTAATGAATTAATGGGTTGATCTGTCCGTTGGCCCACTTTCCGAGATCTTTAATGGCTGAAATTTAATATGTACGGTTAATTTATGGCCCACATCGTATGTATGAAGTTGCGTGTCAATCGGATGACAAGAACCATGTGATCTTGCATTCTGGACCATTTTCGGGCCTTTTTAACCGTGAACGACTTTATTTCCTCAGGTCCCTGGCGTGTAAATCCATTGATCTTAGTTCTTTCGAGTGCGTCCCTTGCTTTGGTTACTTCGGAACGTCAGATCCACGCTTTTAATATCCTTTTTCAGTCAACGCTCCTGATTTCATCCTGTAACAAAAATACAATTAAAATACGACATTAAACATTATCATATACGTCATATTAGGTATTTATCGGGGTCTGATATGCAATATTCTACCCTCATCAACATGATAGCTCGTATCATGGGTATGGAGCGTGGACTTGTACATGTTAGCGAGGCAAACCTCGCTAGTGAGTGAGAAAGGAATCACCACACCCATTTCCTCTGCGGCTAGCTTGAGCGGTGGGGGTGAGGAAATAGCCTTGCATCGACCAAATTGACAAATGATTTCCACCCGCTCCACCACAAACTCACATATAATGTAAACCCCAGGTGGAGTAACAACACGGAATGTACTCGGCTTATAGTGAATTTCTTATACAGAGCTGGTCAGGGAGACAAGCTATGTCTGGCTACATTTGTACTGTCTCAGATTGTAGGTACTGCATGATCTATACGGGGAGATGCCTCACTTCCCTTCGGCCAACTTATTTGTAAAATTTCCCACCACTTCAGTTTCAGACTCCATATGATGATGTTGCCCCGATTCATATCATCAATGACACTACGCTCAACAATATGGGCATAGGCCCCAGGCAGCGACAAGCAAGGCTTTACGAGTATGGGGATGAGATAGAGGAAGAGGAAGAAAGTAGTGAAGAAGAGGAGGAAGATGAAATAGAGGAAGGAAGTGAGAAGGAAGGAAGTGTGGGGGAAAGTAGTGAGGAAGAGGGAAGTGATGAGGAAGTGCAGGAAGAGGAGGAAGAGGAGGCCCCCTATTGCTACACATGACGACCTCCATGATCGGGCTACCTTAGAAGCCCTCATTTCTCAGATTGAAGAGAACCAAGCCACCCTGAGACAAGAGGTCAAGGAGACCTAGGTCGAATTGAAGCAAAAGCTTGAAGAGAATCAGGCCTATATGAAACAGAAATTCAAGAGGATGTCTCGCACTCTAAAGGCTCTCCTATGTTGTATGCAGGATAAGGGTGCTCCTCCACCTTTGCCATAGTTAGAGGACTAGATATATGTTGCATTCGTCTTTTAGTTTACTTTGTTTCTTGCTTTCTATGTAATAGCCTTGGTAGGCTTAGTTATATGTTGGATTAGTCGGTGTGGAACTTCTACTAGATTAGCTCACATGCATCTTCTGTCGTGATTCATGTAATACTACATCTCATGTAATGTGATAATTTGCACTACACTGAGGCAGAACAGGTTAAGCTGGTCACATATATGTTCGAGAAGGAGGATAGTCTATGGTGGGACAGCATCCTACGAATAGTTCCTGTAGGACATGTGTGGACATGAGAGGCATTTTAGACTAGCTTCCATGGGAAGTATTTCTCCTTCACTTACTGTAATGAAATAGAGGGTGAGCTTCTTCACCTCCGAAAGGGAGGGATGACCGTGTCGGAATATGAGAATAAATTTACGGAGATAGCCAAATATGCTCCTTTGATCCTAGCAAATGAGTCAATGAAGATGTGATGTTTTTCAGATGGTTTGCGGCCCGATATCTGCATGGAGATGTATTGCGCTTGCATTCATAACTATACTGAGCTAGTGAACATGTCCCTGCGAGCTGAGAAGGATGGAGATAGACTAACTCGCACACATTTACCAGTGGGCCCGAGGCCTTGACTTGATTTATTGAATCAATCGTTCCTTGGCAAGAGGCTGCGTGTGGACTTGCCTCCTAGGCTTATGGTTCCATCGACCCAGCAGAGGTGATCAGATCTGTGGTGCACCTACTGTAAGAGGATGGGCCATACAGACACCTACTTCTTTAGTAAGATGAGGGATAATGATTTTATGCCAGTAACCACAAGTTATATTAGCTCTACCTCTATGATCGACAATACCAGCACAACCATTTTACCGACCATCTGTACCTCAAAATAGGCCACCTCAATGACCTATGACAACACGACCGAATCATCCTCAACAGGCACATCTACATGCACTAATAGCTGGTGCATCTGAGAAAGCAACTGTAGTGCCTTTAGCCTTTGAAATCACTGCCCACATTCAAGGTGCACCTATATTTCTATTGGTGGACACCAGGTGCACTATTTTGATAATATTGTGATCTACAGTCAAGTTCTTAGGGTTGAACACTACTCCTATGGTTGGGGTGAGAATTCTTACCGCTACATGAACTTTCTCCGACACTACTAAGTTTTGTAAAGATTGTTCGATAGACTTAGGGAGCAGAACAGTACACATTGACCAAATTGTCACTCCGCTGAATCATTATGATGTCATCCTCGGCATGGATTAGCTCACCAAAATGAAGGTAAAGATTGATTGTAATACCAGATTGGTGATAACACATGCACTTGTGTAACACCCTGAAAATCGGGGGTCGTGTATAAACTCAACTCCCGAGTTCCAGACCGTCACTTATGCAACAAAAATGATTATGATTCAATGTTATCTGATTTAAAGCATTCACATGAGTAAAAGTATACCAAAACTGCAATTCATACTTCAGATCCAGTGATAAAAGCAAGCGGAAGACTAAACAATATATATATCACTGTATGGAAAAACAAAGTAAATCTCATCTGTCTCCAAAGTATGAATACATCACTGAGTCTCATATACATATACATGAACAAAAGTAAATGTCCAAAATGGTCCCACTGAAGTCCCATCGATCCAGGTCGCCTACGCAAAGCCATCGTGATACTGCATGTACGAGAACTCGTCCTGGTCCTCGTCGAAGTCTGGCTCTGCCTCCTGGATCTCAGCCTCACCTGCATCTACAACAGGGTCTGGTGGGTGTTGCAAACACCATCCCGTAACGTGGGAGTGAGTGATCAACTCAGTGGAATCATAGAGCAAAGATTAGCATGTTCGCAATTCAATCATGCGATAATAGTAAAGCAGTAAATCAGACAATCCTAATACTGTTGTTAATGCAAGATGACATGACGTGATGTATGCCCTCACTGACGATCTCCCTCATACGGCAACATCTTACGACCGCGGCATGCCACACTCCCTAGAGTGCTCCACATCTTCCAGGCACATGCAATGCTATGGTGATATGATTTCCAGGTTGTTATTAGTCCATTCAAACAGCAGGATTGGGAAACTAAGGTACTTCCCTTGTATCAATCCAAACACAGATCCTGTCTAGGGTCGTCACTCCTAGTAATCTCATATGATGTATATTTCGTAGGTCACTGTAAGGGCTGCTAGGGCTGTTGCTCGCACTCGTTGCACCGCTCCCCCATCACCTTATCAATACAGGCCTACCGTACTCTACTGCAACGGAAGGGTCGTCGCCTCCCGTGGACTCAGAATATGTTCGCGGTCACTATAAAGGACTCGTCGCCTGATCAGTGTAGGCCGACAGCTAGAATATAGTGTCCCATGCCACCATAATCTGCTCACGAGTGTAGGTGCTCACTGGTCACTATGGGGAGGTTTGTGGCCCCAGCGTAGGCCGACAGCTCGACCACGGTGTCCCATACCACCATGCCCGGCTCATGAATCGTTGTGGATCAAGGTACCATGGTTAACAGGGTTTACAATGGTAAGTTCAGTACCCTAGGTTCAAGCAGTTATGACTCATACAAGGTGAACATACATCGTCCAGTCGGGTTGCTTGACGGGCTCGACTAGCGCGATCGCATCTCAAGTCGAACGACATGAAGTGCGTAAAACACTTCGCATGGCCTAACCACTGCCGCCAACTCCAAACACGAATCGCGTTCATCGACGCGTCGTTCGTGGCTATGACCAGTCAGCCACGAATTCGCTCGGTTACCGACTGCCTGGACTAAGTCTAGTCCCAAACACTTATGGAATCACATCAGCAATTTATGTAAGAGTATTGGAATTGAAATACAATCATGTGAGCATGTTAACACATGTTATATCATTCAACTTAAGCAAATCTTCAAACACATATATTCCATGCATGTAATAAAATCGTGCATATAGTCAACATGTGGGAAATCATTTAGGTCAGCATATTAATTGAGAAATCTATCTCAAACTAATTCATAACATCATTTAGTTCAATACATACTAATACAAGCATTTATACAAACACATACACTACACACTTAAGTCTACATATAGTATGTCGACCCAAAGTGCGCAATATGGCGAATCTCTTCGCCAAACTAATTATGCACGTATTCCTAACTTCCTAATGTGACAACAAACCATGTCAATCACATCAGCAAAATATGAATGTAAACAGTACTTCCTACAAATGACTAAAATGCCCTAAATCTCATATTCTTCGTTAATTTACGAAATGGGAAACGGAGAGCATATTGTACATGTCAAACGGCGATGCCGTCAATAATCTACTATAAAACAACATTGAAAGCATTGGGAACCGTCAATCAAAGCATCTAAAATCCTCACCTTATGTTGTAACACCCTGAAATTCGGGGGTCGTGTATAAACTCAACTCCCGAGTTCCAGACCGTCACTTATGCAACAAAAATGGTTATGATTCGATGTTGTCTGATTTAAAGCATTCACATGAGTAAAAGTATACCAAAACTGCAATTCATACTTCAGATCCAGTGATAAAAGCAAGCGGAAGACTAAACAAGATATATATCACTGTATGGAAAAACAACGTAATCTCAACTGTCTCCAAAGTATGACTACATCTCTGAGTCTCATATACATGTACATAACAAAAGAATAATGTTCAAAAAGAAAAGTCCCACTGATGTCCCCTCGATCCAGGTCGCCTACGGGAAGCCGTCATGATACTGCATATACGAGAACTCATCCTGGTCCTCGTCATCATCTAGCTCCACCTCCTGGATCTCATCGTCACCTGCAACTACAACAGGGTCTGGTGGGTGTTGCAAACACCATCCCGTAACGTGGGAATGAGTGATCAACTCAGTGGAATCATAGAGCAAAGATTAGCATGTTCACAATTCAGTCACGCGATAATAGTAAAGCAGTAAATCAGACAAGTCCTAATACTGTTGTTAATGCAAGATGATATGACGTGATGTATGCCCTCACCGACGATCACCCTCATACGGCAACATCTTACGACCGCGGCATGCCACACTCCCTAGAGTGCTCCACATCTTCCAGGCACATGCAATGCTATGGTGGTATGATTACCAAGTTGTTATTAGTCCATTCAAACAGCAGGATTGGGAAACTAAGGTACCTCCCTTGTATCAATCCCAACACGGATCCTGTCTAGGGTCGTCACTCCTAGTAATCTCATACGATGTACATTTCGTAGGTCACTGCAAGGGCTGCCAGGGCTGTTGCTCGCACTCGTTGCACCGCTCCCCCATCACCTTATCAATACAGGCCTACTGTACTCTACTGCACGGAAGGGTCGTCGCCTCCCGAGAACTCAGAATACGCTCGCGGTCACTACAAAGGGCTCGTCGCCTGATCAGTGTAGGCCGACAGCTAGAATATAGTGTCCCATACCACCATAATCTGCTCACGAGTCAAGGTGCTCACTGGTCACTACGGGGAGGTTTGTGGCCCCAGCGTAGGCCGACAGCTCGACCACGGTGTCCCATACCACCATGCCCGGCTCATGAGTCTTCGTGGATCAAGGTACCACGGTTAATAGGGTTTACAATGGTAAGTTCAGTACCCTAGGTTCAAGCAGTTATGATTCATACAAGGTGAACAAACATCGGCCAGTCGGGTTACTTGACGGGCTCGACTAGCGCGATCGCATCTCGAATTGAACGACATGAAGTGCGTAAAACACTTCGCGTGGCCTAACCACTGCCGCCAACTCTCAACACGAATCACATTCATCGACGCGTCGTTCGTGGCTATGACCAGTCAGCCACGAATTCGCTCGGTTACCGACTGCCTGGACTAAGTCAAGTCCCACACATCTATGGAATTACATTAACACTATAAGAAGGTATTGGAATTGAAGTACATCATGTGAGCATGTTAGCACATGTTATAGCATTCAACTTAAGCAAATCTTCAAGGCATACTTCCCATACATATTCAACTTAAGCAAATCCTCAAGCACATATATTCCATGCATGTAATGAAATCATGCATTTTGTCAACATGTAGAAAATCATTTAGGTCAGCATAATAATTGAAAAATAAATCACAAACTATCAAATAACATCATTTAATACAATACATACTAATACAAGCATTTATACAAACACATACACAACACACTTAAGTCTACATATAGTATGTCGACCCAAAGTGTGCAACTAGGCGAATCTCTTCGCCAAACTAATTATGCACGCATTCCTAACTTCCTAATGCGACAACAAACCATGTCAATCACATCAGCAAAATATGAATGTAAACAGTACTTCCTACAAATGACTAAAATGCCCTAAATCTCATATTCTTCGTTAGCTTACGAAACGGGAAACGGAGAGCATTTTGTACATGTCAAACGGCGATGCCGTCAAGAATCTACTATTAAACGACATTGAAAGCATTGGGAACCGTCAATCAAAGCGTCTAAAATCCTCACCTAGTGTCTTGTAGACTCGGGAATTGAAGCGGAGTGTATATGGTTCGTCTACGGCGAGTAAGGAGCCTAATACATAAGATCCATAAGCTACATCGCTATGGAAACAAGAAAAACTCAAATCACCAACTATTTAGGGTTTTTACTTACCTAGGATTGCGGTGGAATCACCGGGAAAGCGGTAGAGGAGTGTTGCTTAAGCACGTGCAACACGTAGCACAGGTGGCGGGAAGAACTCTCCCACTCTCTCACAATCTCTCACTCTTTTTCTCTCTCCCAAGCTAGGGCTTCTCTCAAATTCGGATGGGAGAGAGGAGTGAGGGTTTCAGCCCCTTTTATAGCCTAAAACATTCCCAAAATAGGCTTGGGAACAATGTTTACTTGGTGCCTAACCAAATCGGGGCCGTTTCGGTCCAAAAGGGCATTTCTGGAGGTCCCCAGGCCAAATGCGGTCGGACTTAAGCTCATGCATACTGGATCTAGCATACATCCAGTTTTCAGGCCGGTTGGGTTCCCAGATCGCACGTGGCGGCCCAGTTTCAGTTTAACGGTCACCGCACCAAGATCAGGCCTATAAGTCTCGTGATATATAATAGATATTTTTCCTGATCCAAGGGTGTAATTTGGCTGTATTCTGACGGTCAGAATGCTTAATACTGATGCGTCAAATTTGTGTGCCAGATTTGAATTTGAAATTCCAACTATGTCCCTATTCACACTCTCTTCGGTCCGGGCTCAATGAAATAGCCTGTGATAATCGGTTTGACTTGATTTTTGGAATGAGTGTCAAGCCCAGCTAGACGGTCCTAACGGTCTAAGATAGGAGGTATCGGACTTTCAACGTGCGGTCTAGATCCAATACAAAGATTCAAAGTGGTCCAGAGAACAAACCGGCTTAGAGTTTGATCCGAGGCTTTAGAGCATTATAGCACCCTTAGTTCCACTCGCTTCGGGCCTTGTAGAACGTATTTAAAGTGATCAGGGTCCATTTCCCAGCTATTCCAACGTTGCACTAGCTAACCTAGTCAAATTTTCCAAAGGAATGAATTCTACGCAATTTCGGGTCGAGTTGGTACTCGAGCCCAAGTATGGATTTTTCACGGGCGTTACAATCTACCCCCCTTAACAAATAATTTCGTCCTCGAAATTTTGTACCTTTTCGTACTCCTCGAGAAGCTGTGGGTAGTTCTTTCTCATCTCGGCTTCTGTCTCCCAAGTAGCCTCCTCCTCAGTATGATGCGTCCATAGTACCTTCACAAGGGGAATCACCTTGCTACGCAGTACCTGCTCCTTCCGGTCTAAGATGCGTGTCGGTCGCAGGATATAAGTAACATCCTCTCCTAACTGCACCTGCTCCCATCTGATGATATGAGAAGGATCAGCAACGTACTTCTTCAGCATAGAAACATGAAATACGTTGTGGACGCTCGCGAGGGGCGTGGGTAAAGCCAATCGGTAAGCCACTGCTCCCACACGATCGAGGATCTGAAATGGACCAATGTATCGCGGTGCCAGCTTCCCCTTCTTCCCGAACCGAAGGACTCCCTTCATAGGGGAAACTCGCAAAAACACATGATCCCCTACTGTGAACTCTAGTGGTCTCCGTCTCGTATCGGCGTAGCTCTTCTGTCTGCTCTGCGCTGTAAGAAGCCGACGTCGTATAATATCAATCTTCTCTGACGTCGCCTGCACCAACTCTGGGCCAATCAAGCTGCGCTCACCGACCTCTAACCAGCAATGCGGTGCGCGACAAGGTCGCCCATACAGCGCCTCATAAGGTGCCATGCCGATACTCGCCTGGAAGCTATTGTTGTACGCAAACTCCGCATATGCAAGACAGTCATCCCAACTGTCCTTGAAGTCCAATGCGCAAGCTCGCAACATGTCCTCCAGGATCTGGTTCACTCGCTCCGTCTGTCCGTCCGTCTGTGGGTGGAAGGCAGTACTGAACTTCAACTTCACACCCATGGCCTCCTGAATGCGAGTCCAGAAAATAGAAGTGAACCGCGTGTCTCTGTCCGACACGATCTCCAACGGAACTCCATGCAGACGCACGATCTCTCTAATATACAATCTAGCCAGCTCGTCTGCAGAGTTCGTAACTCTGATCGGTAGGAAGTGCGCCGACTTCGTCAATCGGTCGACGATCACCCAAATGGAATCATGCCCCTTCCTCGTCTTCGGCAACCCAGAAATGAAGTCCATGGAAATGAAATCCCACTTCCACTCTGCAATCGGCATAGGCTGCAAAAGTCCAGGTGGTCGGCGATGCTCTGCCTTCACCTGCTGACAAGTGAGACAACGGGACACGAACTCAGCAATGTGGGTCTTCATACCTTCCCACCAATACGTCCTCTTCACGTCACGATACATCTTCGTGCTGCCTGGATGCATCGCGAGTCTAGTAGAATGCGCAGCCTCGAGAATCTCTCGTCTCAAGTCAGGGACATCAGGAACGCATAGGCGGCCACGGTAACGTAAGCCCCCATCCATGCCAACTCGCCAGTCGGCGTCAGCATCATCACTGGCTTGCTCTCGAAGCTCAGTAAGATGCGCGTCGTCCCTCTGCGCCTTGATGACACGGTCGTCGATCGGGGATCGCACCTGAACATGTGCGATGAACTCAAATGGCTCCTCTACGGTGAGTTTCTGCTCAAAGTCTCGTAAAAACTCAACCATATCCCACTCGGCAACCATCAGCGGAGCCGCAAACTCTATCGCCTCCTTGCGGCTCAACGCATCAGCCACAAGGTTCGCCTTCCCAGGATGGTAAGAGACTTCAAACTTGAAGTCCTTCAGCGTCTCCATCCATCGCCGCTGCCTCATATTCAAGTCCCGCTGTGTGAATATGTACTTGAGGCTCTTGTGGTCGCAAAAGAGCTCGAACTCCTCTCCATAGAGGTAATGTCTCCAGAGTCTCAGTGCGAATATAACGGCTGCCAACTCCAGGTCGTGTGTAGGGTAATTCTCCTCGTGCTTCCTTAATTGTCTCGAGGCATACGAAATTACCCTGTCCCTCTGCATAAGGACACAACCCAAACCAACGCTAGACGCGTCAGTATATATAGTGTATTTAACCCCTTGCTCTGGCAATACTAGCACAGGGGCGGACGTAAGTCTGTCCTTCAGCTCCTGAAAAGCTGACTCCGCCTTATCATTCCAGGCGAACTTCACGTCCTTCCGTGTCAACTGAGATAAGGGTCTCGCGATCTTCGAGAAATCCTGAATGAAGCGCCGATAGTAGCCAGCGAGACCCAAGAAACTCCTCACCTCAGTGACAGAACCAGGCTGCTCCCAGTCCTGCACCGCAGCTACCTTAGACAGGTCAACTGCCATGCCATCCTTGGACACCACGTGTCCCAGAAACTTCACCTCCTGCTTCCAGAAGTCGCACTTCTTATACTGTGCGAACAACTGATGCTGTCTGAGCGTATCAAGGACCAAACGCAAGTGCTCCTCATGCTCCTCTCGACTCCTAGAGTATACTAAAATGTCGTCGATGAAGACAACGACGAATCGATAGAGGAAAGGCCGCAATACCCTGTTCATCAGATCCATGAACACGGCCGGTGCGTTCGTGAGACCGAACGACATCACAAGGAACTCGTAATGACCAAAACTGGTCCTGAACGCTGTCTTCTGCACGTCCTCATCTCTGACGCGCAGCTGATGATATCCTGACTGAAGATCAATCTTCGAGAAGTACTGCGCTCCTCTCAACTGATCAAACAAGTCGTCGATCCTGGGCAAAGGGTACTTGTTCTTCACTGTGAGTTGGTTCAACCTGCGATAATCAATACACAATCGCAGCGAACCATCCTTCTTCTTCACGAACAAGACCGGTGCTCCCCAAGGAGATACGCTAGGCCGTATAAGGCCAAGCTCTAGTAGACCATCAATCTGCCTCCTCAACTCCTCCATCTCACATGGTGCCATGCGATACGTCGGCAGTGAGACGGGTGTAGAACCAGGAATCAGATCGATAGTGAAATCGATCTCACGTCGGGGCGGCAAACCAGGGATCTTCCTGAACAGATCCCCGAACTCAGAAACAACTGGCATCTGCTCAAGTACCTGGGCACCAGCGTCGCGCAATAGAGTGGCGTAGCTAAGAATGCGGAAAGGAAGATTTACCCGCACTGAAAATGTGAAAGGCGTGCCCTCAGGCTCGTACACCGTCACCACACGAGCCTCGCAGTCAATCTCGGCTCTCGTTGCAGTCAACCAGTCCATGCCAAGAATGACGTCGAGATATACGAGCGAGGGATCGACGACCAGATTAAGAGTCATCGTCCTGCCTCCCAGATCAACTAAACAACCCTCACACATCTGGGTGACATCCGAATAATCTCCATGAGCTGCAAGGACTCGCACGCTATCCATAGTGATAGTCTGCAACCCAAGACGTCTGACTACGGCACGCGATATCAAGGAAATCGTGGAACCAGTGTCCACCATGACAAGAACGGGAGTACCTCCGATATGGCCCGTGACCTCGAAGGCTGAATGCTGGAAAGTCGGCGTCGTAGCTGCCTCAGCGGTCAGTGCATGAACTCGAGCTTGCTGTGGCCGGTTCGGCCGCTGTGTCAAGGGCCGTGGGGGCTGTCGAATCTGCGATACTGTGGGTCTGAAAGAGGACTGCGCAGGAGCTGACCGTATAGGCGGTGCTGATATCGCCTGTGGACGTACACGATCAATCTTCTGCGGCGGCGAGAACCCACTGTCCCGCATCCTCGAAAAGCAACTCGGCGCTAGGTGGCCCGTCCTCCCACAGTATGTGCATGATAGATCAGGGCGCCGAAACGGTCCCACTGGCGCCGTGGTCCTGGTAGGAGGATCAATGCGAGGCCTCTTGCCCGCGAAGGGCCTATCTGGCAACTCCGGTCGCGGCCTGGAAGTAGTCGGGCCTCGTGATCGCGCAAGTCGATCCACGTCCTGCTCTGCCCGCATGGACATGTGAACCAACTCCGCATAGGAGGAGAAACTGATACAGCACATCTTCGACCGAATATCCGGTCGCAAGCCCTCCAAAAAGCGCCGTATGCGCATCTGCTCATCAGCTAGAATCGTCGGGACGTACCTGCCCAACTCTGTGAACCGATGCTCATACTCGGTGACCGTCATCGCTGCCTGCCTGAGACGGAGAAACTCATTCTCCCTCTCGTGCCTGTAGGTCTGAGGATAATACTTCTCATGGAAGCGAAACTCGAATGCTGCCCATGTCCACACGAAGTCTGCGGTAACAGTCCGCAATACACTATCCCACCACATACTGGCCTCTCTCTCAAACTGGAAGGTAGCCAGCTCTACCTGCTCTGCCTCAGTACAGTGCAACATGCGCAGAATCTTCGACACTCGGTCGAGCCAAAACTCAGCCTCCTCGGGTCTGTGAGAACCCGTGAAAGTAGGAGGCCGCAAGCGCTGAAATCGCTCCAGAAGGCCCCGTGTGTCGGCAGGGTTCCCCGCAGGGAAAGCAGGCTGCGCGGGAAGTGCTATGCCCTCATCCTGGGCGTAAGTATAGGCATCCTCAGCTGGATGCGCAGGTGGTGTAGGCGGAGTAGGTGCAGTCGCACCCCCACCCTGGGCTAAAGTCCCGACTATGGTAGTCAATAGCTGCTGCTGCTGTAGCATCATAGCCATCATCTGCTCGAATCTATCAGGTGGTGGAGCAGGCTGTGGCGGATGAGGTGCGGAAGTAGATGCGCGCTGTGGCTCTCTAACTGATGGTGTAAATGGCGGTGGTCCATCTGTAGGACCAACAGCAGGCTGAGACGATCGAACAGTCTCAGGGATCGGGCCCACAGCAGGGTCCGGACGAGTGCCAGACTGAGAGGGAGTCTGATCCATCTGCTCAGACAACGAAAGCCGAACCGTGCTCCTCGTAGTGTTTACACACATAAAACAGAAAATGGCTAACTACTCATAACAACATCAAAGATCGCGTTGCTAGTCGGAGTCTGGCGACGGAGGAGGAGCACCCTTATCCTGTAAACAACACAGGATTGCCTTCAAGGTGCGAGTCACCTTGCCAAATTTCTTCTTCGTAACGGCCTTGGCATCAGCGACCTCTGCTCGAAGTTCTTGGACTTCCCTTCGCAAAGCGGTCTGACTCTCCTCCATCCGAGCAATGCGATCGTCAATAGTAGTCTGCGCAGAAGGAGGAGGGCTCTCATCAGTATCCTGAGCCTCCTCTTCTGCTTCTTCCTGAGTCTCTTCCTGAACCTCTGCACTAGGTTCTTCTTCGCTTTGATCTTCCTCTTCATCAAAGTCGTCCCCACTATCCCTTTCAAGTTGATTTTCACGATATTGCGACCCAATCTTCATCTTAACCATTGTCGACTCATCGATGGTGTGAATCGATACCGGCAATTCGGGTCCAAGTCTATAGGCAAACTCAAGCGCAATCTTGCAAATGAGTCGGCCAAAGGGAAGGGATTCAGATATTCTCCTCGACCTGGCTATGAGAACTATCTGCCGTAAGATGAAAGTGGCCATACATACGTTCTCTCCCTGGGCCACCAGAAATAAGAAATCGACCATAAGGCGTGTACATTCAATGCGGTTCGTCGACCTAGGATAAACATTGAACGTGCAGATATGATGCAGCAGACGCAAATCCTCAGACATGTACGTCGCCTTGAGGCTATTATTAGGCTGTCATGGAACCAACTTACCGCATAGAAACCTGGTGCGGCGATCTCGTTCACGTCTAGTCCTCAAATTCTTCTCACTTGGATGTACATCACCTAGAGGCACGTTGAGAAGTCGCGCAACCAACCGGACGTCGATCGTAGCCATCCGATCTCTACCAAAAGGGATTTTGAACTGCAAGGGCTCCAAGGTAGGACTCTGGATGCTAGCATAGAAGGCACGAACAGTGCTCACATTAGCACGAGCGCGAGCTTCAAAGATCGGTCCCCAGTGCGCAGCTTCAATGCGTTCGAACAACAGATACTCGCCGAACAATCGCCCATCTACGTCCGCCTCAAATAACACTCTACGATCAGTGTATTCACCATGAGGCATCTCTGATAGAATGGTTCGTCCAAGATGTGCATGGGGATCCAAATCCCGCTTTGTACGGCACTCCAGGACTGCAGCTGGACCTGCGGCGGCGCTTGAACTTGCGGCACCACCCCGCGGTCTTCTCAATCGAGCAGGGCGGCTTGGCCCAGCCTCGTCTGTTGCAGTTTTCCTCTTACCCATCAAAGACAGGATGGATGAGAGCGACAAAAGACCCAAAATAGCTTCCACGAAAGCCATGGAAAACGCCGAAAATGTGGAGAAATGGCTGCCCAATCTGACAAAAGGAAATCTAGGCGTCGTAGAGGGATGCTTCAAGCTTCCCAAGGCTGTAGTTTCAGGGAAAAATAAGAACAAAAAGATGGAATGGAGCTGCTCACGATTTCAGCACTATTTGGGGGATTTTGGAGCTCCAAATGGGAAAATCTTCAAGGAAAGGGGCTGCCAACACCCAATAATCGATGGGTGGTGGTCGGTTTTGGCCAAGGAAGGGATTAGGAGGGGTTTGGGTCGCCGGGGTTTGGAATGGAGCGCTGAAAATCAAATCTAGGGCATGCAAGGGGGCTGTTTGTGAAGGAGAGGGGTGTTTTAGGGGTTTTCGTGGGATGGGAGGTAGCTAGGAGTGATGGGGGAGGTATTTAAGTGGGTGCGCCCAAAGGGCAGCACCATCGGAGGTGGCCGGCCGGCGATGCATCGCCCGGCCGGCGATGGCATCGTCGGCCAACCTTCAGGTTGGCCAGCGGGACCCCATGGGTCTGGTCCCCCATAGTCCCAGGGCCCCAAAAAAGTTGGTCCCACCCCTTGGTTCATTATATTTTGGTCCCTATGAGCCCAAACATGTGTTCGGGGCTTTCCGGGTCCACATCGCAATCCCGAATACCAAACCATATGATGCAGCATATGAATTTGGGGTAGAAGGATCCAGTACATCTTTCTAGCTCCTTAGTTGCTAAAGAAAGTGAAGTTAGAATGGCCTTATGGACATTTTTCATGAAATTTTACTATTCACTGTAAAATTTGGTGAATGTACTAATTTGTGTTATTTTCACATTAGGTTTGATGCCTAACATGAAATGGATAAGAAAGAACTGAAGGTTGAAGTGTTTAGAGAAGGAATTTTGAGAATTTTTGGCAAAACGGGGTTTTTAAGCCCTGGCGATTGATTACTGGAGTCGTGGTCATTCCACGGCCCAAAGATTCACCTTTGCGGTTTAAAACCGCTCATAGGACGTCTCCACCCGACTCCCTACAGCTTAGAAGTGATTCGGGTCGCTTTACGCGACCCGAGATGCGTTACAGACTCGATCTTGCGATCGATCCTTATAGACTTCGCCTATCGGCGAATCTGTGATCCTAGGAGTGTTTCTAGACCCTTCTCGCACCCACCTAAGTCAAAGGAAGCGACAGCGTACGTCGCAAGACCATAACCCAGGCCCAGTATACTCTCATTCATGCTCTGATACCAACTTGTAACACCCTGAAATTCGGGGGTCGTGTATAAACTCAACTCCCGAGTTCCAGACCGTCACTTATGCAACAAAAATGGTTATGATTCGATGTTGTCTGATTTAAAGCATTCACATAAGTAAAAGTATACCAAAACTGCAATTCATACTTCAGATCCAGTGATAAAAGCAAGCGGAAGACTAAACAAGATATATATCACTGTATGGAAAAACAAAGTAATCTCAACTGTCTCCAAAGTATGACTACATCTCTGAGTCTCATATACATGTACATAACAAAAGAATAATGTTCAAAAAGAAAAGTCCCACTGATGTCCCCTCGATCCAGGTCGCCTACGGGAAGCCGTCATGATACTGCATATACGAGAACTCATCCTGGTCCTCGTCATCATCTAGCTCCACCTCCTGGATCTCATCGTCACCTGCAACTACAACAGGGTCTGGTGGGTGTTGCAAACACCATCCCGTAACGTGGGAATGAGTGATCAACTCAGTGGAATCATAGAGCAAAGATTAGCATGTTCACAATTCAGTCACGCGATAATAGTAAAGCAGTAAATCAGACAAGTCCTAATACTGTTTTTAATGCAAGATGATATGACGTGATGTATGCCCTCACCGACGATCACCCTCATACGGCAACATCTTACGACCGCGGCATGCCACACTCCCTAGAGTGCTCCACATCTTCCAGGCACATGCAATGCTATGGTGGTATGATTACCAAGTTGTTATTAGTCCATTCAAACAGCAGGATTGGGAAACTAAGGTACCTCCCTTGTATCAATCCCAACACGGATCCTGTCTAGGGTCGTCACTCCTAGTAATCTCATACGATGTACATTTCGTAGGTCACTGCAAGGGCTGCCAGGGCTGTTGCTCGCACTCGTTGCACCGCTCCCCCATCACCTTATCAATACAGGCCTACTGTACTCTACTGCACGGAAGGGTCGTTGCCTCCCGTGAACTCAGAATACGCTCGCGGTCACTACAAAGGGCTCGTCGCCTGATCAGTGTAGGCCGACAGCTAGAATATAGTGTCCCATACCACCATAATCTGCTCACGAGTCAAGGTGCTCACTGGTCACTACGGGGAGGTTTGTGGCCCCAGCGTAGGCCGACAGCTCGACCACGGTGTCCCATACCACCATGCCCGGCTCATGAGTCTTCGTGGATCAAGGTACCACGGTTAATAGGGTTTACAATGGTAAGTTCAGTACCCTAGGTTCAAGCAGTTATGATTCATACAAGGTGAACAAACATCGGCCAGTCGGGTTACTTGACGGGCTCGACTAGCGCGATCGCATCTCGAATTGAACGACATGAAGTGCGTAAAACACTTCGCGTGGCCTAACCACTGCCGCCAACTCTCAACACGAATCACATTCATCGACGCGTCGTTCGTGGCTATGACCAGTCAGCCACGAATTCGCTCGGTTACCGACTGCCTGGACTAAGTCAAGTCCCACACATCTATGGAATTACATTAACACTATAAGAAGGTATTGGAATTGAAGTACATCATGTGAGCATGTTAGCACATGTTATAGCATTCAACTTAAGCAAATCTTCAAGGCATACTTCCCATGCATATTCAACTTAAGCAAATCCTCAAGCACATATATTCCATGCATGTAATGAAATCATGCATTTTGTCAACATGTAGAAAATCATTTAGGTCAGCATAATAATTGAAAAATAAATCACAAACTATCAAATAACATCATTTAATACAATACATACTAATACAAGCATTTATACAAACACATACACAACACACTTAAGTCTACATATAGTATGTCGACCCAAAGTGTGCAACTAGGCGAATCTCTTCGCCAAACTAATTATGCACGCATTCCTAACTTCCTAATGCGACAACAAACCATGTCAATCACATCAGCAAAATATGAATGTAAACAGTACTTCCTACAAATGACTAAAATACCCTAAATCTCATATTCTTCGTTAGCTTACGAAACGGGAAACGGAGAGCATTTTGTACATGTCAAACGGCGATGCCGTCAAGAATCTACTATTAAACGACATTGAAAGCATTGGGAACCGTCAATCAAAGCGTCTAAAATCCTCACCTAGTGTCTTGTAGACTCAGGAATTGAAGCGGAGTGTATATGGTTCGTCTACGGCGAGTAAGGAGCCTAATACATAAGATCCATAAGCTACATCGCTATGGAAACAAGAAAAACTCAAATCACCAACTATTTAGGGTTTTTACTTACCTAGGATTGCGGTGGAATCGCCGGGAAAGCGGTAGAGGAGTGTTGCTTAAGCACGTGCAACACGTAGCACAAGTGGCGGGAAGAACTCTCCCACTCTCTCACAATCTCTCACTCTTTTTCTCTCTCCCAAGCTAGGGCTTCTCTCAAATTCAGATGGGAGAGAGGAGTGAGGGTTTCAACCCCTTTTATAGCCTAAAACATTCCCAAAATAGGCTTGGGAACAATGTTTACTTGGTGCCTAACCAAATCGGGGCCGTTTCGGTCCAAAAGGGCATTTCTGGAGGTCCCCAGGCCAAATGCGGTCGGACTTAAGCTCATGCATACTGGATCTAGCATACATCCAGTTTTCAGGCCGGTTGGGTTCCCAGATCGCACGTGGCGGCCCAGTTTCAGTTTAACGGTCACCGCACCAAGATCAGGCCTATAAGTCTCGTGATATATAATAGATATTTTTCCTAATCCAAGGGTGTAATTTGGCTGTATTCTGACGGTCAGAATGCTTAATACTGATGCGTCAAATTTGTGTGCCAGATTTGAATTTGAAATTCCAACTGTCCCTATTCACACTCTCTTCGGTCCGGGCTCAATGAAATAGCCTGTGATAATCGGTTTGACTTGATTTTTGGAATGAGTGTCAAGCCCAGCTAGACGGTCCTAACGGTCTAAGATAGGAGGTATCGGACTTTCAACGTGCGGTCTAGATCCAATACAAAGATTCAAAGTGGTCCAGAGAACAAACCGGCTTAGAGTTTGATCCGAGGCTTTAGAGCATTATAGCACCCTTAGTTCCACTCGCTTCGGGCCTTGTAGAACGTATTTAAAGTGATCAGGGTCCATTTCCCAGCTATTCCAACGTTGCACTAGCTAACCTAGTCAAATTTTCCAAAGGAATGAATTCTACGCAATTTCGGGTCGAGTTGGTACTCGAGCCCAAGTATGGATTTTTCACGGGCGTTACATATGTCTTGTAGACTCGTGAATTGAAACGGAGCGTATACGCTTCGTCTACGGCGAATAGGGAACCTAATACACGAGATCCATAAGCTACATCACTATGGAAACAAAGAAAACTCAAATCAGCAACTATTTAGGGTATTTGCTTACCTAGAATCACGGTGAAATCGCCGGGAAAGCGATAGAGGTGCGTTGCTTAAGCACATGCAACACGGAGCACAAGTAGCAGGAAGAACTCTCCCACTCTCTCTCACAATCTCTCACCTTTTTCTCTCTCCCAAGTTAGGGTTTCTCTCAAATTCGGATGGGAGAGAGGAGTGAGGGTTTCAACCCCTTTTATAGCTTAAAACATGCCCAAAATAGGCTTGGGAACAATGTTTACTTGGTGCCTAACCAAATCGGGGCCGTTTCGGTCCAAAAGAGCATTTCTGATGGTCCCCTGGCCAAATGCGGTCGGACTTAAGCTCATGCATACTAGATCTAGCACATATCTAGTTTTCGGACCGGTAAGGTTCCCAGATCGCACATGGCGGTCTAGTTTCAGTTTAACGGTCACCGCACTAAGATCAAGCCTATAAGTCTCGTGATATGTAATAAAATTTTTTCCTGATCCAAGGGTGTAATTTGGTTGAATTCTAACGGTCAGAACACTCAATACTGATGCGTCAATTTGTGTACCAGATTTGAATTTCAAATTCCAATTCTAACCCTATTCTCACTCTCTTCACTCCAGGCTCAATGAAATAGCCTCTGAATGTCAGTTGGACTTGATTTTTGAAACGATTGCCAAGCCCAGCTAAGTGGTCATAATGGTCTAAGATGGTAGGTATCTGACTTTCGACGCGCGGTCTAGATCTAATACAAGGTTTCAAGGAGGTCCCGAGAACAAACCGGTTTAGAGTTTGATCCGAGGCTTTAGAGCATTATAGCACCATTGGTTCCACTCGCTTTGAGCCTTGTAGAACGTATTTAAAGTGATCAGGGTCCATTTCCCAGCTATTCTAACGTTGCACTAGCTAACTTAGTCATATTTTTCTAAAGGAATAAATTCTACACAATTTCGGGTCGAGTTGGTACTCGAGCCCAAGTATGAATTTTTCACGGACGTTACAACCTGAGGGCACGACATTTGCTTTCCCATTGCAGGTCAGTTGGCCCTACCGTATAAGTTGTTATGCTTCCTTATTGGTGAATTTTGATGGTCCGACACTTGGGGACACCCCCATGGTCCAAAATTTTATAGATGTATTCAAGATGATACCTGGACTGCCTCCTCAGCACGAGATCAACTTTACTATCAACCGTGTGCCTGATGTGACACCCATTTCTTTACCGACGTATCGCATGCCTCTATGTGAAATGGAGGAATTAAGGAGACAGATTGATTATTTATTGGATTAAGGTTTCATACGGCCTAACATATCTCCTTGGGGAGCACCTATTTTGTTTATAAAGAAGAAGGACAGATCACTGCGATTGTGTATTGATTATCGCAGGTTGAACCAAGTGACAGTGAAGAACAAGTATCCTTTGCCCAGGATAGATGATCTGTTCGACCAGTTGAAAGGAGCACAGTATTTTTTAAAGATTGACTTACAGTCTGGATATCATCAATTACGCGTTAGGGATGAGGACGTGCAGAAAATAACATTTAGGACTAGTTTTGGGCATTATGAATTTCTCGTGATGTCTTGGACTTACGAACGCACCGACAGTGTTCATGAACCTCATGAACCAGGTGTTCCGACTGAATCTATATCGGTTCGTCATCTATTCTAGATGACATTTTGATATACTCTAAGAGCCAAAAGGATCACGAAGAGCACCTGTGAGCAGTCTTCGATACTCTTAGGAAGAATCAATTGTTTGCTCAATATTGAAAATGCGACTTCTGGAAGGAAGAAGTCAAGTTTCTGGGACGTGGTGTCCAAGGAAGGCATTGCCATGGACCTTGCCAAGGTGGCCGTGGTTCCAGACTGGGAGCAGCCTGGTTCAGTTATAGAAGTGAGGAGTTTCCTCGGACTTGCTGGGTACTATCGCCGCTTCATTAAAGACTTTTTCAAGATAGCCAGACCGTATTACAGCTCACTTGAAAAGATCTTAAGTTCACCTAGAACGAGAAAGTAAAAGCAACCTTTCAGGAATTAAAGGACAAGCTGATATTTGCACCCGTGCTAGTATTGATAGAGCAAGGGGTCAAGTACACTATCTACATTGATGCCTCTCCTATTATTTTGGGTGTGTGCTTATGCAGAAGGATAGGGTGATTGCCTATACCTCGCGATAGTTGAGGAAATATGAGGAAAACTATCCCACGGATGACCTAGAATTGGCAGTGGTCATTTTCACATTAAAGCTCTAGAGACATTACCTCTACGGAGAGGAGTTCGAGCTCTTTTGTGACCACAAGAGCCTCAAGTACATATTCATGCAGAGGGACCTGAATATAAGGCATCGACGATGGATGAAAACCTTGAAAGACTTCAAGTTTGAGGTTTCCTACCATCCTGGTAAGGCTAACCTTGTGGCTGATGCGTTGAGCCCTAAGAAGATAATAAAATTTGTAGCTCCGCTGATGATAGAAGAACGAAATATGGTAGAGTTTGTACGAGACTTCGAATAAAGGCTTACAGTAGAGGAGCCATTCGAGAGCATCTCACACATCCATGTGCAGTCGCTTATAGATGACTAAATCATTGCAGCACCGAAAGAATACGTATTGTTGGTGAAGATGAGAAGGCGAGCAAGTGATAGTGAAGACTCCGAATGGAGGGTTGGATTAGATGAAGGTTTGAGATATCGCAGCCGCCTATATGTCTGGAATCTCTATGACTTGAGAAGAGAGGTTCTGAAAGCCACACATAATTCAATATTGATAATGCATCCCGATAGTACAAAGATGTATCAAGATTTGAAGCGTTCATACTGGTGGGACAACATCAAGGCCAAGATAATAGATTTTGTTTCCCATTGTCTCACATGCCAGCAGGTCAAGGCCGAGCATCGTTGACCACCTGGTTTACTTCAGCCCATGCCCATAGCTGAATGGAAATGGGACTTCATATCTATAGATTTCATTTTCGGGTTACCGAAGACAAGGAAGGGACATGAATACATTTGGGTGTTTGTGGACCGATTGACGAAGTCGGATCAATTCCTCCCGATTAGAATTTCAAACTTAGCAGATGAATTAGCCAAGCTATACATCAAAGAGATCATACGTCTCCATGGAGTTCCTATGAAGATTATGATGGATTGAGACATGCGATTCATGTCCATTTTCTGGACTCAAATCCAGGAAGCAATGGGAGTAAAATTGAAGTTCAGTACCATGTTCCACTCACAGACAAATGGGCAGACGGAGTGGGTAAACCTGATATTAGAAGACATGTTGCAGGCATGTGTGCTTGATTTCAAGGACAGTTGGGATGACTGTCTTCCCTATGCTGAGTTCGCTTATAACAACAACTTTCAAGTGAGCATTGGCATGGCTCCCTATGAAGCATTATATGGGTGCCCATGTTGAGCACCCCATTGTTGGGCAGAAGTTGGCGAGATGAGCTTGATTGGCCCATATTTGGTCCAGGCGACCTCAGAGAAGATTGATATTATTAGACGCTGACTCCTTGTAGCACAGAGTAGACGGGAGTTACGCCAATACACAATGGTAGCAGTTGGAATTTGAGGTTGGGGACCATATATTTCTTAAGGTTTCCCCATGAAGGGAGTTTTTTGATTTAACAAGAAAGGGAAGAAGATTATGCAGAGGTCCATAGGCCCATTCCAGATTCTGGATCGAGTGGGTGCGGTAGCGTACCGTCTCTCCTTACCCACACCACTCGCCGGTGTGCACAACGTATTTGATGTATCGATACTGAAGAAATACATTCTTGATCCCACTCACATTATTAAGTGAGAGTAGGTGTAGCCAAGTGAGATGCTACATACGTACTTCGACCAACACGTATCCTGGATAGGAAGGAACGGGTATTGCGCAGCAAAGTTCTCCCTCTTGTGAAAGTATTGTGGACTCACCACACTGAGGAAGTGGTGACCTAGGAAATAGAAGCCAAAGTTCATAAGCACTACCCTCAGATCCTCGAGCAGTATGAAAAGGTACTAATTTTGGGGATGAAATTTTTCTTTAAGGGGGTAGATTGTAACGTCTCAGAAAAATTTGCACAAAGACCCGAGTACCACTGTAACATCCCGAAAATCGGGGGTCGAGTAAGAACTCCACTCCTGAGTTCCAGAACATCACTTATGCAACATAAATGTGTATGATTGAATGTTGTCTGTGTTAATGTATTAAACATGAGTGAGATTAAATCAGAACAGCATATCATACTCTAGAGACAGTTAAATTTACAAGCGGAAGACTGTGATAGTATGCATAACATATATAAACTGTTGTATGTCTCCAGAGTGTGAACATGTTACCAGGTTATATACATACATGTATGCTTCAAAAGTAAACAAAAAGAATATACATGAGTGTTCTAAAAATATAAAATGACAAGTGTCAAGGTATCTAATCAACCTCCCTGTAATCCCATCAATCAGAACACGCAAAAAGGAGGGATCCTCCTCCTCCTCATCAAGTCCAGCTCTGCTTCTCAAGCAGCGCCATCATCTGCAACCAAAATAGGGACTGGTGGGTGTCTGAAAACACCATCCCGTAACGTGGGAGTGAGTAGCTAACGCAGTGGAATAATAGAGCAAAGATTAGCATGTTCTCAAATCAATCATGCGATAATAGTAAAGCAGTAAATCAAACATTCCTATTACTGTTGTTAATGCAATATGACATGACATGATGGATGCCCTCACCGACATTCTCCCTCATACGGCACCATCTACGTTCGCGGCATGCTTGCATACTGCTCAGTGCTCCACATCTTCCAGGCACATGCAATGTGATGGTGATATGATTACCGAGTTATTATTAGTCCATTCATACAGCAGGATTGGGAAACTAAGGTACTTCCCTTATATCAATCTCAACACAGATCCTGTCTAGGGTCGTCACTCCTAGTAATCTCATGCAATATATATTTTATATGTCGCTGCAAGGGCTGCCAGGGCTGTTCCTCGCACTCGTTGCACCGCTCCCCCATCACTTTATTAATACAGGCCTACTTGTACTTTTGTCACTACGGAAGGGTCATCGCCTCCCATAGACTCAGAATACGCTCGAGGTCACTACAAAGGGCTGTTAGGGCTGTTTCTCGCACTCGTTACACCGCTCCCCCATCACCTTTTCAATGTAGGCCGACAACAAGAATATAGTGTCTCATACCACCATAATCTGCTCACGAGTCATAGGTGCTCACTGGTCACTACGGGGAGGTTTGTGGCCCCAGCATAGGCCGACAGCTCAACCACAGTGTCCCATACCACCATGCCCGGCTCATGAGTCTTTGTGGATCAAGGTACCATGGTTAACAGGATTTTCAATGGTAAGTTCAGTACCCTAGGTTCAAGCAGTTATGACACATACATGGTGAACATACAATGGCTAGTCGGGTTACTTGACGGGCTCGACTAGCACGAGCGCATCTCAAGTCGAACGACATGAAGTGCGTAAAACACCTCGCGTGGCCTAACCACTGTCGCCAACTCCAAAACACGACTCGCGTTCATCGATGTGTCGTTCGTGACAAAGATAAGCCAACCACAAATTGATTCGGTTACCGACTGCCTGGACTAAGTATAGCCCCAATCATTTGTGAATCCACTTCATCAATCATATCAGAGTAATGGAAATGAAATACAACAACATGAGCATGTTAACACATGTTATAACATACAACTTAAGTAAATCATCTAACACATGCATTTCATACATATAATGAAATCATACATATAGCCAACATGAAGGAAATCATTTACATCAGCGTATTATTTGAGAATTCAATCTCAAACTAATTCACAACACCATTCAATTCAATACATATTAATACAAACATTTATACAAACACTTAAACTACACACTTAAGTCTACATATAGTATGTGGACTCGAAGTGCGCATTTAGGCGAATCTCTTCGCCAAGGTGATTATGCACGCATTCCTAATATCCTAATGCGACAAGAATCCATGTCAATCATATCAGCAAAATGTGGATGAAAACAGTATTTCCTATAAATGACTAAAATGCCCTAAATCTCATATTTTTCGTCTGCTTACGAAACAGGAAACGGACAGCATGTTGTACATGTCAAACGGCGTTGCCGTCAATAATCTACTATTAAACGACATTGAAAGCATTGAAAACAGCCAATCAAAGCGTCTAAAATCCATACCTTTCGCTTTATATGTGTATCATTTTGAACGGAGCATATACGCTTTGTCTACGGCGAACAGGCAACCTATTTCACAAGTTATATCAGCTACTTTGCTATTTGATTTAACAGAATGCTAAATCAGCAAGTGGACGGGGTTTTCCTTACCTAGAAAAGTGTTGGAATCATCGAGAAAGTGATTGGAATACGTCGCTTAAACACGTACAGCAGCAGCAGCAGGTGGCAGGAAAATCTCTCCCACCTTCTCTCACACCAGCTAGGGTTTTTAGCAAATTCGGATGGATGAGAGAAGTGAGGGTTTAAGCCCCTTTTATAACCTAAAACATGCCCAAAACAGGCTTGGGAACAATGTTTACTTGAGGGGTAACCAAATCGGAGCTGTTTCAGTCCAAAAGAGCATTTCTGGAGGTCCCCCGGCCGAACGCAGTCGGACTTAAGCTCATGCATACTGGATCTAGCACACATCAAGTTTTTAAACCGGTAGAGTTCCCAGATCGCACGTGGCGGTCCAGTTTCAGTTCAGCGGTCATCACACCTAGATCAGGTCTACAAGTCTCGTGATATGAAATAGAAATTTTTCCTAATCCGAGGGTGTAATTTGGCTGAATTCTGACAGTCAGAATGCTTAATACTGACGCGCCAAGTCGTGTGTCAGATTTGAATTTCAAATTCCAAATCTAACCCTATTCTTACTCTCTTCACTCCAGGCTCAACGAAATAGCCTCTGAATGTCGGTTGGACTTGATTTTCGAAATGATTGTCAAGTCCAGCTAGGCGGTTATAACGGTTTAAGATTGTAAGTATCGGACTTTCGACGCGCTGTCTAGATCTAATACAAAGTTTCAAAGAGGTCCTGAGAACAAACCGGTTTAGAGTTTGATCCGAGGTTTTAGAGTATTATAGCGTCATTGGTTCTACTCGCTTTGGGTCTTGTAGAATGTATTTAAAGTGATCAGGGACTATTTCCCAGCTACTCTAGTGTTGCGCTAGCTAACTTATGCTTAGTTTCTAAAGGAATTAATCCTAAGTGATTTCTTTGGCTATGGAATTGGGTTCTGAGCAGTTACGAAGGTGTTTTGGTTGAACCATTGCCTAAGGACGTCTAATCCCAGGTTGGCAAAAATTCAGGGTGTTATAACCACCTTAGGCAGAAATCCTTAAAGACCATATACTGTGGAAATTAGATGAAAATTAATTAAGTACTAAGCTAAATTAATCGGTAGACTTGCTTGAACCATTATCTATACAAATTACAAGACCTAAAACCATTAAAATCGCTAGCTCAACATTACTTAAAAACATCGGAGAAATCTTAAAACCTAGTTGCTCTTAGGAGCACATTGAACTCTATATCAGACCTGGACAACGCGTCGAAAGTCCGATTTACCGTGAAACTATAAGGTTATGACTACCTTATTGGGCTTGACAACCATCGCAGGAATCGAGCCCAAATAGTATCCAGAAACGCACAACTTGAGCCCAGAACAAAGTATGCGAGAAATGCAAATATCTTTAGAAAATGAACTCAAACTCAAGTGAATTAGACCATTCACTTGCGGGAAAAATTGAGAACTTCAGACCGTCAGTTTCTGACCCAACTACACCCATGGATCAGGGAAATTTCCCTGCACTTGTAGTATACTTATGGCCCTGATCGAGTAACGACGACCGTTGATCTGATGCAGGTCCTTCAAGGCCGATTAGTTTGTCAGATCGCACCATAAACACAGTCTTGGCATAGATCCATTGTTAGGGAACTTGCTCCATGACTTAGGTGAGAAATGGACCTTTCTAAGGGCCCTATTTGTCAAAAACAGGCACCCTTTGGCTATAACCTAAGTATACCATGGCCCTGGGGCCATTGACATCACTTTTGGGCCTATTTAAAGACCTTAAACCACCCCTCTCTCATTCCATACGAATTTCTCTAAACCTAGGAGAGAGAAGAGAGAAAATTGGAGAAAAGAGTGAGGAGAAGAAAGAGAGATCAGTAGATCATTGCTAGGATTCACTCCCACTACACCACGTACCGAATCGCCACCCCACTATCGTTGTACCATTGATTCTAACTTCAATTTGGGTAAGAAATCCTAACCCTAATCTTGTTATATGAATCCAAATAGAGGAATCAGTTTAATAGCTAACCTATTTCGATGTTTAGGTACAGTTGTTCTATATACGGGAACATAGGATTTGAACCAAGTTCGAAATGAGGAATCCGACGAAAGGTGCAGACTATAAACGTTTAGGTTATGGTTTTCAAGGCTTTAAATGTCAGCAATGATTTATGTCTGACTTGATTGCTACCATATGATCTTAGTTATGATGTATTTGAAAAACTATACATGTGTGTGAATTATGTGAATATAAAATACATTTTACGTGTTTGTTGAAATGTTTGAATGAAGGTGAAATTATGATTTATGTTTGCCACAACTATTAATATAGAATACATATTTGTTGTATGTATGACAACTCCTTTATGAAAGAACCTGTTATAATATATGTTATAACTAATTTAGTTTTATGTATATAGTATTATATAATCTAAGTGTTTGATAAAATGTCTGAATGATTAATTGTTTAATAAATCGCTTCTAACAAGGGTGTTGAGATGGGAGTCTAAACTTCCTTATCCATATTTTTAGTTTCCTTCATATAATGTAAATTTCTGCTATGTGATTTATGGATGAAATGCATATGTATAATAACTTGTCCAATGTGTTTGATAAAATGTTCAAATGGAAATTTGCTTGAATTGTTCATTAAATGCTGTTATGATTAACATATGTGATTACCTCTTGCATTTGAGTATGATTGGGACTACTACAGAGTCCAGGCAATCGGTAACGGTTCCTGATTAAGTGGTCGAAATAGTTTCGCCACGTTAGATATGTTCGATGAATCTGAGCCATACGGTGATTATCAATGGTGGTTAGGCTACTCGGAGTGCTTACGCGCTCTACGTCGATCAATTCAACGTGCGCTCGTACCAATCATACTTATCAAATAACCCGATTAGCTTATTGTTTATTTACCATACATGGAAACTACTACTTGAATCTAAGATAACACTTACCAATGTAAATCCCGTTTAACCATGGTACTGAGATCCCTAAGACTCATAAGCCGGGCATGGTGGTGTATAGGATACTGTGGTCTAGCTGTCGACCTATGCTGGGGTTACCAGCCTCCCCATATTGACCGGTGACTAACCCAAACTCGTGAGCTAGATAGGGTGGTGTATGAGACACCGTATTCGAGCTGTCGGCCTACGTTCAAGTGACGAGCCTCCCATAATGACCTCGAGTATAAATTAGGCCTATGCTGAGGTGATGAGCCTCTCCGTAGTGACCTCGAATGTAAACTCTTGAACCTACCTATCCATTATTTTCATCAGGGGTGATGCCCTATAACTTGCCTATCGTATATGATTAACTAGGATTGACGACCCTAGATGGATCCTTGCTTGGGTAAATGATAAAAAGGGAGGTACCTTAGCTTCCTGAATCTCCTTTATGAATTTGCCTAATAAATTGCTTGGCTAACATGACCATACACCACATTGCATGTTCTTTGGCGAGGAAGTATACTTTTAGGGAGTTTGTCATGCAAGATTGTTTGATAAAGTCACTGAGGGAGTGCAGGTAAGGGCATGCATCATTACAAGATACCATCCCTATATTAACAAGAATAATTAGATTATGTTTGTTATACTACTTTATTATTACTGCTTGACTGCATTGATAACATGTTAACCTTTGCTTTATAGTACCACTAAGTTGATCACTCACTCCCACTCTGGGACGGTATTTTAAAACATAAAACAGACTCTGATTTAGATGCATGTTACGATGAGGCTTTCACGATGGAGCCAAATTTCATTGACTAGGAGGAGTTCTCCTACGTACAGCTCTCAGGCGGGTCTGTGTAGACCTAGAGCTGCGTCATCAGGATTATAAGGATATTGGATTAGTTGAACATTTATATTTTGATATTTTGTGTATTTTAAAACAAAATATGTATATATTCAGCTCGGCTACATGATAATACTCTGAAGGTTATGAAACCCGTACATATACTTTATATACCTATATCAGCCTTCCGCTTGCTTAATTACATTAACTCTGGAGTATGATATGATGTTTTAGTGTAATCCCACTCATGTTTAATGCACTAATATGGACAACATTTAAACATTATTATCTATGTTGCATAAGTGGTGTGTTCGAAATCGGAAGTTGAGCTTTGTTCGACCACATATTTTCAAGGCGTTTATGTTACATGGTCCAAATAAACGAAACTGAATTATGGGATCAACGTCTTACACATGTGAAATATAAAAATCTATATAAACTAAGTTAGAGAGATCATCTTCGAGGCTTACCCAAGTTTAAAAAATTGGTGAAGAAAGTATGTGGTGTCTGTCAAATAGGCAAACAGATCAGGAGTAGTCACAAGAAGGTGAACTCCTTAACCACATCTAGACTTCTTGAACTACTCCATATGAACTTAGTTGGACCAACTCAAACAGAGAGTAGATGCGGTAAAAAATACTTTCTAGTAGTAGTTGATGACTACACTAGATATTCATGGGTAGTTTTCTTAAGAGAAAAGTCAGATGCTTTTGACGAAGTCAAAAAGTTATATAAATCCGTCCAGCCAGAAAAAGAACTGTCAGTAAAGAAGATAAGAAGTGATCATGGAATAGAATTTAAAAATAGCAATTTTGAGAAGTTCTATAATGACCATGGAATATTACATGAATTCTCTACTCCTAAAACTCCTCAACAAAATGGTGCAGCCGAAAGGAAAAATAAAGTTCTACAAGAAATGGGGACTGTTATGCTTAACAGTAAAAAATTAGTAAAAAATTTATGAGCTAAAGCCGTAAATATTGCTTGTTATATTATTATTCGAGTATATGTAAGAGCAGGTAAAAATAAAATATCTTATGAACTTTGGTTTAATGAAAAACCTTTAATAAAATATTTCTGTACTTTCGGAAGAAAATGCTTCATTCTACGAGATTAGGAATATCCGTGAAATTTTGAAGCAAAAAGTGATGAGGGTATATTTTTGGGGTATACTCAAAATAACAGAGTATATCGTGTCCTAAATAAAAGGAACAGAGTGATACAAGAATCCATAAACGTCGTTATTGATGATCAAACAATCGCTCTAGCTTATGATCATGATGATGAAGTTATTATAATCAATCAATCAAAACCATCATCAAAATTAGATTCAATTGAGAATAGATTAGTCAAAGATCATCCAACTAATCAAATAGTCGGTAATCCTCACACTGGTGTTTAGACCAGAAGACAATTAGAAAACATATGTAATCATGTGTTCCTCACTTTCCAGATAGAACCGACGAAAGTAAATGAAGCCCTAGCCGATGAAAATTAGATTTTGGCTATGCAAGATGAACTTGAAATAGCAGTGAAGACAGCTTTAATTGAAGTAGGAATATATCAAAATGTCCTAGAGGGGGGTGAATAGGACTTTTTAAAGTTCTTACAATGTATTTAAAAATCCCATTACACTAATCCTTATAAATATGCAATTATCAGGATTACTCGAATGTAACTCTGCTGGCTTCCAAGCCTGGTAGAGGATCCAATCACAAACTATTCAAGGGATAACAATAAATAATTTAGTTTATGACAGATATGACTGTGTTTGTGTGTGAGGTGTGATCAGATAAATAGATATGAAGGCATTGACATAAATCACACACATCGAAGAATAGCAATCGTAAACATAGTCATTTTTATAGTGGTTCGACTACTTGTCTACTCCGCACTCAACCCTAGAGTGTACCGGATTTCACTAAGGAGGTTTCACAGCGGTTCACCTCTAACCTAAGGTTTTAAATCAGGTTCACCTTCAACCTTTACAACCCACACTAAGGCTGATTATTTATGCTCTCACGAGCAAGGGTCAACACATCGTACCCACTTTTAGGCACACTAGCTAAGGATCTTCAATAAGACCTTAATCGAGGTTTTACGCGGTTTACCTCTAACCCAAGATTTCACAGCGGTTCACCTCAAACCTAAGGTTTTGACTGGTTCATCTTTAACTAGATGTTTATGCTCTCCACAGAGCAAGGGTCCAAAAAATGCACTCACCACGTATACTCCTGCCAAAGGCCTCCTTAAGGACTTCAAAGGGTGAGAAACACCTTAGATCCAATCATACAAAGAATAATGAAAGGTTCCTTTGGACTCTAGATACTTATAGATAAGTTGATGATCTCATTCAACACGATGATGAAGATCTCCTTGTTGATGAAGAATCTTTTGCTTCCTTGATCTGTAACACAAATGATGTACAAATCTATGACGACGGGTTGAGTCAAGGTTATGTGGATCCTACTCTCTAAATATTTTCCTATTAGGAAGATAGAGCGATTCCAATCATCTATGCATTCAAGGCATCCTAACTTAATGATTTTCCATTAAGGTAGTAGCTGGAGGATCCTTGAATGTGGAAGTTCATTCCCTAATCCACTCTATTTGAATATCAACGATGAGGGTGGATTGGAGGATGAACTCCCTTAAGAGAAAGGGCTTAGGTTAAATGATCTAAGGTTTAAACACTCAAAGGTGCTCTCTTCTTTCTCTATCAACAATTAAAGCCAAGCTCCCTTTATATAGGAAAAAGGTTCCAACGGATATAAAACGATCACATTTATGACAGAGTTCGATATCATCGAGCGGGGTCGATATCATCAAGTGTATACTCTTGATTGTATCAATGGTCCACTCGATGACACAAACTCAATGTCATACGCTTTTGAAAAACCTTCTGCCAGCTGATCGAGGGGATCGAGACTCGTGTCGATGACATCGAATTTTGAACTTTGACTTTATCGATGCGAGTGTCGATTCCTCGACATTTGAAAATGAGAGAGACATGCTGAAAATTTTTCAGGTCATCAAATATAATCGAGGGTACTGATGATATCGAAGGTCGTGTCGATGCATCGAAAAATTCAAGGATTTTATCAATGAGCATACTGGATGGTTTATGTCCATTCTCAATGCAATCGATCCGGCCTTGATACCATCGATATTTAAATATCGATTTTATCGTGTGACTCTTGATCAAAATTGAAAACCACTTGAAAAATTTTGCTGAACAACTTTGCGCCCATGACTGATATCATTGAGAGACTACCGATATGATCGAGATTTGAACTTCGATGGTATCGATGATGGCTTCTATATATCAAAGCATATATGATATTCTTAATAAAAAATAGGGGCATCGAATTTATTTGTCGATATTATCGAGTCTCCTTCGATCGATTCGAGATTCAATTATCGATAATATTGATATATCGGTAATTCCGTCCAGATGAATATGTGGTTGTTGAAAACTTTAAGTCCTCATTCAATTTTATCGATTGAGCTTCCGAGGACATTGACAGTGCAGGTTGATCATATCGATACATGTATTGATACAATCGACAAAGCAAGAAAACTTAGAGATTTTTTAATTTTTGAAAAAGTTTTCTCACCAAAAACCCTATAATGTCTAACTTGTTTTTAACGGTTTTATTCACTTGGTGCTTTGGGACATGGGATGTGAGGCTTAGATTTTCCTATGGCGAGCTTCCACCCATCCTGTTGAGGTAGACGCTTGAATTGATCTTTTTGTGAGGCTCTGCAGTCTGACTAACTCAACGCACATGCTAATTGACAAACAAGAGCACTAGTAAGGGCACTTTCAATCTCCCCTGTGTCAATTATGTGACAAAATACCCAAAACACCCTTGGACAGTATCTAGACAGACACATCCTAAATTGTGTGTACATACATTTTACATAATTTTACAAATTCTAGTGAACCATGTACACAACCTAGTATCTGCTCCCCCTAACTTCAAAAACTCTCCGTTCCTTAGTGCAGCTGCTCCCCCTAACACTTGCAACACCATTCTAACAAATATACAATTTTCCGCATGGGGTGTTTGAACTTTTCTCTCCCTTTTTGGCAATCATTGACAATGATATAGCAATTGATATTGACTAAAGTTTTAAAGACATGTGGGAGAACCACCAGGTATAGATGTAGAAAGATTTAAACTAGTGTTAAGCATACATCATTTTCAGTGGATATGGACACATGTTAAATAAAGCATTGACATAATCAAATAAGATAATCGTGAAAGACACATGCATACCATACCAGATAGTAGATAAACCAGGGAATCTCATATCATATTTATGGTAATAAAATGACAATGATAACGGCCATATCCAAACATTCAAAACACGTACTACCACAGACAGCAGTAGTCTTCCATTCAGTCAAAAAAAATTACTAAACCAATCTATGGGTACCAAAAATTCTCAATAAAAAATGGAAAGCACCAAGATGCCAGGTGAGGATTTTTCAAAAAGTGATTACAATATCCTCACATTTGGTGCTAACACTATCACCTTCTAAAGTATACTAGATCCACCAGTCGTTAGTAATTCCAAAATCTGTTTCATAGAGGGTTGGAGAGCTTCTAGCTTGTCCTATATCCTTAACAGTCATCGTTCATAGTTATTAAGCTACTCGTCAATTCCAGCTAGTCTGTTTAGCAGGTGACGCTCAAGTACATGACGCCTACGATTTGTGACTGATGCAGGACTACAGAAGGGTGTCCGATTTGATTCCCAGGGTGTTTCTTCATTTCCCTGCTGACTGCTCATACCAATCGATGGAGGACTTTTTGCATGAGAAGAGATGGAGACATACACCTGTTGAACTTCATCATGGTTGAACCATACTTCAGAATATACTTTGTCTGATGTTGCCGGCAGTCTACATAGTGTGCTAGTTTGTAGATAAGGGACAAAAATGGAAGAATTTCAAGATGGTCAGCCCTAACTATCTTAATCAGTTGTTCTAGGATAAGAGTTGACAAACATACAGAAACCTCTTGATATACATCATACAGAACGTTAAGTGCAAAGGGGCTCAAACCGATGTCATTTGCATCACATGGGTAGACATTCGTACTAAAAATACTGTGGAGAATTCTGAACAAGGTTCCTAGATGTTTTTCAAGAAGTTCATTGTTATTATATTTAGGATTTGTTGCACCTTGACACAGTGCTTGAGTGATCTCCCCCCACCTGCCTAATTCATTGAAACTTCTTCCAGTGACTGGGATTCGAGTCACGTCAATGTCTAGAAGACGACTAAGAACCATTGGTGTAATCATTTTGGATGTAGCATAAATTCTAGATAAATACATGGGGGATAATCTCAAACCACATGGCAACAATTGAAAAATTGTTGAATCATGTCAGATTGGTAAGGTCCACCTAAATTAAGAACATTCTTCCATCCAATAGTTTCTAATAAGAGATCTACCCTATAGGGCTCAATAACACTATTGAGAACAATACGATCAATAATTGTAATTTATTCCCAATCGGATTGGTTTTGAGGTGATCTAATATCTTCCTCTTTCTTATCTTTTGAGGATAAGGAGTCCTTACCTTTCCCTTTAACCATCTTTCGTGCTCTACTTGATGTTTAGGAGTCAGCAGGGTAATGAGGAAAATCAGAGGGAAGGAAGTTGAGTGAATTTCTTCCTTGTTGTCGGTTGGATTTTATAACAAGTTTGTCGATCTCATAGATATGGTGCCGATGATATCGAACATCCACTCATAAATGCTTTGAAGACCATGTCAATGACTGTTGGGAAGAGCCCATAGTAACTAGAGAATTTCAACGGACACGACCTTACCTTTCCGAGAGTCGTTGATCAGATCGATAGTTCATATCGATATTATCGAGTTTTGAACTCCGATGATATTGATAGGGTCTAGATTTCATCGAGCATGTTATTGATACAATTTTTTGATCATATGACTTTTCACATTCCAAAGCGTTGCCAATTATATCGACCCTTGATCAAGTAATTGAAAACAACATATCGAGATGTATCGAAGATGAATGATTTCACATTTTAGCACTCAGACAAACCTTCAAGTATACTTTTAGTATTTCTGTGAATCAATAGTATACTATGCAAAATTATGTACAATCATTGTACACAATAAAATTTTAAACATTTAAATGTTTATATACAGAAATTTGAGGTCAGGAACCTCAGATATATCATTTAAAGCTCAGCAAAAATTTCATCATTTCTGCAAATGTCCAGGTCTAGATGCATCACCTAGACATGTTTTTCTATGTTCATTACTTCTAGACATCAGTCCGTTCTTTGCCCCTGATGATGTAGCAGTGGTTGTTTGTGCGATGACCTTTCATTATTGATTTTCCTGATTTGTTTAGGATCTCGCATTCTTGATTGTTGAATTTGACCACAAGCCCACTATCACAGATTTGAGATATGCTTAGGAGATTATGTGCCAAACCTTTTATGCAGAAAATATTCTCATTGTTAAGTAAATTAATCCCTTTTATGATTCCCTGTCCAATTACTTTAGCAGTGGTTCCATCTCCATAGGTGACTATCCCCTTATAAAGATTTTTATAGTTTGACAGAAGGGATTTGTCTCCTGTCACGTGTCTTGAGCTACCACTGTCTAGGTACCACTTAGTGTCATTGTCTATTAGATGATTTGAATGACCAGCAAGACAATTTTTTCTTTCTTTAATTACCCATTTTGTGACAGGATTCTTTACATCAGATTTTGTTTTCTTATTTGACTCAACTATTTGACTAAGTTCTGTGTTGCTACTGGAGGCATCATATTTTTTAAGTATTTGTGTTCCATACCCAGTCTTTGTTCTATCTTTCTCATATCCTAAGCCTTTTTCATTATTTCCAAGTTTTCCCATACCTAATAGTTTTTCTATCTTCTCACCACTCTAGGAAAACTTATAGTGTAGCTTAGCAGTTTTTTTGAATTCCTCTAAATCAAACAAAAGTGTATGATTTTATTTTGTAGGAGCATATTTTTGTCTTTTAATTGCTCAACCTGTTTATTTAGTTTTACAGATTCTTATTTAAGGAAGGTGTTAATTCTTTCAAGTCTATCATTATCTGAGTATTGTTGCTATAATTTATTGATTAGGTGAGTATTAATTTCCAGAGTTTTATCCAAATCTTTTTGCAATAATTCCTTTTTATTCTCAGATATTTCAAGTCTTTTAACAACTTTGATTTTATGGATATAGAGCTGATATAGGCATCTTGCAGTTTATCTTTTTCTACTTCTTCTTCTTCTCCAGTTTCTTCATTATCAGATGAAAATGATTCAGTGGCTTGGTATTCTTCGGATTCCATAGGAATGATTGGAGTGGTGGAGACCATAAGGATTTTCAATGATTTTTTATCTCCATCACTCTCTGAGTCACTATTTTCTGAGTTTGACTCCTCCGTATCATCCCATGTGGCGGCCATTACCTTGCCCTTAGTTTTTCTGTTGGGGTAATCAGTAGACAAGTGTTCATACTCCTGACAAGCATAATATTATGGTTCTTTGGTCCTTTTACCAGATTTTCCTGCAGAAGGTTTGTAGTTCACCTTTCTTCGTCTGGAGGGACGGCCACAATTCTTCTGAAAGAATCTTCTGAATCTCTGTGCTAGCAAGGCCACTTCCTCATCTTTATCTTCCTTTTTAATTCCACTGTCTTTATGTTTTTTTTTCTTTGAAATTTTTAGGACAGTTGTTTTGGATTTTTGGGTTTGTTTGAAGTGTAGTTCGAAAGTTTGTAGGGAGCCTACTAGTTCTTCTACTTTCATCTCGTCAATATTCCTACCTTCCTCAATTGTTGTTACCTTAGGATTAAATCGTTCCAGTAAGGATCTTAGAATTTTCCTACATATTTTTGGTACTGGAACATTTTCTCCCAATCCACCCATGGAGTTGCAAATTATATTCAACTTTGTGAAAAATTCCATAAACGTCTCACGCTCTTCCATTCTGAGACTTTCAAACTGTGAAGTCGAGAGTTGGAGTTTGGACCTCTTCACAGTGCTTGTTCCTTCATGGGTTGTTTTTAATAAATCCCATGCTACCTTGGATGTCCCACACATACTTATTTGATTGAATATACCCTTGGACACGGCACAGTAGATGGTGTTCATAGCTTTTAATTCAGCAGTTTATTTTTCTTTATCGAACGTCGTCCAATTCTCTTTAGATTTGGGTTTTGTGATGGTTGTGCCACTCTCAAGTATGATTTGTATAGATGGTGGCACATATCCACTTTCAAGTATATCCCAGACATTATGATTCAAAGATCTCAGAAAGTAGTGCATTTTAGCCTTCCAGTATGCATAATTTGAACCATCAAATACTGAAGGCCTAGTGACTGATGAGCCCTCTCCTTTGGCCATATTCCAACTTCAGTCAAGATCACTCTCTAGGCAGTGAAGTCCTTAAAGAGAGACCCGCTCTAATACCAATTGAAATAGCGGTGAAGACCTCTTTAGTTGAAGTAAGAATATGCCAATATGTCTTAGAGGGGAGTGAATAGGACTTTTTAAAGTTCTTACAATGTATTAAAAAATCCTGTTACACTAATCCTTATATATATGCAATTATCAAGATTACTCGACTGTAACTCTACTGGCTTCCAAGCCTGGTAGAGGATCCAATCACAAACTATTCAAGGGACAACAATATATAACTTAGTTTATGTTGGATATGACTGTGTATGTGTGTGAGGTGTGATCAAATAAATAGATATGAAGGCATTGACATAAATCACACATATAGAAGAATAGCAATCATAAACACAATCATTTTTATAATGGTTTGACTACTTGTCTACTCCACTCCCGGTAACTGCACTCAACCCTTGAGTGTACCGGATTTTACTAAAGAGATTTCACAGCGGTTCACCTCTAACCTAAGGTTTTAAATCAGGTTCACCTTCAACCTTTACAACCTACACTGAGGCTGAATATTTATGCTCTTACGAGTAAGGGTCAATACATCGCACTCACTTTTAGGCACACTGGCCAAGGATCTTCCATAAGACCCTAACGGAGGTTTTACGTGGTTTACCTCTACCCCGAGGTTTCACAGCGGTTCACCTTAAACCTAAGGTTTTGACTCGTTCACCTTCAACCAGATATTTATGCTCTCCACAGAGCAAGGGTCCACACAACGCACCCACCACATACACTCTCACCGGAGGCCTCCTTGAGGACTTCAAAGGGTGAGAAACACCTTAGACCTAATCCTACAAAGGAATGATCAAAGGGTCCTCTGGACTCTAGATACTTATAGATAAGTTGATGAATACCAATCAACACGATGACGAAGATCTCCTCCTTAATGATGAGGAATCTTCTGCTACCTTAATCCACAACACAATGATGTACCAATATATGACGACGGGTTGGGTCAAGGTTATGATAGAATCCTACTCTCTAAATGTTTTCCTATTAGGAAGATAGAGCGATTCCAATCATCTATGCATTCAAGGCATCCCAGCTTAATGATTTACCATTAAGGTAGTAGCTAGAGGATCCTTGAATGCGGAAGTTCATTCCCCAATCCACTCTATTTGAATATCAATGATGAGGGTGGATTGTAGGATGAACTCCCTTGAGAGAAAGGGCTTAGGTTAAATGATCTAAGGTTTAAACACTCAAAAGCACTCTCTTCTTTCTCTATCAGCAACTATAGCCAAGCTCCCTTTATATAGGCAAAAGGTTCTAACAGATATAAAATGGTCACATTTATGAAAGAGTTCGATATCATCGAGCAGGATCGATAACATCGAGCGTATACTATCGATTCTATCGATGGTCGGCTGGAGGACACAAACTCAATACCATACGCTTTTGGAAAACCTTCTGTCAGCTGGTCGAGGGGATCGAGACTCGTGTCGATGCCATCAGATTTCGAACTTCGATTTTACGATGTGAGTGTCGATTCCTCGACATTCAAAAATGAGAGAGACTTGCTGGAAATTTTTCAGGTCATCAGATATGATCAGGGGATACTTGATATCATTAGAATTTGAATATCGATGATATCGAAGGTCATGTCGATGCATCAAAAAATTTAAGGATTTTATCAGTGAGCTTACTGGATGATTTATGTCCATTCTCGATGCAATCGATCCAGCCTCGATACCATCGATATTTGAATATCAATTTTATCGAGTGATCCCCAATCAGAATTGAAAATCACCTGAAAAATGTTGTTGAACAACTTCGCGCCCATGACCGATATCATCAAGAGACTACCGATATGGTATTAATGATGGCTTCGATATATCGAAGCATATATGATATTCTTAAAAAAAAAGGAGCGTTGGATCTGCCTATCGATATTATCGAGTCTCCTTCGATCGACTCAAGATTCAATTATCGATGATATCGATATATCGGTAATTCCGTCCAGATGAATATGTGGTTGCTAGACACTTTAAGTCCTCATTCGATTTTATCGATTGAGCTTCTGAGGACATTGACAGCGCATGTCAATCATATCGAGACATGTATCGATACAATTGACAACAAGAAAACTTAGAGATTTCTGATTTTTAAAAAAGTTTTCTCATTAAAAACCCTATAATTTCTAACTTATTTTTTAAGGGTTTTATTCACCTGGTGTTTTGGGGCATGGGATATGAGGCTTAGAATTTCCTATGGCGAGCTTCCACACATCCCGTTGAGGCAGACGCTTGAATTGATCTTCCTGTGAGGCTCTGCAGTCCAACTGACTTAACACACACGCTAATTGACAAATAAAGGCACTAGCATGGGCACTTTTCGAACTAACTCAATTTGTTAGAAATGATGTTTGGTATTTAGTTCCTAGACCTTATGAAAACATGTGATTGAAACTAAATGGATATTCAAAAATAAATTTGATGAATTTGGAAATATCATAAGAAACAAAGCTAGATTGGTTGTACAAGGGTACACTCAAATTAAAGGAGTTGACTATGATGAGACTTTTGCTCTAGTCGCTCGTCTTGAATCCATCAGACTATTTATTCCCATCGTATGTCATAAAAACTTCAAAATATGTCAAATGCATGTTAAGAGTGCTTTCTTAAATGGTGACTTAAATGAAGAAGTTTATGTAGAACAACCTAAAGGCTTTGAAGATCCTAAACTTCCTAATAATGTATACCATCTTAAAAAGGCCCTGTATAGTTTAAAACAAGCTCTGAGAGCATGGTATGAAAAATTAATAAAATTTCTTCTTAATTAAAACTTTAAAATAGGAAGTGTTGATAAAACCTTATTTATCAAAAGAATTAATGAAGATATGTTAATTGTTCAAATATATGTAGATGATATTATTTATGGATCAATAAATGCTAACCTTTCCTTTAAGTTTACAGATTCCATGAAATCAAAATTTGAGATGAGCATGGTGGGAGAACTGAACTATTTCCTTGGTCTTCAAGTGAAACAACTTAAGGACAGGATATTCATATCTCAGACCAAGTACGCGATAAATCAAATTAAGAAATTTGGGTTTCATAATGGTAAAAACTTTTCAACTCTCATGGCTACAATGCTCAAGTTATCTAAAGATGTCTTAGGTAAAAGCATTGATCCACGTTTCTACCATAGCATGCTTGGTAGTTTCTTATATTTAACTGCCAACAGACCCGATATTTCTTTCAGCGTACGCGTTTGTGCCAAATATCAATCTAACTTTAAAAAGTCACATCTGGCTGCAGTTAAAAGAATAATCAGATATGTTACCAGTACTATCAATTTGGATTTATGGTATCCTCATGATACGTCTTTACAAATTGGTGGATATACTGATGTTGATTGGGCACATAATGTGGATGATAGAAAATCCACAAGTGGTGGATGCTTCTACATTAGAAATTGTCTTGTCTCTTGGATAAGCAAGAAGCAAAACTTAGAATCATTATCCACTGCAAAAGCTAAGTATATTGCGGTAGGAAATGCATGCACGCAATTAATGTGAATGAAACGTATGTTAGTAGACTATGGTATCAATCAAGATATCATGAATTTATACTGTGACAATACCAGTGACATAAACATATCTAAAAATCCCATTCAACATTCTCGAACTAAGTACATTGATATTAGATATCACTATATCAGAGAATTAGTTAAAAGCAAGACTATTATGTTTAAATATATCAATACTAAAAAACAACTTGCAGACATTCTGACAAAACCTCTTGATGGTGTCAAATTCTTTAATTTAAAAAATGATATTGGATTATGTTGTATCTCTTAACTAATCATTTTTTTGTGGTTTATGTTTATTATCTTTTATTTTATTTGCATTAAAAGAATAATGTTAAAATAAAAATCCTTTAAAATTTTATTTTTTTTTAGATTTTTTGGCTAGCCCATAGCTAACCGACTGGTTTGGCCGCTCGAGCACTGCATTTGGGATAGTCGAACCGAGCGCAATTTGGGCTATATTGGGGAAATTTTTTCAAAATCCCCATTTTAACTTCTTCTTCCGTGGCTTGCTTGTGCTTCATTCGGCCAACACATCATTCTAGACTTCTTGTATGTGAATCTTTTTAGATCTTCTTCTAGATTTAAGCTCCTAGTTGTGTTTTATTGTAGATTTCATTATCTTATTTGAATCTAGAGCACCCTTTTGGTAGGTTTTGTTGGAAAATATGATCTAGATTATTTAATCTATTTATTAATACTTCTTTAATGATCTCTAGTCATTTTCTTGCATGGAACATCGATCTAAGTGTACCATTCAACATCTTCGGTTTGGTTCCTCATCCTGCTCCGCTACTTGGGTAGTGCGCCCCATTCACTCACAGGAGGATGACATGGAGAATATGTGGGATTTTTGTACTCGTAGCATCATTATTGAGCGCACTGTGAATATTAATCACATTGCCAGATTTGGTCTCTTTGAAATTCTATCCGAGGTAGAATGGGAGAAAATCTTTGAGTGGGGTGGAGCAACTTATCGGTCCATTGCTCATGGGATCTATGCATCCATTAGTGACGTCTCTTTCGAAGATTTAAAATTTTCTAATCAATTTAAGGAAGATGTCATCACCATTACCCCCTTCATTATATCGTCTATTATAGGCATTGTGTAAGGCCTATATCCTAGTCCGCACCATTCCTTAGACTCTCATGATCCTCCCCGTCAAATTCTATTGACTCGTGACCTGTAAACAACATTTGAGCGTGACCCTAAGTCGCATCTCGTAGATCAATGTCGGCTCAACTCTAAAACTTGTACCCTAGCAACCGCGCGATTGTCACAGTTCCAATGCCACGTCTTGCACACCCATGCAATACACGGGCTAAGGGTTGTGGTCTCACGTATGTCTTGAGGAAATGCCACGTGTTACGAATTCTGAGAGATTCTAAAGAATCTCTACCCACTTTTCACACCATTAGTTATGTACACTATCATTTCACAACCCATCACTGGCCGTGCTTTCTTTCTCCCCAAGACAAGCAACCACCCCCCAAAAGTCAACATAACCCATACTTCTCATGTCACCTTTCTTACACAACCCATACCTTCCCATCACTTCATCCCATCTTCCATACACAACAACCCATCCTCTCTCTCTCTCTCTCTCTCTCTCTCTCTCTCTCTCTCTCTCTCTCTCCCTCTCTCTCTCTCATTCTCTACTAATTCCCCAAGCAACCCAAAGGGAGAGAACATCCAAGGAGAAGGAGCTCTAAGGAGAGCTAAGTGTATGGCCCACTTCCTACCCCATATCTCTCAATCTAACCCTTCAATCTTCATCTCCCATCATCAAAGAGGAAGCCTAAGAGCTAAGGAAGCCAAGGGACTAAGAAGAAGTAAAATAGTTGGGTGATCTTAGGTTTAGATGTGAATTTGTTTATGAGCCAAGTGGGGCCTACCAGTTGATGGTAGAGATCTCACTTTGGACCATAGGTGTGGCCAATGGCCCACCATGATGTGTATGTACATTCCATGATGGGGCCATTCTCCATGGACCCCACCGTGGTGTTTATTTTAATATCCATTGAAAGAAGGTCATCTAGACCTTGCATTTAGTAATGGAAAAGGGATTTCCACCCTTAATTTTTATGATTGAGGGCCCACATATTTGGGGCCCATCTTGATGTATGTATAAGCTTTAGGGGAGCTCATAGTGGCAGAGCTCCTTCGCCTCATGACTCTCTCTCTCTCTCTCTCTCTCTATCCCTTGTATGATGGCTCATATTAATGTATAATCCACACTGTCCATCTAGTGAGCCCACATGTCACGCCCCAAACTCGGAACCGGGCTCACAAAATTCCTGATCGCTGAATCCGGTGCCGATAGCCTCTGTAGTACCCCATTCTCGACTCCCAGCATCCATAACTAGATTCTGATCCTAGAATCCTACAAGGAGGATTTTCCAATGTATATTTAACTTGTAATAAGCATAACCACAAGTTTACCCAAATCACAAAGGCAACATCATCATCACATATCCACTAATATAAATAGTTAAATACAGTGCTGAAAGGGAAATACATATATCAAAAATGAAAGCTCCAAAAGATAGCCGCAAGCTCCAAGATCAACGCTGCTGCAACCTAATGCCACCTGTATGCATCTATCGTGCATAAGCTTATAGAAAGCTTAGAGGTTGGTGAAAGTGTGTGCATAAAATAAGTACCAAGTATGCAATATTAGAGTAATCAGAGTAAGCAGAAGTGCTAACAAGCCCATAAATCATAAATATCAAGAATATTGGTAAGTTCATAAATCATTCGATATCAAAGTAATACAAGAACATACTGATAAGCCTATAAATACCATCAGCCTTATCCAGGCTATACGATGCAAAAATATAATAAATGAATGTCATATACTGAGGAAACAATGTAGATCATCTATTCAATGCGGAGATAATAAGCCAAATACTGTGCTGAGGATGTAATGCAATATGCGATGTGAATGAAATGAATAAGTTGGAGTGTGAAGTTGGGATGATAGTACGTAGTATCGCATGCTACGGGGTCCACCACAAAGGACTTTTATCCAAACCGGTCTCATACCTAAATTTGGATAAACTCAACATGGTAAACTCCTGATCTCAGGTTAGTCGCGCGCCCAACCTAAATCCTTACCATTATAAAGGTATACGTAACAAATAGTTACACACCACCAGTCTGAGTGGATAGTGAATGAATGAATGAATGAATGTACAACTCATACTCAATAAGTCCACATATCAGTACGGTTCCTCTTTAGAAAATCACCGGGGTCTATTACACTCCAAACCGTATCGCCCCCCATCGCGTGCAACAAGGTGAGTGGAAGAGACCTCACTATCCGCATACCAATATCAGGCCCAGCTCGTCGATAGCGGACCCATTCCTTGAGCTGGTCAAACTCAGCCTAGCTTTGCCTACTCCTCTCGGGAAGGTAAGGCCACACCCTTCCAACTGACCATGACATAGTGGGAGATGAAGCCTAATGGTATATGACCCTCATGTGCTCATGTATCCACTTGGTCTAGACGTTGGAGAAACCTTTGGAACCAAGAGGGTTTTGAGACTTTCACCCAAAGATATCTATATGTCCCATCTGGCCATCCATGATATGCCTGTGGAGGCTACGGCCCTAATGTTGCTAGGGCATACAGTGATCATATCACAAAATGTGAGATGCATGAGTCATACCATCTAGTCATGCATCAAACCTGCGCAAATCATGCACTCATGTGGGCAACTCCTATCAGGGTGTCCCATAATAATCTGCCCAATGGCATGTGCTGTGATCAATCATTCCTCATATCAGGCATACATATGATGCACATGAGCATGGGTCATGAAGTTATACTAAGCATACTATATGATGATGGTGTGATGCGCATGGGTATGGGTCATGAAGCTAAACTAAGCATGCTATATGATAATGGTGTACTTTCCTCATATCAAGGATAGGCCTAGACAGCCTACTCATAATAAGAATGGGCCTCAAAATGAGCCCAAGGGAAGGTCATAATGTGGACATCTAACCATCATTGCCTATCAATGTGGTCATTTAACCAGCATCGCTCCCAAGCAGTAGCCCACATAAATATCATTACATATATTATAGTGAAATCACACATTATATCGGTCCGCACCTTCATCACATTGGGCCTCACTCAAGGACCACATATACACCACATCGGGTCTCACCATATGGGTCACAAATACATCACAATGGGCCTTATCAAATGGGCCACAAATACATCACAATCGGCCACATACCTAGGCATAATACACATCACAATGGGTCGCATGACATGGGTCTAATATACATCGCAATGGATTGCTCACACAGGCCTAACATATATTAAGTTAGGACTTATCGCATGGGCCCAATATGCATCATAATGGACCGCATGACATGGGCATAATATACATCACTATGGGCCTCGACACATGGGCCATAAATACATCACTTTGGGCCTCACTCATGGGCTGCATATACATCACAATGAGCCTCGACACATGGTCATAAATACATCACATCAAGCCTCAAATATACATCATAGGTGGGCCTTGCACATAAAACAAGTGGGCCATGAAAAATGATGGACAGCAACAATAAATCATATATCATGATGGTCTCCTATCCTTGGATGGCGTGGATGAAATCGCACATCAAGGTGGATCCCACATCCCACGGACGGTGTGGATAAAACATACTTTGTGTGGGGTCCACGTCCCATAGACTATCAGGATATAAGGCATATACATCACTTGTGTCCCACGTGGATAGTAGGGATGAAACACATACATCATGGCAAGCCCACCATCCAATGCTGGACAGTGCGGCAGATACATCACCTAGGTGGACCCTAAGGTGTAGGTATCATGATGCCATGCTATTACATACTCATAATCGGTATCGATAACCGGCCTATCCAATCGGCCTCAATAATCGGAATCAGCCTCGACAATCGAAATTGGCCTCGACAATCAAAATTGACCTCGAACAACAGAATCAGCCTCGATAATCAGAATCGACCTCAATAATTGGATTCAGCCTCGACAATCAGAATTGGCCTCGACAATCGGCACCAATTATAGGCATCGGCATCAACAATCAAAATCGGCCTCGACCATCAGAATCAGCCTTGATAATCGAAATCGGCCTCGACAATCAGCACATAAATAAGGTGAGGTCCATAGATGAACAGCCAATCAACCATAATATAAAGATCAGCCCTCGGCTGTGGTTATATCAAATCCGGTCGCAAGGAGCCATCCATCCGTGGTGAATAAGGCCCACTTATTTGGCTTAACCCACTAAGAGAATGATGAGAATGAGCCTAACAAGGCCTAAGGGAAGGTCACAATGTGGACATCCAACCATCATTGACCATCAATGTGGACATCTAACTAACATTGCTCCCAAAGGGTAGCCCACATAAGGGATTCATACACAACGTAACGGCCACACATACATCACGTTGGGCCTCATTCATGGGCCTCTCATATATTGTGTTGGGCTTCATACAAGGGCCTCAAACGAATCACAATGGACCGTGCCCATGAGCCTCGAATACATCACAATGGGCCTCGAATACGTCATATTGGGCCTCATATGTTAAGTAAGGCACATCACATGGGCCGCATTATATGGGCCACACCAATGGGTTTCATGTATATCAAATAGACCACACCGTTGGGCCTCATGTATATCCAGTCAGGCCCATCCTTACGTATTTTGAGATCCCACCTATTCATAAGTTAACATAGAGATAAATGAAGTGAAAATAAATATCAGCTTAATTAGAACTGTCGTGGCCCTTAAAAGTTTGAACGGTGGACATCACTATCCACTATTATTGCAAATGGTGGGGGGTCCACTTGAACTTTAGATCTAATCCCTTCTTTTACTCATGCCAGAAAATGATCTCACAAATGGTTGTACGGTTTGTATACAACACATGCATCATGGTGGGTCCCGTAAATAGACGGCGTGGATGGAACAAGTGAGACCCACAGAGCATGTTGTCGCCTATACAGTAGCTAGTGGTGGGGTCCACATAGCTGGATGGTGTGGGTTACACCCACACGTACTGTAGGTGTAGACGTCAATAGGGCAGTTATATAGCTGTCGTACATGCAGCATTGCTGCCTTAAAGAGGGAGAGGTGGGTCCCACGTACGGCCCACCACAACATTCAAGATATAATTATAATATATTATATTATATATTAATATTATATTTAATATACCAACCCATCCAGGCCCTAGATAGCCTGGACATACATACATCGCACGTGGGTGGGTCCCATGAAGGGCCCGCCATCTTATATATATACTTGATATAATATAATATATATATATATAATATATAAAATATATAATATATATATGTATATGTTGACGTCTAGGCCCTTGGACAGCCTGGACAGTCACATACATCAAAGAGGGCCACACACGTGGGGTGGGTCCCACCGACCAAGGACGGTGGACACCACACATACATGATGGTGTGGCCCACCCTAATGGATGGACGGCGTGGATGGGTCATATAGACCCTAGCCACTCCCAGCAGGGAATCAATGCCAAGACCTCAATGTTGAAACGAGGTATCTTTCACTCAGTCTACCACTTTAGCTATGGATCTGGATCCCACATTAGATCACACTTCACTACCAGCCACACTCACAGTCAGTTCATACTTCACTGGTTAGCCATGTCTAGTGAAGTTTGGATATAACACAAGCATCATGGTGGGTCCCACATAGACATGGCCCACCAGATTTGGATCAATATGATATTTGTGTTTCTCCTACATCCAGGCTCACCCATAGATGGTTAGTAAGGTGGGCCCTACAGATGGATGGCGTGGATCATGCATCACAGTGGGGGGCCATAATACATGAGAAAGAGAGAGAAAGAGAGGGAGAGAAAGAGAGATTTCAGCGGTGATGGAGGGGCCCCGCCACTATGGGCCCCTCTTGTTACAAAGCGTACATCAATGGGGGTCCCACATATATGGACCCTTAAATCAAAAAAAAATTAATGAAAGATAAAAATCTAAGATCACCCACCGTCTTCTTCTTGCTCCCTTGGCTTCCTTTGCTCCTTAGCTTCGATCCCAACGGAAGATGAAGGAGTTTTAATTGTTGAGATGGGAGATGAGAGGATAGGAAGTAGGCCACATACAAAACTCTCTCATGGAGGTTTGGGAGAGCTTGGACGTGTGATGTTTTTGGGTTGCTTGGAAAGTGTTCTTGAGAAATGAGAGAGAGAGAGGGTTATAAAGAGAGAGAGAGAGAGATGGGTGATGGAGTGATGGGTGAGGTGAGTGATGGGTGTGTAAGAACTTTTTGACTTTAGGGGTAGATGGTGTAAGAATGGTATGGGGTGTGTAAGAACTTTTTGACTTATGGTGTTGCTTGGGGATGGGTGTGAGGTGATGATGTACTTGACCCTTGATGGGATTGATTGATGGATTGAGGTGACAAGTCGTAGAGATTCTCTTGGATTTTACAATGTGCGGCGTTTTCCTCGAACTGAACGTGGGCCCACATCTCCTGGCCAGGGTATCGCCTTAGCGCGTGGGACACGGCATCAGAATCGCGACGACGGCGCGGTTGCTAGGTACAAGTCTTGGTTTAAGTTGACTTAGGTTTGTAGGACTTGGCTTAGGATCGCGCACAAATGTCAGATAAAGGTCGAAGGTTGTTAGAATTTGATCGGGAGGATCGTGGGAACCTACAGAATGGTACGGACTAAGATACAGGTCTTACACCATATGTTGTCCAATAGTGAGACGCCCACTGTCTAACAACTGGACCTTCATGCTGCTCAGATTTTTGGCCTGTGTAGCCGGTAAGCCACACAAGCCCAAACGAAGGGGAAATACAAATTTCAACTTGATCTTGTGGGCATATGGCCAACCTATGCGGACCCCTTGATGCATGTATTATAATCCAGGTCATTCGTCAGTGAGACAGGCCCACCCTGTTGGACATACTATTTAACAGGCCTGTTTGAAGGAAAACCTGAATATCAACCCCGTGCGGGGCTGTGTGGCCACCTTGGTGGACTGTACCATGATGTATGCATCTTATACCCTCACTTTCCATCATCTGGCCATCCGATCATGGGCCAGATGTGCCATTAATAGCGCTGATGAAGGAAGTCATAAATATCAGCTTGATTCTAAGTAAGTGGGCCACGTGTACGTGGACCCCACTTGATGCATGCGTTCATCCATGCTGCCCACCGTCCAGTAAGGGACGGTGGAGCCCACATGCTGTATGTGTTTCATATCCACACCCTCCAGTCATGGACGGTAAGACCCATCATGTTGCAGTGTGTTATATTCACACCGTCCATCAAGGCCTCCCAGGCCACGTGCCTAGGAAATGAAGCAGATTTAAATCTCAGGTGGATCACACCGTCAACACATGGGACCGCATGATGTAAGGGTTTTATCCACCGTCCACGCGTGGGACTCACCTAATGTAAGGGTTTTATCCACCGTCCATGCGTGGGACTCACCTGATGTATGTGCTATATCCAGCACGTGGCCTCACCAGTGATGTATGTATTATATCTACACTGTCCATTAGTGTGAGACCCACTTGATGTATGCATTTCATCCATTGTCTGTCCATGGGTGGTGGGTCCCACATTGATGTATATGTTGTATTTCCACACCGTTCAGGCCTGAGATGGTGGGGACCTGATGTACGTGTTGGGGCCCACCATAATGTATTTGATCCAGCCGTCCAGCGGTTGTGGACCCCACTGTGATGTATTTTATCCACACCATCTAGTAACCTAGGACGATGGGATCCACCATAATGTGTTCGTTGAACAACCACGCTGGTCATCAGTTGGTGAGCCCCATTCGTGATGTGTGAGGCCCACCTCAATGTTTGTGTTGTAAACACACTATCCATTTATTTTTTTGGACCATAGGGTTGGCCTGTGAGGCCCACTTTGATGTATATGAGGCCCATGTGATGAGGCCAAATGTGGTGTATATGTGGCCCATGTGGTGAGGCCCAATGTGATGTATGTGAGGCCCTTATATGAGGCCCATGGTGATGTATAAGAGGCCCATGGTGATGTACATGAAGCCCGTGTGTGAGGCCCATGGTGATGTACAAGAGGCCCTTGTGTGAGGCCCATTTTGATGTGTATGAGGCCCATCGTGGTGTATATGAGGCCTATGTGATGAGGCCCAATTGTGATGTGTGATTCCACAATGCTATATATGTTTACGATGTCCATCCATTTTCCTAGTTAGTATAAAAATCATGGACCCCATTATAGGATAGGTTCTAAATGGGCCACACCTTGGGAGCAATGATGGTTAAATGTCCACATTATAAGAGAAATGATGGTTAAATGTCCGCATTGTAATCCTCTCTAGGGCCTGTTATTAGGTCTATTCTTATCTCCTTTAATGGGCTAACCCAAATTGTTGGGCCCCCGATATTGATGGTGCTCCCACCATTCTTTGTAGGATTGTCCAAACCTTGAAGACCACCTTGATGGATGTGTTATATGCATACAATCCATCCATGTCCAAGATGCGGGACTGCCTTGTGCGGCCTGCCATATTGTGTGTATTGTTTGTCCATTTTTTAGGCTTTAGGCTGCCCACCTTAACATCGTGTCTTGTAGATTTGTCCAAGTCATTAAGCCCATCTTGTGTTATTTGGGCCCCTTAGGAAGTTTGGTTTACTACATGATGGAGTGGATGAGGAAGCCCTCTTCTTGTTCTTAGTCTCATTCTTGATATAAGTAGGACTTCTAGGCCCATCCTTGATATGAGGAGAGTACATCATCACCACAGAATATGCCTAGTATAACTTCATAATACTTACGCATCATACATAATATCGGGCTACCCCAAAACATTGGGCCCCATTGATAATGATGCTTTCCACCATACCCTGTAGAACTACCCCAAGCTTTGGAGCCCTCCTTGTGATTTGTATCCATAGTAAATGTGATCCACATAGATGCATGGGTTTTCCCAAGCTTAGTGACCTAAACCGATGCCCACTTAGATGATGAGTGAACTACCCGACCCTTTTGTAAGGACACATAGTCCTAGATGTATGAACCCTACCGAGGCCCACCTTGTATTCATATTGGGCCCCATGGGAAAAGAAAGCTCACTTGTTATATACCCACTTAACTCACCCCATGTGATGTGCCCTGAAATTGCGGTAATGATCGCTTAAGTTGAAGTAGGAATATGCCAATATGTCCTGGAGGGGGGTGAATAGGACTTTTAGAAAAAAATTATGGTTTATTTGAAATTCTATCAAACTTGTCCTGAGTAGATATGCATGAATCATGATTTCTTCAAGAGTAACTCTACTAACTTCCAAGCCCGGTAGAGAATCTAATCACAAACTATTTGAGAGATGAACAATATGTAAATTAGTTTATGGTGGATATGAATGTGTGTGTGAGGTGTGATCTTAGATAATCAAATATGAAAATACTTAAGGAAATCACATAAGTAATGGAAGACAATAACAATCTCAAACACAATCATTTTTATAATGGTTTGACTACTTGTCTACTCCACTCCTGGTAACAGCACTCAACCCTTGAGTGTACCGGATTTCACTAAAGTTTCACAACAGGTTCACCTCAAATCAGAGGTTTTAAATCAGGTTCACCTCTAACCAGTACAATCTACACCTAGGCTGAAGTTTATGCTCCCACGAGTAAAGGTCAACACATAGCACCCGATTTTAGGCACACTAGCCAAGGATCCACTAGAGGAACCTCATTTGTTTATGCTGCCATGAGCAAGGGTCAACACAATGCACCTACTTTTAGGCACACTGGCTAAGGACCTAACTATTTATGCTCTCCACAGAGCAAGGGTTAACACAAAGCACCCACCATGTAACTCCCTCTGGAGGCCTCCTAGAGGACTTGCAAGGGGTGAGAAACACCTTAGACCCAATCCTACAGAAGAATGATCACAGGGGTCCTTTGGACTCTAATGACTTACAGATAAGTAGATGAGCTTCAATCAGCATGTTGTCAAAGATCTCCTCCTTTGTTGATGAAGAATCTTCTGATTCCTTAAACCGCAACTCATAAGACGTACCAATACATGGCGACGGGTTGTGTCAAGGCTGTAATGAAATCCTACTCTATTGAAAGTTTTCCTATAAGGGAAATAAAGTGATTCCAAACATTTATGCATTCAAGGCATCTCGGCTTAATGATTTGCCATTAAGATGGTAGCTGGAGGATCCTTAAATGTGGAAGTTCATTCTCCAATCCACTCTATTGAATGTCAATGATGAGGGTGGATTGGAGGATGAACTTTCATGAGAGAAACGGCTTTAGGTATATGATCTAAGGTTAAACACTCAAAAGCACTCTCTTCTTTCTCTACCAGTAACTAAGGACAAGCTCTCTATAAATAGGAAAAAAGTTCCAACGGATATAAAGCGATCACATTTATTATAGAGTTTGATATCATTGAGTAGGGTTGATATCATCGAGTGTATACTCTCAATTGCATCGACTGTCCGCTCGATGACACAAACTCAAATATCAAACGCTTTTGAAAAATTTTACCAACTGGTCGAGGGAATCGAACCTGCGTTGATGTCATCGGATTTTGAACTCCGATTTCATCGATACAAGGATCGATTCCTCGACATTTGAAAATGAGAAAGCCTTGCCTTTTGAAATATTTTAGGTCAAAAAGTATGATCGAGGTACACTCGATTTCATCAGAATTTGGATGTGGATGATATTGATAGTCGTGTTGATTCATCAATAAATCCAAAGGATTTTCCGATTAAGCTTGCTGGACAGTTTATGTCCATTCTCGATGCAATCGACCCAGACTCGATATCATCAATATTTGACTATCGATTCTATTGAGTAACCCTTGATCCAAGATAACACAACCTGAAAATATTGTTAAAAAATAGAGTGTCTAATTCCAATATAATCAAAGGCATTCCGATATCATTAAAATTTAAATTCTGAGGATATCGAGAAGTACTTCGATATATCGAAGATCTCATGATTTACCTTAGTAGAACATTGGACACAACATATATGATGTCAATTTTGTCGAGTCAACTTCGATAGACTCGAGATTCAAATTTTAATGATATCAATAGGGCTATGGATACATTGATAATTCTGTCCAGGGGTATATGCGGTTGCTGGACATCTTATGTCCTCCTTCAATATTATTGAGTGATCTTCGAGGACATCGACAACACTTTTCGAGTACATCGATCAGTCTATCGATAAATCAACAGAGGTAGAAAACTTATAGATTTTCTGAAAATTTAACAAAGTTTTCTAATCCAAAAACCCTATAATATTCTAATCAATTTTAAGGGTTTTAATCACCTGGTGTTTTGGGACATGAGATGTGAGGCTAAGATTTACCTGTGGCGAGTTCGGGCCCACATCTTGTTGAGGCAGACGGTTGATTGATCTTCCTATGGAGCTCCTCTGTCTAGCTGACTCAACAGTCACGCTAATTGAAAAATCAGGGCACTTTCAATCTCCCCCTTTGTCAATTACGTGATAAAATACCAAAACACCCTATAATAACTTCTATACTGACACACTCTAAATTTTGTATACATGAACTTTACATAATTGTACAATGCTATCTAGTTCATATACACATACACAATCATTCAGAAGCTGCTCCCCCTAACAACATTCTCTCCTTATCTTGGTGCAGCTCCTCCCCCTAACACCTGTATCACCATTCACAAACAAATATACACAATTTTTTCGTTGGGGTTTTTGAATTGTTCTTCCCATTTTTGTCAGTCATTGGCATAGGTATAGTAGTTGATATTTGACTGAAGTTTGAAGTATTTGAGAGAATCATCACTCAGAGATCATATGCATATAATAGATAGATGTAAGACATACATCGCATTTTAGCAACCATGTATGCATAGTAGACCAAGTAAAGAAGTGAGATAAGAAGATAATTGAAAGATGAAGCATCACACACATCACATCCCATAAATGATATAAACTAGATAACATAAGGAAGTTCAAAATGGTAGTAAATATGTGTGGACTATAACCAGCTAGTTCCAAAATATCCAAAACATATATACTGCCTAAGATTGGTAGTAATATAATAGTTATCCTAAAAAAAATAAAAATCAAGCCCATCCGTGGGCACCTAAAACAAACCATAAGTATTTAGCCCATCCATGGGCATATACAACACAAAAAAAAAAAAAAAAAAAACTGTTAGACTCTGCAAGTTAGGAAGTCATCACATATACTCATGTAAACGTAAGGCATACAAAAAGATACCCATGCCCTAATGTTGAGATGAAAGTAGGGTGTATGAAACAGAACACAGACTTTCTTTTCATGGTGGAGGTGCAGAGGAGGATGGTGCAGTATCATCGTGTCGGCAGGTGAGTAGATCCACCAATTGTTGCACCGTTTGTTGCACTCCATTTACCAAGCATTCTAAGAAAGTAAACCATGTATTCATTAACTCCTTTAGCTAGGTGACATCTCATTGTATTGCTCCAATCCTGTCTTGATGGAGCTTAAACCTTTTTGCATGCCCGGGCTCTGATGTGGACGGAGCTTGATGCGGCACTGGAGGTTCATTCCCAGGCATTTCAGCCCCTTTAACAAGAGCATCGCCTTCTCCTCCTTCTCCTTCTTCATGAATTCCTTCCTCTGGTGGATCCTTAGGGAACTTGTGAAATTTTAAATCCATCCTTCGAATGTTATTCTTGTTGAAGACATGAAGGGGAAGTTCCGAATCGTTGGTGGTTGGAAAGCCGATGACATTGCATACAATGTGTATAATCCAAGGATAGGGCAAGTAAACATCCCGGGATGTATGAATGGCATAGACTAACTGATGTACAATAAGGGTAGGGAGGCAGACCTTGATCCCTGTGGCTATGGAGTAGACTATCACGGTCATAAACCCAGTGAGATCGGAACGATTGGTACTTTTAAGATAGATGTTGGAAGCGAAGATACCATGAAAAATCCAAAATCGCAGTTCCAAGAACTTGGATTTTAGTGCATTGCCTTGGTACCAAGGAATTTCATGACCATGGCAAAGAAAAAAATGTCTGTTCAAGGTGACATGGCCCACCAAAGTCAAGGACAGGCAACCAATCAATTGCATCAAAAAGGGGTTCCAAATTATACGGTATTAAACAGTCCCTGTCTACCTTCCTCTCATGAATAAGCTTCCTACCAGTGTATTTAGCTAGAACCGGATTTACTCTAGCCGGAGGAGGGGCTGGTATTTCGGATTGGGACCCTCCACGTGAAGTTTGTCGTGTCCTCTGACGAGTGGGAGTCCATCGTTCAGGAGCTCTTGCTCTTTCTTTTGAAGAAAAATTTTTTATTGAGAGGCTCTAAAAGACTCTCTAGGACTAAACACCTTTCCTTTGTCCTTACCCATTTAATGACACTTACATATAGAGATTTGAGAGATTTTGGGATAATTTGATAAAACTTTTTCTTAAAAATCTAAAAATACCCAATCCAAAAGTAAGATGAAACTTGAAAAGAAGGAATGGAAGGGGTAATACTGGTTTTGAGGAACTTCGAAGACTCTTAGATGAAGTTTCATGCAAACCAAAGAAAGGAGACGAGCAAGAAGGTAAAATGATTTTTTTGATGAAAAATGTGATTTTTCTCGCTTGGCTGCCTTATATCGGGCGACAATCTTCAATATCATCGATCAATGTTTCGATGATATCGAGAGACCCCACTCAATGTTATCGAAACTGTCTTCGATATCATTCTCGATCATTTGACTCTTCCCATTCCAAAGAGGCGTCGATGATATTGACCTTTGATCGATTAATCGAGAATCAACATGACTTATCGACAAACATATCGAAGATAAATAATTTTCATTTTTCCACACTTTCACAAACTTTCATTTATAGTATAGAATATCTTCGAATCAACAGTATACACAGTAAAATTTTATTCAAGCATTGTACAAATCAAAATTATAAACATTAGAATGTTTATATACAAAAAGATTGAGGTGAGAGACCTTAAATGTATCATTAGAAGCTCAGAAAAATTTGCATCATTTCAGTAAATATCCAGATCTCGATGCATGACCTAGATTTATTTTTCTATGCTCAATATTTCTAGGCATAGGGATCATCCTTTCCTTTACCTTTGATGACATAGAAGTGGTTATTTGTGCGAAAACCCTTCAACATTGATTTTCTTGAGAGGTCTAGGATTTCACATTTTTCTTTGTTGAATGTAACCACATGCTCATTGTCACATATTTAAGAAATGCTTAGAAGATTGTGTGTTAATCCTTTTATGCAAAAGGCATTCTCATTTTTTAGAAAATTTATTCCTTTAATAATTCCCTATCCAATTACCTTAGCGGTGCTTCCATTTCCATAGGTGACTATCCCATTATTAAGATCTGAATAATTTGTATGGAGAGATTTGTCACCTACATATCTTGAGCATTCTCTATCCAGGTACCACTTGGTTTCATTGCCTGGTATATGGTTTGAATGAGTAACAAGATTAATTTTCTTTTCTTTTGGAACCCATTTTGTGATAAGATTTTTTACTATAGTAGATTCAACTACTTGATTCAATACTTCCTTCACTTTGCCATTCATTCTAGATGGTGATGGATGTGTATTTCTCATATTCCTAGGTGGACACTTGATGTCTTGTATTTTCCTGGATGGTTTGAATTTTTATCCAGAATTATGTTGTATCCTCCTAGGTGATAAACATTCAAACTTATAATGACCTGAATCACCACATAAATGACAAACTAGAGTAGTTCTTGTGTTACTTCCCGAAGAGACAGATCTTTCAGTCATTTATGCTACCTTTTCAGTTTTTATTTTAGATTTTTCATATCCTAAGCCACTCTTGTCCTTACTAGGTCTTCCCATACCTAAGAGCTTCTCTAATTTCTCACCACTTTGGGAAAACTTATAGTTTAGCTTAGTGATTTTTCTAGATTCTTCTAAATCAAACAGAAGTATGTGATTTTTATGTTGAAGGAGCATGTTTTTGTCTTTTAATAGCTTAACTTGTTTATTTAGTTTTTCAGACTCGAACTTAAGGAAGGTGTTGATTCTTTCAAGTATATCATTATCTGAATGATATTCTGTAAATCATTAATTAGATGTGTATTAATTTCTAGAGTTTTATCCAAATATTTTTACAGAAATTTCTTTTTATTTTCAGATATTCCAAGCCTTCTAACAATGTTGATGCTATGAATGTAAAGTTGATTGTAAGCATCTTGTAGTTTATTCTATTCTTCTTCTTCTTCTTCTTCTTCTTCCTTTTTAGTTTCCTCATTATCTGATGGAAATGATTCAGTGGCTTGCGGTTCTTCCTCGTTCTCAGTTTCACTGGGAATGATTGGAGTAGTGGAGACCATAAGAATTTTCAAAGATTTCTGATCTCCATTGCTCTCTGAGTCAGTAGATTCTAAGTTTGACTCATCAGTATCATCCCATGTGGTAGCCATTTCATTGCCCTTAGTTTTTCTATTCGGGCACTCATTAGATAGGTGTCCAAACTTCTAATAGGCATAACATTGTGGTTTTGTGGTCTTTTTGCCAAATTTACCTACAGAATGTTTTTTGTCCACCTTTCTTCCTTTAAATGGACAGCCACGATTTTTCTGAAAGAATTTTCTGAATCGTTGAGCCAACAAAGCCATTTCCTCATCATCGTTTTCTTTTTCACTTTCAATGTCCTCATTTGTTGTATTCTTTGAAGTTTTGAGGATAATAGTTTTGGATTTAGGGGTTTGTTTGAAGTATAGTTCAAATGTTTGTAGGAAACCTACTAGTTCTTCTACTTTCATTTCATCGATGTTCCTACACTCTTTAATTGTTGTTACTTTAGGATTAAACCATTCCGGTAATGATCTTAGTATTTTCCTACAGATTTTTGAGATTGGAACCTTCTCACCTAATCCACCCATGTAGTTGCAAATGATATTCAGTTTTGTGAAAAACTCCTTAAAGGTCTCATGCTCTTCATACTTTCAAACTGTGATGTTAGGAGTTGTAGTTTGGATCTCTTCACAGTGTTTGTTCCTTCATGGGTTGTTTTCAAAAAATCACATGCTTCTTTGACTGTCCCACACATACTAATTTGATTGAAAATATCTTGGAATACAACACAGTAAATAACATTCATAGCTTTAGCCGCAGCAGTTTGGTTTTCCTTATCAGATGCTGTCCATTTTTCTTTGGATTTTGTGTAACACCCTGAAAATCGGGGGTCGTGTATAAACTCAACTCCCGAGTTCCAGACCGTCACTTATGCAACAAAAATGATTATGATTCAATGTTGTCTGAGTTAAAGCATTCACATGAGTAAAGGTATACCAAAACTGCAATTCATGCTCCAGATTCAATGATAAAAGCAAGCGAAAGACTAAAAGATATACATATCACTGTATGGAAAACAAAATAGATCTCTACTGTCTCCAAAGTATGAATACATCTCTGAGTCTCATATACATGTAAATAAACAGAAATCAAATGTCAAAATAGTCCCACTGAGAAGTCCCGCCAATCCAGGCCACCTAAGCAAAGCCATCGTGGTACTGCATATATGAGAACTCGTCCTGGTCCTCATCATAATCTGGCTTTGCCTCCTGAATCGCTGCCTCACCTGCATCTAAGACAGGGTCTGGTGGGTGTTACAAACACCATCCCGTAATGTGGGAGTGAGTAGCTAACTCAGTGGAATAATAGAGCAAAGATTAACATGTTCTCAAATCAATCATGCGATAATAGTAAAGCAGTAAATCAAACATTCCTAATACTTTTGTTAATGCAATATGACGTGACATGATGGATACCCTCACCGATGATCTCCCTCATAGGGCACCATCTTACGCCCGCAGCATGCTTTCATCCCACAGTGCTCCACATCTTTCAGGCACATGCAATGTGATGGTGATATGATTACCGAGTTATTATTAGTCCATTCAAACAGCAGGATTGGGAAACTAAGGTACCTTCCTTATATCAATCCCAACACAGATCCTGTCTAGGGTCGTCACTCCTAGTAATCTCATACGATGTATATTTTGTAGGTCGCTGTAAGGGCTGTCAGGGCTGTTGCTCGCACTCGTTGCACCGCTCCCCTTTCACCTTATCAATATAGGCCTACTTGTACTCTTGTCGCTACGGAAGGGTCGTCACCTCCCGTAGACTCAGAATAGCTCGAGGTCACTACAAAGGGCTGCCAGGGCTGTTTCTCGCACTCATTACACCACTCCCCCATCACCTTATCAATGTAGGCCGACAGTAAGAATATAGTGTCTCATACCACCATAATCTGCTCACGAGTCATAGGTGCTCACTGGTCACTACGGGGAAGTTTGTGGCCCCAGCGTAGGCCGACAGCTCGACCACGGTGTCCCATACCACCATGCCCGGCTCATGAGTCTTTATGGATCAAGGTACCATGGTTAATAGGGTTTATAGTGGTAAGTTCAGTACCCTAGGTTCAAGCAGTTATGACTCATACAAGGTGAACATACAATCGCCAGTCGGGTTACTTGACGGGCTCGACTAGCACGAGTGCATCTCAAGTCGAATGACATGAAGTGCATAAAACACCTCATGTGGCCTAACCACTGCCGCCAACTCCAAAACACGACTCGCGTTCATCGACGCGTCGTTCGTGGTAAAGATAAGCCAACCACGAATTTTCTTGGTTGCCGACTGCCTGGACTAGGTATAGTCCCAAACATTTATGAATTCACATCAGTAATCATATAAGAGTAATGGAAATGAAATACAACAATGTGAACATGTTAACACATGTTATAGCATACAGCTTAAGTAAAACATCTAATACATGCAATTTGTACATGTAATGAAATCATGCATATAGCCAACATGTAGGAAATCATTTACATCAGCATATTAATTGAGAATTCAATCTCAAACTAATTCATAACACCATTTAATTCAATACATACTAATACAAACATTTATACAAACACTTAGTCTACACACTTAAGTCTACATATAGTATGTCGACTCAAAGTGCGCATTTGGGTGAATCTCTTCGCCAAACTGATTATGCACGCATTCCTAATATCCTAATGTGACAAGAAGCCATGTCAATCACATCAGCAAAATATGGATGAAAACAGTATTTCCTTCAAATGACTAAAATACCCTAAATCTCATATTTTTCGTCTACTTACGAAACAGGAAACGGAAAGCATGTTGTACATGTCAAACGGCGTTGCTATCGATAATCTACTATTAAACGACATTGAAAGTGTTGAAAACAGTCAATCAAAGCGTCTAGAATCTGCACCTTTTATCCTAGAAGTGTATTGATTCGAACGAAGCATGTACGCTTCGTCTACGGTGAACCGGGAACCTAATACATAAGATCTATAAGCTACCATGTTAAGGAACCTAAGGAACCTTAAATCAGCAAGTGTTTGGGGTATTTTCTTACCTAGAAACGCAGAGAAATTGTCGGGAAAGTAATTGAGGCACGTTGCTTAAGCACGTGCAACACGTAGTGCAAGCAGCAAGAAATTCTCTCACACTCTCTCTCACAATCTCTCACCTTTTCTCTCACACCAGCTAGGGTTTCTAGAAAATTCGGATGGGTGAGAGAAGTGAGGGTTTAAGCCCCTTTTATAACCTAAAACGTGCCCAAAACAGGCTTGGGAACAATGTTTACTTGATGCCTAACCATATCGGGGCTGTTTCGGTCCAAAAAGACATTTCTGGAGGTCCCCTGGCCGAACACGATTGGACTTAAGCTCATGCACATCGGATGTCACTCACATCCCATTTTCAGACCAGTAATGTTCATAGATCGCACGTGGCGGTCCAGTTTCAGTTCAGCGGTCATCGCACGTAGATCAGGTCTACAAGTCTCGTGATATGAAATATAAATTTTTCCTGATCCGAGGTGTAATTTGGCTGAATTCTGATGATCAGAACGCTTAATAATAACGCGTCAAGTCGTGTGCCAGATTTGAATTTCAAATTCCAAATTTAACCCTATTCTCACTCTCTTCACTCCAGGCTCAATGAAATAGCCTCTGAATATCGATTGGACTTGATGTTCGAAATGATTGTCAAGTCCAGCTAGGCGGTTATAACTGCCTAAGATTGTAGGTATCGGACTTTCGACACACGGTCTAGATCCAATACAAATTTTCAAAGAGGTCCTGAGAACAAACCTGTTTAGAGTTTGATCCGAGGTTTTAGAGTATTATAGCGTCATTGGTTCTACTCGCTTTAGGTCTTGTAGAAGGTATTTAAAGTGATCAGGGACTATTTCCCAGCTACTCTAGCGTTGCGCTAGCTAACTTACACTTATTTTCCAAAGGAATTAATCCTACGCGATTTCTGGTCGAGTTGGTACTCGAGTCCAAGTACGGATTTTTCCAGGGCGTTACATTTTGGTTTAGAGATAGTTGTGCCATTGTTAAGTACTATTTGTTCAAATGGTGACACATATCCTGTTTTAACTATATCCCAAACATCATGATCCAAAGATCTGAGAAAGTAGTGCATTCTAGCCTTCCAGTATGTATAGTTTGATCCATCAAATACTGGAGGTTTAGAGACCGATGAGCCCTCTCCTTTGGCCATATTACCAACTTCAGTCAAGATACTCCCTTGGCACTGAAAGCTTTAAGAGAGACCCGTTCTGATACCAATTGAAATTATAGTAATGACCGCTTAATTTGAAGTAGGAATATGCCAATGTCTTAAAGGGAGTGAATAGGACTTTTGTAAAATTTTTATGGTTTATTTAAAATCCTATCAAACTTGTCCTGAGTAGATATGCATGAATCAGGATTTCTACAAGAGTAGCTCAACTAGCTTCCAAGTCTGGTAGAGGATCCAATCACAAACTATTTGAGAGATGAACAATATGTAAATTAGTTTATAGTGGATATGACTGTGTGTGTGTGAGGTGTGATCTCAAATAATCAAATATGAAAATACTTAAGGAAATCACATAAGTAATGGAAGACAATAGCAATCTCAAACACAGTCATTTTTATATTGGTTTGACTACTTGTTTACTCCACTCCTGGCAACCGCACTTAACCCTTAAGTATACCAGACTTCACTAAGGAGTTTTCATAATAGGTTCACCTCATAATGGAGGTTTTAAATCAGGTTCACCTCTAATTAGTACAACCTACACCTAGGCTGACAGTTTATGCTCTCACGAGCAAGGGTCAACACATAGCACCTGATTTTAGGCACACCGACTAAGGATCCACTCAAGGAACCTCACTGTTTAAGCTCCCACGAGCAAGGGTCAACACAACGCACCCACTTTTAGGCACACTGGCCAAGGATCTACTGCCAGGACCTAACTATTTATGCTCTCCATAGAGCAAGGGTCAACACAAAGCACCACCAGGTACACTCGTCAGAGGCCACCTAGAGGACTTGCAAGGGGTAAGAAACACCTTAGACCCAATCCTACAGAGGAATGATCACAAGGGTCCTATGGACTCTAATGACTTACAGATAAGTAGATGAGCCCCATTCAGTGCATTATCAAAGATCTAGTCCTTTGTTGATGAAGAATCTTTTAATTCCTTGAACTGCAACTTAGAAGATGTACCAATAAATGGCGGGGTCAAGGTTGTAATGGAATCCTACTCTATTGAAAGTTTTCCTATAAGGGAAATAGAGTGATTCCAATCATTTATGCATTCAAGGCATCCCAGCTTAATGATTTGCCATTAAGATGGTAGATGGAGGATCCTTGAATGTGAAAGTTCATTACCCAATCCACTCTGTTGAATGTTAATGATGAGGGTGGATTGGAGGATGAACTTCCATGAGAGAAAGGGCTTTGGGTATATGATCTAAGGTTAAACACTCAAAAGTACTCTCTTCTTTCTCTACCAACAACTAAGGACAAGCTCTCTATAAATAGGCAAAAAGTTCTAACGGATATAAATTGATCACATTTATGATAGAGTTCGATATCATTAAGCAAGGTCAATATCATCGAGAGTATACTCTCGATTGCATTGACTAGCCACTCGACGACACAAACTCAAATGTCAAACGCTTTTGAAATATTTTGTCAGCTAGTCGAGGGAATCGAACTTGTGTCGATGTCATCGAATTTTGAACTCCGATTTCATCAATACGAGGGTTGATTTCTCTACATTTAAAAATGAGAGAGACTTGCCTTTTGAAATATTTCAGGTCAAAAGGTATGATTAAGATACACTCGATATCATCAGAATTTGAACGTCGATGATATCGATAGTCGTGTCGATTCATCGATAAATCCAAAGGATTTTCCAGTTAAGCATGTTGGACAGTTTATGTCCATTCTCGATGCAATCAACCCAGACTCGATATCATCGATATTTGAATATAAATTCTATCGAGTGACCCTCGATCCAAGATAACACAACCTAAAAATATTGCTGGAAAATAGAGTGTCCAATTTCGATATAATCGAAGGCCTTCCGATATCATTGAAATTTGAATTCTGAGGATATCGAGGAGTACTTCGATATATCGAAGATCTCATAATTTGCCTTAGCAGAATATTAGACACAACATATATAATGTCGATTTTTTCGAGTCAACTTCAATAGACTCGATATTGAAATTTCGATGATATCAATAGGGCTATCGATACATCGATAATTTCATCAGAGGTATATGCGGTTGCTGGACATCTTATGTCCTCATTTGATATTATCGAGTGATCTTCGAGGACATCGGCAATACTTTTCGAGTACATTGATCACTCTATTGATAAATCGACAGAGGTAGAAAACTTAGAGATTTTTTGAAAATTTGATAAAGTTTTCTAACCCAAAAATCCTATGATATTCTAATCAATTTTAAGGGTTTTAATCACCTGGTGTTTTGGGACATGGAATGTGAGGCTAAGATTTACCTGTGGTGAGTTTAAGCCCACGTCCAGTTGAGGTAGATGGTTGATTGATCTTCCTATGGAGCTCCTCTGTCTAGCTGACTCAACACTCACGCTAAATGACAAACCAGGGCACTTTCATGCCTTACTTTTGAATCGATTACTAGGACTTCGTGTTATGTATGTATCAACCACATTGTCCATCTACCTTCTTAGGACAAATGTAAGGCTCATCCTTGACATTAATACATCATCATTATTCCCCTTTTCCTAGATGGAAGAATATGTGATACCAGCTCGGGTATATTCACTATATAGGCGTATCTTGATGTTTGTGCTAGATACCCCATCCTTCTGTGGACACACTAAGTATATGTTAAGCATGACATCATGATACATGTCCATGCGCATCATTTGTATACTTGTTATGAGTGATTGATCATAGCATGTGCCATTGGGTTGATTGCTTATGGAACTCCCTAAGAGACGGAGTTGCCCCATATGAGCGCGCAATACATGCAGGTTTGATGCATGATTAGATAGTATGGCTCATGCATTTCACATTTTATGTCATATGATCATGGAGTGCTCTAGCGACATTAGGGTCGTAGCTTCTACAGGCATATCATGGTTAGCCAGATAGGACACCGAAAATATTTGGTCCAAGCATCTGGGCACATTAGTTGTCCGTGGGTGAAAATCCCTAAACCTCTGTGACCAGGGGATGCTCCAACATCTAAACCGAGTGGATACATGAGCCCCTGAGTACCAAATACCAGTAGACGGTGTCTCCCATGTGTCGTGGTCGGTTGTGAAGGGGGTGTGGCCATATCCACCTAAGTGAAGGTGCAGTAAGCTAGGCTGAGTTTAATGTAACGCCCTGGAAAAATCCGTACTTGGACTCGAGTACCAACTCGACCAAAAATCGTGTAGGATTAATTCCTTTGGAAAATAAGTTTAAGTTAGCTAGCGCAACGCTAGAGTAGCTGGGAAATAGTCCCTGATCACTTTAAATACATTCTACAAGACCCAAAACGAGTAGAACTAAAGATGCTATAATACACTAAAACCTCAGATCAAACTCTAAGCCGGTTTGTTCTCTGGACCACTTTGAAACTTTGTATTGGATCTAGACCGCGCGTCGAAAGTCCGATACCTACAATCTTAGACCGTTAGAACCGCCTAGCTGGACTTGACAATCATTTCGAAAATCAAGTCTAACCGACATTCACAAGCAATTTCATTGAGCCTGGAGTGAAGAGAGTGAGAATAGGGTTAGATTTGGAATTTGAAATTCAAATCTGGCACATGACTTGACGCGTTATTATTAAGCGTTCTGACCATTAGAATTCAGCCAAATTACACCCTCGGATCAGGAAAAATTTCTATTTCATATCATGAGACTTGTAGGCCTGATCTACGTGTAGTGACCGCTGAACTGAAACTGGACCGCCACGTGCGATCTACGAACACTGTTGGTCTGAAAATGGAATGTGAGCGACATCCGACATGTACGAACTTAAGTCTGATCGCGTTCGGCGAGGGGACCACCAGAAATTTCCTTTTAGACCGAAACAGCCCCGATTTGGATATACCTTAAGTATACATTATTCCCGAGCCTATTTCGGGCATGTTTGGGCTTATAAAAGGGGTTGAAACCCTCTCATATCTCTCCCATCCGAAATTGGAAAAAGTCCTAGGTTGAGAGAGAGAAAAGGTGAGAGATTGTGAGAGAGAGTGAAGGAGAATTCCTTGCTGCTTGTGCCACCTGTTGCACGTGTTTAAGCAACACGCTCCAATCACTTTGCCGGTGATTTCTCCACTTTTCTAGGTAAGAAAGCATCCCTAATACTTGCTGATTTGAGGTTCACTCATTTCCATAGCATGTTAGTTGATAGATCTTATAAATTAGGTTCTCTATTCGCCGTAGACGAAGCGTATACACTCCATTCGAATCACTTCACCTCTAAGGAAAAGGTGCGGATTTTAGACGCTTTGATTGACTGTTTCCAATGCTTTCAATGTCGTTTAATAGTAGATTATCGATGGCAACGCCGTTTGACATGTACAATATGTTGTTCGTTTCCTGTTTCGTAAGCAGACGAAGAATATGAGATTTAGGGCATTTTAGTCATTTGTAGGAAGTACTGTTTTCATTCATATTTTACTGATGTGATTAACATGGCTTCTTGTCACATTAGAATACTAGGAATTCGTGCATAATTAGTTTGGCAAAGAGATACGCCTAAATGCGCACTTTGAGTCGACATACTATATGTAGACTTAAGTGTGTAGTTTAAGTGTTTGTATAAATGTTTGTATTAGTATGTATTGAATTGAATGGTGTTATGAATTAGCTTGAGATTGATTTCTCAATTAATATGCTGATGTAAATGATTTCCTACATGTTAACTATATGCATAATTTCATTATATGTATGAAATGCACGTGTTTGATGATTTACTTAAGTTGTATGTTATAACATGTGTTAACATGCTCACATTGTTGTATTTCATTTCCAATACTCTCATATGATTGCTGATGTGAATTCATATATGTTTGGGACTATACCTAGTCCAGGCAGTCGGCAACCGAGCAAGTTCGTGGTTGGCCTATCTTTGCCACGAGCGACGCGTCCATGAACACGAGTCGTGTTTTGAAGTTGGCGGTAGTGGTTAGGCCACACGAGGTGTTTTACGCACTTCATGTCGTTCGATTTGAGATGCGATTGTGCTAGTCGAGCCCATCAAGTAACCCGACTGGCCGTTGTATGTTCACCCTGAATGAGTCATAACTGCTTGAACCTAGGATACTGAACTTACCATTGTAAACCCTGTCAACCATGGTACCTTGACCCACGAAGACTCATGAGCCAGGCATGGTGGTATGGGACACCGTGGTCGAGCTGTCGGCCTACGCTGGGGCCACAAACCTCCCCATAGTGACCAGTGAGTACCTATGTCTCGTGAGCAGATTATGGTGGTATGGGACACTATATTCTTACTGTCGGCCTACACTGATCAGGCGGCGAGTCCTTTGTAGTGACCGCGAGCGTATTCTGAGTCTACGGGAGACGACGACCCTTCCGTAGCAGTGAGAGTACAGTAAGCCTGTATTGATAAGGTGATGGGGGAGCGGTGCAACGAGTGCGAGCAACAGCCCTAGCAGCCCTTGTAGCGACCTACAAAATATACATCGTATGAGATTACTAGGAGTGACGACCCTAGACAGGATTTGTGTTGGGATTGATATAAGGGAAGTACCTTAGTTTCCCAATCCTGCTGTTTGAATGGACTAATAACAACTCGAAAATCATATCACCATTACATTGCATGTGCCTGGAAGATGTGGAGCAGTGTGGGACGATTGCATGCCGCGGTCGTAAGGTGGTGCCGTATGAGGGAGATCGTCGGTGAGGGCATCCATCACGTCATGTCATATTGCATTAACAACAGTGTTAGGAATGTTTGATTTACTGCTTTACTATTATCGCATGATTGATTTGAGAACATGTTAATCCGTGCTCTATTATTCCACTGAGTTAGCTACTCATTCCCACGTTTCGGGATGGTGTTTGCAACACCCACCAGACCCTGTCTTAGATGCAGGTGAGGCAGCGATTCAGGAGGCAGAACCGGACTATGATGAGGACTAGGATGAGTTCTCATACGTGCAGTACCATGACGGCTTTGCTTAGGTGGCCTGGGTTGACGGGACTTCTCAGTGGGACCATTTTGACATTTTAATTTTTGTTTACTTACATGTATATGAGACTCAGAGATGTATTCATACTTTAGAAACAGTCGAGATTTACTTTGTTTTCCATATAGTGATATATATATTTTTTTAGTCTTCCGCTTGCTTTTATCACTGGATCTAGAGTATGAATTGCAGTTTTGGTATACTTTTACTCATGTGAACGCTTTAACTCAGACAACATTGAATCATAATAATTTTTGTTACATAAGTGACGGTCTGGAACTCGGGAGTTGAATTTATACACGACCCCCAATTTTCAGGGTGTTACAAGTTGGTATCAGAGCATGAATGAGATTATATCGGGCCTGGGTTATGGTCATGTGACGTACGCTGTCGCTTCCTTTGACTTAGGTGGGTGCGAGAAGGGTCTAGAAACACTTATAGGATCACAGATTCGCCAATAGGCGAAGTCTATTCGTATCGATCGCGCGATCGAGTCCGTAATGCATCTAGGGTCGCGTGAAGTGACCTAAGTGGCTCCTAGGTTGTAGGTAGGTGGGTTGAGACATTCTTTGAATGATTCTAAACTCGTAAATGTGAATCATTGGGCTGTGGGACAACCACGACCCCTGCATTCAATCGCTAGGGCTTAAAAACCCTGTTTCACCTAAATTCTTTAAAATTCTTCCTTTCACCACTCCATTCTTCAATTATTTTTTATTCTTTTCATGTTAGGCATTGATCCTAATATGAAAATGACATAAAATCATACTTCGACAAAATTTTATAGTGAATAGTGAAATTTTATGAAAATTGGCCATTATGCCATTCTAAGTTTGCGATCTTTAGCAACTAATGGGCTAGATGGATGTATTAGCTCCTTCTACCCCAAAATTATATGTTGCATAATAGGGGATTGCATTCAGGTTTGTATATTGGCCCCAAAAAGCTCTGAACGCATGTTTGGGCCTCCCTAAGGCAATCTAGAATGAACTAAGGTGGGGCCCATAGTTTTTTGAGGTCCCTGGGCCAGGGGGGACCCGACCCATGTGGTCCCAGCGATCATTGTGCGAGATGGTCGGCGATGCCATCGCCGATCCGGTGATGCATCGCCGTCCGATGGGGCCCACTTGAGGTGAAACTTGGTTCGTGGGGGTATTTTGGGTAATACACTCCTCCAATGTATGGTTCGTCCATAGAAAACTCCTAAATGGGGTACTTCCTTCACAATAGCCCCCTTTTCTAGCTCCATTTTACATTTTTTTGCTGCCCTCTCTCAAACTGTTGCTCCAAATCCTTCCCAAACTCATTCTTTGTTGAAAATGACCCCACTCCATCACTCCATTACAGTTTGCAACTCTCCCTCTTGTAAATCTTATCCGTTGGAGCTCCTACAACCCCCAAAATGAGCTAAAATCATGAGGAGCTCCATTCCTCTTTTTCATTCTCTTTTCTTTTTAAAAATCCATCCTAAGGGAGCTTGAAGCATCCCTCTACAATACGTAGATCTCCCTTTTTCACTTTGGACAGCCATTTCTCTACATTTCCCCCATTTTCCATGGCTTTTGTTGAAACCATTTTGGGTCTTTTATCTTTCTCCACCATCCTCTCTTTGATGGGAAAGAGAAAGACCGCAGCGGATGAGGTTGGGCCTAGTCGCCCTACGCAATCAAGAAGGCCTAGGGGTGGAGCCGCTAGCTCAAGCGCCGCCGCAAGTCCAAGCATAGCCCGAGAGTTCCATACAAAGCGGGATTTGGATCCCCATACTCAACTTGAGCGAGTGATTTTATCAGAGATGCCTCTCGGTGAATACACTGACCATAAGGTGTTGTTTGAGGTGGACGTGGAAGGATGACTCTTCGGTGAATTCCTGTTATTTGAGGCATTGAAGCTGCACATTGGGGTTCGCTATTTGAAGCTCGTGCTCGTTCCAATGTGTAACACCCCGGAGTTTGGCTAATCTGGGATTTGATGTCCTTAGGCAGTGAGTCAATTAAAACACCTGGAAAATCGCTTAGAACCCAATTCCATAGCCAAAGAAACCACTTAGGATTAATTCCTTTAGAAACTAAGCATAAGTTAGCTAGCGCAACGCTGGAGTAGCTGGGAAATAGTCCCTGATCACTTTAAATACATTCTACAAGACCCAAATCGAGTAGAACCAATGAATCTATAATAATCTATAACCTCAGACCAAACTCTAAGCAGGTTTATTCTCTGGACCACTTTGAATCTTTATATTGGATCTAGACCGCGCGTCGAAAGTCCGATACCTCCTATCTTAGACCGTTAGAACCGCCTAGCTGGACTTGACACTCATTTCAAAAATCAAGTCAAACCGATAATCACAGGCCATTTCATTGAGCCCGGACCTAAGAGAGTACGAATAGGGACAGAATTAGAATTTCAAGTTCAAATCTGGCACACGACTTGACCCGTCAGTATTGAGCGTTCTGGCCTTCAGAATTCAGCCAGATTACGCCCTCGGATCAGGAGAAATTTCTATTTTATATCATGAGACTTTCAGACCTGATCTACGTGCGGTGACCGCTGAACTGAAACGGGTCCGCCACGTGCGATCTGCGGACCCAGTCAGACTAAAAACTTAATACGTGCTAGATCTGGTATGTGTGAGCTTAAGTCCGATCACATTCGGTCAGGGGACCACCAGAAAGCATCTTTTGGACCGAAACGGCCCCGATTTAGATATGCACTAAGTGAACTTTGTACCGGAGCCTATTTTCGGCATTTTTAGGCTTATAAAAAGGGTTGAAACCCTCACTCCTCTCTCCCAACCAAATTTGCAAAAATTCGTAGATTGGGAGAGAGAAAAGGTGAGAGTTTGTGAGAGAAGGTGGGAGAGAATTCCCTGCTGCTTATGCCACGTACTGTACGTGCTTAGGCAACGCACTCCGATCACTTTCCCGGAGATTCCTCCACGTTTTCAGGTAAGAAAATACCCTAGAGGTTGCTGATTTGAGGTTCCTTTCATTTCCTAGCGAAGTAGCTAATAGAACTTGTGTATTAGGTTCTCTAATCGCCGTAGACGAAGCGTATACGCTCCGTTCGAATTTACACATCCATAAGAGACAAGGTGTGGATTTTAGACGCTCTGATTGACTGTTTCCAAAGCTTTCAATGTCATTTAATAGTAGATATCGACGGCAACGCCGTTTGACATGTACAACATGCTGTCCGTTTCCTGTTTCGTAAACCGGCGAAGAATATGAGATTTAGGGCATTTTAGTCATTTGTAGGAAGTACTGTTTTCATGCATATTTTGCTGATGTGATTGACATGGTTTATTATCGCATTAGAATGTTAGGAATATGTGTATAATTAGTTTGGCGAAGAGATTCGCCTAAATGCGCACTTCGGGTTGACATACTATATGTAAACTTAAGTGTGTAGTGTAAGTGTTTGTATAAATGTTTGTATTAGTATGTATTGAATTAAATGATGTTATGAATTAGTTTGAGATGGATTTCTCAATTAATATGCTGACGTAAATGATTTCCTACATGTCGACTATATGCATGATTTCATTATATGCATGAAATGCATGTGCTTGATGATTCACGTAAGTTGTATGTTATAACATGTGCTTGTTGATTTCATTATGATTTAGTATGAGATTGAATTCTCAATTAATTTGCTGATGGAAATGATTTCCTATATGTTGGCGACATGCATAATTTCATTATATGTATGAAAGGCATATATCAGGTGATTTGCTTAAGTTGTATGTTACAACATGTGTTAACATGCTCATATGGTTGTATTTCATTTCCAATACTTTCACATGCTTTGTTGATGTGATTCCACATGTTTGGGACTATACTTAGTCCAGGCAGTCGGTAACCGAGCGAATTCGTGGTTAGCTTATCTTCGCCACGAACGACGCGTCGATGAACGCGAGCCGTGTTCTGGAGTTGGCGGCAGTGGTTAGGCCACACGAAGTGTTTTACGCACTTCATGTCGTTCAACTTGAGATGCGATCGTGCTAGTCGAGCCCGTCAAGTAACCCGACTGGCCGTTGTATGTTCACCCTGCATGAGTCATAACTGCTTGAACTTAGGGTACTGAACTTACCATTGTAAACCCTGTTAACCATGATACCTTGATCCACGAAGACTCATGAGCCGGGCATGGTGGTATGGGACACCGTGGTCGAGCTGTCGGCCTACACTGGGGCCACAAACCTCCCCGTAGTGACCAGTGAGCACCTATGACTCGTGAACAGATTATGGTGGTATGGGACACTATATTCTTGCTGTCGGCCTACATTGATAAGGTGATGGGGGAGCGGTGCAATGAGTACGAGCAACAGCCCTGGCAGCCCTTTGTAGTGACCACGAGCGTATTCTGAGTCTATGGGAGGCGACGACCCTTCCGTAGCAGTAGAGTATAGTAGGCCTGTATTGATAAGGTGATGGGGGAGCGGTGCAACGAGTGCGTGCAACAGCCCTGACAGCCCTTGCAGCGACCTATAAAATATACATCGTATGAGATTACTAGGAGTGACGACCCTAGACAGGATCTGTGTTGGGATTGATATAAGGGAAGTACCTTACTTTCCCAATCCTGCTATTTGAATGGACTAATAACAACTCAAAAATCATATCACCATACCATTGCATGTGCCTGGAAGATGTGGAGCACTTGAGGGTCGATTGCATGCCGCGGTCGTAAGATGGTACCGTATGAGGGAGATCGTCGGTGAGGGCATACATCACGTCATGTCATATTACATTAACAACAGTTTTAGGATTGTTTGATTTACTGCTTTACTATTATCGCATGATTGATTTGAGAACATGTTAATCCTTGCTCTATTATTCCACTGAGTTAGCTACTCACTCCCATATTACGGGATGGTGTTTCCGGAAACCCACCAGACCCTTTCGTGATTGCAGATGATGGCGCGGCCTATGAGGCGAAGCTGGATTTGATGATGATGAGGAGGATTCCTCCTATATGCATGTTCTGATCGACGGGATTACAGGGAGGTTGATTAGATACTTTGACACTTGTCATTTTATATTTTTAGCGTACTCATGTATATTCGTTTTGTCGACTTTTGGAGTATACATGTATATATATAACCTAGTAACATGTTCACACTCTGGAGACATACAACAGTTTATATATGTTATACATACTATCACAGTCTTCCGCTTGTAAATTTAACTGTCTCTGGAGTATGATATGCTGTTCTGGATTAATCTCACTCATGTTTAATACATTATCACAGACAACATTCAATCATACATATCTATGTTGCATAAATAACATTTTAGAACTCGGGAGTTGGGTTTTTTCTCGACCCCCCGATTTTCGGGATGTTACACAATGTGAGCACCGTTCGTGCCTTCTACGCTTGTATCCAGAATCCTACACTGGAGCCATTACAATTCAAGATTCCTTTTGGTAGAGACCGGATGGCTACGATCGATGTTCGGTTGATAGCGCGACTTCTGAACGTGCCCCTGGGTGATGTTCATCCCAGTGCGAAGAATTTGAGGAGTAGGTGTGAGAGAGATCGCCGTACCAGGTTCCTATGCGGTAAACTGGTTCCATGGAAGCCTAATAATAGCCTCAAGGCGTCTCATATGTCTGATGATTTGCGCCTGCTGCCCCACATTTGCATGTTCAACGTGTATCCCAGGTCGACAAATCGCATTGAGTGTACGCGCCTTATGGTTAATTTCTTGTATCAGGTGGCTCAGGGAGAAAATGTGTGTATGGCCACTTTTATCTTGCGACAGATTATCCTCATAAAAAAATCAAGGAGAACGTCTGAGTCGCTTCCTTTTGGCCGACTTATATGCAAGATCGCGCTTGAGTTTGCTTACAGACTTGGGCCGGAGTTGCCAATTCTGATTCACAGCATTGATGAGTCTACCATGGTCAAGATGAAGATCGTGTCTCAGTACCATGAGACTCAGCTTGAGGAGGATAACGAGGATGATTTTGATGATAAAGAGGATCCAAGTGAGGGAGAACCTGGAGCAGAAGTTGAGGAAGAAGTCCAGGAAGAGGTAGAAGAGGAGGCTCAGGATACAGATGAGAGCCCTCCTCCTTCTGCTCAGGCTACTAGTGATGATCGCATTGCCCGAATTGAGGAGAGCCAGATCACCTTGCAAAGGGAAGTTCAGGAACTTCGGGCCGAGGTTGAGGATACCAAGGCCGTTATGAAGAGGAAATTCGGCAAGGTGACTCGCACCTTAAAGGCGATCCTGTGCTGCTTGCAGGATAAGGGTGCTCCTCCTCCGTCACCCAACTCAGACTAGCGATGATGTTAGATATTGTTGTTAGTAGTTAGTTGTTTCCTGCTTTAAGTTATGTAAGCCTGTTAAGGATAGTAGTTTACTTATGTTGCTGTTGTGGCTTTAACTATCTTAGTTCCCATGTACTTCTTGTCATGATGCTTGTAAGGAGATATCCCATGTGTTATGACAATTTTGATTAAATGAAATGCATGGAATGCCTTTGACTCTTTATGTGAATGATTGCGGTGTGTTGTGCTATTGAGACTAACAAGGTTGTGCCCTATTTTGAATATAGGGAATGCCGTCGAAGACTACACGGAGCACAGTTCGGCTTACATTGGGTGAGCCTATGGATCAGGCTCCTTCGCAGTCTGATGCACATGCGGACCCTGCTATGGGCCCGATTCTTGAGACAGCACGTGCGTCTCAGCCTACTACTGGTCCTGCAGTTGGACCACCGCCTTTCACACCACCCGTCAGAGAGAAGTACCGTGCATCTTCTTCGATGCAGCACATGCCACAGCCTGCTCCACCTCCAGATAGATTTGAGCAGATGATGGCTATGATGCAGTAGCAGCAGCAACAGTTCCTGACTACGATTGTGGGGACTTTAGCCCAGGGTGAGAGTGTGCCTCCACCTGCACCACCTGCGCATCCAGCTGAGGATGCTTATACATATGCTCAGGATGAGGGCATGGCTCATCCTGTACCACCTGCTTACCCTACGAATGCCACAGACACACGGAGCTTACTACAGCGATTCCAGCGCTTACGGCCTTCCACTTTTACAACTTCTCATAGACCCGAGGAGGTCGAGTATTGGCTCGACCGTGTGTCGAAGATACTGCGGATGTTATATTGTTCAGAGGCTGAGCAGGTTGAGTTGGCTACGTTCTTATTCGAGCGAGAGGCCAGCTTATGGTGGGACAGTGTGTTGTGGACCGTTGCCGCTGACTACATATGGACCTGGGCAGCGTTTGAGTTCCGCTTCCATGAGAAATACTATCCCCAGACGTACAAGCATGAGCGGGAGAATGAGTTTCTACGCCTCAGACAGGGAGGCATAACAGTCACTAAGTATGAGTATAGGTTCACTGAGTTGGGCAGATACGTCCTGACTATTCTGGCAGATGAGCAGATGCGCATACGGCGCTTTTCTGAGGCACTGCGACCGGATATTCGGTCGAAGATGTGTTGCGTGAGCATTCCCTCCTATGCAGAGCTGATTCACATGTCCATGTGGGCAGAACAGGACGTGGATCGACTTACCCGATCTCGTGGCCCTATTGCTCATAGGCCACGACCGGAGTTGCAGGACAGGCCCTTTACGGGTAAGAGGCCTCGCGCCGACCCTCCTTCTAGGGCTATAGTGCCAGTACCCCTGATGCGGTGCCCTGATTTATTATGTACATATTATGGGAGAGCGGGCCATTTGGCACAAAGTTATTTTGCTTGGATGCGGGACAGTGGGTTCTCGCCACCGCAGAAGATCGACCGTACACGCTCACATGCTATATCAGCACCGCCTTTATGGTTGGCTCCTGCAAACCTTTCCTTCAGACCTCCGGTATCTCAGATCAGGCCACCTCTACGGTCCACGGCAGCGGCCGAACCGGCCACAGCAGGCACGGGTGCATGCCTTGATAGCTGAAGCAGCTGCGACAGAGACTTCTCAGCATTCGGCCTTTGAGGTCACTGCTCACATTGGAGGTATTCCTATTCTCGTGATGGTGGACACTGGATCCACGATTTCATTGATATCACGTGCCATAGTCAGACTCATTGGGCTACCGACTATTAGGATGGACGGGGTGCGAGTTTATACGGCTCACGAGTCCTTTACAGATGTCACCCTGATGTGTGAGGGCTGTTTGGTGGATCTGGGGGGCAAGACAATGGCTCTGGATCTTGTCGTCGACCCCTCTCTTGTTTATCTTGACGTCATTCTTGGTATGGACTGGTTGACTGCAGCGAGGGTCGAGATCGACTGCAAGACTCGTATAGTGACTGCCTACGAGCTAGAGGGCGCATCCTTCACATTCCCTATGCGAGTAAATCTCCCCTTCCGCGTACTTAGTTACGCTACTTTACTATGTGATGCTGGTGCCCAGATACTTGAGCATACGCCAGTCGTTTGCGAGTTTGGGGATATGTTCAGGAAGATCCCTGGTTTGCTGCCTAGATGAGAGATTGATTTCACTATCGATCTGGTGCCTGGTTCCACGCCCGTCTCACTGCCGACGTATTGCATGGCACCGTGTGAGATGGAGGAGTTGAGGACGCAGATTGATGGTCTGTTGGAGCTTAGCCTTATATGACCTAGTGTGTCTCCTTGGGGAGCACCAGTCCTGTTCATAAGGAAGAAGGATGGTTCGATGCGATTGTGTATTGATTACCGTAGGCTGAACCAGATCACGGTGAAGAACAAGTACCCTTTACCCAGGATCGATGACTTGTTTGATCAGTTGAGAGGAGCGCAGTACTTCTTGAAGATTGATCTTCAGTCAGGATATCATCACTTGCGCGTCAGGGATGAAGACGTGCAGAAGACAGCATTCAGGACCAGTTTTGGCCACTACGAGTTCCTTATGATGTCGTTCGGTCTCACGAATGCACCAGCCGTGTTCATGGATCTGATGAACCGGGTATTTCGGCCTTTCCTCTATCGATTCGTCGTTGTGTTCATTGACGATATTTTGGTATACTCCAGGAGTCGAGAGGAGTATGAGGAGCACTTTCGTTTGGTCCTGGATACGCTCAGACAGCATCAGTTGTTCGCACAGTACAAGAAGTACGACTTCTAAAAGAAGGAAGTGAAGTTCCTAGGACACGTGGTGTTCAAGGATGGCATGGAAGTTGACCTGTCTAAGGTAGCTGCAGTTCAGGACTAGGAGCAGCCTGGTTCTGTCACTGAGGTGAAGAGTTTCTTGGGTCTCGCTGGCTATTATCGACGCTTCATTCGGGATTTCTCGAAGATTGTGAGACCTCTATCTCAGTTGACACGGAAGGACGTGAAGTTCGCCTAGAATGAGAAGGCGGAGTCAGCTTTTCAGGAGCTGAAGGATAGACTTACGTCCGCCCCTGTGCTAGTATTGTCAGAGCAAGGGGTTAGATACACTATATACACTGACGCGTCTAGCGTTGGTCTGGGTTGTATCCTTATGCAGAGGGACAGGGTAATTTCGTATGCCTCGAGACAATTAAGGAAGCACGAGGAGAATTACCCTACACACGACCTAGAGTTGGCAGCCATCATATTCGCACTGAGACTCTGGAGACATTACCTCTATGGAGAGGAGTTCGAGCTCTTTTGCGACCATAAGAGCCTCAAATACATATTCACGCAGCGAGACTTGAATATGAGGCAGTGGCCATGGATGAAGACTTTGAAGGACTTCAAGTTCGAAGTCTCTTACCATCCTGGGAAGGCGAACCTTGTGGCTGACGCATTGAGCCGCAAGAAGGCGATAGAGTTTGTGGCTCCGCTGATGGTTGCTGAGTGGGATATGGTTGAGTTTTTACGAGACTTTGAGCAGAAACTCACTGTAGAGGAGCCGTATGAGTTCATCGCACATGTGCAGGTGCGATCTCAGATCGATGATCGGGTCATCGAGGCGCAGAGGGATGATGCGCATCTGATTGAGCTTCGAGAGCAGGCCAGTGATGATGCAGATGCCGAGTGGTGAGTTGGCATGGATGGGGGCTTATGTTATAGTGGCCGCCTATGCGTCCCAAATATCACTGACTTGAGACGAGAGATTCTCGAGGCTGCGCATTGTACCAGACTCGCGATGCATCCAAGCAGTACGAAGATGTATCGCAACGTGAAGAGGACTTATTGGTGGGAAGGTATGAAGACCCACATAATAGAGTTCGTGTCCCGTTGTCTCACTTGTCAGCAGGTGAAGGCAGAGCATCGCCGACCACCTAGACTCTTGCAGCCTATGCCGATCGCAGAGTGGAAGTGAGATTTCATTTCCATGGACTTCATTTCAGGGCTTCCGAAGACAAGGAAGGGATATGATTCCATTTGGGTGATCGTCGACCGTCTGACGAAGTCAACGCACTTCCTACCGATCAGAGTTACGAACTCTGCAGACGAGCTGGCTAGACTGTACATCAGAGAGATCGTGCGTCTGCATGGAGTTTCGTTGGAGATCATGTCGGACAGAGACACGCGGTTCACTTCTATTTTCTTGACTCGCATTCAGGAGGCTATGGGTGTGAAGTTGAAGTTCATTACTGCCTTCCACCCACAGACAGATGGACAGACAGAGCGGGTGAATCAGATCTTAGAGGATATGTTGCGAGCTTGCGCATTGGATTTCAAGGATAGTTGGGATGACTGTCTTGCATATGCGGAGTTCGCGTACAACAACAGCTTTCAGGCGAGTATCGGTATGGAACCTTACGAGGCGTTGTATGGGCGACCTTGTCCCACACCGCATTGCTGGGCAGAGGTCGGTGAGCGTAGCTTGATTGGCCCAGAGTTAGTGCAGGCGACGTCAGAGAATATTGATATTATTAGACGTCGGCTTCTCACAGTGCAGAGCAGACAGAAGAGTTATGCCGATACGAGACGGCGGCCACTAGAGTTCATAGTTGGGGATCATGTATTTTTATGAGTTTTCCCTATGAAGGGAGTCCTTCAATTCGGGAAGAAGGGGAAGCTGGCACCGCGATTGGTCCATTCCAGATCCTTGATCGTGTGGGAGCAGTGGCATACCGTTTGGTTTTACCCACGCCTCTCGCGAGCGTTCACAACGTATTTCATGTTTCTATGCTGAAGAAATACGTTTCTGATCCTTCCCATATCATCAGATGGGAGCAGGTGCAGTTAGGAGAGGATGTTACATATATCCTGCGACCGACACGTATCCTAGACAGGAAGGAGCAGGTACTGCATAGCAAGGTGATTCCCCTTGTGAAAGTATTGTGGACGCATCACTCTGAGGAAAAGGCTACCTGGGAGACAGAAGCTGAGATCAGAAAGAACTACCCACAGCTTCTCGAGGAGTACGAAAAGGTACAAATTTTGAGGACGAAATTATTTGTTAAGGGGGGTAGATTGTAACGCCCTAAAAAAATTCGTACTTGAACTCGAGTACCAACTCGACCAGAAATCGCGTAGGATTAATTCCTTTGGAAAATAAGTGTAAGTTAGCTAGCGCAACGCTAGAGTAGCTGGGAAATAGTCCCTGATCACTTTAAATACATTCTACATGACCCAAAATGAGTAGAACCAAAGATGCTATAATACTCTAAAACCTCAGATCAAACTCTAAGCTGGTTTGTTCTCTGGACCACTTTGAAACTTTGTATTGGATCTAGACTGCGCGTCGAAAGTCCGATACCTACAATCTTAGACCGTTAGAACCTCCTAGCTAGACTTGACAATCAGTTCGAAAATCAAGTCTAACCGACATTCACAGGCAATTTCATTGAGCCTGGAGTGAAAAGGGTGAGAATAGGGTTAGATTTGGAATTTGAAATTCAAATCTGGCATACGACTTGACGCGTTATTATTAAGCGTTCTGACCGTCAGAATTCAGCCAAATTACACCCTCAGATCAGGAAAAATTTATATTTTATATCATGAGACTTGTAGGCCTGATCTACGTGCGGTGACCGCTGAACTGAAACTGGACCGCCACGTGCGATCTATGAACACTGTTGGTCTGAAAATGGGATGTGAGCGACATCCGACACGTACGAACTTAAGTCCGTTCGCGTTCGGCCAGGGGACCACCAGAAATGTCCTTTTAGACCGAAACAGCCCCGATTTGGATATACCTTAAGTATACATTGTTCCCGAGCCTATTTCGGGCATGTTTAGGCTTATAAAAGAGGTTGAAACCCTCTCATATCTCTCCCATCCGAAATTAGAAAAAGCCCTAGGTTGAGAGAGAGAAAATGTGAGAGATTGTGAGAGAGAGTGAAGGAGAATTCCCTGCTGCTTGTGCCACCTGTTGCACGTGTTTAAGCAACACGCTCCAATCACTTTGCCGGTGATTTCTCCACTTTTCCATGTAAGAAAGCATCCCTAATACTTGTTAATTTGAGGTTCACTCATTTCCATAGCATGTTAGCTGATAGATCTTGTAAATTAGGTTCTCTATTCGCCGTAGACAAAGCGTATACGCTCCGTTCGAATCACTTCACCTCTAAAGAAAAGGTGAGAATTTTAGACGCTTTGATTGACTGTTTCCAACGCTTTCAATGTCGTTTAATAGTAGATTATCGTCGGCAACGCCATTTGACATGTACAATATGCTGTTCGTTTCCTGTTTCGTAAGCAGACGAAGAATATGAGATTTAGGGCATTTTAGTCATTTGTAGGAAGTACTGTTTTCATTCATATTTTGCTGATGTGATTGACATGGCTTCTTGTCGTATTAGAATACTAGGAATGCGTGCATAATTAGTTTGGCGAAGAGATTCACCTAAATGCGCACTTTGAGTCGACATACTATATGTAGACTTAAGTGTGTAGTTTAAGTGTTTGTATAAATGTTTGTATTAGTATGTATTGAATTAAATGGTGTTATGAATTAGTTTGAGATTGATTTCTCAATTAATATGCTGATGTAAATCATTTCCTACATGTTAACTATATGCATGATTTCATTATATGTATGAAATGCACGTCTTTGATGATTTACTTAAGTTGTATGTTATAACATGTGTTAACATGCTCACATTGTTGTATTTCATTTCCAATACTCTCATATGATTGCTGATGTGAATTCATATATGTTTGGGACTATACCTAGTCTAGGCAGTCGGCAACCGAGCAAGTTCGTGGTTGGCCTATCTTTGCCACGAGCGACGCGTCGATGAACGCGAGTCGTGTTTTGGAGTTGGCGGCAGTGGTTAGGCCACACCAGGTGTTTTAAGCACTTCATGTCATTCAACTTGAGATGCGATCGTGCTAGTCGAGCCCGTCAAGTAACCCGACTGGCTGTTGTATGTTCACCCTGTATGAGTCATAACTGCTTGAACCTAGGGTACTGAACTTACCATTGTAAATCCCGTCAACCATGGTACCTTGACCCACGAAGACTCATGAGCCAGGCATGGTGGTATGGGACACCGTGGTCGAGCTGTCGGCCTACGCTGGGGCCACAAACCTCCCTGTAGTGACCAGTGAGCACCTATGTCTCGTGAGCAGATTATGGTGGTATGAGACACTATATTCTTGCTGTTGGCCTACACTGATTAGACGACGAGTCCTTTGTAGTGACCGCGAGCGTATTCTGAGTTTACGGGAGGTGACGATCCTTCCATAGCAGTGAGAGTACAGTAGGCCTGTATTGATAAGGTGATGGGGGAGCGGTGCAACGAGTGCGAGCAACAGCCCTGGCAGCCCTTGCAGCGACCTACAAAATATACATCGTATGAGATTACTAGGAGTGACGACCCTAGACAGGATCTGTGTTGGGATTGATATAAGGGAAGTACCTTAGTTTCTCAATCCTACTGTTTGAATGGACTAATAATAACTCGAAAATCATATCACCATTACATTGCATGTGCCTGGAAGATGTGGAGCACTGTGGCATGATTACATGCCGCGGTCATAAGATGGTGCCGTATGAGGGAGATCTCGGTGAGGGCATCCATCACGTCATGTCAATTGCATTAACAACAGTGTTAGGAATGTTTGATTTACTGCTTTACTATTATCGCATGATTGAATTGAGAACATGTTAATCCTTGCTCAATTATTCCACTGAGTTACCTACTCATTCCCACGTTTCGGGATAGTGTTTGCAACACCCACCAGACCCTGTCTTAGATGCAGGTGAGGCAACGATTCAGGAGACAAAGCCGGACTATGATGAGGACCAGGACGAGTTCTCATACATGCAGTACCACGACGACTTTTCTTAGGTGGCCTGGGTTGACGGGACTTCTCAGTAGGACCATTTTGACATTTTGATTTTTGTTTACTTACATGTATATGAGACTCAGAGATGTATTCATACTTTAGAAACAGTCAAGATTTACTTTATTTTCCATACAGTGATATATATATTCTTTTAGTCTTCCGCTTGCTTTTATCACTGGATCTGGAGTATGAATTGCAGTTTTGGTATACTTTTACTCATGTGAATGCTTTAACTCAGACAACATTGAATCATAATCATTTTTATTGCATAAGTGACGGTCTGGAACTCGGGAGTTGAATTTATACACGACCCCCGATTTTCAGGGTGTTACATTTGACCAGCTCACAAATGGGTCCACTATCGATGAGCCGAGTAGGTATTGGTATACTATGGTTAGGTGGGTAGTGTGGTCTTTTCCACTCGTTGAGTTGTGCAGCTAGAGAGGTGGAAGCCACTATAGAGTATACTAGACCCCAGTGATATCCCAGAGATGGACAATACTGATATTGTGATGCCCCATCACTATTACACACGTGGGTGGATGTTGATGTGGGAAATGCCTAAGGGCCTGGGTGAGCTACCAGTGGTTAGTAGGCTACTGTGCTAGCAGGCTACCATACATATAGTGAGGCGGAACCATGTCCCACATCGAAAGTGCTGTGGCGGTCATATGAGGACTTGCATAGCAGGAGTTGTGTACTCAGCACTTGACTCATTCATTCACTGTCCACTCGAGCTGGTGGTGCACAACCAAATTATTATGTATACCTTCGCAATGGCCAGAATTTCAGTTGGGCGCGCAACCAACTTGAGATCAGGAGTTCATCACATGGAGTCTAGCTATTCAAAATTAGGTATGGGACTAGTTTAGATAGAAGTCCCTTGTGATGAACCCCACAGCTTACGATACCACGTACTATCATCCCGATTACACACTCCAACTTTGTCATTTTTTCATTGCATATTGTATTGCATCCCCTGTATATGAAATTTGGTTTACAATGTTTCTGCATTACGTGGCCTAGATAAGGCTGATGGTATTCATGGACTTGTCAGGATTTGCACATTGCATTGCATCCTTAACATATGACATTTAGTATATTATGTCTTGCATCACATAGCCTTGTTATGGTTGACAATATTCATGGACTTGCTAGTATTTTTACTTACTCTGATATGTGTGCTTAACACATGTATTGCGCACACACGCACCACCCTCTAAGCTTCTTAATAAGCTTGTGCACGACCGTTGCGTGTAGGTGACATGTAACACTCCAGTTTCCAGAACCCGAGTGCGGTACTCGTTTTAGAAACTCGATTGTTAATAAATTGGATGACTAGCGAAAATATCATAATCAGAGTGCGATAGCATAAACAAGAGCGCATGGTATCATATAATCTGAATATTTGGCCCACTCAACTAGGGTCCTTAATTACAAAATTTATCAGTCTCAAAGCACCAAAAAACTATAAAGAAACAGTGAGTCTACTAGCTAAGTCTGAAATATTCAGTAGCTTCCTGTTATAGCTCATCCTCATAATATCCGTCTTTAGGTTCCGCCATAGCACCCTCAGGGCCAGTGTTACCATCATTCCGTCTACACCTGCATACTCTGTACGGTTGTATATTTGTTAGATGAGTGGCCGGCTCAGTGTGAATTCCCCACAAGATTACATAGTGCCGCCTTAACAAATATAGTTCAAAGAAAACAATGAAACATTTAAAAATAGATAAGATGCAATCTTATTAATATGCATGGATGTATGAATGCACGCAACCTAAGGATGTTATGGATGTATGAATGCACACAACCTAAGGATGTTATCCAGTCATACTTGGGCTCGTCACCCATGCATAAGATCGGTCACCAGCGTAGCATATCTCGTACAACATGGTGCCAAGTCATCAAAATATATTGATAGTCGGTGGTCTGGGATTTAGCGAAACGATACCCAGATAAATCCGAGGCACGTGCTACAACATCTAGAATTAGCCACTCGTCATCACCAAAATGCATGATTAGCCAAACCATTACTATTCCAGTTACAATAATCCAATTTAAGTAGCTCAATGTCCTTGTGTATGTGGCTGGAATGCCACACTGTAAGCTTTGCAACTAGTTTTCACTTCGCCTTCTAACAATTATGTGGCCAAATTCACCATCTGAGTGTCAGAACACTACAATGGTCTCACCATCTTAGTAATCCTTGCCAGCTAGTGTTCTACCTATACTGGATTAGGTGCCCCTTTGAACGTCCACAGTCGAAACCTCTGAAATCATTTAAAAATGTTCGCACCCTTGTGTCAAGCCCCAAACCCAAAAATCAGATTCACAGGAATCCCAATCGCCGAATCTGGTGCCGACAACCTCCCTAGTACCCCATTCTCGACTCCTAGCATTCATATGCCAGATTTATGATCCTGGGATCCTACAAGGAGGATTTTTTTTTTATACATTTAACTAGTAATAAGCATAACCACAAGTTTACCCAAATCATAAAGGCAACATCATCATCACAGATCCACTAATATAATCATTTGAATACAATGCTGAAAGGAAAATATATATGTCAAAATCAAAGCTCCAGAAAACAGCTGCACGCTTCAAGCTCAATGCTGCTGCAACCTAACATCACCTGCGCGCATCTATCATGCATAAGCTTATAGAAAGCTTAGAGGGTGGTGTAAGTGTGTGCACGAGATAAGTGCCAAGTATTCAATACAATATCATAATCATACAATACCGCAAAGCTATTAATCCATAAACCATACAATGACTAAATAAGCAGAAACACTGATAAGAGTAGGAATTATTAGCGTAAACAGAAATACTGACAAGATTATAATCATGCGATAACAGAATAAGCGGAAGTATGAACAAGTCCATAAGTTAATCAATATCAGAATACACAATATAGGACAACTATACAAATGATGAGTCAGATAATCAAATGTCGAATGACAAGAATATAATGTAATACACAATTTGAAAGAGCTAACAAATATCATCACTCTCATCTAAGTCACAGGAATACAGAAACATAACAACCCACAATGCCACACGCCGAAGATGTAATAGAATATGCAGTATATGGTGCTAATGGAATGACCATGCTGGAGTGTGATGTCGGGATGATAGTACGTAGTATCGCAGGCTACGGGGTCCACCACAAGGAACCTCTATCCAAACCAGTCCCATACCTAAATTTGGATAGTCTGACTCAACATGGTAAACTCCTGATCTCAAGTTAGTCGCGCGCCCAACTGAAATTCTTGCCATAACGAAGATACACAACAATTAGTTACGCACCACCAGCCCGAGTGGATAGTGAATGGATGAATGAATGAGTATGCGACTCTTACTAAGTAGCCTGTCAGCACAGTAGCCTGCCAACCACTGGTAGCTCGCCAAGGCCTCAGCCCCGCCCACATCACACCCGCCCACATAAGCGTCCGCCCAGGTGCGCCCGCCCACATGCACAACAGTGACGGGGTGTCATAATATCATGTCAGTCCTCATATCAGTACGGTTCCTCTCTATAAAAATCACCAGTGTCTATTACACTTCACACCACCTGTCGCCCCAATCAAGAGCACAACTGGGTAAGTGAAAAAGACCTCACTATCTGCCTGTTAGTAGTCTTCCAATACCTACCCGGCTTGCCAATAGCAGACCCATTCCTCGAGCTGGTCAAACTCAGCCTAGCCATGCCTACTGCCTCAGGTGGGTAAGGCCGCACCCCCTTCCAACCGACCACGATATAGTGGAGAGTACAACCATCTGGTAATCGGCACTCAACGCTCATCTACCCACTCGGTCAAGACGTTGGAGCATCCTCTGGAACCAAGAGGGTGTTTAGGGATTTTTACCCAGGGCCATCTATGGCGGCCCGATGCTCGAATAGATTTTTGGTGTCCCATCTGGCCATCCATGATATGCCTGTGGAGGCTACAACCCCGATGTCACTACGGCGTACAGCAATCACAATGCAATGCAAGATGCATGAGTCATACAATCCAATCATGCATCAATCCTGAGCATGTCATGCGCTCATATGAGATAATCTCCACCTATTAGGGAGTCTCACATCATCCTGCCCAATGACATATGCAATGGTCAATCACATCTCATAAAAAACATGTAGATGATGCGAATGGGCATGTATCATGTTGTTATGATGTCATATAATCATAAACGGTATCAATAACCAGTGTCGACAATGTGGAATTTTAACCAACATTGCCCTCAAGGAATGGCCCACATAGAATCAAATATATAATGGGCACATGGCCTCACACAAGGGCCGAATATATGAAACAGGTGGGCCCTGGTCATGGGCCTAACACATATCACAATGGGCCTTTCCCGTAGGCCTCAAATACATCTGGATGGGTCGCACACATGGGCCTCAGATATCACAATGGGCCTCAAATATACTTCACAGGTGAGTCACATACCTGGGTCTAATACACATCAGTATGGGCTACATCATATAGGCCTAATATACATCACTATGGCCACAATCTATGGGCTTTAAATACACCATAGGTGGGCCCTACACATGGGCCTCAAATATATACCATGGGTGAGCCTCAATGGACGGGTCACCAATACAACAAGATGGGCCTAATGACATGGACCCCATAAATATATCGAATAGGTCGCACCAATTGGGCCTTACATATATTGCAATGGGCCATGACCCATGGGCCTTGCATACATCACAATGGGCCTTGCAACATGGGCCTCATATATATTTAAGGTGGCCTCAACAACGGGCCTCATACACATTAAGGTGGGCCTCAACAACGGGCCTCATACACATCAAGGTGGGCCTCAACAACATGCCTCATACACATCAAGGTGGGCCTCAACAACAGGCCTCGTACACATCAAGGTGGGCCTCAACAACGGGCCTCATACACATCAAGGTGGGCCTGAACAACGGGCCTCATATATGGCCTTAGCAACATGCCACAAATATATCAAGATGGGCCTAATCAATCATATGGGATAGAACAATCAAATGGTCGATACGAGCAGGCCGATCAAATGGACCGATACAAATGGGTTATGCGTCATGGAGTTATACTAAGCATGTTATAAAGTAATGCCATATCCTTACAACGCAGCTGGCCTAGACGGCTTGTATACAACAAGTACAGGCTTACCAATGGGCCTTAGGGAGAGTCATAATGTGGACATTTAACCAATATTATATTCGCAATATGGACATCAAACCAACATTGCTCCCAAGGTGTAGCCCGTAGTGAATAACATTAGGTAAACCAGGTTGGGATCACACATTGCAATGGACCTTAGGTACACCCCATTGGGCCTTAAATGCATCAAATGGGCCATATCATATGGGCCTTTTCCTCATCAAATGGGCCACATCAATGGGCCGCACCAATGGGCCTTATGTGCATTGCAATGGGTCATAACCCGTGGGCCTTAGATTGCATCAAATGGTTCTCGACCCATGGGCCTTATACATATCAAATGGGCCTAATCCCATGGGCTTTAAAATACATCAAATAGGTCCAATCTCATGGACCTTGGAATACATCAAATGGGTCCACTCTATGGGCCTTAAATTACATCAAATGGGCCTAATCCCATGGGCCTTGTAACACATCAAATGGGTCCACTCTATGGGCCTTAAATAGTTCAACAACTATCTACATTCTTGGACCCAATTAAATTTAACCATGGTGGGCCTCAAAAGTGCATTCATTAAGCCCAACATTTAAGGAACTAAAGGTATAAATTATTTTCTCTAAGATCTTTATAATATGGTGGGCCCCACTCCTCAAAATTTTAGCCCAAGGCCAGCATAATTATAACATGTTGCTGTCCTAAATTTGGGCACTCAATTGGAGTGGGTCCAAGGCCTATAAAACTCTGAAAATTGAGGGCTAAGGTCCCTCATCATGCATACAATGAGAGAAAACCCAAAAAGGTGGCCCACCATCAGAAGATTATTTTTGAATTATGGTTTTCTATCAAGGCATATTGCCGGACTGCACAGCAGAAAAAAATCTGGGAGCCCAACCATCTTGGCCCATTCTTTTGAATAACCAAATGAGGTCAATTGAGGCTAAAATTTTACAAAGTGATACTTATATAGGTAGGCCACACCCCCACAAAATTTCATAATTTTTACGTATCTCTAAGTATTTTAATTAATTTATACAAAACACACTGTCCAGAAAAATCGGACAGACTTGTATGTTCCAACGTGGTGGGCCAGTCCGGCCCTCACCACGGTGTGTACAGGGGTCCATTGGCCCTAAAATTTTGTAGGTGAGTTCTAACATAAGTGGATCATACTCATAAAAAATTTCATAATTTTTGGACATCTGTAAATATTTTAATTCATTTACATAAATCAATCTTTCCTGAAAATCGGACTGATCTGGACACCATATTATAATGGGCCGGTCCCGCCATCACCATGGTGTGTACAGGCGTCCATTGGCCCCAAAATTTTGTATGTGGGTCCTACCATAAGTAGGACACCTCTCTAAAAATTTTTATAATTTTTAAACACCCATAGGTTTTTTAATAAATTTTAAAAATCCATCTGTCCATGGTGGAATGTTGTTGGAACAGTGCAGAAAATTCAGACTGTCCACCTCACTTGGACCACACCTTTGGGACCCCAATGAAGGTCAATTGGGGCTGAAATTTGGGAAACATCAATATTAGATCCCCACATTTCAGAGAAGTATATTTAATAGGCATGAATAGTCCCCCAAAAAGTTTCAAAATCTGGTCAAAAAACAACCAGAAACTGTCTAGAAAATTCTGGACAGCAACATGTACTTAGATAAAATTTATTATATAAGTTAAATAAAAAAGGAAATACATTAATGGGCCACATACATCAGGAAATAAAATGAGGGAAAAGGGAGATAAAAGGACAATCCGGCCATAGGGAAAGGGGATCCGCCACTATTGAGCCCTCCCAAGATCAATCACACCCGCACATCATACCTAGATTTACATTTACAACATGGATCTTGCACATGCATGGCATATAATTAAAATGCATGGTGAGGATGCCATCCCCACCATGGTTATAAGGTCTAGATGACCCAAACATAATATGATATGAAATAAAACTACCATGATAGGGCCCATATAGAAAGGCCCCATGCATGGATCATGCATGCATAAGGTAGGCTATTAGGCCACAAACATGGGATTGTGTGGGATCTCCACCATTGATTGGTGGGTCTTACGATTCCCTCATGAAAGAAAGAAAACATCTAGGCTATAGAAATCAAATTTTTTTACATTTAGAGGAGCACCCACCGTTCGATCTTCTTGCTCCTATGAGTTCCTTAGCACCTTAGCTTTGATTCTAATGGAGGAGATGGGGAATGGATGGTTAGGATGGGAGATCATGAGGTAGGAAAGTGGGCCACACTTGAAGTTTTGAAAGAGAGGGAGAGGCTTGGAGAATTCTCATACGTATGGGATTTCTCTCCTTAGATTTTTTTGAGTTTGAAAATGAGAAAGAGAGAGAGAGAGTTGTAAAGGGAGAGAGAGATAGGTGATGGATGTGGTGAGTGATGGGTGTAAGAAAATCTTGACTTTGTAGCCATTTGTGTAAGAAAAGCATGGGTGGTGTAAGAACTTTTTGACTTTGAGGGCTTTTGGTGTAAGAGAGGTATGGGCTTGTAAGAGATTCTTGACTTTTGTAGTTGCTTGAGAATGGGTGAAATGTGATGTGTACTTGACATGTACTTGACATGTGATGGATTGATGGGATTGATGTGACACCTCGTAGAGATTCTCTTAGGTTTCGCAACGCACGGTGTTTTCTTTGCACCGAACGTTGGCCCACATCTCTTGACCAAGGTATCGCCTCGACGGGCAAGTCATAGCATCCAAACCGCAGCGATGGCACGGTCGCTATGGTAAAGGTCTTGGGTTGAGTCGATACGGGTTGACGGCATACGAATCAGGGTCGCACGCAAATATTGGTTAAGGGTCGAAGGTTGCTGGAATTCGACCGGTAAGACCATGGAAGTCTATGGAACGGTACGGTCTAGGATACGGGGCTTACAGCTCTCTCCTCCTAATAAAAATTTCATCCTCAAAATTTAAACCACAATATAACCAATAGAGAGCTTACCAAGGGAGGAAAATCTTATCCGAACACAACATGCCAACATAATCAAACACCTAAGAGATGGGAACAATGCCTCTGAATCTCAATCCCCTGCTCCCAAAACACCTCGCCAACACTACGATGATCCAATAGAACTTCAAATCCTGGATTAAAAATGATTAAACTGGAACACTATACAGCCTCAATCTCAACGGTAGGGAACTATATCAGAAAATCTCTAAGTTATTCGAACTCGGGGATCTAATCATTATAAGTTCTCAACAATCATAGAGTGAAGGATAACTATTAGCAGATATGTGATGTTATCTCCAGGTATTCCCAAGTTATGCTCTGATACCAACTTCTGTCATGCCCCAAACCCGGAAATCAGATTCACAGGAATCCCAATCACCGAATCCGGTACCGACAGCCTCCGTAGTACCCCATTCTCGGCTCCTAGCATTCATATGTCAGATTTTCGATCTTGGGATCCTACAAGGAGGATTTTTTTTTTTTTACATTTAACTAGTAATAAGCATAACCACAAGTTTACCCAAATCATAAAGGCAACATCATCATCACATATCCACTAATATAATCATTTGAATACAATGCTGAAAGGGAAATATATATGTCAAAATCAAAGCTCCAGAAAACAACTGCACGCTCCAAGCTCAATGCTGCTGCAACTCAACATCACCTGCACGCATCTATCATGCACAAGCTTATAGAAAGCTTATAAGGTGGTGTAAGTGTGTGCACGAGATAAGTGCCAAGTATTCAATACAATATCATAATCATACAATAGCGTAAAGCTATGAATCCATAAACCATACAATGACTGAATAAGCAGAAACACTGATAAGAGCAGGAATTATCAGCGTAAACAGAAATACTGACAAGATTATTATCATGCGATAACAGAATAAGCGAAAGTATGAACAAGTCCATAAGTTAATCAATATCAGAATACGCAATATATGACAGCTATGCAAATGATGAGTCATAGATAATCAAATGTCGAATGACAAGGATATAATGTAATACACAATTTGAAAGAGCTAACAAATATCATCACTCTCATCTAAGTCACAGGAATACAGAAACATAACAACCCACAATGCCACACGCCGAAGATGTAATGGAATATGCAGTATATGGTGCTAATGGAATGACCATGCTGGAGTGTGATGTCGGGATGATAGTACGTAGTATCGCAGGCTACGGGGTCCACCACAAGGAACCTCTATCCAAACCAGTCCCATACCTAAATTTAGATAGTCTGACTCAACATGGTAAACTCCTGATCTCGGGTTAGTCGCGCGCTCAACCGAAATCCTTGCCATAATGAAGATATACAACAATTAGTTGCGCACCACCAGCCCGAGTGGATATTGAATGGATGAATGAATGAGTATGCAACTCCTACTAAGTAGCCTGTCAGCACAGTAGCCTGCCAACTGCTGGTAGCTCGCCTAGGCCTCAGCCCCACCCACATCACACCCGCCCACATCAGCGTCCGCCCACGTGTGCCCGCCCACGTGCACAACAGTGACGGGGTTCCATAATATCATGTCAGTCCTCATATCAGTACGGTTCCTCTCTGAAAAAATTACTGGGGTCTATTACACTTCACACCACCTGCCGCCCCAATCAAGCGCACGACTGGGTAAGTGGAAAAGACCTCACTATCCGCCTATCAGTAGTCTGCCAATACCTACCCGGCTGACCGATAGCGGACCCATTCCTCAAGCTGGTCAAACTCAGCCTAGCCATGCCTACTCCCTCGGGTGGGTAAGGCTGCACCCCCTTCCAACCGACCACGACACAATGGAGAGTGCAAACATCTGGTAATCGGCACTCAACACTCATCTACCCACTCGGTCTACACGTTTGAGCATCTGCTGGAACCAAGAGGGTGTTTAGGAATTTTCACCCAGGGCCATTTACGGTAGCCCGATGCTCGAACAGATTTTGGGTGTCCCATCTGGCCATCCACGATATGCCCGTGGAGGCTACGACCCTGATGTCACTAGGGCATACAGTAATCACAACACAATGCAAGATGCATGAGTCATACAATCCAATCATGCTTCAATCCTGCGCATGTCATGCGCTCATGTGAGATAATCTCCACCTATCAGGGAGTCTCACATCATCCTGCCCAATAACATATGCAATGGTCAATCACATCTCATAACAAACATGCAGATGCTGTGAATGGGCATGTATCATGTTGTTATGATGTCACATACTCATAAAAGGTATCAATAACCGGCGTCGACAATGTGGACTTTTAACCAACATTGCCCCCAAGGAATGACCCACATAGAATCAAATATATAATGGGCACATGGCCTCACAAAAGGGCCAAATATATGAAACAGGTGGGCCATGGTCATGGGCCTAACACATATCACAATGGGCCTTGCCCATAGGCCTCAAATACATCTGGATGGGTCGCACCCATAGGCCTCAGATATATCACAATGGGCCTCAAATATACTTCGCAGGTGAGTCACATACATGGGTCTAATACACATTAGTATGGGTTACATCACATAGGCCTAATATACATCACTATGGCCACAACCCATGGGCTTTAAATACACAATAGATGGGCCTTACACATGGGCCTCAAATATATACCACGGGTGAACCTCAATGGACGGGTCACCAATACAACAGGATGGGCCTAATGACATGGACCCCATAAATATATCAAATAGGCCACACCAATTGGGCCTTACATACATTGCAATGGGCCATGACCCATGGACCTTGCATACATCACAATGGGCCTTACAACATGGGCCTCATATATATTTAAGGTGGGCCTCAGCAACGGGCCTCATACACATCAAGGTGGGCCTCAACAACGGGCCTCATACACATCAAGGTGGGCCTCAACAACGGGCCTCATACACATCAAGGTGGGCCTCAACAATAGGCCTCATATATATTAAGGTAGGCCTCAACAACGGGCCTCACACACATCAAGGTGGGCCTCAACAACGGGACTCATACACATCAAGGTGGGCCTCAACAACCGGCCTTATACACATCAAGGTGGGCCTCAACAACGGGCCTCATACACATCAAGGTGGGCCTCAACAATGGGCCTCATACACATCAAGGTGGGTCTCAACAACGGGCCTCATACACATCAAGGTGGGCCTCAACAATGGGCCTCATACACATCAAGGTGTGCCTCAACAACGGGCCTCATACACATCAAGGTGGGCCTCAACAACCGGCCTCATATATGTCCTTAGTAACAGGCCACAAATATATCAAGATGGGCCTAATCAATCATATGGGCTAAATCAATCAAATGGCCGATACGAGCAGGCCGATCAAAATGACCGATACAAATGGGTTGTACGTTATCGAGTTATACTAAGCATGTTATAAAGTAATGCCCTATCCTTACAACGCAGCTGGCCTAGACGGCTTGCATACAATAAGTATGAGCCTACCAATGGGCCCTAGGGAGAGTCGCAATGCGGACATTTAACCAACATTATACTCGCAATGTGGACGTCAAACCAACATTGCTCCCAAGGTGTAGCCCGTAGTGAATAACATTATGTAAACCAGGTTGGGATCACACATTGCAATGAACCTTAGGTACACCCCATTGGGCCTTAAATACATCAAATGGGCCATGTCATATGGGCCTTTCTCTCATCAAATGGGCCACATCAATGGGCCGCACCAATGGGCCTTATGTGCATTGCAATGGGTCTTAACCCGTGGGCCTTAGATTGCATCAAATGGTTCTCGACCCATGGGCCTTATACATATCAAATGGGCCTAATCCCATGGGCTTTAAAATACATCAAATGGGTCCAATCCCATGGACCTTGGAACACATCAAATGGGTCCACTCTATGGGCCTTAAATTACATTAAATGGGCCTAATCTCATGGGCCTTGGAACACATCAAATGGGTCCACTCTATGGGCCTTAAATAGTTCAACAACTAGCTACATTCATGGACCCAATTAAATTTCACTATGGTGGGCCTCAAAAGTGCATTCATTAAGCCTAACATTTAAGGAACTAAAGGTATAAATCATTTCCTCTCCTCAAAATTTTAGCCCAAGGCCAGCATAATTATAACATGTTGCTGTCCTAAATTTGGGCACTTCATTGGAGTGGGTCGAAGGCCTCTAAAACTCTGAAATTGCGGGCTAAGGTCCCTCATCATACATACAATGAGAGGAAACCCAAAAAGGTGGCCCACCATCCGAAGAATATTTTTGAATTATAGTTTTTTATCAAGGCATATTGCTGGACTGCACATCAGAAAAAAATCTGAGAGTCCAACCATTTTGGCCCATTCTTTTTGATACCCAAACGGGGTCAATTGAGGCTAAAATTTCACATAGTGATACTTCCATAGGTGGGCCAAACCCCCACAAAATTTCATAATTTTTAGGTATCTCTAAGTATTTTAATTAATTTAAAAAAAACAGACTGTCCAGAAAAATCGGACAGACCTGGACATCCCAACGTGGTGGGACAGTCCGGCCCTCACCACGGTGTGTACAGGGGTCCATTGGCCCTAAAATTTGGTAGGTGGGTTCTAAAATAAGTGGACCACACTCATAAAAATTTTTATAATTTTTGGACATCTCTAAATATTTTAATTCATTTACATAAATCAATCTGTCCTAAAAATCGGACTGATCTGGACACCATATTATAATGGGTCGGTCCCGCCATCACCATGGTGTGTACAGGCATCCATTGGTCCCAAAATTTTGTATGTAGGTCCTACCATAAGTAAGACCTCCCTGAAAATTTTTATAATTTTTAAACAGCCAAAAGTATTTTAATAAATTTTAAAAATCTAACTGTCCATGGTGGAATGTTGCTAGAACAGTGCAGAAAATCGAGACTGTCCACCTCACTTGGACCACACCTTTGGGACCCCAATGAAGGTCAGTTGAGGCTGAAATTTAGGAAACATCAATATGAGATCCCCACCTTTCAGAAAAGTATATTTAGCAGGTATGAATAGTCCCCCAAACAGTCCCAAAATCTGATCCAAAAACAACCAGAAACTGTCCAGAAAATTCTGGACATCAATATGTACTTAGATAAAATTTATTATATAAGTTAAATAAAAAAGGAAATACATTAATGGGCCACACACATCAGAAAATAAAATGAGAAAAAGAGAGATAGAAGGACAATCCGGCCATAGGGAAAGGGGCTCCGCCACTATTGAGCCCTCCCAAGATCAATCACACCCGCACATCATACCTAGATTTACATTTACAACATGGATCTTGCACATGCATGGCCTATAATTAAAATGCATGGTGAGGATGCCATCCCCACCATGGTTATAAGGTCTAGATGACCCAAACATAATATGATATGAAATAAAACTACCATGATGGGGCCCATAGAGAAAGGCCCCATGCATGGATCATGCATGCATAAGGTAGGCCATTAGGCCACAACCATGGGATTATGTTGGATCTCCATAATTGATTGGTGGGTCCTACACTTCCCTCATGAAAGAAAAAAAAACATCTAGGCTATAGAATTCATATTTTTTTACATTTAGAGGAGCACCCACCGTTCGATCTTCTTGCTCCTATGAGTTCCTTAGCACCTTAGCTTTGATTCCAATGGAGGAGATGGAGAATGGATGGTTAGTATGGGAGATCATGAGGTAGGAAAGTGGGCCACACTTGAATTTTTGAAAGATAGGGAGAGGCTTAGAGAATTCTCATACGTATAGGATTTCTCTCCTTAGATTTTTTTGAGTTTGAAAATGAGAAAGAGAGAGAGAGAGAGTTGTAAAGGGAGAGAGAGATGGGTGATGGATGTGGTGAGTGATAGGTGTAAGAAAATCTTGACTTTTGTGGTCATTTGTGTTAGAAAAGCATGGGTGGTGTAAGAACTTTTTGACTTTGAGGGCTTTTGGTGTAAGAGAGGTATGGGCTTGTAAGAGATTCTTGACTTTTAGAATGGGTGAAAGGTGATGTGTACTTGACATGTACTTAAGATGTACTTAACATGTGATGGTTTGATGGATTGATGGGATTGATGTGACACCTTGTAGAGATTCTCTTGGATTTTGCAACGCGCGGCGTTTTCTTCGCACCGAACGTTGGCCCACATCTCTTGACCAGGGTATCACCTCGGCGTGCAAGTCGCGTCAACAGAACCGCAGCGACGGCACGGTCGCTATGGTAAAGGTCTTGGGTTGAGTCGATACGGGTTGACGACATACGAATCAGGGTCGCACGTAAATATTGGTTAAGGGTCGAAGGTTGCCGGAATTCGACCGGTAAGACCGCGGAAGTCTATGGAACGGTACGGTCTAGGATACGGGGCTTACACCTTGCCATCTCTATCTCATGATGTCTCCCTACGGTCCCTATTTTATAGGGTCTCCATCATAAGCGCATGCATGTCCTGCTGCTGCCACATGAATGTATCCTGCTACTGTTGCGTGGCTGCAGCCATCTGCCTAAAGGCTGTAAAAGTTGCGGCCCCTGTCTGTGCGTATGCAGATGCCTCAATAGTAGGCATTCTTTATTCGAAGTATTGCATGAAATTGTGGTAAAGACCGCTTTAGTTGAAGTAGGAATATGCCAATATATCCTAGAGGGGGTGAATAGGACTTTTTAATAAATTTATGATAATTTAAAATCCTATCACACTAATCCTAACAACAAGTATATATTAGGATTACTCAAGAGTAACTCTACTGGCTTCCAAGCCCAGTAGAGGATCCAATCACAAACTATTTGAGAGATGAACAATATGCAAACTAGTTTATGATGGATATGACTATGCGTGTGTGAGGTATGATCTTAGATAATCAGATATGAAAATATTAAAGGAAATCACATAAATAAATGAATAGTAATCTCAAACAGTCATTTTTATAGTGGTTCGACTACTTGTCTACTCCACTCACGATAATCGCACACAACCATTAAGTGTACCAGATTTCACTAAGGAGGTTTTCCACGGTTCACCCCAAACCCAAGGTTTTAAATCAGGTTCACCTTTAAACTTTACGACATACACCTAGGTTGACTGTTTATGCTCTTACGAGGAAGGGTCAACACAACACACCCACTTTTAGGCACACTGACCAACGATCTTCCATAAGACCCTACCTATTTATGCTCTCCACAGAGCAAGGGTCAACACAATGTACCCACCATGTACACTCCTGCCGGAGGCCTCTTAGAGGACTTGCAAAGGGTGAGAAATACCTTAGACCCAATCCTACAAAAGGAATGATCACAAGGGTCCTCTAGACTCTTGATAACTTATATATAAATAGATGAGTCCCTTTTAACTCACTGTTGAAGATATCCTCCTTTGTTGATGAAGATTCTTCTACTTCCTTGAACCGCAACTCAGAAGATATACCAATGCATGCGATGGGTTGGGTTAAGATTATGATGGAATCCCACTCTCAAGTATTTTCCTATAAAGGAGATAGAGTGATTCCAATCATCTATGCATTCAAGGCATCCCAACTTAATGATTTGCCATGAAAGTGGTAGCTGGAGGATCCTTGAATGCAGGAGTTCATTCCCCAATCCACTCTATTAAATATCAATGATGAGGGTAGATTGGAGGATGAACTCACTTGAGAGAAAGGGCTTTGAGTAAATGATGTAAGTTTAAACACTTAAAAGTACTCTCTTCTTTCTCTACCAGCTATTAAAGATAAGCTCTCTATATATAGGCAAAAAGTTTCAATAGATATAAAGCGGTCACATTTATGACAGAGTTCGATATCATCAAGCAGGGTCGATATCATTGAGCATGTACTCTCAATTGCATCGATTGGCCGCTTGATGACATAAACTCAAATGTCATACACTTTGAAACTTTTTGCCAGCTGGTTAAGGGGATCGAAACACGCGTCGATGTCATTGAATTTCGAACTCCGATATTATCAATACGAGGATCGATTCCTTAATATTTGAAAATGACAGAGACTTACTTTGAAATATTTCAGGTCAAAAGATATGATTGAGGTGCACTCGATATCATTGAAATTTGAATGTCGATGATATCGAAGGTTGTGTCGATGCATTGATAAATCTAAAGATTTTATTAGTGAGCTTGTTGGAAAGTTTATGTCCTTTCTCGATGCAATTGATGGGGTACATCGATATATCGAAGGTTTATATGATTTTCTTATAAAAATAGGGACACAAATACATTGTTGTCGATTATATCGAGTCTACTTCGATAAACTCGAGTTTCAAATATCGATGATATCGATAGGGGTATCGATACATCGATAATTCCATCCAGATGAATATGTGGTTGCTAGACATCTTTGGTCCTCATTTCGATGGTATCAATTGATCATTAAGTACATCGACCGCACTCCTAAATTTTATCGAACCTAATATCGATAAATCAACAGAGGCAGAAAACTTAGAGATTTTCTGATTTTGTAAAAAAGTTTTCTAACCTAAAAACCCTATGATATTCTAACCAATTTTGAAGGGTTTTATTTACCTGGTATTTTGGGACATGGGATTTGAGGCTTAGATTTACCTGTGGCGAGTTTGGGCACAAATCCGGTTGAGGTAGAGAGATGATTAATCTTCTTATGGAGCTTTTGTCTAGTTGACTCAACACTCATGGTAATTAACAAACCAGGGCGCTTTCAATCTCCCCCTTTGTCAATTACGTGATAAAATACCAAAACACCCTAGAACAACATCTAGACCAACACATCTTAAATTGTGTGTTACATGTATTTTACATAATTTTACAGTGTCTAGTAAAATCATACACACAAGTCAGTAACTGCTCCCCTAACAGCATTCTACCCCTATCTTGATGCAGCTGCTCCCCCTAACACTTGTATCACAATTCAAGTAGATATGCAATTTTCCTTGCGGGGTGTTTGAATTGTTCTCCCCCTTTTTGTCAGTTATTGGTAAAGGTATAACAGTTAATATTGACTGAAGTTAAAGTAACTTGGGAGAACCATCAAATAAAGAGCATACATATATAAGGTATAGATGTATAATGATTAAAACAATTTAATTAGACATCATTTTCAGAAACTATGTATGCATAGCAGACCAAATAGAGCAGTGATATAAGCAGATAGCATAATCATCAAAAACATCACATGCATTCTATATCAAAAGCTAGATAACCAGGGGATCTTTAAGGCATAATCATGGCAGAAAAATGTGAATTATATCCAGCCACATCCAAAATAGTAAAAAAAAAAAAAACATACTACCCCAGTTTGACAATAGTATACTTAGTCAGTAGGGGTAAACAAGAAACCCATCCAATGTGATCCCCAAAACAAAATATACACCAAAAAATGCAGTAAACAACTACAACAGCATAGAACTTTCCTAGACAGCTCCTACCATCCTCGAGGATCACCATGTGTGAGCAAATCTACCACGTACTAGATAGTTTGTTGGAGAATGTCAATTTTCTCTTCAATCACGGTGAGTTGTCTTTCACAGTTGTAAAGGCGCTCCTCCATACTAGCCATCCCATTTAGTAGGTGACGATCGAGGTGATGAGCTTGGCGATTTGTAATAGACTCCAGACTTGGCAGTGGCGTTAGATTTGATCCCCACAGAGTGGGAGGACATGAAGGTTGAGCAGGTTGAGCCGCCGACTGCATGGGAGCACTATTCTCGGGAAGAGATGAAGTGAGACATAACTGTTAAGCCACCTGGGCTGCATCACTATCAAACCATGCTTCTAGATAAATGACATCAGATGTGGCAGGGAGTCCAACATGATGAGAGAGTTTACAGAGAAGTGTAGGAAAGGCCAGTGTATTCCGATGGTCGCCTTGGATGATATGAATTAATTGCTTGAGAAGAAGCGTCGGGAGGCACACTTGAATTTCTTGATATACATCGTATAACACATTCATCACAAAGGGAGGAAGATGATTACCATTCACATCACTGGGATATACATTAGTTCCAAAAATGCTATGGAGGATTTTAAAAGTGGGCCCTAGATGATTAATGTGAAGCGAGTTATCATCATTGCGAGGAACAGTGATCCCTTGACAGAGTGCACGAGTTACCTCTCCCCAAACACCCAACCCATTGAGATTCCTATTGGTCACTGGAATTTGAGTGACCTCGAGATCTAAAAGATGACCTAAAGTGATGGGAGTGATAAGTTTTGAGTAATGCAAAAATTTAAGTTAAATGCATGGGGGATTATCACGAAGAACATGACATTTACTAAAAAATTCATGGATCAATCCTAGTTGATCAAAACCTCCTAGATTCAGAATATTCTGCCATCCTATTACTTCTTGGAGGAGGTCCACACCAAAAGGCTCGATGGCACTATTAAGAACCAGACATTCAACAACAGTGGTTGGATGTCCTTCTGCAAGTATGAGTTGATGCTTACTGGGTTACTTGGTCTTTAATTTTGAAGATTGAGGAAGAGACTTACCTTTGCCTTTGATCATGATTTTTTTTTTTCAATAGGAGGAACAAGCAAAATGTAAGAAGAGGCAACCAGAGAAGGGAGGGGATATGAGATTTTAAAATCGAATGCACCCTCGTTCTTATAGCAGTACTTTCGATCTCATCAATCCCTCATCGATGACATCGATCTCACGCTCATAATGACATTAAAGACCGTGCTGATGACCATTGGGAAAGTCAATATACGGTGGAAATAAGTCCAGTCCAACCGTTAGGAAGGACCGCTAGTTATCACCTTACATTCCCGAGATTCTTCGATTTCATTGATGTTGAATATCGATATCATTGAACTATAAACATCAATGATATCAACACAGTTTAGATATAATCAAGAATGTTAGAATTTGGCATCCCAAAACTAACATGGTTAATACATGAGGTTTAGACTTGTGGCTAACTCTTAACCATGAATGTTCTAGTGTGAAGATTTATCTATGTGGAGCATGGTCACCGGGATATTTTCACTGAGTGCATACTCCAATGGATTTTTTAAGATCACTAAACCTATTTGTATCAAGAGGTTTAGTGAGGATATCTGTGAGTTGCTTTTCTGTGGAAACATAATCCAATGTAATAATCTTATCTTTAACAAGTTCTCGGATAAAGTGATCATGGATGTCAATGTGCTTGGTCCGAGAATGTTGGATAGGATTCTTTGAAATGTTGATCGCACTTGTGTTATCACAGAATAGACTCATCATGGGTTGTTTGATCCCATAGTCCAACAACATCTGTTTCATCCAAAGGAGTTGTGCACAATAACTTCCTGCAGCAATGTATTCAGCCTTAGCAGTAGATAATGACATTGAGTTTTGCTTCTTACTCTGCCAAGAGACCAAAAAAATTTTAACATAAAAACATCCTCCACTAGTTGATTTTTGATCATCCAAATTACTAGCCTAATCAACATTAAAGTATCCAGCGATGATAGTGGAAGTTTCAAATGGATACCACAATCTGAAAGAGGTAGTCCCTGTTATTTATTTATTGTTTCTTTTAATAGCAGTGAGATGAGATTCCTTAGGATCTACCTGATATCGAGCACATACTCCCACACTAAAAGATATATCAAGATGACTAGCTGTGAGGTATAGTAGGCTTCCAATCATACTCCGGTAGAGATGTTGATCCACACTGTGGCCATTTACATCTTTGAAAAGTTTGAGTGTGGTGCTCATGGGAGTGTGATAAGAATGACCAGATTCAAGACCAAACCTTTTCTAGCCAAATCGTTTGCATAATTGGTTTGACAAATGAAGATTCCATCATTTAGTTGCTTGACCTATAACCCTAGGAAGAAGTTTAATTCACCAACCATACTCATTTCAAATTTTTATTTCATGAGATTGGCAAATTTGAGAGTAGCATCTTCACATGTTGAACCAAAGACTATATCATCCACATAAATTTGTGCAATAAGAAGTGAGTCATTTGCTGTTTGAGTAAACAATGTTTTATTTACACTTCCTCTGCAGAATTTATGGTCTAAAATATTTTTTGTCAATCGTTAATACTAGGCACGAGGTGCTTGTTTGAGACTATAAAGAGCTTTGTTCAGACGATAAACATAATGGGGATACTTAAGATCTGAGAAACCCTTCAGTTGTTCTACATAAACTTCTTTAACAAGATCCCCATTAAGAAAAGCGCTTTTTACATCCATTTGAAATAATTTAAACTTTAATGCACATGCCACAAGCATAAGTATTCTGATGGACTCAAGACGGGCTACAGGGGCAAATGTCTCATCAAAATCAATGCCTTCTATCTGTGAGTACCCTTGAGCTACAAGTCTTGCTTTGTTCCTAATCACATTTCCTGATTCATCGGAGTTATTCTTGAAGACCCATTTGGTTCCAATGACATTAGTATCGAGTGGCCTAGAAACCAATTGTCATACCTCATTTCTCTAAAATTGTTAAAGTTCTTCTTGCATAGCATTAATCCAGTGTTCATCTTGAAGAGCTTCTATAATATTCTTAGGTCCAATCTTCGAGGTAAAGCAAAAATGACAATAGATATTTTCTATCTGCCATCAAGTTCTCACACCATCATTAGGATCTCCAATAATTTGTTCTTGAGGGTGATCCTTAATGATGGGTATGTTAGATGATGGTTGGGGTTCATTGGATGATGGAGATTTGTTATCAGATTTATCTAGTATGCATGAGTCTACATCATCATCTAATTCATTCACAGGGATATCTTCTTTATGAGGTTGGTCATCGACTATCACATTGACTGATTCTTGAATGGTGAATGTCCTTTGATTGTAAACTCGCTAAGCACGACTATTCAAGGCATACCCCAGAAAGATACCTTCATCACTCTTAGACTCAAATTTCTCTAGGTGATCTCTGTCTCTTAAGATATAGCATTTACTTTCAAAAACCTGAAAATATTTCACACTAGGTTGTTTCTCATACCATAGTTCGTATGGAGTTTTATTCATACCTGCTCTAAGATATACTCTATTTATGATGTAGCAGGTGGTATTGACATCTTCTGCCCAAAAACTTTTTGCCATATCTTTCCCATTTAGCATGATCGACCCCATCTCTGTATTACTCAATTTTTCTCTCAACGACTCCATTTTGTTGTGGGGTTTTTGAGGCTGAGAATTCATGACGAATTCCTTTCTCATTACAATATTTTTCAAATCGCTCATTTTCAAATTCCCCACCATAATCACTTCTGATGCGATTGATGCAATATCCTTTTTCATTTTGAAGTCATTTTGCCAAGGTTGCAAATTCATCAGATTTCTCTCAAAGAAATGCGACCCATGTAAACCTGGTGCAGTCACCTACCACAACTAGGAAGTATCTTTTCTTGACATGGCTTTCCACTTTGGTTGGACCAACCAGATCCATATGCAGCAAGTCTAAAGGTTTTATTGTTGCTATGGTGGTTGTCTTTTTATGGCCGACTTTTATCTATTTTCCTTTTAGACATTCACCACAGACAACTTTTTCTTCTTTTCTAATCTTGGGAAGTCCTTTAACCAAATTTTTTGAACGGAGTTTGGCTAAATTTTGATAGTGGACATGTCCCAACCTTTGGTGCCATAATTTGGATTCATTCTTTATAGCCATATTACATTTTGAGGATAGCACACTCTCATTTGTACTTTCGATGACATAATAGTTATCATTAGTACGTTAACCTTTTATGAGAGATTTTCCTGTATGGTCTAAGATCCTACACACATCCTTTAAGAAAGTGACCAGATGTTCTGTCACAGATTTAGGATATACTAAGGAGATAATGTTTTAAACCTTCTACACAGAGAACATGTTTGATTTTTGGAAGGCCTGGTACAACTATTGTTCCTTGTCCTACAATTTTGGCTGAGCTACCATCTCCAAATGTAACTGATCCTCCATCAAAGTTTGAATAATCACAGAAGTGAGTTTGAACACTAGTCATGTGTTTGGAGCATCCACTATCACGGTACCATTTTGAACTATTTTTAACTTTTAGATCAGTATGGATTACAAGGTAATTTTTTTGATCTATCACATCCTCTGAGACACTTTTGATCATGATTCCAACTTTAGTCAAGATCACTCTCTAGGCGGTAAATCCCTTAAAGAGAGACCCTCTCTGATACCAATTGAAATTACAGTAAAGACTGCTTTAGTTGAAGTAGGAATATGCCAATATGTCTTAGAGGGGGGTGAGTAGGTGTAATGACTCACACTTTGACTCAAATTCCTAAATAAATAGTTAAAATAACTAAACTCCTCATATATCCTTTCAATTTGATTAGCCACCAAATGGCCCATTCAGGAATCAAGATATAATGTCTCGTGTTTTAAATCCAAAACTCTACCATACAATAACACACCCTAACTACAAGGATACACATTAAAAATTTAAGATAATTGCTAGTGAAAAATAACCAGTAAATATCTTGAATAAATATCCAAATATAACATCCATTATGGGACACACCGTCAATCTCGTGGGTATTATTAGGCTAGCCAAGAAGAATGGACGGCACAGATTATACAGATCATGACGTCAACCCCGAATCCAGGCCGTGCGTGTACACAGATGGCTATACACTGGATCGAGTCATCGGGTCAAAGAAGCTTTGACCCAATGAAAATCGAAATTACAAATTTTCAAACAAAAATTCTCCTGCCATCGCTGGCTCATTACAGACCGTCCATTCGACGGGGCCATTGACCATGTTCTGAATACGAAAACCAAATCCACATCGTCCATCTAATCTATTAGACCCCAACGACCTTGACCATGTCGAGATTATTGATTGAAAACTAACCACACCACTATTGTTAGCAAACCAGCAGTGAATACACGAGTTAGGTGCTGATGGGGAAGCTACAGCCACGTCCTACGCACCTCTAACCAATCCGACCATTGGAGACGGTCAGACGGAGGCCACGTCTGTAGAGAAAGTCCGAGTCAGACCTATGATTTTTGAAAATAGCACCCTACGCGTCGGAAAAGTGAAAGAAAACTTCTATTTTAGGTAAGATCGATCTCCGCCCTCCCTTGACTTCGAGAATCTTCTCGGGAGTAGATCCTAATTATCCGAGTTAGGGTAGAATGAAAATCTCATAGCAACATCGAGATTTTTATGAGTTGACGCTTGGACGCGAGTAACCACCTCTCCCGAGTTAATGTAGTAATCACCCGTTGTTACGCACTGTCAAGTGGGCCACGTGGTCATCCTAGACACCATCCAATCCTACTAGACACCTCCGATCAGCGGATAACCTAACCATGGAAAAATGCCATGATCAGTGGGTCATCTTCCTCGATCCGACCATGAAACCCATGTCTAACGCAAGTGGCCCATTCGACCATCTGAGACGTACATCGTGTAGCTCTTCACACTCGAAATCCATCCGTGAATGACACCTGGACCCATGCAGGTGTTCAACTACTTGAGCGAACCTTAATGGTGGTGATCTCTCAACCAGCTTGGGTTAGCAGCCGCTAATCCTAACGATTAGCTGAGGATGTTTCCAAAATTGGAAACACTTATAAAAGGTCGGTATTAGGGCGAATCCCATGACAAAAAAGAGAAAGGAAATAGTAGAGAGATATATGGAGAGAGTGAGGGGGCGCCACTCGAGCAGGTTGCTGGTTTGATAGCAACTCGACTCAGCTGAGTCATCCCATCCAGAGAGAAATTCGAGATGGAAGAGGGAGATTAGAAGGGTAAGGTGGAATTCGTGAGTGGAATCGGAGGGTGACTGGCTTCTAAAAATCGTTACAGTAGCTATTTCTACCAGTTGTGGGTCGATCGAGTCACTCCCTAATCAACGGCCAGCTGCATCGTTGCTGGTGCTGTCAATCATCCCGAGCATTCCGTCAACAACTGAGGGTTGCCCCTGGTCAGGTAACCCCCCACGACCTACTCTCCGTTATTATCAGTTGCACCCAAATAACTTACTGTTTCACGGTCAGCTCAACTCAGTTACGAATTAGGTAACTCAGCTCGCATTCCAGCCCTTCCTCCATGAGAAGGACCAATCTGCATCCATGGTGAGGATCATTTTTCTTCCTGGATTTGTGACTGATGCTCCTAGTCAAGCTCTGGTTCACTGGATGTAGCTGATCGCAGTGTCTTTGCATTAAGGCGCTACCGTGTTTGTGACTCAAGAGCAGTACTGAGATTGGAAATGGACTTAAACCAAACTCATGAACGTGTTCCCTGACTGGGACCGTTCGGATCAGGCGGACCACACCTAACCTGAGTTCTATAACTCTTGGATATGTGGTTTTTAGGGATGGTTAGGAGCGAGTTGTCACTGAGTCAGTGACTCAGAATCGATTTTGAATTAGTACCCCTGACTCAGTGGGATTCGGGATACAAATTCTCCCAACCAACCTAAACCACAACCTGTGGAAACTGAGATATGCCCACTTTGAAGATAACCCAATTGTGTTTAACTAGCCGAGTCAACTCTACCCCCACTTGCAAGTTGACTCAGTCAGTTATTCTTCTAAAATAAACTAACTCCAACCATCTGAGTATGATCTGAACATGGTTGGAGGAAATCTAATCATAAATAGGCCTTGTAGTAGATGAAATCCTTGTAGCCAACCCAACTCTCTATTGGTTAAAAACCCCAACTGAGTCAACTCGGTCGTAACTCACTGAAGTCTTAAAATGCTTCATCCAGGTTCAACCAGCAACTGATTACTTTGGAAGACCCTCCATCTTTCGACCAGTCCAAATCAGTAAGTAGAAGTTGGATATTATGAAAATATCAAGATAAAATGTGAGTTAAAGATTAGAAATTAGAACTTACACTTGTTTGGATTTTAGGATCATCACTCACCACTTAGGAGCATTGCAAATCAGAGAAAATAACCCTCGAGGTGAGGAGCATCCCCTATAGCTTCTTCCATTCGCTAATTGCCATGTAGATTACATCTTTAATGTAGAGAATTTTAGAGGATTATTATTTCCTAGTTTATCTTAATTTTCATGAAGAAATTGTTTTAATGTCCTATTTACTTATAATTATGTATGTGATGTATTGCCTTATAAACTCCATGTCACATTCATAATCACTTGCCTATGAATATATCTTTATTAGACATATTAAGAAAAGAAAGTTTTCACACTAGATTATCTGTGAATTATGTAGTGAAACATTATTTTCATGACTTTCTATATTCTCTAATCTTTAATTTAGTTGGCCCTATCATGTGGATTGTTCTTAAAACATGGAAAATATGAATGTGTTTACATATAGTGTACAAAGGGGTGATTGGGATTCCATCTTTCATCATTATTACTATTTGCTATGAGACAAAATTCTTCTTGTCATCTTTATATCATGAACATAACTCTAATGTGATTGAATTGAGCTTCACAAACTCTTATTTCATTATACTTTGTGAATAGTATGAAGAATGATTATGGGAAGAGTCCTTAAGGGACATGGAAGGACACTTGGATAATCCGAATGATATGACCTCACTTGAAGATTTACATGACTCTTGGTGAGCCCTCCTTTGAATGTAAAGAAATCATGAAAGTACGTATGGAATTCATAGTTGGATATTTTCTATTGAAAGTTGAATGTCATTACTATTCTATCAAAGTAATGTACATATGTGTCATGACGCATAACATCCATGCATGACATGTGAGCTTTTCCGAGTGTGCATCGTAAGTCACATCTTGTTGGGTTGTGCCAAGTTCCATTACCTAAGTCCAACCATCAGGTTTGTGCAATTGTACACTTTGGGCTGCTATTTCTTTACATGAGGCTTTTCCGGGATTTTATACCTCCTCGGGCATACCCTGAGTATTTTTCCAGGAGGTCGTCCTTGGGCGCACTCACCTTCATGACCTTTTCCAGGTAGTCTACCTACCATGGGCAGTCTTTTATTTTAACAGCTGGATTGCATACCCAGATCTGTGACTTGAACATACATTCATACATTCATGCAATTGCATTGTTAGTTGTATTACTGAATGAGTTAAATATGAATTGTTGATCTATTTTGGATTTATGTGCTATGGTTGAATATATAAGGGAAATTCCCACTGAGTTTTCATTCACCCAATAGTACGGTTGCACTAAGTAGATGCAGGCATGACCGAGGAAAATGGTGTCTACGATGACACTCCTAGTGTAGTAGAAGAGGAGTACGGAGATGAGGAACAGTATGCCGATCCAGTTGAGCCGTTAGAGCTCAACTAATGACATAGGATTATTTACTTTCATGCTTTTAGACTTTATCTCTGTTTTACTTGCTTTAGAAATTGTAATTAAAAATCCCCTACTGTGGGATCTAGCATTACTTACTTTACTTTATACTCTTATTCAAGTATGATGAACTCCTTTGATTAGTTGACGTTATGATTATAGTTTGTTACTATGAGTTGTGTCGATAATTAGATGAATGGTATTTTTATATTATGACGTAACCCTCGGGTTCTTGTACTCGAGTGACCATCCTCGGGTCACGAGAATTAGGGTGTTACAGGTAGGTATCAGAGAGAGAGTTTAGACAAACCTTTTCTTTAGGAAGAAGTTGTATAAACTATCTACATTTTACATTTAGAATTTCCTAGGTGACCCCTTAAATTAGAAAACAGAACTGAGGAAAATTTTTCACTAGATTTAAGCTATTTCAAGAACATAGAGGCCCAAACCTAGGTCCCCGGTATTGAATTTCATAATTCCGTTAGTTTGCAATCATGTACATTTACTCATGACAATGCACTCATTCTGATTGCACTTGACTATAAAATACCTATTCTCTAACTATCAAATATTCTGTCTATGATAACATTGGTGAGACTCAACTTCCAATCTAAGTAAGTATATGAATTCCACATTGTTAGAAAAATTTGAACTCTATTGTAATGTCGTTTCAGAGTACAGTAAACTGAATTACCCATTGATTGAATGGTTGAGACATTCTAACTATGGAATTATGAATACTTTGGTTGGAATTATAGTCCCTTTATTACAATTTCCTGACACTCAACCCCCCTGTTAGTTATTACATGCTCTCAATCATTGCATGAACATAGAAACAAAACTTAGGCCCCCATTTTGACTATCATGAACCTAGATTCAAGCACTAAATACATGGTTGAGAATGTCTTGGTTGAGAAGAAATTGTGACCCCCTCTAGGAAATGTTCTTGGTTGAGAAGAAATTGTTCACTTAGAGGCATGGAATACATAGGATCCCTTGAATTTCAAAATTCTTGTGACTAAGTTGTACTAAAGGGAGATAAATATAGAATACTACACCTAACATCGTGTTCCTAAAATACAGGATACGATGCCTCCAAAGACACGATCCCAGCAAGTGCAAGCGCCTCCCATTATGCCGCAGGATCCAGAAGAAGCGGGTAGGGAAGCAAGTCCTATATACACCCCTGCACTCCCAGTGCAATCTGAAAAACTCGACTCGAAATCCAGGGCACGGGCGGTCTCGACGCCTCAACCAACTCATGCAGATAGGACTTCATCATTTGAGGCTCAGTCGGGGGTCCCGACACCAGATGTTTGGGAACAAATGGTTACCTTATTGAGTCAGCAGCAGGCTTTCATGAGGGAGCAACAGGCCACCATGGTGGCTGCAGTGGAAGCATTATATCAAAGGCCACACATATCAGCATCGCGGCCAGTAGCAAGGAATGATGCCGATGTGCTTGAAAGATTCTAGAAGCTGCGACCTCTGACTTTTTCTGGGATGACTGATCCCATAGTGGTTGAGCATTAGCTGAAGCACATGTTGAAACTTATGGAGCCATTGAGGTGTTCAGATACGCAGAAGGTAACCCTTGCCACTTTCACGCTCGAAGGGGAAGCTGATGAATGATGGGATTCTATGCGTAGGCTTTCTATAGCAGATTATCTATGGACTTGGGAGAGGTTCTAGACCAAGTTCAACAAGAAATACTTCCCAGAGTCATTTTGTGATGAGAAGGTGTCACAGTTTTTCAAACTCGAGCAGGGGAATATGACGATTGAGCAATATGAGGCCCATTTTACTGAACTTTCTCGATATGTGCCGACTATCGTGAGCGAAGAAAGGGTCAGGCTGAGGAAATTCAGAGATGGACAGCGGTCGGGAATTAGGTCGAAATTGTGCTACTTTGACTTTTCTCAATATACACAAGTAGTAGACAAGGCCACCAGGGTGGAGAAGGACATAGATCAAATGTTGAAAGCTCAAACTCCGTTCAGAGATTCGGGTAGCCGAGCCAGACCTTCTCCTCCACCTCCTAGCCTCACTATGGTTGATAAGCAAGCCAGGACTTCAACATATCCAAGTATGTCATGCAACTATTGTGGGAAGCCGGGGCATGCCGCAAAGTTTTACTTCAAGAGGGCACGTGATGAGGGTAACAAGCCTGGGCCACTAGCGATTCAGCCCCATCCATCGCAGCCCATGGTTAGGCCATCTATCAGTAGTCGACCTCCATTTTAAAGACTAGTAGCTCCACCACAGATCATAGCCCCCACAGCTCGGGTATTCGCTATGTCTGCAAAGGAATAAAATGGGGACACTCCACGAGTTGTCTAAGGTACGACTTACATTCAAAATGTTCCAGTATTTATTCTATTTGATTCAGGTTCTACTATATCTCTTATTAGTTCATCCATAGTTAAAGAACTGAATTTAGAATTAAACCGCCTTGAACGACCCTTAATTGTAACGTCTCCAATGGGAAAGTTCGTAGAAACTGCAAGATTTTGTCCCTCATGCCTAGTTGTATTGGAAGGCCACGAGACCCATATGAACTTAGCTGTAATGAAATTGAAACAGTTTGATATCATTATTGGTATGGACTGGCTTACCCAGGCTCACGCGATATTGGACTGCCACGCCTGGACGGTCACAATAACATTACCTTAGTAGTCACCCTTCACAATACAAGGAAGGTGTCAATACGAGCCCTATGAAGGTCTATGGGCTCTGGAAAAGGCAGAATCGGTAGAGATCACCATTGATCAGATACCGGTAGTTAATGAATTTTCGGGAGTGTTTCAAGACATACTAGGGTTACCACCAAAAAGAGAGGTAGATTTTACAATTGACCTCCTACCCAGTACCACCCCCAATCCATGGCCCACTATAGAATGCCGCCATGTGAGATGGAAGAATTACAGGTACAGATCCAGGAATTATTGGGATAGGGATTCATCTTCCCTAGTGTATCTCCATGGGGCGTGACAGTACTATTTATGAAAAAGAAAGACAGATCGCAGCACCTTTGTGTCGACTATAGGAAATTGAATCAGGCTACAGTGAAGAATAAATACCCTCTACCACGTATTGACAACTTATTCGATCAGCTCAAGGGTGCAAAATATTTTTCAAAAATTGATCTCAGGTCAGGATATCATTAGTTGAGGGTTAGAGAAGAAGACATTCCCAAGACAGCATTTTGCACTAGATATGGGCACTATGAATTCTTAGTGATGCCGTTTGGGCTCACTAATGCACCTGCAGTATTCATGGACTTAATGAATCGGGTCTTTATGTCATATTTAGACCGATTTGTCATTGCCTTCATCGAAAACATCATGGTTTATTCCAAGAGTCGTGACGAGCATGAGGAGCACTTGAGAACTGTTTTGAAGACCCTCTAGGAAAGACAGTAATGAAGAAGGAAGGTATCGTGGTTGATCCAACCAAGGTCGAGATTGTAGTGAAGTGGGAACGACCTAATACAGTCACAGAAGTTCAGAGCTTTTTAGGGATGGCTAGATATTATCGTCGATTCATAAAGGAAATTTCTCGTATCGCTCGACCCCTAACTCAGTTGACCAAAAAGAATGTAAAATTCAGTTGGAGCACTGAAGCAGTGACGTCCTTCCAAGAACTTAAGAAGAGACTCACCACTGCCCTCGTGCTCACACTTCCAGAAGAGGGGCCCAAGTACGTAGTATATAGTAACACATCGCAGACAGGGTTGGGATGCGTACTCATGTAGAACGAGAAGGTGATTTCTTATGCTTCTAGGCAGCTGAAGAAATACGAAGAAAATTATCCTACCCACGACCTGGAATTCACCGCAGTGGTTTTCACCCTGAAGATTTAGAGGCACTACTTATATAGGGAGGAATTCGAATTATTCTGCGATCACAAGAGTCTGAAGTATATATTTACTTAAAAAGATCTGAACGTGCGGTAACATCGCTGGATGGAAATGCTAAAAGACTTCAAATTTGAAGTATCTTATCATCTCAGCAAAATGAATCTTGTGGCTGATGCCTTGAGTCAAAAAAGGAATCACGAAGTTATGGCTAGCCTCACAATGAGAGAGAGGGAAATGATAGATTTCATCCAGGACTATGATGCATAGTTATCGCTCAAAGGACCGTGTATCCTGGTAGCTTCATCGATCATTGAACCAGCTTTGATACGTCGTATTATCGAATCCCAAGACCAGGACAAAACACTAAAGAAGTTGAGACTGTGGTGCAAGAATGAAGGAATGTTGGATTGGTATGTCAGTTCTGATGGCGGCCTGAGATATCGAGGTCGTATCTATGTGCCGGTAGTGATAGAATAAAACAGGCAATACTGAACAAAGCGCATAAGCTCGTCTGACCGTTCATCCAGGAAGTACAAAGATGTATCAGGACGTCAAGCGTCAATATTAGTGGGAAAATATGAAGCGGGATATTGTGGAATACATTTTAAAATGTCTCACCTGCCAGCAAGTGAAGGTAGAGCATCGTAAGCTGCCAGGTCTTTTGCAACCACTACCTCTCATCGAATGGAAGTGAGACTGTATCAGCATGGACTTCATCTCGGGATTCCCGAAGACACGTGGGAACCATGATTACATTTGGGTAATAGTTGACAAGGTTACCAAGTCAGCTCAGTTCCTTCCTATACGTGTAAATAATTCAGTTGATGACTTGGCTAAGCTGTATATTCAGGAGATTGTTCGTGCATACGGTATTCCACGGGAGATTGTGTCTGATCGCGACACCAGATTCACTTTCACTTTTTGAAAAAGATTACAAGAAGAGTTGGGTATAGAGTTAAAATTTAGCACAACATTTCTTCCCCAAACAGATGGGCAGACCGAAAGGGTGAACCAAGTGCTAGAAGACATGCTGAGAGACTGTGTGTTAGACTTCAAGGGCAGTTGGGATGAGCATATCCATCTCGTAGAATTAACCTATAATAATAGCTTTCAGACTAGTATTGGTATGGCACCATTTGAGGCTCTATACGGATGACCTTGTCGAGCACCTCATTGTTGGGTTGAAGTTGGAGATAAGAGCTTATTGGGACCAGAACTAGTCTGGGAAACTATAGAGAAGGTTGATTTAATCCAAAAGTGCCTGTGGATAGCTCAGAGCAGGCAGAAGAGCTATGCAGACAATCGTAGGTGAGATGTGGAATTTACTGTCGGTGATCATGTATTCTTGAAGAACTCCCCTATGAGGGGTGTCATGCAATTCGGGAAGAAAGGAAAGATCTCCCCCCTATTCATTGGGCCTTTCAAAATCATGGACAGGGTGGGAGCTGTTGCCTATCATCTAGCTCTTCCTTTAAAGTTTGCCAATGTTCATAACATTTTCCACATATCTTTGTTGAAGAAATATGAACCGGATGCATCTCATATCATCAGCTGGGAAGAAATCGAGTTGAACGATGACGCTAGCTATATTGAGGTCCCTATTCGCATCTTAGATCACAAGGAGTAGATTCTGCACACCAAAACTATTCCATTAGTGAAAGTCTCGTGGTCTCGTCGTGGAGAGGAGGAAGCAATGTGGGAGCGCCAAGCTGAGATGCAAGAAAAGTGCCCACATCTTTGTGACGACATCACTCAGGTACAATTTCGAGGAAGAAAATTTTCTTTTAGGGGGGAAGATTGTAACGACTCACACTTTGACTCAAATTCCTAAATAAACAGTTAAAATAACCAAACTCCTCATATATCCTTTCAATTTGATCAGCCACCAAATGGCCCATTCAGGAATCAAGATATAATGTCTCGTGTTTTAAATCCAGAACTCTACCATACAATAACACACCCTAACTACAAGGATACACATTAAAAATTTAAGATAATTGCTAGCGAAAAATAACCAGTAATTATCTTGAATAAATCTCAAAATATAACATCCATTATGGGACTCACCGTCATTCTCGTGGGTATTATTGAGCCAACCAAGAAGAATGGATAGCTCAGATCATATAGATCATGACGTGGACCTCGAATCCAGGATGTGCATGTACAAAAATGGCGTTCACACGCTATACACTGGATCGAGTCATCAGGTCAAAGAAGCTTTGACCCGATGAAAATCGAAATTACGAATTTTCAAACGAAAATTCTCCCGCCCGTCGCTGGCTCATTACAGACCATCCATTCGATAGGGCCATTGACCATTTTTTGAATACGGAAACCAAATCCACACCGTCCATCTGATCTATCGGACCTCAACGACCTCGACCATGTCGAGATTATCGATTAAAAAAAAACCACACCACTATTCTTAGCAAACCAGTGGTGAACACATGAGTTAGGTGCTGACGGGGAAGCTACAACCACGTCCTACGCACCTCTGACCAATCCCACCATTGAAGATGGTCAGACGGAGGCCATGTCTGCAGAGAAAGTCCAAGTCAGACCTATGATTTTCGGGAATAGCACCCTACGCGGCCGAAAAGCGAAAGAAAACTTCCATTTTAGGTAAGATCAATCTCCGCCCTCCCATAACTTCAAGAAGATTCTTGGGAGCAGATACTGATCATCCGAGTTAGGACAGAATGAAAATATCGTAACAACGCCGAGATTTTTACGAGTTGACGCTTGGACGCCAGTCACTGCCTCTCCTGGGTTAATGTAGTAATCGCCCGTTGTTATGCACCGTCGTGTGGGTCACGTAGTCATACTAGACACCATCCAATCCTTCTAGGCACCTCTGATCAGCGGATAACCCGATAATGGCAAAAATGCCATGATCAGTGGGTCATCTTCCTCGATCCGACCGTGAAACCCATGTCCAACGCAAGTGGCCCATTCGACCATCTGAGACGTACATCATGTAGCTCTTCACACCCAAAATCCATCCGTGAATGACACTTGGATCCATGCACATGTTCAACTACTTGAGAGAACCCTGATGGTGGTGATCTCAAGGCTAGATTGGGTTAGTAGCCGCTAATCCTTACGATTCGCTAAGGATGTTTCCAAAATCGAAAACAGCTATAAAAGGCCGGTATTAGGGCGAATCCTAATATAAGAAATAGAAAGGAAATAGTAAGAGAGAGATGGAGAGAGTGAGGGAGCACCACTTGAGCGGTTTGTTGGTTTGATAGCAGCACGCTGGCATGCCCACAGCAGCACGCTGGCACGTCCATAGCAGCATAGCAGCACGTTGGCAACGCCCGCACGCCCACAGTAGCACAGAAGCATGCTGGCATGCCCTCAACAGAATCGAAAGGTGAGTGGCTTCTAGAAATCGTTTACAGTAGCTGTTTCAACCAATTGTGGGTTGGTCGAGTCGATTCCTGATCAACGGCCAGCTGCATCGTTGTTGGTGCTATCAATCGCACCGAGCCTTCAATTAGCAATTGAGGGTTGCCCCTAGTCAGGTAACCCCCCATGACCTACTCTCTGTTATTATCAGTTGCACCCAAATAACTAACTGTTTCACGGTCAGATCAACTCAGTTACGAGTTAGGGAACTCATCCCCCATTCCAGCCCTTCCTCCATGAGTAGGACCAATCCGCATCCATGGTGAGGATCGTTTTTCCTCCTGGATTTGTGACTGATGCTCCTACTCAAGCTCTGGTTCACCGGATGCAGCTGATCGCAGTGTCTTTGTACTAAGGCACTACCGTGTCTGTGACTCAAGAGCAGTACTGAGATTGGAAATGGACTTAAACCGAACTCATGAATGTGTTCCCTGACTGGGACCGTTCGGATCAGGCAGACCACACCCAACCCGAGTTCTATAACTCTTGGATATGTGGTTTGTAAGGATGGTTAGGAGCAAGTCGTCACTGAGTCAGCAACTCAGAACCGATTCTGAATTAGTACCCCTGACTTTGTGGGACCCGGGATACAAATTCTCCCAGCCAGCCTAAACCACAACCTGTGGAAACTGAGATATGCCCACTTTGAAGATAACCCAATTGTGTTTAACTAGCTGAGTCAACTCTACCCCCACTTGCAAGTTGACTCAGTCAGTAATTCTTCTAAAACAAACTAACTCCAACCATCCGAGTATGATCAAAACAAGGTTGGAGGAAATCTAATCATAAATAGGCCTTGTAGTAGATGAAATCCTTGTAGCCAACCCAACTCGCTATTGGTTAAAAACCCTGACCAAGTTAACTCGATCGTAGCTCACTGAAGTCTTGAAATGCTTCATCCAGGTTTAACTATCTACTGATTTCTTTGGAAGACCCTCCATCTTTCGACCAGTCCAAATCAATAAGTAAAATTTGGATACTATGAAAATATCAAGATAAAATGTGAGTTAAAGATTAGAAATTAGAACTTACACTTGTTTGGATTTTAGGATCATCACTCACCACTTAGGAGCATTGCAAATCAGAGAAAATACCCCCAAAGGTGAGGAGCATCTCCTATTGCTTCTTCCATTCACTAATTTCCATGTAGATTACATCTCTAATGTAGAGAATTTTAGAGGATTATTATTTCCTAGTTACCTTGATTTTCATGAAGAAATTGTTTTAATGTCCTATTTCCTTATAATTATGTATGCGATATATTTCCTTATAAACTCCTTGTCACATTCATAATCACTTGCCTATGAATATATCTTTGTTAGACATATTAAGAAAAGAAAGTTTCCACACTAGATTATCTGTGAATTATGTAGTGAAACATTATTTTCATGACTTTCTATATTCTCTAATCTTTAATTTAGTTGGCCCTATCATGTGGATTGTTCTTAAAACATGAAAAATATGAATGTGTTTACATATAGTGTACAAAGGGGTGATTGGGATTCCATCTTTCATCATTATTACTATTTTCTATGAGACAAAATTCTTCTTGTCATCTTTATATCATGAACATAACTCTAATGTGATTGAATTGAGCTTCACAAACTCTTATTTCATTATACTTTGTGAATAGTATGAAGAATGATTATGGGAAGAGTCCTTAAGGGACATGGAAGGACGCTTGGATAATCCGAATGATATGACCTCACTTGAAGATTTATATGACTCTTGGTGAGCCCTCCTTTGAATGTAAAGAAATCATGGAAGTACGTATGGAATGCATAGTTGGATATTTCCTATTGCAAGTTGAATGTCAATACTATTCTATCAAAGTAATGTACATATGTGTCATGTTGCATAACATCCACGCATGACATGTGAGCTTTTTCGATTATGCATCTTAAGTCACATCTTGTTGGGTTGTGCCAGGTTCCATTACCTAAGTCCAACCATCAGGTTTGTGCACTTGTACACTTTAGGCCGCTCTTTCTTTACTTGAGGCTTTTTTGAGATTTTATACCTCCTCGGGCATACCCTGAGTATTTTTCCAGGAGGTCATCCTTAGGCGCACTCACCTTCATGACCTTTTCTAGGTAGTCTACCTACCGTAGGCAGTCTTTTATTTTGACATACTAGCCAAGGATCTTCCATAAGACCCTACCTATTTATTCTCTCCATAGAGCAAGTGTCGACACAATGCACCTACCACGTGCACTCCCGCTGGAGGTGTCCTAGAAGACTTGTAAAGGGTGAGAAACACCTTAGACTTAATCCTACAAAAGAATGATCACAAGGGTCTTCTGAACTCTTAATAACTTACAGATAAGCAGATGAGTCCCTTTTAGCTCATTATTGAAGATCTCCTCCTTTGTTAATGAAGAGTCTTTTGCTTCCTTAAACTGTAACTCAGAAGATATACCAATGCATGGCGACGGGTTGGATTAAGGTTATGATGGAATCTTACTCTTAAATATTTTTCTATAAAAGAGAAAGAGTGATTCCAATCATCTATGCATTCAAGGCATCTCGGCTTAATGATTCACCATTAAGGTGGTAGTTGGAGGATCCTTGAATGTGGAAGTGCATTCCCCAATCCACTCTATTGAATATCAATGATGAGGGTGGATTGGAGGATGAACTCCCTTGAGAGAAAGGGCTTTGGATAAATGATCTAAATTTAACACTCAAAAGAATTCTCTTATTTCTCTACCAGCAAATAAAGACAAGCTCTCTATATATAGGAAAAAAGTTTCAACGGATATAAAATGATCACATTTATGACAAAGTTCGATATCATCGAACAGGGTCAATATCATCAAGTGTATACTCTCGATTACATCGACTGGTCGCTCGATGACAAAAACTCAAACGTCATACGCTTTTGAAACTTTTTGTCAGTTAGTCGAGAGGATCGAAACACACGTCGATGTCATCAAATTTTGAACTCCGATATTATCGATACAAGGATCGATTCCTCGACATTAAAAAATGAGAGAGAGTTGTTTTGAAATTTTTTAGGTCAAAAAATATGATCAAGGTACACTCGATATCATTGGAATTTGAATATCGATGATATTGAAGGTCGTATTGATGCATCAATAAATCTAAATATTTTTTCAGTGAGCTTGTTGGACATTTATGTCCTTTCTTGATGTAATCGATCCGGACTCAATATCATCGATATTTGAATATCAATTCTATCGAGTGACTCTCGATCCAAAATAAAAAGCACCTGAAAAATGTTGTTGGAAAACTATGTCCAGGATCGATATCATCGAAGGCCTTTCGATATCATCAGTTTTTGAATTTCAAGGATCTCGAGGGGTACATCGATATATCGAAGTCTATATGATTTTCTTATAAAAAAACAAGGACATAAATACACTGCTGTCAATTATATCGAGTCTACTTTGATAAACTCGAGTTTCAAATATCGATGATATCGAGAGGGGTATCGATACATCGATAATTCTGTCCAGATGAATATGTGGTTGCTGGACATCTTTGGTCCTCATTTCGATGGTATTGATTGATCATCGAGGACATCAATGACACTCCTCAATTTTATTGAACCTGATATCGATAAATCGACAGAGGTAGAAAACTTAGAGATTTTTTGATTTTGTAAAAAAGTTTTCTAACCCTAAAACCTTATTATATTCTAACCAATTTTAAGGGTTTTATTTACCTGGTGCTTTAGGACATGGGATGTGAGGCTTAGATTTACCTGTGGCGAGTTCTGACACACATCCGGTTGAGGTAGACAGCTGATTGATCTTCATATGGAGCTTTTCTATCTAGTTAACTCAACACTCATGCTAATTGACAAACTAGGGCACTTTTGCTGTGAAGTAGCCTTGATGGAATAACCTGAGGGGGAGAGTCCCCCATGACTTCAGACCCTATATCCAGATTTGCCACTCTAGGTGGATGGCCTAGTGTATATACGGGACTGTGCTCTTGATGGCGCTCTAGCGATAGGAGGGGATGTACATCAACTATATGGGTCCTCTGTGACCATAACATGGGCGGAATGACTTCCTATGAAGTCAGAATTTCATAGTTCTAGTAATAAAGCATTCAATTACCATAATATGTGTAATGTCTTGGAAAAAATCCGTAGAAAGACCCAAGTATCACCTTAGACAGGAATCTTTAATGACCGAATCCTTTAGAAATTAGATGAAAATTACCGAAGTACTAAGCTGAATTAATTAGTGAATTAGCTTGAATCGCTATCTATACGAACTGCAAGACTCAAAAAAATTAGAATCACTAACTCAACATTACCTGAAGATCTAGGAGTAATCTCAAAACTCAGTTGCTCTCGGGAGCACATTGAAACTCCGTATCGGATGTGGACAGCGCATCGAAAGTCCGATTATCACGAAACTATAAGGTTATTCCACCATAATAGGCTCGACAAACATCATGGGAATCAAACCTATATAGTATATGGAAACACACAACTTGAGCCCTGAGCAAAGTTTGTGAGAAATGCGAATATCTTTAGAAAAAGAGCTCAAACTTAAGTGAATTGGACCATTTGCTTATGGGAGAAATCGAAGGTTTTAGACCGTTAGATTCTAACCAAATTACATCGTCGGATTAGGAAAATTTACCTACACATGTCAGTATACTTGTGGCCCTGATCGAGTGACGATGACTATTGAATTGAAACAGGTCCACGATCGATCCACAAATCTGATTAGACCGAAACCTTAACCTAGCTTGGATATATGGTCAGGGAACTTACTCCATGCCATACGCGAGTAATAGACCTCCATATGAGTCTTGTTTTCTCGAAACAGACATCCTTTGGCTATAACCTAAGTATACCATGGCCCTGAGGCCATTGACATCAGTTCTGGGCCTATATAAGGACCTTAAACCACCCTCTCTCATTTCAGTATACTTGTGACCATTGATATATGGTCAGGGAACTTACTCCATGCCATACGCGAGTAATGGACCTCCATATGAGTCTTGTTTGCTCGAAACAGACATCCTTTGGCTATAACCTAAGTATACCATGGCCCTGAGGCCATTGACATTAGTTCTGGGCCTATATAAGGACCTTAAACCACCCCTCTCTCATTTCATACAATTTTCTCTAACCTTAGGAGAGAGAAGAGAGAAAAGAGAAGAAAAGAGTAAGGAGAAGAGAGAGAGAGAGAGAGAGAGAGAGAAATCTGTGGATTGTTATTGGGATCCTCTCCCACGACTTCACACGCTGAATCGCTACCTCACCATCGATATGCCGTCGATTTCAAATACGATTTGGGTAAGAAATCCTAACCCTAATCTCATTTTAGGGATTCAAATAGAGGAAATGACGAAATAGCTAACGTATTTCATGATTTAGGTAGTCGTTGTGCTTGTAGATGGAAGTGTTGTGTATGAACCGAGTTCGTAACAGGCATACCGACAAAAGGTGTGGACTATAAATGTTTAGGTTATAATTTTCAAGGTTTTCAATGTCAACAATGGTTTATATCTGACTTGATTATTGTCTTATGATCTTAGTTACAATGTATTCAGTAAAATTATACATGTGTGTGAATTATGTAGATATAAAATGCATTTCATGTGTTTGTTGAAATGTTTGAATGAAAGTGAAATTATGATTTATGTTTTTCATGACTATAAATCTAGAATACATGTGTGTTGTGTGTATTACAACTCCTTTGTGAAAGGATTTGTCATAATATGTGCTATATCTAACTTAGTTGTGTATATAGTATTATGTAGTCTAAGTGTTTGATAGAATGTCTGAATGAGTGATTGTTTGTTAAACTACTTTTAATAAGGATGTTGAGATAGGATTATTAACTACTGTATCCATATTGGTAGTTTCCATTGTATGATATAATTTGTTGTTATGTGATTCATGGATGGAATGCATGTGTATAATAACTTGTCTAATGTGTTTGATAAAATGCTCAAATGAGATCTATGTTTAGATTATGTGATAAATGCTATTATGAATATCACATATATCCACATGTTGTGCTCGAGTATGTTTGGGACTACCACCTAGTCCAGGCAACCGGTAATGCCTCCTGATTGAGTGGTCGAACTAGTTCGCCACATTAGATGTGTTCGATGAATCCGAGCCTTACACTGATTGTCGATAGTTTTTAGGCCACGCAGAGTGCGTACGCGCTTCATGTCGATTAATTCAGCGTGTGCTCGTACCAATTGCACTTGTCAATTAACCTGATTGGCCTATTTTGTGTTTACCATGTATGGACACTACTGCTTAAATGTAAGGTATCACTTACCAATGTAAGCCTATTCAACCATGGTACTAAGATCAGCTAAGACTCATGAGCCAGGCATGGTGGTGTATGAGATACCGTGGCTGAGTTGTCAGCCTACGCTAGGGTGACTAGTCCCCCATAGTGACCAGTGAGCAACCTAAACTCGTGAGCCGAATATGGTGGTATATGGGACACTGTAGTTGAGTTGTCGACCTACGTTCAGGTGACGAGCCTCCTGTAGTGACCTCGAGTATAAATTAGGCCTACAATAAGGTGACGAGCCTTCCGTAGTGACCTCGAGTGTAACTCGCGAACTTGTCTATCCACTGCTTTTTAAATTAGGGGTGATATTGCCCTATAACTTGCCTATCATATATGATTAACTAGGATTGACGACCCTAAATGGATGATTGTTTGGGTAAATAATATAAAGGGAGGTAACTTAGCTTCTCGAATCTGCTATATGAATAAGCCTAATTAAGTACTTGGCTAACACTATCATGCATCACAATGCACGTGCTTTGGTGAGGAAGTGCACAGTGGGAGTTGTCATGCGCGACCATGAGATGGATTCGTTGAGGGAGTGCAGGAGAGGGCATGCATCATTACAGCATACCATTCCTACATTAATAAGAATACTTAGGACATGATTATTTTATTCCTTTATCATTACTTCTTGATTGAATTGATAACATGTTAACCTTTGCCTTATAGTACCACTGAGTTGATCACTCACTCCCACTTTGGGATAGTGTTTTAAAACACCAACTAGACTCTGTTGTAGATGCAGGTGGTGACGATATCTACGCTGCTGATTAGGATTTCATAGACGAGGAGGAGGAATTCTCCTATATTCAGCTATCAGATAGGTCTATGTAGACCATGTACTGATCAACGGGATTATAGGGACTATAAGGATTAGATGGACACATACATTTTGTATTTTGTAAATTTTGGAATAATACATGTATATATTTAGCCTGGTAATATACTCATACTCTAGGGATTGAGAAACACTTATTTACCTTATATACTTATCTCAGTCTTCCGCTAGCGTAACTTAAACTGTAACGCCCCGAAAATCGGGGGTCAGGTAGAAACCCAACTCCCGAGTTCCAGAACATCACTTATGCAACATATATGATGATGATGATTGAATGTTGTCTGTTAGTACAGTAAACATGAGTGAGATTAAGCCAAACAACAAATCATACTCCAGAGGCAATTAAATTATGCAAGTAGAAGACTGTGGTATGTATATAAATTATATAAAAACGATGGTAAGCTCTCAGAGTATGATTATCACCAGGTTAAATAATTACATGAAATGTGCAATAAGGAAAAGTAGTGTTTTCTATCCAAACCGTATAGTCCCGCCAACACAACTCCAGGTCTGCTTAGACCCGCCAGAGAGTTGGACATAGGAGAGCTCCTCCTCGTCATCGAATAGTCCGGCTCTGCCTCGAAGCATTGCCAACACCTGCAGCTAAGACAGAGTCTGGTTGGTGTGTACAACACCATCCCGTAACGTGGGAGTGACTGATCAACTCAGTGGAATCATAGAGCAAAGGTTAACATGTTATCAAATCAATCAAGCGATAATGGTAAAGCAAGCAATCAAACATTCCTAAACACTGTGATTAATGCAAGAATGAAATGACATGATGGATGCCCTCACCGACATACTCCCTCATGTGACACCATCTTACGTCTGCGATATACTTTCTTCCCTCAGTGCTCCACATCTTCCAGGCACATGCAGTGCGATATGAATATGATTACTGAGTTGTTATTAGTCCTTTTCATACAGTAGGATTGGGAAACTAGGGTACCTCCCTTATATCATTCCAAAATAAGGATCCTGTCTAGGGTCCTCACTCCTAGTAGTCTCGTACGATGATATATTTCTAGGTCGCTGCAAGGGCTGTCGGGGCTGTTGCACGCACTCGTTGCACTGCTCCCCCATCCCCTTATCAATATAGGCCTAGTTTGTACTCTTGTTGCTACGAAAGGGTCGTTGCCTCACGTAGACTTAGAGTATGCTCAAGGTCACTACAAAGGGCTGTTAGGGCTATTGCAAGCACTTGTTGCTCCGCTCCCCCATCACCTTCTCAATGTAGGCCGATAGCTCGAATATAGTGTCCTATACCACCATAATCGACTCACGAGTCTGAGGTGCTCACTGGTCACTACGGGGAGGTTTGTGGCCCCAGCATAGGCCGACAGCTCGACCACGGTGTCTCATACCATCATGTCCGGCTCATGAGTCTTAGTGGATTAATGTACCACGGTTATCAGGGTTTTCACTGGTAAGTTCAGTACCCTAGGTTCAAGTAGTTATGACCAATACAAGGTGAACATACAATGGACAATCGGGTTACTTGACGAGTTCGACTAGTACGAGCGCCCATTGAGTTGTACGACATGAAGTGCATAAGCACTTTGTGTGGCCTAGCCACTGCCGACAAGAAACGCACTACTCGGGTTCGTCAAACACGTCTTGCATGACGAATAGAGGCCAACCACGAATTCAAATCTATTACCGACTGCCTGGACTAGAATATAGCCCCAAGCACTTATAATCTACATCAGTGATCATATGAGAGTGACAGAAATGAAGCACCAGTAATCCAAGCATGTTAACAACATGTTATAACACACAACACAAGAAAATCTACCAAACACAAGCATTTCATATATATAAGGAAATCAATTCAATATAACAACATGGAGGAAATCATATACATCATCATGTTAATTGAGAATCCAAACTCAAAAATAATCTACGATAACATTTACTCAATACTTACTAATACATACTTTTATACAAACACTTAGTCTACACACATTTGTCTATATAGCGTATGTCGACCAAAAGTGTGCATTAGGGCGAATCTCTTCGCCAAACAGATCATACATGCATAACCAGTATAGGTACACGAGAAATACACATGGCAATCATATTAGCAAAATACGTACGTATACGGTATTTCCTATAAATACCCAAAATACCCAAAATCTTATATTCTCCATATGCAGTCGAAATGGAAAACAGATAGCATGTTCTACATGTCAAACAACATTCTTGTCAACAATCTACCATTAAACGGTATTGAAAGCTTTGAAAATAGGTAATCTAAGCATCTAGAATTCGTATCTTAAACCAGAAATTGCGAAACGGAGTTGATTCAGATGATAAGTCTTCGTCAATGGCTCAACAGCAATCTATACCATGAAATAGGTCAGCTATATTAACAGTACATCTACATGGATTACCTAAACAGGTTAGGGGTAGGATTTCTTACCTAAAAATGACGTTGGAAGCACTGAAAGAGTAACACAGATGGACGGCTTGACACATGGAGCAGCAAGGAAGAATAGCAGGAGGGTTCTCCCACTTCTCTCACACTTTCTCTCTCTTTTCTCTCTCTCACTCTCTAGGGTTTGGGAAATTCGTATGGGTTAGAAAGCTAAGGGTTTAAGGCCCTTTTATAAGCCCAAACATAACGAAAACAGACTCCAAGTCAAGGTATACTTAAGTTATAACCAAATCGGGTCTGTTCCGATCCAACGGAGCGCTTCTGGAGGTCCTGTTACTAAATACGGTCGGACTTAAGTTCTCTAATATTGGATCTAGGTCAATCTAAGTTTTCAATCCGGTCAGGTTTCCAGATTGACCGTGGCGGACCAGTTTCAGTTCAGCGGTCACCAGAACTCGATCAGGGCCGCAAGTGCGTTGACATGAGTGGGCCATTTCTCCTGATCCGAGGGTGAATTTGGATCAGATTCTGACGGTCAGAATGCTTAGAAAAGGCATGCAAGTGACACGTGCCAGATTCCATAAATTTTATTTAATTTCTAACATTTCTCACACTCTTCACTTTGGACTCAAGAAAATCGTCGTGGGACGTCATCTGGACTTGATTTTTGGGGTGATTGTCAAGTCCAACTAGGCGGTCAGGATTGTCTAAGTTTGGGATAATTGGACTTCCGATGTGCGGTCTAGGTCCGATACAAAGTTTCTGAATACTCCCGTGAGCAACCGGGTTTAGAGTTTGATCCTAAGTTTTAGGGTATTGTAGCGTCAACTATTCTACACGTTTTGGCTCTAGCAGATCGTATTTAAAGTGCTTGGTGATAATTTCACAGGTAGTCTAATCTAGCACTTAGTTAATTTCATCTAATTTCTAAAGGATGTAGCCTCTAGTGATTTCTGCTTGAGGTGGGATTTAAAGGGTGGAGTAAGTGGTATATGAAAATGATCCAGGAAGTGTTTGGAGAAGGATTTTGGGAGAGATTTGAAGAATTTTTCAAGAAACAGAAGGCTTGGAGGGGTGGTTTGTGAAGGAAGTATCAAAATAGGAAAGAAATAGGGGTCAAACCCTATACCATAGGGTCCCACTAGGCCCCACGTGCGATCGTCCCGAGCAGCGCACCCGGCCTGGCCCGTTTACCAACGAGGTCCTCGCCGACCACTGGAGTGGTTGGTGAGTTCTCACCATTTGGGCGAGGCCCTCCTGCCCCCTAGGTCCCAAAACGGTGTGGGGCCCACCCTGAAACCCCCTGGAAGTTGATCATTCAGGCCCCCTCTCCATTTGAGGCATTTTTAAGGCCAATTTGTAAACCGAAATGAGTTTATATGACTTGTAGCATATGATTTTGGGATAGGAGATGCTAATCTATCCAACTAACCTATTTATTTCATTAGATTCCAAAAGATTAAGGGTCAAAATCCATTTTATCCATTTATTTACTATTTATGGTAAGTTTTAGTTTCAGTATTTTTTTCCCTCATTTATACCCTAGGATTGGTGTGTATTATGAATGTGCTTTAAAAAAATGAAGAATAAAGTGGTGGAGGGTGAGATTTTGAAGGAATTGGGTAAAAAGAGGTTTTAGGCTTTGAGATTGAGTGTAAGATGTTGGGGTTGACCTACCACCTAAGGACATTCATTTATAGGTTTAGAATGGAATGAAACATAGTATAAACCCTTCGATTGACGGTCTAGAAGTGATTTGGGGTCATTGTATGTGATGAGGAGTGTGCACGGACTCAATCTCGGTGACCGTTTTCAGTGAGTTTTAGTTTAAGTATAGTTCTTCACTATTTAAACTTGAGGATTCATGTCTAATATAAAAGTACTTGGAGAAGTTTGAAAATTGGGGTGGTGAAAGATCAGATTTGAAGGAAATGGGCTGAAAAGTGATTTCTTTGGCTTTGGAATTGAGCTTTGAGAGTGTTATGGTTGACCTATTTCCTAAGGACATCTAATTCCAGGTTGGCAAAAATCCGAGGTGTTACATAAACATCTCTGGAGTATGATAAGTTGATTTAGTATAATCCCACTTATGTTTAATGCATTAATATGGACAACATTTAAACATCATTATCTATGTTGCATAAGTGATGCGTTGGAACTCGAGAGTTGAACTTTGCTCGACCCCCAATTTTCGGAGCATTATAGTATGATGGTGAAAGCAACATTGAGTATATGACGTCACATTGAATCTAGGACATGGGCTAATTTCTTTATGACCACTATTTGGATGATCACATAGATAAGTCATGCGTTAAAAAGTATCATGACACATACGTGAATGGTTTGTCTAAATCAATTGGGCTTGTGGCTATGAATTTCTTAAATAAAGCTTCTCTACTAAATGGGTTTGGGAATATGGAACTTGTGTGTGAAAGTCCTGGAAAATATTTACCTTTTGCATGGTCATGGAAAATGAGGCATTGGAAAGGTTGTTTCCAAATCCCTACATTCTTGTGGGGTCAAAATCATCTGTTAACTTCTTACTGTGACCTGTATAAGGAAGCATCTATAATCGGGACTACTCAAATCACCAAACTACTCGATCACAAAACCATGTGACATGTGGCTACTCAAATGACCAAACCGTATGACATATGTTCATAATTTCTCCATTGGCTCCACACACATTCTCTTCTGAATAGTTATGGAAAGCAACTGGAACCTCTAATACACTTCTTTTACTAAGCCCATTTTCTTCCAAGCTCTTTGGGACGTCTTTTAGTTCTAGACCCAAGCCCCAAAATCAGCTAAACCGTATACTAGTGGGTCACACCATCTTAGATATGGCTAATAAGTAAGAGAAGGTAAGTCGCATTGATTTAGACAAACCAAACATATGTATCATCATACATATATAATACAATCATCCATCCCGCAAGTGAGGGTATTGCTTGTATCTATCTCCCTCATGCCTGGGTGCTAAGTATAGTCTTTTCATTCTCTACTAGAGGATCCTATTTTGACTAGGTTCTCAAACTGGGAATTCTAGATTCATGTCCCTAAATTCATACAAATCAAGGGTATAATAGCACCTAGGTTCTCGATCAATGATGGTGGGAGACCTAGTTTAAGTTCTTTTATGTTTTCCAGTTACTGACTTTTCTTGTAAGTGATCCCAAATCTTATGCTCTGTTACCATCTTCTATCATGCCCCAAACTCGGGAATGGACAGCTTCCGTGATGCCTAGAATCCGGCACTCGACTTCCATACACCAAGTCTCGAGTTCGGCACACCATAAGGAAGATTTTTGATTAATTTTTTTTTATTTGTATATATATAATACTTGAACATGAAGATCCATGATCAAAATACTAAGCAACACTCTCCATTATAAATCTTGACAGTTACAAGTACAATGCTTTACAAAAGGTACATAACGTCAACATTGCCAAATTGAAAAATAGATGCATTGCATCGAGAAAGCTAAGTCTTCCAAGCTACTCCATCCCTGAAAAAAAATAGGAAATAAGAAACTTAGGCAAAAAGCCTAGTGAGTACACACGTGTGTACAGTGTGTCCTACATGCAAGCAAGATAAATATGCTGCAAGAAAATCATATATGTGAAAGGCGTGTAGCACGTAAGGTGTGATGTCAATGTCAATGCAGTGCATATGCATCATAGTAATACTTAGAGTCAATGCTACCAGCATCACCAAGTCATATTTTCATTTCTCCCATACCACAGCCATAACCGTATTACATGCATCCGTAATCACATCATCATCATCATATTGTCATACCATATCATAACTGTATATCTCGAAAAGCACTGTGGTCGATAACATACACCCGACACTGGTAATTGACCTTGCTTACCCACCCTATGGTGGACTTCCACCAACTGTATATCATGAGAAACACCGTGGTCGACACCAATGCACCAAACACCAGTAATCGACCTCACATACCTGCCTTGCAGTGGACTTCCACCCGGCATGCTAGTAGCGGACTTCATTCATACTTCTCCTCACTGACAAGTCAGACCGGTCCCTGTTTACACCTCATCCTTTAAGCAGGTTGGACCCTCCTCTTCTCAACCCGACCTCGTTAGTGGGAGTCAAATCCATGACCCATGTATCCACTCGGCCCGACGGTGAGGCAACCCTAGCTAAGATAAGGGTTTAGGGACTTTCAACCTAAGGGGCACATCATCCTCTACTATTTTCACACTTCTGGTGTCTCGTTCATTTTCAGGGATAACCCAAGTCATCATCATAGATGTACATTTCATCATTAAGATCCAACTCATGTTATACGACACGACTGTGGTATCTCGATCATCATGTATGTCATGAATTCAAGCAATCATGAAAAGGCATACGTTCAAGTGCATGTGGTATGCATATAATGTTATGAGTTTAGGGTCTACTTGACCTTTAAGGAAAAAATGACATTTAATCATCATATGTCATATCAACTATATCAATCCATAATCATGTGACTAAACTGTAACACCCTGGATTTTGGCCAACCTGGGATTAAACGTCCTTAGGCTATGGGTCAATTAAAACACCTGGAATTCGCTTAGAACCCAATTCCATAGCCAAAGAAATCACTTAGGATTAATTCCTTTAGAAAATAAGTGTAAGTTAGCTAGCGCGACGTTAGAATAGCTGAGAAATGGTCCCTGATCACTTTAAATACGTTCTACAAGGCCCAAAGCGAGTGGAACCAATGGTGCTATAATGCTCTAAAGCCTCGGATCAAACTCTAAACCGGTTTGTTCTCGGGACCTCTTTGAAACTTTGTATTGGATCTAGACCGCGCGTCGAAAGTCCGATACCTACCATCTTAGACCGTTATGACCACTTAGCTGGGCTTGGCAATCGTTTCGAAAATCAAGTCCAACTGACATTCTGAGGCTATTTCATTGAGCCTGGAGTGAAGAGAGTGAGAATAGGGTATAGTTGTAATTTTGAAATTCAAATCTGGCACACAACTTGACGCATCAGTATTGAGCGTTCTGACCGTCAGAATTCAGCCAAATTATACCCTCGGATCAGAAAAAATTTCTATTTCATATCACGAGATTTGTAGACCTGATCTAAGTGCGATGACCGTTGAACTGAAATTGGACCGCCACGTGCGATCTGGGAACCCTACCGGTCTGAAAACTTGATGCGTGCTAGATCCAGTATGCATGAGCTTAAGTCCGACCGCATCTGGCCAGGGGACCTCCAGAAATGCTCTTTTGGACCGAAACAGCCCCGATTTGGTTACCCCTCAAGTGAACTTTGTTCCTGAGCCTATTTTGGGCATTTTTGAGCTTATAAAAGGGGTTGAAACCCTCACTCCTCTCTCCCATCCGAATTTGCAAAATCCCTAGATTGGGAGAGAGAAAAGGTGAGAGTTTGTGAGAGAAGGTGGGAGAGTTCTTCCTGCCACTTGTGCTACGTGTTGCACGTGCTAAAGCAACGCACCTCTATCGCTTTCTCGGCGACTCCTCCACTTTCTCAGGTAAGAAAATACCCTAGAAGTTGCTGATTTGAGGTTCCTTTCATTTCCTAGCGAAGTAACTAATAGAACTTGTGTATTAGGTTCTCTAATCGCCGTAGAGGAAGCGTATACGCTCCGTTCGAACTCACACCCCAAAAAGGGAAAAGGTGCGGATTTTAGACGCTTTGATTGACTGTTTCCAAAGCTTTCAATGTCGTTTAATAGTAGATTCTTGACGGCAACGCCGTTTGACATGTACAACATGCTCTCCGTTTCCTGTTTCGTAAATTAACGAAGAATATGAGATTTAGGGCATTTTAGTCATTTGTAGGAAGTACGGTCTACATGCATATTTTGCTGACGTGATTGACATGGTTTGTTGCCGCATTAGGGAGTTAGGAATGCTTGCATAATCAGTTTGGCGAAGAGATTCGCCTAGTTGCGCACTTTGGGTCGACATACTATATGTAGACTTAAGTGTGTAGTGTATGTATTTGTATAAATGCTTGTACTAGTATGTATTGAATTAAATGATGTTATGTAGTAGTTTGAGAATGATTTCTTGATTAATATGCTGACCTAAATGATTTCCTATATGTTGACCATATGCGTGATTCCATTACATGCATGGAATGTAGGTGTTTGAAGATTTGCTTAAGTTGAATGTTATAACATGTGTTAACATGCTCACATGATTGTATTTCAATTCCAATACCTTTGCATATATTGTTGATGTGATTTCATAGATGTGTGGGACTAGTCTTAGTCCAGGCAGTCGGTAACCGAGCGAATTCGTGGCTGACTGGTCATAGCCACGAGCGACGCGTCGATGAACGTGATTCGTGTTTAGAGTTGGCGGCAGTGGTTAGGCCACGCGAAGTGTTTTACGCACTTCATGTCGTTCGACTTGAGATGCGATCGCGCTAGTCGAGCCCGTCAAGTAACCCGACTGGCCGATGTATGTTCACCTTGTATGAGTCATAACTGCTTGAACCTAGGGTACTGAACTTACCATTGTAAACCCTGTTAACCATGGTACCTTGATCCATAAAGACTCATGAGCCGGGCATGGTGGTATGGGACACCGTGGTCGAGCTGTCGGCCTACGCTGGGGCCACAAACCTCCCCGTAGTGACCAGTGAGCACCTAGACTCGTGAGCAGATTATGGTGGTATGGGACACTATATTCTAGCTGTCGGCCTACACTGATCAGGCGACGAGCCCTTTGTAGTGACCGCGAGCGTATTCTTAGTCCACGGGAGGCGACGACCCTTCCGTTGCAGTAGAGTACGGTAGGCCTGCATTGATAAGGTGATGGGGGAGCGGTGCAACGAGTGCGACCAACAGCCCTGGCAGCCCTTGCAGTGACCTACGAAATATACATCGTATGAGATTACTAGGAGTGACGACCCTAGACAGGATCTGTGTTGGGATTGATATAAGGGAAGTACCTTAGTTTCCCAATCCTGCTGTTTGAATGGACTAATAATAACTTAAAAATCATATCACTATAGCATTGCATGTGCCTGGAAGATGTGGAGCACTCTAGGGAGTGTGGCATGCCGCGGTCGTAAGATGTTGCCGCATGAGGGTGATCGTCGGTGAGGGCATACATCACGTCATGTCATAATTGCATTAACAACAGTATTAGGATTGTTTGATTTATTGCTTTACTATTATCGCGTGATTGATTTGAGAACATGTTAATCCTTGCTCTATTATTCCACTGAGTTAGCTACTCACTCCCACGTTACGGGACGGTGTTCCTGGACACCCACCAGACCTTTTGTGATTGCAGATGATGGCGCGGCCTGCGAGGCAGAGCTGGACTTGATGATGATGAGGAGGATCCCTCCTTTATGCATGTTCTGATCGACGGGATTACAGGGAGGTTGATTAGATACTTTGACATTTGTCATTTTATATTTTTAGCGCACTCATGTATATTCGTTTCATCTACTTTTGGAGTATACATGTATGTATATAATCTGGTAACATGTTCACACTCTGGAGACATACAACAGTTTATATATGTTATACATACTATTACAGACTTCCGCTGGTTAATTTAACTGTCTCTGGAGTATGATATGTTGTTCTGGCTTAATTTCACTCATGTTTAATACATTATCATAGACAACATTCAATCATACATATCTATGTTGCATAAATAATATTTTGGAACTCGGGAGTTGGGTTTTTTGCTCGACCCCCCGATTTTCGGGATGTTACATAAACTGAAGAGGACACATGAACAAATGTATTAAAGTACACTTACACATACCATCATTCCATGGTGCATGAGTATGAATAGTAACAACATGGTCAAGTAAACGAATTTAGTATGCTAGGAAATGGAACAACATTAATCAAGATATTAAATCACATATTTCTATTAACCATAATAACTAACATCACTGATATCGTCCATAACTATCATAATCACGAGAATTAATTATATTTAGAGTTACACCATATCCTTCGCAAGATAGGCATTCCATTAGCGGCTTTGGCCCAACATGATTTTCTTCTATTGAGACACATGGTTATACCCTAACTGGGCCTTATGGTTAATGAGTGGTGGTGACGCAAAGTACATGCACCAAGTGGTTATGAGATGAAAGGCTTAGACATAACATATAGTAAATGAGCCACAGGATGAAGGTGCTAGCGAAACTCATATAATGTAGTAAACTTCATCTTTGCATGGGTTATTAGTAGGTTGGATTTGTAAATAGTTATCGTAGCAATTCTACAATAGTTTGAAAGGAATAGGTAAACCTCATAAGATACAATGAGCCCTAAGTTGAATGACTTGGGTATATAATATATACATAAGAGTTAGTTAAGGTTGTATGACGTAGATTCATCTCATACAACGTAGTGGGTCCTACTTCTAAGTGGTAATGCAAGCAGATGGGTCCACACATAAACATTACGGTAGGTCCCAACAAGTAGATAGTATAGGTAACTCACATAATTAAGGTAGTACAAGGAAGAACAGTTCAGATGCACAAGGCACACAACAGCGGGCTCCATGATCGAACTGTTTGGTTGGCAAAACAATTGAGTAGTGCAGATAAAATACGTACATTGAGTGGGTTCACAAGTGTTTGAAAGTAATACGTTCAATTAACACTATTTCATGTCGGCTGACTTATTTAGGATTTGGATCCAGGTCATTTTGAAATCATGTTCCAGAATTAGCTAGCCTAATGGATAAATGGTGAAATATGTCGTACTTACATCAAAGTAGGATCCATAATCTATCTAACACGCATACTAAACTCACATACCCAAGAGGTTACACCATCAGCATAGTTCACGAGTCTGAGTAATCACACATTTCTCACATGTCCACATGGTCTTATGGCCACTCCATCATCAGAAGTCCATATGGTTGAGTGGCCACACAAATGTCACTCCACTTGCCATTAATAAATGATTTAAGGTCACATGGTTACTTATCATAACTCATACATCTATAGGCAACCACTTTATTAAGCTCCTACATGATCAGGTTGTCGATGCCATAATTTCACTTGGCTAAGTGAAAATATAATTAGTATCATGGTCTAGTGACTGCATCTCATAGCATCCAAGGCACAATCACAAGCATATCCACTATTCTCAGTTACGCTAACTCTTAAACTGTAACCACTAAATACTTTATATAGAGAATGACTCAGATTCAGTGTCACATGATCAAGAGGCCAAAAAATAGTTTTCATCACATCAGATATAGTTTAGTGGTCCCTGCATCTGCCTCACCTGTGAACATAATGTAAAGGTTGTATTTATATTGCATGAGACCGAATTGAAGGCCACTCCCTTATCAAGTTGTAGAATCCAGCCTATATCATAATTCTCATGACTAAGAGAACCTGCACGTACAACCCAATTGTTCATGGTTTGGGTGACTATGGCTATGCCCATAAGCGCGTGGTCATGTCATTAGGTGGTCACCAATGCCACTGGATTTCATCTAATTGGTTAGCCTTGTGTGTATTTCACAATCATTTAGTTAGACGACTATATATACTCCACAATTGCATATGATTAGGTGACCTTAAATACGTCACATGTCCACATGAAGGGGCCAAACACATATCGCACCCTCACACATCTAGAGTCTACCTAATTATTATAATTGAACATGCTTATGGGTTTAAACACATGTCATATAATCCTACTACTTAGTTCCGCACTCTAACCAAAGTGCCAAGTGGTGAAAGGCTGTGCACTTGTTATATAGTTAGGTAATCTAAGGCAACAACATAATACAACATATGTCATATACCAAGTGGTGAAGGGCTATACACACAACATAATTTCACATGTTTCAATATAGCATAAATTTAATACATGTAAATCACAAACTCTTGCCGAAGAGGGCCAATGGTTGGCCCAAACAAGGATACTACCGATGGGCCCACATGACATTCACTCAAAATGGGTTCGATGCAGTGGAGCTCATGGGGTTATGCATTCATCATACTTACATCAATTGTAGGCTGTCCAGTCAACGCACTACATGGTCACATGATTGTACACCATCAATATATAGAAATTTTAACAAATATCCTGAACATTCACATATCAATCCAATTTGCATAATTAATGGGCGAACAATCCATGGTGGGCCTGGGGATAAAAATCAAGTCAATCTGTGACACATGTGGGCCACACCACACACAAAAGTTGAAAGGATTACCCTCCATTAAAACATTCATAATTATTTGTGGAGCCACCAAAGCGTGGTTCACAAATCCAGCCCATCCATTATATGTGTACCACTTAGTTGAGGGGTCAGTCCCAGTTTCAGATGCATCCAAATTTCAAGTGGACCCCTGGCAAGTGTTTTTATATGCTAGAGCTCGCTCCGAGTTGTACAAATGGTTTAAGGAGATCAAAGTTACATGGGTTCCAAAGTGATGTATATATTATATCTACATTGTTTATCTATATTTTTTTATATCATTTTAGAAATTTATCTAAAAATGAATTATAACCAAAGATTATCTGGACCTCACCTCAATTGGCAGTGAGGATAATGATTTCACCGTTAAACCATTCACAGGGCCCACCATAACCTTTATTTTCCATCCAATTTGTTCATGAGGTCACAAAGACCTGAATTAAGGAGAAAAATAATTTTTTTATTGGTCCAAAACTTTTGACCCAAAAAGGGTTCCAATGGTAGACGTTCAATTCCTACTACTTTTGTAGTGGGGCCCACTTAATGGTTAGATCTATCTTATTTTTCTTCTCGAGCCTTAAGATAACTCGCCAAATGGGTGAATGGTTTGGATATAAGACACAAAAAACCCATAGCTTCAAAATTTATTTATTTATTATTATTATTTTTTTTTAATGGTGTGGGCCACCTAAGTTCCATGTACGGCTGATTTTTGGGGGAGACCCATTTTTAAAGGGGACCCATTAAATGCATGGTGTAGATGCTTGACATGCATCATGGTGGGGCCTGTGTTAAGGCCCACTTCCTTCCAATGTCAGCAGCAGGACGCTGCTTGCTAAAGCATCAGATGTTGACAGCAACAGCGTCTAATGTTGTTTACATTATTTTTTTTTATTTTCTTAAGGTTTTCATAGGTGGGGCCCACATCAGGACAATCCAGTTCATCTGCTGGGTTTTGTGGCTCGTGACGGGTCCAATGAGCCCAATATTCGATATATTTCGGTGTCTAGAAAAATCAAAGTGGGCCCTAACAGTTAATATCACTAATACCACTATTTTCTACAATGTGGCCCACCAAAAATTCAGATTAGCTTCATTTTTTAGTTCAACGCCTAAAATGAGCTGGGAATTCGGATGGACAACATGGATTAAATATATACATCATAGGTGGGGCCTCTTGTGGACCCAAACCCCTTCGTTCTTTTCTTTTAAGTAGCAGCAGGGACGTTGCTTGCTGCAGCGTCCTCTGGACGCTGGCAGCAACAGCGTCCACGTCTCTTTGTTTTTTTAAAAAATTATTTATTTATTTGTACACATGTGTGCATGGTGTGAGTGTGTGTATTTGGCCAACCCAATGGGCCACACTTTGGACAGTTTGGATGGCCTACAAAATTCTGGTGGGGTCCACAATCAATGGTCCCACATAAAGTCTATAAAAAATTATTTTTATATGTATTCTCCCATGAATCCACACCATTAAACACATCATTATCATCATATCATAACAACTACTAATCATTTTTTTATATGTATTCTCCTATACATCCACACCATTGATCACATCATTATCATTAAATCATCACCATTATTAATCATCTAAATAATCAAAAGAAAATAAACCAAAAGATTAGAGTGGGTGTACTCACCTTGATGAATTAGATGGATGGAAGGGATGGAATTGATGGTTGAGATGGATGGAAAGGATGGGATTGATGGAGTTGATGGCCCACCAAGATTACTCCTCTTTCTCTCTCTCTTTATCTCTCTCACTCTCTCTTTACGTAGAAAATGGTGTAATGCTAAGGGATGGAGGGGTATTTTTAGAGAAATTCATAAAAAATTGGTTAAGTTAGGCTAATGAGATTAATATTAGCTTAGGCTAGGACTATGAAATTTAATTCATGATTTGTATTTAATGGTGGATTAAAGGAGCAAGGGATGACATGGTGTGATGATGTCATGCTTAAGGTGTGGCATGGAAAAAAGTTGACTTGAGGTGTACATCAGAGATGGGAGGTATGGGTGTGTGACATCACACACATGGGTAGAGATTCTTTCACCCATGTGTGGCATGTGCATGTGTGTATGACATGTGTTGTGCACATGTGTGGAATGGAGTTCATGGCGCCTTGCGCACATGATACACTAATGATTCTTCACGGTGTATCTCATTAACGGAGTATTGTATAGACGCACGGGTTATACCTCCACGATCGCGGCGACGAGGTGGTTGATATAAAATAGATTTCAAGTTCTTGAGGTTCCAATCAGTTGGGTGTGTACTATAAACGACCAATCTATGTCTAGCTAAGGGCATCAATCATTGTGTACATAAGCATAGAAAGTCATACGGAATAAACGGGGTCTTACAATTAATTCATACGAACAATAAGCATGGGTTATCAACTAGTAGGCAACTTAGCATGAAATCTTTAATTCATGTGAACATGGTTTGTCATTTATAGATCAAAATAGGATAACTAATAAACTTGAAACTCCAACACAATCAATTAGAATCCTAAATTAGCGATCATAATTTAAATGTGTACTATGTTGGGCTAACTCAAAGTTGGAAAGCCTAAGGGGAAATGTCATTACCTGGGGGTTCATAGCTGCTTCCATGATTCAGATTTCTACAGTTAACTAACGGTTCAGGGCCATGTGACCGATTTCCTAAAATTAACCCAAGAGCTTGTATTAGATAGTGTTTCCAAGACTTTAGTTAACTAACATATTGAAGTTGTGTGGAGGCTTGAAAGGACCCACGAACAAGGTCAATTAGGCCTGCATTAGAGTGACTAGGCCTGTAAGATTTTATCTTCAACAAGTGGTCCAGGTTTGGGCCTGGGATCATCCTTAATTAAGGCCCGAGCTGGGCTTGACTTTGGCCTAACCTGGCCCAACACCTTGCTACCCAGTTGTAGTCTGAACTAGGCCTAATCTTGGCTCAATTTGTTGCTTGCCATTGGTGACCCAGGAATTGGGCTGGACTAGACCCAGTTCGGCCCAGCACAACTGTAACGCCCTGGAAAAATCAGTACTTTGACTCGAGTACCAACTCGACTAGAAATCGCGTAGGATTAATTCCTTTAGAAAATAAGTGTAAGTTAGCTAGCGTAACGCTAGAGTAGCTGGGAAATAGTCCCTGATCACTTTAAATATGTTCTACAAGACCCAAAGTGAGTAGAACCAATGACGCTATAATACTCTAAAACCTCGGATCAAACTCTAAACCGGTTTGTTCTCTAGACCACTTTGAAACTTTGTATTGGATCTAGACCGCGCGTCAAAAGTCCGATACCAACAATCTTAGACCGTTAGAACCGCCTAGCTGGACTTGACAATGATTTTAAAAATCAAGTCCAACCAACATTCTCAAGCAATTTCATTGAGCCTGGACTGAAGAGAGTGAGAATAGGGTTAGATTTGAAATTTGAAATTCAAATCTGGCACACGACTTGACGCGTTATTATTAAGCGTTCCGACCGTTAGAATTCAGCCAAATTACACCCTTTGATCAGAAAAAATTTCTATTTCATATCATGAGACTTGTAGGCCTGATCTATGTGCGGTGACCGCTGAACTGAAACTGGACCGCCACGTGTGATCTACGAACACTGATGGTCTGAAAACGGGATGTGAGTGACATCTGACAAGTATGAACTTAAGTCCGATCACGTTCGGCCAGGGGACCACCAGAAATGGTCTTTTGGTCCGAAATAGCCCTGATTTGGATATAACTTAAGTATACCTTGACCTGGAGCCTATTTTGGGCATGTTTGGGCTTATAAAAGGGCTTCAAACCATCACTCCTCTCACCCATCTGAATTTGCTAGAAACCCTAGCAAGAGAGAGAGAGAAAGTGAGAGTTTGTGAGAGTGAGTGGAAGGGAATTTCCTGCTGCTTGTGCCACCGGTTGCACGTGTTTAAGCCACGCGATCCAATCACTTTGCCGGTGATTTCTCAGCATTTCTAGGTAAGAAAATACCCTAAACTCTTGCTAATTTGTTGATCCTTCATTTCCATAGTATGGTAGCTGATGCATCTTGTAAATTAGGTTACCTATTCGCCGTAGACGAAGCGTATACGCTCCGTTCGAATTAATACACCTATAGGAGAAAAGGTGTGGATTTTAGACGCTTTGATTGACTGATTTCAAAGCTTTCAATGTCGTTAATAGTAGATTATCGATGGCAACGCCGTTTGACATGTACAACATGCTGTTCGTTTCCTGTTTCGTAAGAAGACGAAGAATATGAGATTTAGGGCATTTTAGTCATTTGTAGGAAATACTGTTTTCATCCATAATTTGCTGATGTGATTGACATGAATTCTTGTCGTATTAGGATACTAGGAATGCATGCATAATTTGTTTGGAGAAGAGATTTTCCTAAATGCGCACTTTGAGTCGACATACTATATGTAGACTTAAGTGTGTAGTTTAAGTGTTTGTATAAATGCTTGTATTAGTATGTATTGAATTAAATGGTGTTATGAATTAGTTTGAGATTGAATTCTCAATTAATATGTTGATGTAAATGGTTTCCTACATGTTATCTACATGCATGATTTCATTATATGTATGAAATGCATGCGTTGGAAGATTTACTTAAGTTGTATGTTATAACATGTGTTAACATGCTCACATGGTTGTATTTCATTTCCATTACTCTTACATGATGGCTGATGTAAATTCATAAATGTTTGGGGCTATGCTTAGTCCAGGCAGTCGGCAACCGAGTAAGTTCGTGGTTGGTTTATTTTTGCCACGAACGACTCGTCGATGAACGTGAGCCGTGTTTTGGAGTTGGCGGCAGTGGTTAGGCCACACGAGGTGTTTTACGCACTTCATGTCGTTCGACTTGAGATGCGCTCGTGCTAGTCGAGCCCGTCAAGTAACCCGACTGGCCTTTGTATGTTCACCTTGTATGAGTCATAACTGCTTGAACCTAGGGTACTGAACTTACCATTGTAAACCCTGTCAACCATGGTACCTTGATCCATAAAGACTCATGAGCCAGGCATGGTGGTATGGGACACCGTGGTCGAGCTGTCGGCCTATACTGGGGCCACAAACCTCCCCATAGTGACCAGTGAGCACCTATGACTGGTGAGCAGATTATGGTGGTATGGGACACTATATTCTTGCTGTTGGCCTACACTGATCAGGCGACGAGTCCTTTATAGTGACCGCGAGCGTATTCTGAGTCTACGGGAGGCGACGACCCTTCCGTAGCAGTGAGAGTATAGTAGGCCTGTATTGATAAGGTGATGGGGGAGCGGTGCAACGAGTGCGAGCAACAGCCCTGGCAGCCCTTGCAGTGACCTACGAAATATACATCGTATGAGATTACTAGGAGTGACGACCCTAGACAGGATCTGTATTGAGATTGATATAAGAGAAGTACCTTAGTTTCCCAATATTACTGTATGAAAAGGACTAATAATAACTCGGTAATCATATCACCATCACATTGCATGTGCCTGGAAGATGTGGAGCACTGTGGGATGATTGTATGCCGCGGTCGTAAGATGGTGCCGTATGAGGGAGATCGTCGGTGAGGGCATCCATCACGTCATGTCATATTGCATTTACAACAGTATTAGGATTGTTTGATTTACTGCTTTACTATTATCGCATGATTGATTTGAGAACATGTTAATCCTTGCTCTATTATTCCACTGAGTTATCTACTCATTTCCACGTTTCGAGATGGTGTTTGTAACACCCACCAGACCCTGTCTTAGATGCAGGTGAGGCAGCGATCCAGGAGGCAGAGCCGGACTACGATGAGGACCAGGACGAGTTCTCATCTATGCAGTACCACGACGGCTTTGCTTAGGTGGCCTGGGTTGACGGGACTTCTCAGTGGGACTACTTTTGACATTTTGATCTTGTTTATTTACATGTATATGAGACTCATAGATGTATTCATACTTTGGAGACAGTCGAGATCTACTTTGTTTTTCCATACAGTGATATATATATTATTTAGTCTTCCGCTTACTTTTATCACTGGATCTGGAGTATGAATTGCAGTTTTGGTATATTTTTACTCATGTGAATGCTTTAACTCAGAAAATATTGAATCATAATCATTTTTGTTGCATAAGTGACGGTCTAGAACTCGGGAGTTGAGTTTGTACACGACCTCTGATTTTCAGGGTGTTACAAGTTGGTATCAAAGCATGAATGAGATTATACCGGACTTGGGTTATGATCACGCAACATATGCTGTCACTTCCTTTGACTTAGGTGGGTGCGAGAAGGGTCTAGAAACACTTATAGGATTGCAGGTTCGCCAATAGACGAAGTCTATTCATATCGATTGCGCGATCGAGTTCGTAACGCATCTAGGGTCGCGTGAAGTGACCTAAGTAGCTCCTAGATTGTAGGTAGGTAGGTTGAGACATTCTTTGAACGATTCTAAACCCATAAATGTAAAATCTTGGACTGTGGGACAACCACGACCCTTACATTTAATCGCTAGGGCCTAAAAACCCCGTTTCACCTAAATTCTTCAAAATTCTTCCTCTCACCACTTCATTCTTCAATTCTTTCTTATTATTTTCATGTTAGGAATTGATACTAATTTGAAAATAACATAAAATCATACTTCGATAGAAATTTACAGTGAATAGTAAAATTTCATGAAAACTGGCCATTAGGCCATTCTAAGTTTATAATATTTAGAAATTAATGGGCTAGATGGATGTATTAGCTCCTTCTACCCCTAAATCATATGCTGCATAATAGGAAATTCCGTTCAGGTTTATAGATTGGCCCCAAAAATCCCCGAATGGATGTTTGGGCCTCCCTAGGGCAATCTAGAATGAACTAAGATGGGGCCCACATATTTCTGAGGTCCCTAGACTAGGGGGGACCCAACCCATGTGGCACCACCAGCCACCATGCAAGATGGTTGGCGATGCCATCGTCGATCCGGAGATGCATCGCCGTCTGGTGGGGCCCACTTGATGTGATTTTCGGGCGCACGTGCTAATTTGGGTAGTACACCCCTCCCATGTGTGGTTCGTCCATAGAAAATCTCTAAAAGGGGTACTTCCTTCACAACAGCCCCCTTACCTAGCTCCTCTCATTTTCTTGCTGCCCATCTCAAAATCATGGCTCCAAATCCTTCCCAAACCCATTTCTTACTGAAAACGAGTCCATTCCATCACTCCATTGCAGTTTGTAACTCCTCCTCTTGCAAATCTCGTCCGTTGGAGCTCCTACAACCCCCAAAACGAGCTAAAATCGTGAGGAGCTCCATTCCCCTTTTTCATTCTCTTTTCTTTTAAAAAATCCATCCTAGGGGAGCTTGAAACATCCCTCTACAATGCTTAGATCTCCCTTTTTCATTTTGGGCAGCCATTTCTCTACATTTCCTCCATTTTTTATGGCTTTTGTTGAAGCCATTTTGGATCTTTTATCTTTCTCCACCATCCTCTCTTTGATGGGAAAGAGAAAGACCGCAGCGGATGAGGCTGGGCCTAGTCACCCTGTGCAATTAAGAAGACTGAGGGGTGGCTCCGCTAGCTCAAGCGCAGCCGCAAGTCCAAGCACAGCCCGAGAGTTCCATACAAAGCGGGATTTGGATCCCCATACTCAACTTGGGCGAGTGATATTAGCAGAGATGCCTCACGGCGAATATACAGACCGTAAGGTGTTGTTTGAGGCAGACGTGGAAGGGCGACTCTTCGGTGAATTCCTCTTGTTCGAGCGCATTGAAGCTGCTCATTGGGGTCCGCTATTTGAAGCTCGTGCTCGTGCTAATGTGAGCAACGTTCGTGCCTTCTACGCTCGTATTCAGAGTCCTACATTAGAGCCATTGCAGTTTAAGATTCCTTTTAGTAGAGACCGGATGGCTACGATCGATGTTCGGTTGATAGCGCGACTTCTGAACGTGCCCCTTGGTGATGTTCATCCCAGTGTGAAGAATTTGAGGAGTAGGCGTGAGCGAGATCACCGTACCAGGTTCCTATACGGTAAACTGGTTCCATGGTAGCCTAACAATAGCCTCAAGGGTGTCTCATATGTCTGATGATTTGTGCCTACTACACCACATTTACACGTTCAACATGTATCCCAGGTCGACAAATCGCATTGAGTGTACGCGCCTTATGGTTGATTTCTTGTATCAGGTGGCTCAGGGAGAAAATGTGTGTATGGCCACTTTCATCTTGCGACAGATTATCCTCATAGCGAAATCAAGAAGAACGTCTGAGTCGCTTCCTTTTGGCCGACTTATATGCAAGATCGCACTTGAGTTTGCTTACAGACTTGGGCCGGAGTTGCCAGTTCCGATTCACTGCATTGATGAGTCTACCATGGTCAAGATGAAGATCGGGTCTCAGTACCATGAGACTCATCTTGAGGAGGATAGCGAGGATAATTTTGATGATGAAGAGCATCCAAGTGAGGGAGAACCTAAAGCAGAAGTTGAGGAAGAAGTCCAGGAAGAGGTAGAAGAGGAGGCTCAGGATACAGATGAGAGCCCTCCTCCTTCTTCTCAGGCTACTGGTGATGATCGCATTGCCCGAATTGAGGAGAGCCAGGTCGCCTTGCGAAGGAAAGTTCAGGAACTTCGGGCCGAGGTTGAGGATACCAAGGCCGTTATGAAGAGGAAATTCGGCAAGGTGACTTGCACCTTGAAGGTGATCCCGTGCTGTTTGCAGGATAAGGGTTCTCCTCCTCCTTCACCCGACTCAGACTAGAGATGAGATCTTTGATGTTGTTGTTAGTAGTTAGTCGTTTCCTGCTTTATGTTGTGTAAGCCTGTTAAGGCTAGTAGTTTGTTTGTGTTGCTGTTGTAACTTTAACTGTCTTAGTTCTCATGTACTTCTTTTCATGATGCTTATAAGGAGATATCCCTTGTATTGTGACAATTTTGATTAAATAAAATGTATGAAATGCCTTTGACTCTTTATGTGAATGATTGTGGTATGTTTGTGCTACTGAGACTGACAAGGTTGCGTCCTATTTTGAATATAGGGAATGCCGCCGAAGGCTACACGGAGCACAGCTCGGCTTACATTGGGTGAGCCTATGGATCAGGCTCCTTCGCAGTCTGATGCTCATGCGGACCCTGCTGTGGGCCCGATTAATGAGACAACACGTGCATCTTAGCCTACTACTGGTCCTGCAGTTGCACCACCGCCTTTCACACCACCCGTCAGAGAGCAATACCGCGCGTCTTCTTCGACGCAGCACATGCCACAGCCTGCTCCACCTCCAGATAGATTTGAGCAGATGATGGCTATGATGCAGCAGCAGCAGAAGCTCCTGACTACGATTGTGGGGACTCTAGCCCAGGGTGGGAGTGTGCCTCCACCTGCACCACCTGCTCATCCAGCTGAGGATACTTATACATATGCTCAGGATGAGGGCATGGCTCATCCTGCACCACCTGCTTATCCTGCGGGGAATGGCGCAGACACATGGAGCTTGCTAGAGTGATTCCAGCGCTTAAGGCCTCCCACTTTTATGGGTTCTCATAGACCCGAGGAGGCCAAGTATTGGCTCGACCGTGTGTCGAAGATACTGTGGATGCAGCATTGTTCAGAGGTTGAGCCGGTCGAGTTGGCTACGTTCTTGTTCGAGTGGGAGGCCAGCTTATGGTGGGACAGTGTGTTGCGGACTGTTGCCGCCGATTACATATGGACCTGGGCAGCGTTCGAGTTCCACTTCCATGAGAAATACTATCCCCAGACGTATAGGCATGATCGGGAGAACGAGTTTCTACGCCTCAGACAGGGAGGCATGACAGTCATGGAGTATGAGCATCGGTTCACTGAGTTGGGCAGATACGTCCCGACTATACTGGCAAATGAGCAGATGCGCATACGGCATTTTTCAGAGGGTTTGCGACCGGATATTCGGTCGAAGATGTGCTGCGTGAGCATTTCCTTCTATGCAGAGCTGATTCACATGTCCATGCGGGCAGAGCAGGATGTGGATCGACTTACACGATCTCGTGGCCCTATTGCTCATAGGCCACGACCAGAGTTGCAGGATAGGCCCTTTGCGGGCAAGAGGCCTCGCGCCGACCCTCCTTCTAGGGCTATAGTGCCAGTACCCACGATGCGGTGCCCCAATTTATCATTTACATATTGTGGAAGATCGGGCCATTTGGTACAGAGTTGTTTTGCTCGGATGCGGGACAGTGGGTTCTCGCCGCCTCAGAAGATCGACTGTACACGCTCACAGGCTATATCATCACCGCCTTTACGGTTGGTTCCTGCGCATCCTTCCTTCAGACCTCCGGTATCTCAGATCAGACCGCCTCTACGGCCCATGGCACAGCGGCCGAATCGGCCACAGCAGGCACGGGTGCATGCCTTGACAGCTGAGGCAGCTGCGACATAGACTTCTCAGCATTCGGCCTTTGAGGTCACCGCCAACATCGGAGGTATTCCTATTCTTGTGATGGTGGACACAGGATCCACGATTTCATTGATATCACGTGCTATAGTCAGGTGCATTGGGCTACCAACTATTAGGATGGATGGGGTGCGAGTTTATACAGCTCACGGGTCCTTTACAGATGCCACCCTGATGTGTGAGGGCAGTTTGGTGGATCTGGGGGATAAGACGAAAGCTCTTGATCTTGTCGTCGACCCCTCTCTTGTTTATCTAGATGTTATTCTTAGCATGGACTGGTTGACTACAGCGAGGGCCGAGATTGACTGCGAGACTCGTATAGTAACTGCCTACGAGCCAGAGGGCACATCCTTTACATTCTCAGTGCGGGTAAATCTTCCCTTCCGCATACATAGCTGTGCTACTTTATTACGAGACGCTGGTGCCCAGATGCTTGAGCATACGCCAGTCATTTGTGACTTTGGGGATTCGTTCAGGAAGATCCCTGGTTTGCCGCCTCGATGAGAGATTGATTTCACTATCGATCTGGTGCCTGGTTCCACGCCCGTCTCACTGCTGACGTATCGCATGACACCGTGTGAGATGGAGGAGTTAAGGACGCAGATTGATCGTTTACTAGAGCTTGGCCTTATACGACCTAGTGTGTCTCCTTGGGGAGCACCAGTCCTGTTCGTGAGGAAGAAGGATGGTTCGATGCGATTGTGCATTGATTATTGCAGGCTGAACCAGATCACGGTGAAGAACAAGTACTCTTTACCCAGGATCGATGACTTGTTTGATCAGTTGAGAGGAGCGCAGTATTTCTCGAAGATTGATCTTCAATTAGGATATCATCAGTTGCGCGTCAGGGATGAGGACGTGCAGAAGACAGCATTCAGGACCAGCTTTGGCCACTACGAGTTCCTTATGATGTCGTTCGATCTCACGAACGCACCAGCCGTGTTCATGGATCTGATGAACCGGGTATTTCATCCTTTCCTCTATCGATTCATCGTTGTGTTCATTGACGACATTTTGGTATACTCCAGGAGTCGAGAGGAGCACTTGCGCTTAGTCCTGGATACGCTCAAACAGCATCAGTTGTTCGCACAGTACAAGAAGTGTGACTTCTGGAAGCAGGAAGTGAAGTTCCTAGGACACGTGGTGTCCAAGGATGGCATGGCAGTTGACTTTCTAAGGTAGCTGCAGTTCAGGACTGGGAGCAGCTTGGTTTTATCACTGAGGTGAGGAGTTTCTTGGGTCTCGCAGGCTATTATCGACGCTTCATTCGGGATTTCTCGAAGATCGCGAGACCTTTATCTTAGTTGACACGGAAGGACGTGAAGTTCGCCTGGAATGACAAGGCGGAGTCAGCTTTTCAGGAGCTGAAGGACAGACTTACGTCCGCCCTTGTGCTAGTATTGCCAGAGCAAGGGGTTAGATACACTATATACACTGACGCGTCTAGCGTTGGTCTGGGTTGTGTCCTTATGCAGAGAGACAGGGTAATTTCGTATGCCTCGAGACAATTAAGGAAGCACGAGGAGAATTACCCTACACACGACCTAGAGTTGGCAACCGTCATATTTGTACTGAGACTCTGAAGACATTATCTCCATGGAGAGGAGTTCGAGCTCTTTTGCGACCACAAGAGCCTCAAGTACATATTCACGCAGCGAGACTTGAATATGAGGCAGCGGCCATGGATGGAGACTTTGAAGGACTTCAAGTTCGAAGTCTCTTACCATCCTGGGAAGGTGAACCTTGTGGCTGACGCGTTGAGCCGTAAGAAGGCGATAGAGTTTGCGGCTCCGCTGATGGTTGCTGAGTGGGATATGGTTGAGTTTTTACGAGACTTTGAGCAGAAACTCACTGTAGAGGAGCCGTATGAGTTCATCGCACATGTGCAAGTGCGATCTCAGATCGATGACCGAGTCATCGAGGCGCAGAGGGATGATGCGCATCTGATTGAGCTTCGAGAGCAGGCCAGTGATGATGCAGACGCCAAGTGGCGAGTTGGCATGGATGGAGGCTTACGTTATCATGGCGGCCTATGCGTCCCAGATATCCCTGACTTGAGACGAGAGATTCTTGAGGCTGCGCATTGTACCAGACTCGCGATGCATCCAGACAGTACGAAGATGTATCGCGACGTGAAGAGGACCTATTGGTGGGAAGGTATGAAGACCCACATAGCAGAGTTCGTGTCCCGTTGTCTTACTTACCAGAAGGTGAAGACAGAGCATCGCCGACCACCTGGACTCTTGCAACCTATGCCGATCGCAGAGTGGAAGTGGGACTTCATTTCCATGGATTTCGTTTCAGGGCTACCAAGGACGAGGAAGGGACATGATTCCATATGGGTGATCGTCGACCGTCTGACGAAGTCGGCGCACTTCCTGCTGATCAAAGTTACGAACTCTGCAGACGAGCTAGCTAGACTATACATTAGAAAGATTGTGCGTTTACATGGAGTTCCATTGGAGATCGTGTCGGATAGAGACACGCGGTTCACTTCTATTTTCTGGACTCGCATTCAGGAGGCTATGGGTGTGAAGTTGAGGTTCAGTACTTCCTTCCACCCACAGACAGACGGACAGACAGAGCGGGTGAACCAGATCTTAGAGGACATGTTGTGAGCTTGCGCATTGGACTTCAAGGACAGTTGGGATGATTGTCTTGCATATGCGGAGTTCGCGTACAATAGCAGTTTTCAGGCGAGTATCGGTATGACACCTTACGAGGCGTTGTATGGGCGACCTTTCGCGCACCGCATTGCTGGGCAGAGGTCGGTCAGTGTAGCTTGATTGGCCCAGAGTTAGTGCAGGCGACGTCAGAGAAGATTGATATTATTAGACGTCGGCTTCTCACAGCGCAGAGCAGACAGAAGAGCTATGCCGATACGAGATGGCAGCCCCTAGAGTTCACAGTTGGGGATCATGTATTTTTGTGACTTTTCCCTGTGAAGGGAGTCTTTCAGTTCGGGAAGAAGGGGAAGCTGGCACCGCGATTCATTGATCCATTCCAGATCCTCGATCGTGTGGGAGCAGTGGCATACCGTTTGGCTTTACCCACACCTCTCGCGAACGTTCACAACGTATTTCATGTTTCTATGCTGAAGAAATACGTTTCTGATCCTTCTCATATCATCAGATGGGAGCAGGTGCAGTTAGGAGAGGATGTTACATATATCCTGCGACTGACACGTATCCTAGACAGGAAGGAGCAGGTACTGCGTAGCAAGGTGATTCCCCTTGTGAAGGTATTGTGGACGCATCACTCTGAGGAAGAGGTTACCTGGGAGACAGAAGCCGAGATCAGAAAAAACTACCCACAGCTTCTGGAGGAGTACGAAAAGGTACAAATTTTGAGGATAAAATTATTTGTTAAGGGGGGTAGATTGTAACGCCCTTGGAAAAATCAGTACTTGGACTCGAGTACCAACTCAACCAGAAATCGCGTAGAATTAATTCCTTTAGAAAATAAGTGTAAGTTAGCTAGCGCAACGCTAGAGTAGATGGGAAATAGTCCCTGATCACTTTAAATATGTTCTACAAGACCCAAAGCGAGTAGAACCAATGACGCTATAAAACTCTAAAACCTCGGATCAAACTCTAAACCGGTTTGTTCTCTGGACCACTTTGAAACTTTGTATTGGATCTAGACCGCACGTCGAAAGTTCGATACCTATAATCTTAGACTGTTAGAACCGCCTAGCTAGACTTGACAATCATTTCGAAAATCAAGTCCAACCGACATTCTCAGGCAATTTCATTGAGCCTGGACTGAAGAGAGTGAGAATAGGGTTAGATTTGGAATTTGAAATTCAAATCTGGCACACGACTTGATGCGTTATTATTAAGCGTTTTGACCATCAGAATTCAACCAAATTATACCCTCAGATTAGAAAAAATTTCTATTTCATATCATGAGACTTGTAGGCCTGATCTACGTACGGTGACCGCTGAACTGAAACTAGACTGCCACGTGCGATCTACGAACACTGATGGTCTGAAAACGGGATGTGAGCGACATCCGACAGGTATGAACTTAAGTCCGATCGCGTTCGGCCAGGGGACCACCAGAAATGGTCTTTTGGTCCGAAACAGCCCCGATTTGGATATAACTTAAGTATACCTTGACCTGGAGCCTATTTTGGGCATGTTTGGGCTTATAAAAGGGCTCGAAACCCTCACTCCTCTCACCCATCCGAATTTGCTAGAAACTCTAGCAAGAGAGAGAGAGAAAGTGAGAGTTTGTGAGAGTGAGTGGAAGGAAATTTCCTGCTGCTTGTGCCACCGGTTGAACGTGTTTAAGCCACGCGATCCAATCACTTTGCCAGTGATTTCTTCGCATTTCTAGGTAAGAAAATATCCTAAACTCTTGCTGATTTGCTGATCCTTCATTTCCATAGTATGGTAGCTGATGCATCTTGTAAATTAGGTTGCCTATTCGCCGTAGATGAAGCGTATATGCTCCGTTCGAATTAATACACCTATAGGAGAAAAGGTGTGGATTTTAGACGCTTTGATTGACTGATTTCAAAGCTTTCAATGTCGTTTAATAGTAGATTATCGACGGCAACGCCGTTTGATATGTACAACATGCTGTCCGTTTCCTATTTCGTAAGAAGACGAAGAATATGAGATTTAGGGCATTTTAGTTATTTGTAGGAAATACTGTTTTCATCCATAATTTGCTGATGTGATTGACATGGCTTCTTGTCGCATTAGGATACTAGGAATGCGTGCATAATTATTTTGGAGAAGAGATTTGCCTAAATGCGCACTTTGAGTCGACATACTATATGTAGACTTAAGTGTGTAGTTTAAGTGTTTGTATAAATGCTTGTATTAGTATGTATTGAATTAAATGGTGTTATGAATTAGTTTGAGACTGAATTCTCAATTAATATATTGATGTAAATGGTTTCCTACATGTCAGCAATATGCATGATTTCATTATATGTATGAAATGCATGCGTTGGAAGATTTACTTAAGTTGTATGTTATAACATGTGTTAACATGCTCACATAGTTGTATTTCATTTCCATTACTCTTACATGATGGCTGATGTAAATTCATAAATGTTTGGGGCTATGCTTAGTCTAGGCAGTCGACAACCGAGAAAGTTTGTGGTTGGCTTATTTTTGCCACGAACGACGCATCGATGAACGGGAGCCGTGTTTTGGAGTTGGCGGCAGTGGTTAGGCCACACGAGGTGTTTTACGCACTTCATGTCGTTCGACTTGAGACGTGCTCGTGCTAATCGAGCCCGTCAAGTAACCCGATTGGCCTTTGTATGTTCACCTTGTATGAGTCATAACTGCTTGAACCTAGGGTACTGAACTTACCATTGTAAACCCTGTCAACCATGGTACCTTGATCCATAAAGACTCATGAGCCAGGCATGGTGGTATGGGACACCGTGGTCGAGCTGTTTACCTACGCTGGGGCCACAAACCTCCCCGTAGTGACCAGTGAGCACCTATGACTCGTGAGCAGATTATGGTGGTATGGGGCACTATATTCTTGCTGTCGTCCTACACTGATCAGGTGACGAGTCCTTTGTAGTGACCGCGAGCGTATTCTGAGTCTACGGTAGGCGACGACCCTTCCGTAGCAGTGAGAGTACAGTATGCCTGTATTGATAAGGTGATGGGGGAGCAGTGCAACGAGTACGAGCAACAGCCCTGGCAGCCCTTGCAGTGACCTACGAAATATACATCGTATGAGATTACTAGGAGTGACGACCCTAGACAGGATCTGTGTTGGGATTGATATAAGAGAAGTACCTTAGTTTCTCAATATTGCTGTATGAAAAGGACTAATAATAACTCGGTAATCATATCACCATCACATTGCATGTGCCTGGAAGATGTGGAGCACTGTGGGATGATTGCATGCTGCGGTCGTAAGATGGTGCCGTATGAGGGAGATCATCGGTGAGGGCATCCATCACGTCATGTCATATTGCATTAACAACAGTATTAGAATTGTTTGATTTACTGCTTTACTATTATCGCATGATTGATTTGGAAACATGTTAATCCTTGCTCTATTATTCCACTGAGTTAGCTACTCATTCCCACGTTTTGGGATGGTGTTTGCAACACCCACCAGACCCTGTCTTAGATGCAGGTGAGGCAGCAATCTAGGAGGCAGAGCCGAACTACGATGAGGACCAGGATGAGTTCTCATATATGCAGTACCATGACGGCTTTGCTTAGGTGGCCTGGGTTGACGGGACGTCTCAGTGGGACTACTTTTGACATTTTGATCTTGTTTATTTACATGTATATGAGACTCAGAGATGTATTCATACTTTGGAGACAGTCGAGATCTACTTTGTTTTTCCATACAGTGATATATATATTCTTTAGTCTTCCGCTTGCTTTTATCACTGGATCTGGAGTATGAATTGCAGTTTTGGTATATTTTTACTCATGTGAATGCTTTAACTCAGACAACATTGAATCATTATCATTTTTGTTGCATAAGTGACAGTCTGGAACTCGGGAGTTGAGTTTATACACGACCTCCGATTTTCAGGGTGTTACAACAACAGCCCACTTGTCGTCTTGAGTGTGGCCCACAACGCTAAGCTGTGTGTGGCCCACTGATTTCAACTCAATTGTGGCCTGCTTGAAACGACTATTTGAACCTAGGCCCACTGCGTTTGTCCTGGACTCAGGCTGATTTTGGCCCATTTCTAGGACTGATCGGCCCAGATCCGGGGCTAATTTCATCCCATCACATGGCTCTACTTGGCCCTAGATTTGTAGCCCAAACCTAGGGCTGTACTTGGTCCACTTCTAGGCTGGTATCAGCCTAGTTCGTGTGGTTGATCCTGGCCCATTGTTGGGGCTAGTTTCAACCCAGTTCTGGGCTATTCTTCAGCCTAGATCTTAGCCCATTCTATGGAATAAAGGGTGGAAGTTTCTTGGCCCAAAACACTGCTCAAATTAGGGGCTGCATCGCCCCACATCATAGCCCATTTTAGTGGTTGTGACCCAATCTGAACTTGGCCACTTGCTATAGTTTGATGCCTGGATTGGCCTAGGACTTCTGCTAGAAGTCTGGCTCAGCCTGGAACAGTTGTTAGAGGCCTGGTTTCGGTCCAACTGAAGGGATGGTTCCAGCCTAGGTAATGGCCCAACTGATGGTTCATTTTCAGGTCATATCACGGCCTATTTTTCAGCTTATTGCATGGCCCATCTAAGGCCTGTTTTTGGCCCATATCTCAACCATTACATGGCCTAATTAAGAGAGCCAAACGGCCCTACTGTAACCGAAAATCAAAATAGACAATGGAGGTGGGGTGCACGGTGTTACCTAGGCCCCTGCTCAGACTCTCAGAGATGCTACTAGTCTGCATTTATTTGACTCAATTTGAAAGGGTTAGGTCGACTCAATGCGGCACCTAGTTTACACCTAATCTCCCTCTCTTCTCCCTAGCTCTCCATTCTCTCACACCCTCCCTGTTTCTCTCTTCTTTTCTCTCCTTTTGGAAGGTGTCTATAGGCTGCACTGACCTAACTCAATCCGACTCGAACAGCTTGACTCGGTGCAGTGCGGTACCTGGTTTTTACACCCAACATTAGACCCGACTTCTCTCACTCTCTCTCTTTCTCTGCAAGGTTGTGGTCTGAATCCCAAGGCCAATGGCCTGCCTTTATAGGGCCAAGACACATGTGGATAGTCCATCCAATGGTTGAGATAGGGCGTTGCTCTTGCACACCCATTTTATTTTCCTAAATGCATGGGGTCCATCCATCATGAGGGATGGTTTCTTGTTGTTAGGGCCCACCGAAAGAGCACTTTTCCTCCCCCAATGGGTCCCACTCATCACAATGGGTATTTTGGTGTAACCAGGAAGGTGACACGGTTGACAATGGTGGATTTTCATCCATGTCCTGACAGGGTGATTTGAACCATTTGAGCGGGTTAGACATGGTCACTGATCATCATAGGGCCCACTTTTCCCCCCCTTCATAGCCATATGCTCTCACTAGGCAATATTTTTCGTCCCCTCCAATTTTCTTGCAAGATGAGACATCTTTAACGAGCGAACAACTGCAGCCCTAAAGGGGACGGATGAGATCCCTCCTAAGAGCCTAGAGGGCCATCCAGATCATGCTAAATAGGATTTTTCAAAGGAGGAAACGTCTCCCACGCCGCTTGCTCCCACAGACCATTGACAGTTTGTTTCTGGTAATGGATGAAGAGCTTAGATTTCTACCCCCAAGAACAGTTCGAATCGAGAGAGGACTATAGACGCGGATTGCTGATGTGGAGGACTCCACAATGACTATATTTTTGGAAGATACAACTATCTGTCTGAGACTGACACTGCATGTGTGGATGCACATGTGCATGTGGCATTTCAGACGTCGTGGTTTTGGTCGTCTAGATCCTAAGAATGTGATGACCAGACTGGATCCCTCAGATAGTGATCACAGGTGGGCCACAACTTGCTCGAATCGTGTCGTCTAGTCCTGCGTGCTATAAGGTGGAAACAGGAGGGAATCCCTTCCTTTTTTTCAAATTTCATCGGGTCAGCGCCCATTTGACTGACCCAATGGTTTGGTGCACATCGTGCACCTAGGTCTGTGGGGCATGTGCACTTTATGTGGACCCCACTGTGGTTAAGTCATGAAATCTGCACCGTCCATTCTCTTAAGGGGGTCCTATTTGAGATATTTGGCCATTGATCAAGTTGATCAATTGCTTGGGCAGTCCCCAAGTTGTGGTCGGAGTATTTTCTTAAATATTCCCACTGATCTAAGAGGTAGATCCTTCTAGGTTCAGGTATCAATTGACGGAGTAGGGTCCTAGTGTTATGGGCATGCCCAGGCCTAGTTTCTTAGCTTGTCGAATATCCCTAGTGTGCATGGTCTTACTTAGTCCCTTAGAGAACTTGGTGACATGTTTGAGTTTTGAGTTCTCTTTGCCTTGGTTTAAGTTAAAACTTGTTTAGTAATTAGGTTCACAGTCATGCTAACAAAGGTTTTAATGGTAACACCCATATACAAGAGGTGCGGGGTATTACAGTCTACTCCCCTAAAAAAAAAAATTCATTGTCGAAATTGCCTGAGGCGTGTTGCTGAATAAGCGAGGGTATTTCTCCTTAATCTCTGCTTCCTGCTCCCAAGTTGCCTCTTTTTCTCTATGATGCGACTAAAGGACCTTGACCAATGGTATAGTATTTGTCTACAGGACTTGCTCCTTGCAAACCAAGATGCAGATAGGTTCCTCGGTGTAGGAAACGTCATCTATAAGTTCAACCTACTCCCAGCTAACAATGTGCGACTCATCTGGTGTGTACATCTTCAACATGGATATGTGAAAGAAGTTGTAGATACTGGCCAGTGCAGTAGGTAGCGCAAGGTGGTATGCTATGACTCCCACACGATCCAAGATCTTGAAGGGTCTGACGAAATGTGGTGCTAACTTTCCCTTTTAACCAAATCTCATCAAACCCTTCATAGGCGAAACCTTCAGGAATATGTAATCGCCTGTCGCAAACTCCAAGTCGCGTCGATGATTATCTGCATATCTCTTCTCCCTGCTCTGGGCGGCGTAAAGTCATTTTTGAATAACATTGATCACTTAAGTGGTAACCTGGATGAGTTCAGGCCCTACCAAGCTTCTTTCTCATACTTCTACCTAAAACTACGGAGCTCAGCAGAGGTGACCATGAAGAGCTTCATAATGAGCCATGCCTATGCTAGACTGATAACTATTATTGTAGGTAAATTCAGTAAGAGACAATTGATCATCCCAGTTTCCCTTGAGGTCGAGGACACACGCCCTCAGCATGTCTTCCAGAATCTGATTCACCTTCTCTGTCTGTCCATCTATCTAGGGTGAATGGTCGTACTAAACTTGAGTTGCATGCTGAGCTCTTCCTATAATCTTCTCCAAAAGTGGATGTGAACTGGGAGTCTCGATCTGATATGATCGCTTGAGGAACTCGTAAAATCGAACGATTTCACAAATGTACAACCTTGTCAAGTCATCTATCGAATCTGTCATGCAGATGGGAAGGAATCGAGCGGACTTCATCAGCCTGTCCACAATGACCCATGTCGAGTCATATTTCTTTTGAGTCCTAGGAAGTCCAGTAACGAAGTCCATAAAGATGTTATCCTACATCCATTCTGCCAACGGTAGTGGCAGAAGAAGGCCTGCAGGATTGTGATTCTCAGTCTTTATCTTCTGGCACACCATACATCTTACTACAAAGCCTATTATGTCTCTCTTCATATTGCTTCACCAATATTGCCTCTTCACGTTATTGTACATCTTCGCACACCTCAAGTGTATGCCCAATCTGGAATGATGTGCTTCTACCATCACCTCTCTCCTCAAATCTGTATTGTCGGATACGCATACTCATCCCTGATATCAGAGATCGCCATCACTGTCAATCCGTCAATCGGTCATTTCCTTATTCCTACACCTCTTCACATCTTAGTAAGTCATTCGTCTTGGTCTTGGTCAGAAATTACTTGGTGAGCCAGGGTCGACTCCATAGTCAAAAGAGCCACATAAGCATCTGGCTTATTAAGTGTGAGTTGGATATCGAAGTCTTAGACAAATTCCATCATTTTCCATTCCTTGATCATCAAGGTGGCTATTAGCTCATGCTTCTTCTTTTAACTCAGAACATCGGCCATAGAGTTTGCCTTACCAGGATGGTAAGATATTTCAAAGTGGAAGTCCTTAAGTGTCTCCATCCACCGACGCTGGCACATATTCAAGTCCTTTTGTGTAAATATGTATTTCAGGCTCTTGTGGTCACAAAATAACTAGAAATCCTTCCCATAGAGATAATGTCTCCATTTTGTTTGAGCAAAGACCACAACTGCAAATTCTAGGTCATGTAACGGATAATTCTCCTCGTGCTTCTTCAACTATCGAGAAGCGTAAGTGATCACCCTATCGTTCTACATCAGTACACATCCTAGACCCAACTTCGAAGCATCACTATATACCATAAATCTCTCCTTCGTGTGGAAGAGTGAGCATTGGCGTAGATGTCAGCCTCATCTTCAGCTACTAGAAGGCTGCTTTTGTGTTCTTATCCCAGGTGAATCGGGCGTTCTTCTTTGTCAATTGAGTAAGTGGTCGCACAATCCTCAAGAATTCCTTAATGAAGTACTTGTAGTATCCTGCCATACCTAAAAAGCTTCGAACCTCATTGACCGTGGTAGGTTATTATCACTTGGATACTGCTTCCACCTTAGCGGAGTCAATTATTATGCCTTCTACTTTCGCTACGTGCCCCAGAAACTTTACTTCCTCTTCCCAAAACTTGCATTAGGACAGTTTAGTTGTAACATCCCGAAAATTGGAGGATCGAGCAAAAACCCAACTCCCGAGTTCCAAAATGTTATTTATGCAACATAGATATGTATGATTGAATGTGGTCTGTGATAATATATTAAACATGAGTGAGATTAAGCTAAAACAGCATATCACGCTCCAGAGACGGTTAAATTTACAAGCGGAAGACTGTGATAGTATATATAACATATATAAACTGTTGTATGTCTCCAGAGTGTGAATATATTACCAGGTTATATACATACATGTATACTCCAAAAGTAAACCAAAAGGATATACATGAGTATTCTAAAAATATAAAATGACAAGTGTCAAGGTATCTAATCAACCTCCCTGTAATCCCGTCAATCAGAACACGTATAAAGGAGGAATCCTCCTCCTCATCATCAAGTCCAGATCCGCTTCTCAAGCAGCGCCATCATCTGTAATCACATGTATTAGATACCTTGATACTTGTCATTTTATATTTTTAGAACACTCATGTATATCCTTTTGGTTTACTTTTGGAGTATACATGTATGTATATAACCTGGTAACATATTCACACTCTGGAGACATACAACAGTTTATATATGTTATACATACTATCGCAGTCTTCCGCTTGTAAATTTAATCGTCTCTGGAGCGTGATATGCTGTTTTAGCTTAATCTCACTCATGTTTAATACATTATCACAGACAACATTCAATCATACGTATCTATGTTGCATAAATAACATTTTGGAACTCAAGAGTTGGGTTTTTGCTCGACCCCCCCGATTTTCGGGATGTTACATTAGTATACAGTTGATTTTCCTTCACAGTACTTAGGACCATGAGAAGGTGTTGTTCATGCTCCTCTTGGCTTTTGGAATAAACTAAGATGTCGTTAATGAACATGATTATGAACTGGTCTAGGTGGGACATGAAAACTCATTTCATTAGATCCATGAATATCACCGGAGCATTTGTGAGGCTGAAGGACATTACTAAGAACTCATAGTGCCCATAACGAGTTCTAAGTACTGTCTTAGGGATATCCTTATCCCTGATTCTCAGCTGGTGACACCCCGTTCGTAGATCATTCTTAGAGAAGTATCTGGCACCCTCGAGCTAGTTGAATAGGTCGTTGATACGTGGTAGAGGGTAATTATTCTTTATCGTGACTCCGTTCAGTTGCCAGTAATCAATGTAGAGACGCATTAACCCATCCTTTTTCATGAAAAGGACTGGCGCTTCCCACGGAGAAATGGTCGGGTGGATGAATCCTTGGGTCAGCAGCTAGTCTATCTAGCTCCTTAGTTCTTCCATTTCACAAGGGAGCATGCAAAACGGGAGAAATAATATGGGAGCAGTCCCTGGTTTGAGATCTATGCAGAAATCTACTGCTCGTCTTGGGGACAGCCCTGGTATCTCTTAAAATACCTCAGGGAAATCCCACACTACTTGGATTGGGCTGATGATGGAGTCGATTAATTCTAGTTCATCTAGGGCTTGTAAGCTTTCAAGCATGTCGGGCCTATTTCTTCCCTTCACTGTAAAGGAGGCCTGCCCAGGGATGAATATAGTGACCATTTTGCTAAGGCAGTTCATCACTGCCCAGACCTGAGAAAGCCAATCCATACCTAGGATGATGTCGAACCATTTTATAGGCATCATTACCAAGTCCACAACCACTTCATGGATCGCGAGAGTTAGGTAGACAAGCTTTGCATAATTTGTCTATTTTGATGAATTTACTCATGGGGGATGCGACAACTATGGGGGCATGCATTCAAGTTTGTTTAATTCTAGTCTGTTTGCAATGGTAGAATCTATGAAAGATAAAGTTACACTAGAATCAAATAGGAGGAGTACAAGGGTACCATTGAAGTGAGCTATACCATGGATCGTCTAGTGAGGGTCTTCCTCAACCTCAGTAGCGGCTACTGTAAACATGCAAGCGAGGGGAATCTTCTGCTGAACTGGAGGCTCAATCTAGGTGGCTGTGGCCTAGGTGCTACTCTGGCTACTGCTGGGTTCAGTTAGGGGTGATTTTCTTGTGGTGAGATGCCTTCGTACCTCATTCTCTTAAAGAAGTTTTGTGCATAGTGTCTACTTCTATGGCATAATCACAATTCTTGTTAGGAGGTATGGGTAGAGTGCCTGTAGGTATGACCCTAACTCTTCTCTCTAGTACTGGTGTGGAAGGAGATGCCTATCTAAACCTAGCTAGGGTGTCCCTAACTAGGTGGTGAGTCCTCACGGTATGCTTAGGGCGTGTTTGGCCAGACCGATCCTATAAGACCCGTATCATAGACCATATCATTCCATAGACCTTCGTGGTCTTCTCGGTCGAATTTCGGCAACCTTTGACCCTTAACTGATATTTACGCCCGACCCTGATTCGCACACTATCAACCCGAGTCGACTCAACCCAAGACCTTTACCATAGCGACCGTGACGTAGATGCAGTTCTGATGCCGTGACTCGCACGCCGAGGCGATACCCTGGTCAGGAGATGTGGGCTAACGTTCGGTGCAAGGAAAACATCGTGCATTGCGAAACCCAAGAGAATCTCTACGACTTATCACATCAATCAACCCCATCATGTCAAATACATGTCAAGTACACATCACATTTCACCCTTTCTCAAGCAAGCCTCAAAGTCAAAAAGTCCCTTACACTCCCATGCCTTTCTTACACAAATGACCACAAAAGTAAAAAAAGTCTCTTACACCCATCACTCACCACATCCATCACTCCATCACCCATCACTCTCTCTCTCTCTCCCTTTACAAGTCTCTCTCTCTCTCTCATTTTCAAACTCATTCCCAAGTAAGAGAGAATACACCATACATATGAGCCTCTCCAAGCTCTTCCAATCTCCAAGTGTGGCCCACCTATCTCACCCCTTCATCTCCCATCTCAGCCATCCAAACCACATCTCCTCCATTGGAATCGAAGCTAAGGAGCTAAGGAACCCAAAGGAGCAAGAAGATCGAATGGTGGGTGCTTGATAAGAGTAGTTTTTCATGTTTTTAAGATGGGCCAAGTGAGGCCAACCGATCAATGGTTTGGATCTCACTTGGGATCCTAAGATATGGCCGATGGCCCACTTTAATCATCATGATCATTCCATGATGGGGCCATTCTCCATGGACCCCATCATGATGTTTATTTTTCTTATATACCGAGGGTCATCTAGACCGTTTATTTTAGTGGAGAAGGGATCTCCACCGTTGGATTTTGGATTTAATGGGCCCATGTGTAATGGGACCCACTTGATGTATCTTTGGTTGCAAGGGAGGGCCCATAGTGTCGGGGTCCCTCCATCACGCGTGTCCCACTCTCTATCTCTCTCTCTTACCCCTTTTTTTCTATATTTTTGTGTGATGATTTGGCCGTGTGGCCCACTTGAATGGAACCCATCATGAAGTAAGTATTTTACCCAAGCCGTTTATGAGTGGGGTCCACCTTATGTGTGTTGTACCCACACCATTCATCATGTGGTGGCCCACTTGAATATAGCCCACCTCTGTTGTGAGGACCGTCCAACGTCTAGGGATGCTGGACATCTCTGTGAAAACATAAATATTAGCTTGGTTATAAGCTCATGGGGTGGCTCACACATACACACCCTACCTTGATATAGGTATTCAATCCACGCTGTCCATCTCTTTCCTTGCCTCATTTTAGGCGTTGAATTGAAAAACATATTCAATCCGAGGTTCTAGCGGGCCATAACATAGCAAATGATGGTTTTCACCGTTGAAATCTTCCCTAAAATTTCTATTCATTAAAAAAATACTCAATATTGGGCTCGATGGATTTGTTACGAGCCGTGGAATCCTTTGGCTGGAGTGGATTCACTTGGAGCAGGCCCCACACTCGAAAAACCTCAAAAATAAAGGTTTTAAAAAAAATAATTTTAGAGCAGCAGCTGATGTTGCTGCCAGCGCAGGTAGCGCCTGCGCCTTGTAGGCCGGCGGTTGTCAGGGAACCCATGGCTCCAGTCATGGGCCCCACCTTGATGTTTATCATCATCTGACCAGTTCATGAGGTGGGCCCCTCCCTGAAGTGGGCCCCCTCCAAGTTTTAGCCGCATGTAAACCTCAAGCGACCCACACCACAAGGAATAGTGTTGATTGAGTGTCTACATTGGAACCTTTTTGGGGCCCACAGAAGTTTTAGATTTATATAAAATTTGTTCTTCCTTTTCATCCAGGTCTATACGACCTTACCAACAAATTGGATGGAAAATAAACATTAGGGTGGGCCCCACGTGGGACCCCCAATTATGAATGTGCCTTATTCCCACCGTCCACCCGGACGGTGGAGTCCACAGGGATGTATGTGTTTTACCATGTCGTCCAACCATTTTCAGGCTGCTGGACGGCTGGTGGGACCCACCGTGATGCATGTGTTGCATCCAGTCTGTCCACCCATTTTGAAAGCTCATAACATGAGCTAAAGAATGGGCCAGATCCATAATCCCAGTGGACCGCACCTTCGTATATTTTGAGGCCCATCTTAATGTATTTGTGGTAGTCCATTGGGGCCTACTTTGATGTGGATGTAAGGCCCATGTTATGGGGCCATTCGATGTATTTGTGGCCCATGGTTGAGGCCTACTTTGATATATATATATATGTGAGGCCCATGGGTTGAGGCCCATTTGATGTATTAGGGGCCCATTGAGATGTATTAGGGCCTATGGGTTGAGGCCCATTTGATGTACATATGGGGCCCAATTGGTGTGGCCCATTTGTTAAATATAAGACCCATGAGATTAGGCCCATTTGATGCATTCTAAGGCCCACGGGTTATGACCCATTGCAATGCACATAAGCCCATTGGTGCGGCCCATTGATGTAGCCCACTTGATGAACATGAGGCCCATAAGATATGGCTCATTTGATGTATTTAAGGCCCAATGGGATGTACCTAAGGTCCATTGCAATGTGTGATCCCAACACAGATTATGTAATGATGTTTACTATGGTTGTGCCTTGGGAGCAATGTTGGTTTAACGTCCACATTGCAAGTATAATGTTGGTTAAATGTCTGCATTACGACTCTCCCTAGGACCATTAATAGGCCCTTACTTGTTGCGTGTAGGCCGTCTATGCCCATCTGCATTGTAAGGATAGTTCATTACTATATTACATGTTTAGTCTAGTTTCATGACTCATGATCATACGCATCATATGTATGTTAGGTATGAGAAGTGACTGATCATAGCATATGCCTTCAGGCAGATTATTTATGGGCTCCCGGTTAGGTGATGTTACCCTACATGAGAGAACGATACGTGCAAAATTTACTGCATGACTGGATAGTGTGATTCATGCATTTTGCATTGTGTGATATGGTTAGTATATGCCCTAGTAATATCAGGGTCGTAGCCTCCACAGGCGTATAGTGGTTGGTGGGATTGGATACCAAAAATATTATTCTATATGGGGTGCTATAGATATCCCTGGGTGAAAGTCCCTAAACCCTTATGGTACCAAGAGGTTGCTTCAACATCTAGACCGAGTGGGTACAGGAGCACCGAGAATTGATTACCAGATGGTCGCACTTTTCACTATGTCATGGTGAATTGAAAGGGGGTGCGGTATTACCCCCCGAGAGTAGGGGACAAAGCTAGGCTGAGTTTGACCAGCTCGAGGAATGGGTCTGCTATCGATGAGTCGAGCCCGATATTGGTAGACGGATAGTGAGGTCTCTTCCACTTACGTTATTACGGGTAATGGGGCGGTGATCTGGTTTAGAGTGTAGTAGACCCCGATGATATCCCATATTTGAGCTGTATTGATATGTGGACTTAGATGAGGATTTATATCCTTGAGTTACATTTCACATCGCATGGCCTTGGTATGGCCGATATCATTCATGTCTTACATCGCATAGCTTTGGTACGGCTAATGGTATTCATAGATCCATCTGCATATTTTGCATTACTCTGATATTGCATGATCATATTACTACGTTGCGCACACACTTTCACCACCCTCTAAGCTTTCTATAAGCTTATGCACAACCGTTGTGTGCAGGTGATATTGGAGCACAACAGCGCTAAGGCAGGAGCGCTTTGCAGATCATTTTGGAGTTATCTCCCACTAGCGTTATATTTCCCTTTATGCTCATTGTACTTGTAAAGTTTTTTATCATAGTGGAAATGTAATGGAGTTTTTGGTTATTGTTTGTGGGTTATGCCTTTAGTTATGCTTATTTCGAATCAAACTAATGTTGAAAATTCTCCTCGTAGTAATGAGGGTCAAATATTGCATATCAGACACTGATTATTGCCGAATTTTACGTACATGATAATGCCTAATGCCATATTTTAATTATGTTTTTATTGCAGGATGAAATCAGGAGCGTTGACTGAAAAAGGATATTAAAAGTATGGATTTGATGATCTGAAGTCACCAGAGCAAGGAAAAGGCTCTAGAAGACCAATATTGATGGATTTACGTGGCAGGGATCTGAGAAAATCAAGTCATTCGCGTTAAAGAGGCACAAAATTGGTCCAAAAATACAAGATCACAGAGTTCCCGCAATCCGATTGTCTTGAAACTTCATATATGGGATGAGGGCCATAAATTAACCGTACACATAAAATTTCATCCATTGGATCACTATGGAAGTGCCCCAACTGACAGATCAGCCCACAAACCGTTGATTCTGGGCCCACCTGATATCTGGAGCTGTCACAACTTTGGTTTGGACGGTTAAATTAGTTTGAGAAAAGGGATGGACGGATTAGATTTCTGAAACACATTGTAATGGGGCCTATATGCATGGTATGTACATTACACATGTACATGCATGCAACGTGCACAGGACCGCTGACGCGGTCAGTACACCTTCCAAAACAGCAATAGCCGTTTCACGTCAGCGAGCGGACGAACTGCGTCCGAATTACGGTTGATTGTGGGCCCCACCCTTCGTATGTACGTCTGATCTATACCGTCCACCGTGAAGAGGGGCACGAGCACTACAAAACCATGTTCACACTTTTTATCCATACACGCACACGTGTACGGTATTGAGGCCACAAAAGGCTGCCCTGTAGCGTTTAAAACTAATCCTTTTATGATTTCTTCTCTGGGACACGTCAAAGGACGTTCAAAACCACCCATTCTTGACTGAAATTTCATCCTGAATCCAATGGATAGGGTGAATTTTTCAGAAAATGCTTCTGTGTGGCCCACCGATCACAACAGCGAAATGATGCGAAAGGTTTCGCACATTCGCAAAAACTGACTTTTTCAGGCGATTTTGGCCCACCATCTTTGATCATATGGCAGATCTGAACCGTCTATCATGTAGAGGACCCAAGAAAGTCCTAAGGGACGGTGTTTCTTTGGAATTTGAGCGAGAAAAGTGGCATGTTTCGAGGCACCGAACTTGGCTCTGAAAAAGCTTTCAATGGGCATGCATAGCTTTCCAAATCCGATTCAAATCCAATTTTCACCACTCCAACAACTATATAAGGAGGTTTTGGATATGGGGAGCATTCATTCAGAGCTAGGAAGGAAGATCCAGAGCCAAGGAGAAGAAAGAGAAGAGAGAGAGAAGAAAGAAGAAGAGAGATAAGGAAGATGTTTTTAATATTTTTATTTTATATTTTCTTTTTTCCTAATTAATTTTATGGATTGCTAAATCTCTTAGCTAGAGCTGAGATGAAGCCCCTAATTTGATTGACTTTTGTTTATGTTGAATTTATTTTAATTGGATTGATTTGTTTCTTTTTCCAGTGTGCTTTCTTGAGATTTCTATACTTCTCCATTCTATGAGCTCGACCAAAGTCTAGATATGGATGTTGTTTAGAATATTACTTTAGGTGCTTGTGTCTGACCATGAACAGGTTTCCTATAGAGAAAGAAACAGGATTTACATCTCTCCATGCCTGACCATGGATGGAAAGATATGATCCATATGCTTTAAAAGATTATACATTCTGTGTGCCCGACCAAGGACATAGGATGTGCTTTGTTTATTAAATTTATATCAATCTGAATTAGAATAAATCAACAAGTAAAACAAGGGTTAGGATAATTAGGGGTGGATTCGAAAGTCCTAGTCTTCTCCTGGATTGAATTTTTCTCATAGTTCTCAGTTATTTTTCATAGATTTGTGTTAGTTTACTTATTAGTTTGCTAAAATATTTGTTGGATTAGTTAAGAAGAGTCTTAAATTTCAAATTGTGATAACCAGTCCTCGTGGGAACGATCTCGTAATACGTACCATATTTATATCTGATTCGTATACTTGCGAGTTAAAATCATTTAAATCAAATTGGTTTAAATTAAAACATCAAGTTTTTGGCGCCGTTGCCGGGGACTGTTTCAGTTCAAATTGAATTTAGGATTCTCTCTTATCATAATTCATAGCCTTAGAATTTTACTAACTATAAGTTAAAGTTTTTATTTTGTTTTATTTTAGAAACTAACATATTTCCTCTTTTGTAGGGTCTTGATTTGAACTTCTATTTTGGTAATCCCTTTCTATAATTCTCTATTTTTTCTAATTTCTATTTTTAAAATTTTTTTCTAATTTTAGGCTTTCTTCTTAGAAATTTTATAATTTCTAATTTTAGATTTAGAATCTTCTTTCAATTAACTTTCTATTTTCTGGTTTTAGAAATTTTTTCCTTTTTAGAAACTAACCGTTGCTTAAGATTTTTTTTTTCTAGCATTATTTTAGGAAATTACATTTGTTTTTATTTTTTTTACAGGAATTGAAGAAGGAAGCTGTCAAATAAGATTGTCTTCAAAAGGAGAAGCTACCAAATCTTCAGAGATCCATCATCTCCTTTTTCGGGTTCTTTCTTCCAATTCTTGTGTACATAGCTTTCTCTTATTTTTAGGAATTCATAATTTTTAGTTCTAGTCTTATTTCTCTTAGGTTGCATCTTAGTTTAGTTTAGTTTTCTTTCCTACATTTCAGTTATTCAGTTTATGCTAGGGCGTAGATCTTTGAACATAGAATTAGCACCCTTTGATCCTGAAATAGAAAGAACCTTTCGTAAAAGATCTAGAAACATCCTATTCGAAATGACGGACGAGAATGCAATTAAAGCGCTTAGAGATTATTCAGCTCCTGTCCAATTTAATGCGCCTTCATGCATAGTGTTGCCAGCCACTACGGCAGCACACTTTGAACTTAAACCAGGGGTCATACAGTTGTTAACATCTTTCTATGGTTTAGACAAAGAGGATCCGTATCATCATGTAAAAGAATTTCTAGACATTTGTTCGACCTTTAGGTTTCAAAACTTCTCAGATGATTCGATCTGTTTGTGCCTTTTTCCTTTTTCTTTGAAGGATAAGGCAAAAGCATGGTTGAATTCTCTAAGAGTTGGGATGATCACTACATGGGATCAACTATCTAAGAAGTTCTTAAACAAATTCTTTCCTGTTCACAAAACGAATGCTCTCAGTAGAGAAATCACTAATTTCACGTAAAAAGAGGGAGAACACTTTCATGAATGTTGGGAAAGATGGAAGGACTTGCTCCTTAAATGTCCACACCATGGCTTTGAGAAGTGGCAACAAGTTCAATACTTCTATGACGGTTTGACACCTCAAAACTGTCGCATGGTTGATGCCACCAGTGGAGGGTCATTTATGACCAAAAGTGATGTCGAAGCATGGAATTTCTTTGAAACCTTGTGCGAAACTTTCCAACAATGGGACTACTCAAATAAAGGTGAAAGAAATCCCCAACTGCCAAAGAAAGGTGGTATATATGAGATAGGAGTCACGCCAAATATTTATACCATACTTGATAGCCTGACACAGAAAGTCGATGCTCTAATGTTGAATAATGGACCTCCACAAACAACTCAAATCGAGTCATGTGCTATATGTTCTAGTCTTGGGCATCCTACGCAGTCGTGTTCATCTGGTGTAGTATTTCCTAAATTTCTCTCCGAACAGTACATGCTATGAACACCTTTCGAAGACCTGGGAATGATCCTTACTCAAATACCTATAACCCAGGGTGGGCTAGACATCCAAATATTTCTTAGGCAAAAGGACCACAACAAGGAGGACCATCTGAAAATCCTCCTATGCAACCTTACCCACAAGTTGGTAGTCAACAACCTCAACAGTTTCCGCAATATCAACAAGCTCCTACACAATTTAGGAAACCATCTCTTGAAGATACACTCAATCTTTTTATGCAGAGTTCTCTTCAATTTCAAAAAGACACCCAACAAACTTTACTAGCTAACCAGCAAAGCGTACATGCGAATGCTCAATCTATTGCCAAGCTGGAAGTTCAATTGGGTCAAATTGCTACCACATTGAGTGAGAGAGAGAAGGGGAGGTTCCCTAGCCAACCTGTGGCAAATCCAAAAGGACAGTTTGAGATTAGCTCTAATTCAAATCAGGAACAATATCATGAGCAAGCCAAATCTATCATTACCCTTAGGTCCGGTAAACAGATCGAGAACAAAGTAGAAATGCCTAGGGAAGAATCAAATTTCAAACCGGAAAAGCAAAATGAAGCGGAGGGACATACTATTGCATCTAGAGTCCAAAAGCACTCCGACCCTCCAGAAACCACTCCTGTGTCATCCTATGTGCCTAAAGCACCTTTTCCTCAACGTTTAGCACCAGTTAAGAAAGAAAACAACTTTAATGAGATATTGGAGATGTTTAAGTAAGAGCAAATTAATATTCCATTGCTTGATGCTATCAAGCAAGTCCCTGCTTACGCTAAGTTTCTTAAAGATTTATGCACTCAGAAGCGTAAGATGCATGTTCATAAGAAGGTCTTCCTTGTAGAGCAACTCAGCTCTATGATTCAACACAACACCCCTCCTAAATTTAGGGATCCAGGAGCTCCTACCATTTCTTGCATCATAGGAGATCATTAGGTTGAGAAGGCATTGCTTGATTTAGGGGCAAGCGTTAATTTGTTGCCATATTCTGTATATGAGCAGCTAGGACTTGGTGAATTGAAACCCACTAAAATAACACTACAACTAGCTAATAGATCTGTCAAGGTGCCCCGTGGTGTTATTGAGGATGTGTTAATCCAAGTTGAAAAGTTTTATTTTTCAGTGGATTTCATCGTCCTAGATACTCAGCCTGTCCAGAATCCTACTAGTCAAATCCTGGTTATCCTAGGACGTCCATTCTTAGCCACATCCAATGCTATCATAGATTGCAGGAATGGAGTTATGAAGTTATCTTTCGGTAATATGAAGCTTAAACTCAATGTTTTCAATACCGGACAACAACCATCAGACTCAGATGATATATTTGAAGTGAATATGATTGAGAGTCTAGTGTTTGACTCTTTCTTTGAATCTTTTGAAGATAGTCTTGAGACTTGCTTAGCGCATTTTGCAAATTCAAATGATCCCCTGTTATAAGAAATAGTGAATGCGTTATAAAATAATACCTCGACAGTTGTCATGAATCAAGAAAACCCGTATTCTGAAGTACCTCCTTTCCTGGATCCTAAATTCTTACCATTAAATGAGGATGAGTTAAAAATTGAACTGCAGAGTGAAACATCGGCGTTTGTTGAGACTACACCACCTGCCATAATTTTTTTTAAATTTCATTTACTTGTAGTCTTTAATTCATCACGGTGTACTAACTTCGAAAATTTTTCTGTCACAGGTGAATCATATATACTTTGGACACTTCAGACGATAAAAAGAACACTTTATGTTGAGGTCCTTCAATTTCTCTGGTTATTCACACTCCAGGACATCCAAGTCCATTGCAAAATGGGCTTTTGGATGATCTTGTTGAAAAACCTTCTAAGAAATGTACCAAGATACTGGCCGATGGTCTATGATTGCTTTCATTACTTGTCTGGCTGAAGACGTTAAACTTAGCGCTCCTGGGAGGCAACCTAGCTTTTCTTTTTATTTCTTTTTCTTAGATAGTTAATTTAATGTTTGTGGGTAACATTACTGCAAATCCTCACGAGACTACAACTCGTCCATTAGGGGTAACCTAGGGGTTTAAAGGCTTGTTGCATACGCTAAATGCAATCGAGAGCACCTGCGAAAGTGGTATAGGTAGGATTTTCTTTTTATGATTTTTTTTTGTTGATTTCTCTCTTGTGCTGACTCAATTTTACGTTGATATTTTTGGGAAAGCCTCTTGATTCTCTGTTACAGGTACTATCTTTCCATCACTTCTCTTTTATTTTCGTTGTCCTATGTGCATTGTATGTTTATTTCTTTTACATTGAGGACAATGTAGATTTTAGGTTGGGGGTGGGAGATTAGTTTACCTAATAAGTATTTTCTTGGTCTTAAGCAAAAAGTGTGAAGCAAAAAGTGTGAAAATTTTTTAAAATTTTTTGAATTTGAAGTGACTTTGAAGTATAGTTGTGATTTTAAAATTAAAAGATACGTGATGTTGGTAATTTATGACTCTTGGATTCAGTTGTCTGTTAGATTTCATATTTAAGTTTGAATTTTTAACCCATGATTAGAAGTTGTAAACATTGATTGAGTCATGATTTCGCATATCACATCTCGCTTACACATTAAGGTTCCGGTTCGATATTGAATGATTAACTTGGTAATCTCAAAGCATGAAAGGAACTAGCCAAAATAAAATTTCATGTGCAGTAAAGAAGAATTAAAAGGGTAAGTCGCATAATCTTTACCATAGGTTTGCTCCCTATGGGTGTAGATTCGATCCCCCATGGTTGATAGTTAGAAAAGAAGTTAGGTGACAAGTTTACACCATAGGTTTGCTCCCTATAGGTGAGGATTTGATTCCCCTCTTTGGCGTTATTATTCAAGAAAATCAAAGGCTGGTAGAATGAAAAGTTAATCTGTAATGCTAGTGTTGGTTTCAGGTTTGATTGTCATGAATTCCAATGATATCATGAAATTGACAATCAGATCTCTTAATGATTGTGAGCCGAGATTACACTATACACTCGTGGAACTCAATGTTTAGAAGTTTCTAATTAATGGATTAATATTTTGAACTTGTTCATATAGTTTACTGTGAGCTTGATTCCTGGAGAAAATTCCACACACCATTCATGAATCTTAAAAATTCTCACATCTCAACTCTATCTGTTCACAAGTCACTTGAGTTTACAAGAATTGCTCTTTTATTTTTAAAATTATTTTTTGCATATTTTGATCAGGACTAGCAAAATACTGGTTGGGGGTTGTGATGAGGGTCAAATATTGCATATCAGACACTGATTATTGCCGAATTTTACGTACATGATAATGCCTAATACCATATTTTAATTGTGTTTTTATTGCAGGATGAAATCAGGAGCGTTGACTGAAAAAGGATATTAAAAGTGTGGATTTGATGATCTGAAGTCACCAAAGCAAGGAAAAGACTCTAGAAGACCAATATTGATGGATTTACACGGCAGGGATCTAAGTAAATAAAGTCATTCGCGTTAAAGAGGCGCAAAATTGGTCCAAAAATATAAGATCACAGAGTTCCCGCAATCCGATTGTCCTGAAACTTCATATATGGGATGAGGGCCATAAATTAACTGTACATATAAAATTTCAGCCATTGGATCACTATGGAAGTGCCCCAACTGACAGATCAGCCCACAAACCGTTGATTCTGGGCCCACCTGATATCTGGAGCTGCCTCAACTTTGGTTTGGACGGTTAAATTAGTTTGAGAAAAGGGATGGACGGATTATATTTCTGAAACATATTGCAATGGGGCCTATATGCATGGTATGTACATTACACATGTACATGCATGCGACGTGCACAGGACCGCTGACATGGTCAGCGCACCTTCCAAAACGGCAATAGCCGTTTCACGTCAGCGAGCGGACGAACTGCGTCCGACTTACGGTTGATTGTGGGCCCCACCCTTCGCATGTACGTCTGATCTATACCATCCACCGGGAAGAGGGGCACGAGTACTACAAAGCCATGTTCACACTTTTTATCCATACACGCACACGTGTACGGTACAGAGGCCACAAAAAGGCTGCCCTGTTGCATTTAAAACTGATCCTTTTGTGATTTCTTCTCTGGGACGCGTCAAAGGACGTTCAAAACCACCCATTCTTGACTGAAATTTCATCCTGAATCCAATGGACGAGGTAGATTTTTCAAAAAATGCTTCTGTGTGGCCCACCGATCACAACAGCGAAATGATGCGAAAGGTTTCGCACATCCACGAAAACTGACTTTTTCAGGCGATTTTGGCCCACCATCTTTGATCATATGGCAGATCTGAACCGTCTATCATGTAGAGGACCCAAGAAAGTCCTAAGGGACAGTGTTTCTTTGAAATTTGAGTGAGAAAAGTGGCGTGTTTCGAGGCATCGAATTTGGCCATGAAAAAGCTTTCAATGGGCATGCATAACTTTCCAAATTCGATTCAAATCCAATTTTCACCACTCCAACAACTATATAAGGAGGTTTTGGACGTGGGGAGCATTCATTCAGAGCTAGGAAGGAAGATCCAGAGCCAAGGAGAAGAAAGAGAAGAGAGAGAAGAAAGAAGAAGAGAGATAAAGAAGATGTTTTTAATATTTTTATTTTATATTTTCTTTTTTCCTAATTAATTTTATGGATTACTAAATCTCTTAGCTAGGGCTGAGATGAAGCCCCTAATTTGATTGACTTTTGTTTATGTTGAATTTATTTTAATTGGATTGATTTGTTTCTTTTTATAGTGTGCTTTCCTGGGATTTCTATTCTTCTCCATTCTATGAGCTCAACCAAAGTCTAGATATGGATGTTGTTTAGAATATTACTTTAGGTGCTTGTATCTGACCATGAACAGGTTTTCTATAGAGGAAGAAACAGAATTTACATCTCTCCATGCCTGACCATGGATGGAAAGATGTGATCCATATGCTTTAAAAGATTATACATTCTGTGTGCCCGACCAAGGACATAGGATGTGCTTTGTTTATTAAATTTATTTCAATCTGAATTAGAATAAATCAACAGGTAAAACAAAGGTTAGGATAATTAGGGGTGGATTCGAAAGTCCTAGTCTTCTCCTGGATTAAATTTTTCTCATAGTTCTCAGTTATTTTCCATCGATTTGTGTTAGTTTACTTATTAGTTTGCTAAAATATTTGTTAGATTAGTTAAGAAGAGTCTTAAATTTTAAATTGTGACAACCAGTCCTCGTGGAAATGATCTCTTAATACGTACCATATTTACATCTGATTCGTATACTTGCGAGTTAAAATCATTTAAATCAAATTGGTTTAAATTAAAACATCACGTAGCATCCCAGGATCGGAACCTGGTGAATGGGCACTTGGAGCCGAGAATGGGGTTCTACGGAGGCTGTCGGTGCCAGAATCGATGATCAGGAATTTTGTGAGCCCTGTTTTTGAGTTTGGGGCATTACAGAAGTTGGTATCAGAGCATAACTTGGGAATAACCGAGAACAACGTTACATGTCTGCTATGAGTTTAGAATGAAAAAAATCCTGAAGTTCGGATAGCCTAGCGATCTTTTATTATCCACCCTTAACATGCGAGCCTTCGAGAGCTTTCAAAAGTTGATAGGCGCCTTTGCTCTTTCCTATAGGACATGGCGCGTGGGAGAGTGACCTGATCGACTCCCGCACCACCACCTGAGACTCCCGCGGCTCCCGCCTTACCACCTATGATTCCCACTCCACCACCAGGATTCCTACTGCCCAGCCTATGGATGCAGCTTCTCCACCAGGGATCGGTGCAGACCCGACCGTATCTGTGAGTGCCTCTTAATTACAGCAGATGTTACAGGCTGTGACGGCTGCACTCTAGGGGAAGGGCAGGCACCAAGTCATTTCGAGCGTCTTCCTTCGTGAGTTTTGATGTCTCGATCCCCTGCGTTCCAGGGTGAGTCAGACCAAATGGTAGCTAAGAGATGGCGCGCCGATGTGGAGAAGATATTCGAGACGATGGGATGTACGACTGAGCGACGAGTTCGATTAGCCGTATTTCTTCTCCATGGTGAGGCTGAGTATTGGTGGACATTAGTCTCCTAAGCAGTCGGCACAGATTTTATATGGACTTGGGAGGATTTTGTGGATTGATTTGACAGACAGTAGTTTCCTGATCACATCCGATGACACCGAGCATTGGAGTTCGAGGCTTTGGTGCAGGGTGATATGACAATGGCTTAGTATGCGGCTCATTTTGTAGTGTTGTCCAGATTTGCACCATATCTGGTTGATGATGAGGAGCAGAGAGCCCGCCGATTCGAGGACGACTTGCATTACGGTCTTTGAGGCCATGTTATCGGGGATGAGCTCCTGACTTTTGAGGGAGTGGTACAGAAGGCCCTGATTTTTTAGGCTGAGTGGGCCGGTTCTCAGTCTGATCGCAGTCAGAGGAGAGACCAGAAGAGGCAGGCTCCTTCCAGTGATTCCTAGCAGTGTCGACCACATCAGAGGCCCACAGGTCACCCAACCTTTCAAGCGCCAGCAGCACCTCCAGCACTACCTTCAAGGCAGTTCACCGGCACTTATTTTAGGTGTGGTGCGATGGGACACCGTATGTGGGAGTGTTCCAGCCCCCAGCAGCAGCAGAGAGATCCACAGCAGCCTCCACCACAACCGCAGTAGAGACCCCAATAGTAGTAGCGACAACAACCCCCACCACCGAGCCATCTCAACAGCAGTATCAGCATTAGGCTCTGAGGCCGCAGCAGTAGAGGCAACAGTTTTGATCACCTCAGTGACCCAAGCAACAACAAAAACATGCTTAAAGGGGACAGACACCTCCCCTGCTGACTCATGCTAGGTTCTATGCGACTCAGTAGGATCCACAGTCATCTGGAGGGGTCATCAGGGTATACTTCCAGTCTCTGCATGCATCGCTTAGGTTTTATTTGATTCCAGTGCTTTGCACTCGTTTATGTTTGAAGGATTCTGTCGTTCGGCTAGACTACCGACAGAGTCTTCTCAAGAAGGGTTGACCGTATCGATGCCCTTAGGGAAGACTAAAGTATTAGGCCACTTCTATCCGTCTTACCCCATGTTAGTGGGAGAGATTTTCTTTCCCACAGACTTGTACGTACTCTAATGTCAGATTTTGACGTTATCCTAGGCATGGATTGGCTTGCTGAGTACTATGCCATATTGGACTACTCCTCGAGCACAGTCACGTTCTGTATACCCGGCGTACTGCAATTCCAGTTCATTGTAGAGCTCAGAGGAGAGCCGTTGTCTTGTTTGATGTCGTGTTCCATAGAGGAGCCCATAGTGGTGAGTATCGACCATTTTTTCATAGTTTGTAATTATCTTGATGTGTTCTAGGAGATTCAGGGATTACCTCCTCGTCGACTCATCAAGTTTCAGAATGATCTTTGCCCGGTACCGCACCTATCTCGAAGGCCTCGTATCGCATGACACCGTTAGAGTTGCGGGAATTGCAGAAGCAGTTGGACGAGTTGTGCGAGTTAGGCTTTATCCATCCGAACAATTTGCTGTGTGGTACTCTTCCTGAAGAAGAAGGATGGCTCGTTGAGGCTCTGCGTAGATTACTTCGAGCTCAATAAAGTCACGATTAAAAACAAGTACCCGATCTTGAGGATTGATGATTTGTTCGATCAGCTGCAGGGTGCACAGTTCTTTTCAAAGATTGACCTACATTCCGGTTATCATCAGATTTGGGTCTGAGATGACCACATTCCGAAGCCAGCATTCAAGACGCGTTGTGGTCATTTTGAGTTCCAGGTCATGTCCTTCGGACTGACCAATGCACCTGCAGTCTTCATGCAGCTGATGAACGAGGTCTTTCGCCCATATCTCGATCAGTTTGTTGTAGTCTTCATCGATGACATTCTAATCTATTCGAGGACCAGTGAGGAGCACGAGCAGCATTTGGAGATTTCCTTACAAACCCTCCGCGTACACCAACTGTATGCGAAGATGGAGAAGTGTGATTTCTGGTAGGAGGAGGTGAAGTTCCTCGGTCATGTGGTTATGAGGGAGGGTGTCGCGGTGGACCCCTCGAAGGTTAAGGCAGTGCGTCAGTGAGGTCAGCCCACAAATGCGTCCAAGATCCGCAGTTTCCTTGGTTTGGCGGGCTATTACCGGCATTTTATTGAGGTCTTCTCTCGTATTGTAGTCCTACTGACCGGGTTGACTCGGAAGGGCCTAGAGTTTATTTGGAGTGATGCCTGCGAGTGAGCATTTATGGATTTGAAGGACTGTCTGACGTCCGCTCCTGTCCTCACTCTTCCCTCTAGGAGTGACGAATTTATTGTATTTACTGATGCCTCGCATATTGGTTTGGGTGTTGTCCTTATGCAGCAAGGGAGACCAGTGACCTTCGCGTCTCATTAGCTCAAGGTCCATGAGCTGAACTATCTCATGTATGATTTGGAGCTGGCTGCAGTTGTCTTCGCACTGAAGGTGTAGAGGTACTATCTCTATGGGGTTAGGTTCGAGCTCTTCTCCGATCACAAGAGCTTGAAGTACCTCTTCTCGTAGTCGGAGTTGAACATGAGGCACAGGCGCTAGATGGAACTCCTGAAAGACTATGATTTCGATCTTCAGTACCACCCGGGCAAGGTGAATGTGGTGGCAGATGCCCTCAGCCGTCAGCCATAAGGCCTAGTGGTGCATATGATGATTCAGGAGTGGCGGAAGCTTGAGGATATCGTAGAGTATGATTTTGAGTTTGGCCTGCAATCTTCTATCGTGTAGTTATCGAGCCTGTCGATTCTACCCTCTCTTGTAACAAGGGTGATCGAGGCTCAACAGGCTGATGAGTTGTTGCAGAGTTATATAGCTGAGGATGCATCTGAGAGTCAGGCAGATTGCAGATTGGTATAAATGGTGGACTTCGTTTCAGAGGCCAATTATGTGTCCCGGATATTTCTGAATTATATAGAGATATTATGACCGAGGCACATCGATCATGATTTTCTATCCACCCTGGCTCGACGAATATGTACCGCGATATGAGGTGACAATATTTTTAGGTGGGGATGAAGCGTCAGATCGCTAATTTTGTGGCCGAGTGTGACACGTGCCAGCGTGTCAAGGCCGATCATCAGAGACTCCCTGATTTATTGCAGCTGTTGCGCATCCCGATGTGGAAGTGGGAGCACGTGTCAACAGATTTCATTATGGGCTTGCCGAGGACTCAGCGCGGTCATGACACCATTTAGGTTGTTGTGGATCGTCTAACGAAGTTGACACGTTTCCTTGCGATGCATGGGACTTGGTCTATGGACCGACTTGCAAGGTTATTTATCGAGGAGGTTGTGAGACTGCATGGCATTCTAGTCTCGATCATTTCTGATCGAGACTCGAGGTTTACGTCTCAGCTTTGGGAGAGCTTCTAGCAAGTGATGGAGACTTATTTGTAACTCAGCACCGCGTACCATCCACAGACCGATGGCCAGACCGAGAGGGTCAACTAGATCCTTGAGGATATGCTTCAGGCTTGCGCGATTAATTTCGGGAGCAGCTGGGATGACATCTGCGATTGACTGAGTTCGCGTACAATAACAGCTATCAGGAGACCATCGGAATGGCTCCTTTTGAGGCACTATATGGCAGACCATGCAGATCACCGAGTTGTTGGACCGAGGTTAGAGAGCGTCGTCTCCTAGGTCCCAAGCTTGTGTAGGAGACATCAGATGCTATTGCTATCATCGGGCAGAGGATGCGCACAGCTCAGAGCCGGCAGAAGAGTTTTACTGATCGTCGACGTCGTCTCTTAGAGTTTGATGTAGGGGACCATGTGTATCTTAAGGTCTCACTCATGAAGGGCGTAGTTCGATTTGGAGCGAAGGAAAAAATTGTCCCGAGATTCATAGGACCTTTTGAGATCACTGGGCACATTGGCTCCGTCACCAATCGGCTTGCCTTACCACCTCAGTTGTCTGGCGTCCATAATGTTTTCCATGTCTCTATGTTGAGGAAGTGTGGGACAGACATAGTTCCCATTATTGATTGACAGCCGCTGGAGGTTCGTGAGGACGCTTCTTACATCGAGCAGCCAGTCCATATCCTTGATCGGAAGGAGAAGGTCCTCAGAACCAAGGTCATTCTATTGGTGAAGGTTTAGTGGGGTCACCATTCTGTTGAAGAGGCTTCTTGGGAGCGTGAGGCCGAGATTCGAGAGCGTTATCCCCATCTCTTTGATGATTGATCATGTGATGTATTTTGTTTGTTATCTCTGGTTTTATATAGCGATGTTATATTTCTTATTCCTCGCAAGTAATGCCTAGTTGGGATGATTGTGTAAATTTTGAGGATAAAATTTTTATTAAGAGGGGAGAACTGTAAGACCCATATCTTAGACCGTACCATTCCATAGACTTTCGTGGTCTTCTCGATCGAATTCTGGCAACCTTCAACCCTTAACTGATATTTGCGCACAACCCTGATTTGCATGCTGTCAACCCGAGTCAACTCAACCCAAGACCTTTACCATAGCGACCGTGCCGTCGCTGCGGTTCTGATGCCCTGACTCTCACACCGAGGCGATACCTTGGTCAGGAGATGTGGGCTAACGTTCGGTGCGAGGAAAACGTCGAGTATTGCGAAATCCAAGAGAATCTCTACGACTTGTCACATCAATCAACCCCATCATGTCAAGTACATGTCAAGTACACATCACATTTCACCCTTTCCCAAGCAAGCCTCAAAGTAAAAAAGTCCCTTACACTCCCATGCCTTTCTTACACAAATGGCCACAAAAGTCAAAAAAATCTCTTACACCCATCACTCACAACATCCATCACTCCATCACCCATCACTCTCTCTCTATCTCCCTTTACAAGTCTCTCTTTCTCTCTCTCATTTTCAAACTCATTCCCAAGCAAGAGAGAATACTCCATACGTATGAGCCTCTCCAAGCTCTTCCAAGCTCTAAGTGTGGCCCACCTATCCTACCCCTTCGTCTCTCATCTCAACCATCCAAACCTCATCTCCTCCATTGGAATCAAAGCTAAGGAGCTAAGGAACCCAAGGGAGAAAGAAGATCGAACGGCGGGTGCTTGATAAGAGTAGTTTTTCATATTTTTAAGATGGGCCAAGTGAGGCCAACTGATCAATGGTTTGGATCTCACTTGGGACCCTAAGATGTGGCCGATGGCCCACTTTGATCATCATGATTATTCCATGATGGAGCCATTCTCCATGTACCCCATCATGATGTTTATTTTTTTTGTATACCTAGGGTCATCTAGACCGTTTATTTTAGTGGAGAAGGGATCTCCACCGTTGAATTTTGGATTTAATGGGCCCATGTGTAATGGGACCCACTTGATGTATGTTTGGTTGCAAGGGAGGGTCCATAGTGTCAGGGTCCCTCCATCACGCGTGTCCCACTCTCTATCTCTCTCTCTTCCCCCCTTTTTTAATATTTTTATGTGATGATTTGGCCGTGTGGCCGACTTGAATGGAACCCATCATGAAGTAAGTATTTTACCCAAGCCGTTTATGAGTGGGGTTCACCTTATGTGTGTTGTACCCACACCATTCACCATGTGGTGGCCCACTTGAATATAGCCCACCTTTGTTGTGAGGACCGTCCAGCGTCCAGGATGCTAGACATCTCTGTGAAAACACAAATATTAGCTTGGTTATAAGCTCATGGGGTGGCTCACACATACACACCCTACCTTGATATAGGTATTCAATCCACGCTGTCCATCTCTTTCCTTGCCACATTTTAGGAGTTGAATTGAAAAACATATTCAATCTGAGCTTCTAGTGGGCCATAGCATAGCAAATGATGGTTTTCACCATTGAAATCTTCCCTAAAATTTTTATTCATTAAAAAATACTCAATATTGGGCTCGATGGATTTGTTACGAGCCGTGGAATCCTTTGGCTGGAGTGGATTCACTTGGAGCGGGCCTCACACTAAAAAAACCTCAAAAACAGAGGTTTTAAAAATAATAATTTTGAAGCAGTAACTGATGCTGCTGCCAGCGCAGGTAGCACCTGCGCCTTGTAGGTGGGTGGTTGTCAGGGAACCCATGGATCCACTCGTGGGCCCCACCTTGATGTTTATTATCATCTAACCCGTTCATGAGGTGGGCCCCTCCCTGAAGTGGGCCCCCTCCAAGTTTTTTCCGCATCTAAACCTCAGGCGGCCCACACCACAAGGAACAGTGTTGATTGAGTGTCTACCATTGGAACCTTTTTGGGGCCCACAGAAGTTTTAGATTAATATGAAATTTGTTTTTCCTTTTCATCCAGGTCTGTACGACCTTACCAATAGATTGGATGGAAAATAAACATTAAGGTGGGACCCCCAATGATGTATTTGCCTTAACGGTGGAGTCCACAGGGATGTATGTGTTTTACCATGTCGTCCAACCATTTTCAGGCTGCTGGACGGCTAGTGGGACCCACCGTGATGCATGTGTTGCATCCTGTCCGTCCACCCATTTTGAAAGCTCATAACATGAGCTAAAGAATGAGCTAGATCCATAGTCCAAGTGGACCCCACCTTGGAATGTTTTGAGGCCCATCTTAATGTATTTATGGTAGTCCATTGGGGCCCACTTTGATGTGGATGTAAGGCCCATGTTATAGGGCCATTCGATGTATTTGTGGCCCATGGTTGAGGCCCACGTTGATATATATATATATATATATATATATATATATATATGTGAGGCCCATGGGTTGAGGCCCATTTGATGTATTAGGGGCCCATGGGTTAAGGCTCATTGAGATGTATTAGGGCCTATGGGTTGAGGCCCATTTGATGTACATATGGGGCCCAATTGGTGTGGCCCATTTGTTAATTATAAGACCCATGAGATTACGCCCATTTGATGCATTCTAAGGCCCATGGGTTATGACCCATTGCAATGCACATAAGGCCAATTGGTGCAGCCCATTGATGTGGCCCACTTGATGAACATAAGGCCCATATGATATGGCCCATTTGATGTATTTAAGGCCTAATGGGATGTACCTAAGGTCCATTGCAGTGTGTGATACCAACACGGATTATGTAATGATGTTTACGATGGTTGTGCCTTGGGAGCAATGTTGGTTTAACGTCCACATTGCAAGTATAATGTTGGTTAAATGTCCGCATTATGACTCTCCCTGGGACCATTAATAGGCCCATACTTGTTGCGTGTAGGCCGTATAGGCCCATCTGTATTGTAAGGATAGTTCATTACTTTATTACATGTTTAGTATAGTTCCATAACTCATGATCATACGCATCATACGTATGCTTGGTATGAGAAGTGACTGATCATAGCATATGCCTTCGGGCAGGTTGTTTATGGGCTCCCGGTTAGGCGATGTTGCCCTACATGAGTGCACGATACGCGTAAAATTTACTGCATGACTGGATAGTGTGATTCATGTATTTCGTATTGTGTGATATGGTTACTATACGCCTTAATGACATCAGGGTCGTAGCCTCCACAGGCATATCTTGGTTGGCGGGATTGGATACCAAAAATATTGTTCTACATGGGGTGCTATAAATATCCCTGGGTGAAAGTCCCTAAACCCTTATGGTACCAAGAGGTTGCTCCAACATCTAGACCGAGTGGGTACAGAAGCACCGATAATCAATTACCAGATGGTTGCGCTTTCCACTATGTTGTTGTCGGTTGGAAGGGGGTGTAGCCTTACCTGCCCGAGAGTAGGGGGCAAAGCTAGGCTGAGTTTGACCAGCTTGAGGAATGGGTCCGCTATCGACGAGTCGAGCCTGATATTGGCAGACGGATAGTGAGGTCTATTTCACTTACCTTATTATGCGTGATGGGGCGACGATCTGGTTTAGAGTGTACTAGACCCTGGTGATATCCCAGATTTGAGCTGTATTGATATGTGGACTTAGATGAAGATTCGTATGCTTAAGTTGCATTTCACATTGCATGGCCTTGGTATAGCCGATATCATTCATGTCTTACATCGCATAACTTTGGTAAGGCTAATGGTATTCATGGATCCATCTGCATATTTCGCATTACTCTGACATTGCATGATCATATTACTACCTTGCGCACAAACTTTCACCACCCTCTAAGCTTTCTATAAGCTTATGCACGACCGTTGCATGCAAGTGACGTTGGAGCACAATAGCACAATAGCGCTAAGGCAGGAGTGTTTTGCAGATCATTTTGGTGTTATCACCCACTATCATTGTATTTCCCTTTATGCTCATTGTACTTGTGAAGTTTTTGATCATGGTGAAAATGTAATGGAGTTTTTGGTTGTTGTTTATGGGTTTTGCCTTTTGTTATGCTTATTTCGAATCAAACTGACATTGAAAATCCTCCTTGTAGCATCCCAGGATCGAAACCTAGGAAATGGGCACTGGGATCTAAGAATGGGATTCTATGCAGGCTGTCGGAGCCAGATTTGGTGATTGAGAATTTTATGAGCCCGATTTCCTAGTTTGGGGAGTGACAGATCCCATGGGATTAGGAGGGATGAAATGGAATTTAAGGTAATGATAGTGGTGTCAATGTTTGTCCCCTGATCCCATGGGTTTGGGATAGCCCATGGGATACACACCAGAGTGTTTGGACTATCACGGATGGATTGGTTTGCATCTCCACTGCTTCTCATGGTGTGCCCCACTCACTGATGGATATCTACCTCAAATAGGTTTACGGCTAAATGTAGGCTGGTGAAAATGATGGAAGGAGTGGATATCTCATTGATATCTTGGTGGGCCCTACATAGCGATGAAAACATGCATCCTGAGATTGACAAGATCTGGGCGGCGTTTATAAGGGCGCAGTGGATGAAATACATCCCTGCTATCCCAAACAGCCGATGGGATGGGATGACATAGGATAACCCTCCTAATCCCACCTAATTCCATCCCTCTTGACTGTCCAAACAGGCCCTTAAAGTCTTTCTCTACCCTATGGCCTTGTCCACCAACTCTGCGAAGTCCCTAAAATCCTAGGCGCATAGTCGTGGCTGAATTCCTGGCCTGAGCTCTTCCTTGAACTTCTGTAGTTTGTACTCCGTATCCTCCACGGCCTTGGGCACAAATCAAGAGAGCTCATCAAATTGGGCCACATACTGCGCAACGGTCATACTGCCCTGTTCCATTTTAAAAAATTGGGCTATCTTCTCATTCCTTCATGACCAGGGGAAGTACTTCTCTAGGAACTTCCCCCTGAACCTTGCCCATGTTCATGTGTATGTGACTAGAATGCACCGCTGTAAGCTCTGCTACTAGTTTTTCGCTTCGCCCTCTAACAAGTATGTGGCCAAATTCACCATCTGAGTATCAGAATACTCCAGTGGCCTCATCATCTTAGTAATCCTTGCCAGCCAGTGTTCTACCTATATTGGATCTGGCGCCCCTTTGAACGTTGGCAGTCGGAGCCTCTGAAACCGTTTGAAAATGTTTGCACCCTTGCCATCTCTATCTCATAATGTCTCCCTGCGGTCCCTATTTCATAGGGTCTCCATCATAAGAGCATGCATGTCTTGTTACTGCCACATGAATGCATCCTACTGTTGCTGCATGGTTGCAGCCATCTGCCCAAAGGCTGCAAAAGCTGCAACCCCTGTCTGTGCGTCTGTGGATGCCTCAGTGGTAGGTGTTCTTTGTTCGAAGTACTGCAAAGGCAGCCCCAATGGAATAACCTAAGGGGAAGGAGAGTCCCCCACGGCTTCAGACCCTGTATCCAGATTTGCCACTCCAGGTGGAAGGCATGACATATATACGGGACTATGCTCTTGATGGTGCTCTAGCGACGGAAGGGGATGTACATTGACCGTATAGGTCCGTTATGACCATAACAAGGGTAGAATGGCTTCCTTTGAAGTTAGAATTTTATAGTTCAGGTAATAAAGCATTGAATTACCATAGGATAATGGTGATAGCAACATTGAGTATATGACGTCACATTGAATCTAGGCCATGGGCTAATTTTTTTTATGACCACTATTTGGATGATCACAGGGACAATTCATGCTTTAACAAGTATCATGACACATACATGAATGGTTTGTCTAAATCAATTGGGCTTGTGGCTATGAATTTCTTAAATAAAGCTTCTCTACTAAATGGGTTTAGGACTATGGAACTTGTGTGTGAAAGTCCTGGAAACTATTTACCTTTTGCAAGGTCATGGAAAATGAGGCATTGGAAAGGTTGTTTCCAAGTCTCTACATTCTTGTGGGGGTCAAAATCATCTGTTATCTTCTTATTGTGACCCGTATAAGGAAGCATCTATAATTGGGACTACTCAAATCACCAAACTACTCGATCACAAAACCATGTGACATGTGGCTACTCAAATGACCAAATTATATGACATACGTTCACAATTTCTCCATTGGTTCCACATACATTCTTTTCCGAATAGTTATGGAAAGCAACTAGAACCTCTAATACACTTCTTTTACTAAGCCCATTTTCTTCCAAGCTCCTTGGGATGTCTTTTAGTTCTAGACCCAAGCCCCAAAATCAGCTAAACCATATACTAGCGGGTCACACCATCTTAGATATGGCTAATAATTAAGAGAAGGTAAGTCGCATTTAACATCACTTAGAAAACCTTTCTAGGGAACCTAGGATTCCAATCCATATTCTAAATTCCTTCTTGATACTGGGGATTTCTTTGTAGGTTTAAGTGTTTACTCTACTAGCATCTGGGGGAGCCTAAGTGTTTTTTTTTTACGTTGTTCATCCTAAATACTTTCTAATGAAACTTTTCTAAGTTTCACCTAAGTAATTTCCTCATAAATTTTGTATGTTTATCCCATAGCTTGGCTATCTCAGACTTTGCTCTAATACCAACTTGTAATGCCCTGGTTTCCAGAACCCAAGTACAAGACTTATTTCAGTAACTCGAGTGTTAATAAATAAGATGACTAGCAAAAATATCATAATCAGAGTGCGAGAGCATAAACAAGCGAGAATGGTATCATATAATTCGAATATTTGGCCCACTCATCTGGGGGCCTTAATTACAAAATTTATAGGTTTTAAAGTACCAAACAACTATAAAGAAACACTGAGTCTACTGGTTAAGTCTGAAATATTCAGTCGCTTCCTACTGCAGCTCATCTTCATAATATCTGTCTTCAGGTTCTGCCATCGCGCCCTCAGGGCTGGTGTTACCATCATCTCTGTCTACACCTTCATACTCTGTACAGTTGGATATTTGATGGATGAGTGGCCAGCTCAGTGTGAATTTTCCTCAAGATTACACACCACTGCCTTAACAAACATAGTTCAAAGAAAACAATGAAACATTCCAAAACAGATAAATGCAATCTTATTAATATGCATGGATGTATGAATGCACATCGTCCTAGGGATGCTCATCCAGTTGGACTTGGGCTCATCACCCATACGTAAGACTGGTCACCATTATAGCATATCTCATACAACATGGTGCCAAGTCATCAAAATAGGTCGATAGTAGGTAGTCTAGGGGCTAGCGAAACGATACCCCGATAAATCCAAGGCACGTGCTACAACATCCAGAATTATCCACTCGTCATCACCAAAATGCTATGAATGCAAGATTAGCCAAAACATTATTATTCCAGTTATAATAAGCCAATTTAAGTAGCTCAATGGTCACTACGGGGGCCTAGTCACCCAGTGTAGGCCGACAGTTCAGGCATAATGTCCTAAGACCACCATCCCCCACTCATTAGGTTTTCCCACCTTGTAATGTTTAATAGAATCCCTGCCTAAGTGGTTGGTCAAAAATAACTTCGAGGGTCCCATTTTCCACGTAATTTATCTAGTTGCATCCCAAGTGTCGCTCACATACAATAATGGGGTTTTCCACATATAATGCAGTGAATTTCATTTTCGTAGGCAACTTAAAATAACTCACTAATGTGTAGAGGTGTACAACATATAATGATAGTAAAATTTGAATTTCTAATGTAATGTCATGAACTATCAGGAAATACAATTTTAGGACATGGAATTCGATAATCAATTCATATGAACAATAATCATGGGTTATCAACTAGAAGGAAACTTAGCATGAAATTTGTAATTCATGTGAACATGGTTTGTCATTCATAGATCAAAATAGGATAACTAAAAAACTTAAAACTCCAACACAAGCAATTAAAATCCTAAACTAGGGATCATAATTGAAATGTGTAATATGTTGAGCTAACTTAGAGATGGAAAGCTTAAGGGGAAATGCCATCACCTAGGGGTTCGTAGGTCCTTCCTTAATTCGAATTTCTGCGGTTAATTAACGGTCCAAAGCCGTGTGACCGATTTCCTAAAATTAACCCAGGAGCTTATATTAGATAGTGTTTCCAAGACTTTAGTTAACTAACATATTGAAGTTGCGTGGAGGCTTGAAAGGACCCATGAATAAGGTCAATTAGGTCTGCATTAGAGTGACTAGGCCCGCTAGATTTTATCCTGGGATCATCCTTAATTAAGGCCCGAATTGGGCCTGACTTTGGCCTAATATGGCCTAACACCTTGTTGCCCAGTTGTACTTTGAACTAGGCCTGATCTTGGCCCGATTCATTGCTGGCCATTGGTGACCCAGGAATTGGGCTAGACTGGACCCAGTTCGTCCTAGCTCGGCAACTCACTTGTCATCTTGAGTGTGGCCCACAGCGTTAAGCTATGTGCGGCCCACTGAGTTTCAACTCAGTTGTGGCCCACTTGAAACGACCAATTGAACCTAAACCGACTGTGTTTGTCCTAGACTCAAGCTAATTTCGGCCCATTTCTGGGACTGATTGGCCTAGATCCAGGGCTGATTTCAACCCATCACATGGCTCTTCCTCGGCCTAGATTTGTAGCCCAAACCCACGGCTATACTTAGTCCACTTCTGTGCTGGTTTCAACCTAGTTCGTGTGGTTTATCCTGGCCCATTGTTGGGGCTAGTTTCAGCCTAGTTCTGGGATGGTCATCAGCTAGTTCTTAATCCATTTTATGGCCTGAACGGTGGCAGTTTCTTGGCCCAAACCACTACTCAAATCAGGGGTTGCATCAGTCCACATCCCAGCCCATTTCAGTGGCTGAGACCTAATCCAAACTCGGCCCATTTATTGTAGTTGGAAGCCTAGATTGGCCCAGGACTTTTGTTGGAAGTCTGGCTCGGCCTAGAATAGTTGTTGGAGGCCTAGTTTCAGTCTAACGGAAGGGATGGTTCCAGGCTAGGTATTGGCCCAATCGAAGGCTCATTCTCAATATAGTTTATGGCTCAACTGAAGGACCATTTTCAGGTCATATTTAAGACCCTTATCCTAGACCGTACCATTCCATAAGCTTCTGCGGTCTTCCCGGTCAAATTTCGGCAACCTTCGACCTTTATCCAACAATTGTGCGTGACCCTGAGACGCATTCCATCAACCAGAGTCGACTCGACCCATGTAACGCCCGAGAAAAATCCATACTTAGGCCTGAGTACCAACTCGACCCGAAATTGCGTAGAATTAACTTCCATGAAAATTAAGCGTAAGTTAGCTAGCGTAACGCTGGAGTGGCTGGGAAATGGTCCCTGATCACTTTAAATACGTTCTACAAGACCCAAATTGAGTAGAACCAACGACTCTATAATACTCTATAACCTCGGATCAAACTCTAAGCAGGTTTGGTCTCTGGACCGCTTTGAATTTTTGTATTGGATCTAGACTGCACGTCGAAAGTCCGATACTTCCTATCTTAGACCGTTAGAACCGCCTTATTGGACTTGACGCTCATTTCGAAAATCAAGTCAAACCGACAATCACAGGCTATTTCATTGAACCCGGACTGAAGAGAGTGCGAATAGGGACAGAATTGAAATTTTAAATTCAAATCTGGCACACGACTTGACGCGTTAGTATTAAGCGTTCTGACCATCAGAATTCATCCAGATTACACCCTTGGATCAGGAGAAATTGCTATTTTATATCATGAAACTTTCAGCCCTGATCTACGTGCGGTGACCGCTAAACTGAAACTGGTCCGCCACGTGCGATCTGCGAACCCTGTTAGACTGAAAACTTAATACGTGCTAGATCTGGTACGCAAGAGCTTAAGTCCGATTGCATTCGACCAGGGGACCACCAGAAAGCATCTTTTGGACTGAAACAGCCCCGAAATGGATATGCAATAAGTAAACTTCATTCCGGAGCCTGTTTCCGGCATTTTTAAGCTTATAAAAGGGGTTGAAACCCTCATTCCTCTCTCCCATCCGAAAATTGCAAAACCTAGATTTGGGAAGAGAGAAAAGGAGAGAGTTAGAGAGAGGAAGTGGGAGGATTTTTCCCGCCTTTGTGCCGCTACTTCCACGTGCTACAGCAACTCTTCCCAATCACCTGGCCGGTGATTTCTCCGCTTTATCAGGTATAAAACAACCCTAAAACTTGCTAATTTTGGATTTACTTAGATTCATAGCGTGTTAGCTAACGTAACTTGTAAAATAGGTTCTCCTACTGCCGTAGACGAAGCGTATACGCTCCGTTCAAAATCACGCATCCGTACGACATAAGGTGAGGATTTTAGACGCTTTGATTGACGGTTCCCAACGCTTTCAATGTCGTTTAATAGTAGATTATCGACGGCATCACTGTTTGACATGTACAACATGCTCTCCGTTTCCTGTTTCGTAAATTAACGAAGAATATGAGATTTAGGGCATTTTAGTCATTTGTAGGAAGTACGGTTTACATTCATATTTTGCTGATGTGATTGACATGGTTTGTTGTCGTATTAGAGAGTTAGGAATGCGTGCACAATTAGTTTGGCGAAGAGATTCGCCTAGTTGTGCACTTTGGGTCGACATACTATATGTAGACTTAAGTGTGTAGTGTATATGTTTGTATAAATGCTTGTATTAGTATGTATTGAATTAAATGATGTTATGTGGTAGTTTGAGATTGATTTCTCAGTTAATATGCTGACCTAAATGATTTCCTACATGTTGACCATATGCATGATTTCATTACATGCATGGAATGTATGTGTTTGAAGATTTGCTTAAGTTGAATGTTATAACATGTGTTAACATGCTCACATGATTGTATTTCAATTCCAATACTCTTACATAAACTGCTGATGTGATTCCATAAGTGTTTGGGACTAGACTTAGTCCAGGCAGTCGGTAACCGAGAAAATTCGTGGCTGATTGGTCATAGCCACGAACGACGCGTCGATGGACGCGATTCTTGTTTGGAGTTGGCGGCAGTGGTTAGGCCACGCGAAGTGTTGTACGCACTTCATGTCGTTCGACTTGAGATGCGATCGCGTTAGTCGAGCCCGTCAAGCAACCCGACTGGCTGATGTATGTTCACCTTGTATGAGTCATAACTGCTTGAACCTAGGGTACTGAACTTACCATTGTAAACCCTGTTAACCATGGTACCTTGATCCACGAAGACTCATGAGCCGGGCATGGTGGTATGGGACACCGTGGTCGAGCTGTCGGCCTATGCTGGGGCCACAAACCTCCCCGTAGTGACCAGTGAGCACCTAGACTCGTGAGCAGATTATGGTGGTATGGGACACTATATTCTAGCTGTCAGCCTACACTGATCAGGCGACGAGTCCTTTGTAGTGACCGCGAGCGTATTCTGAGTCCACGGGAGGCGACGACCCTTCTGTTGCAGTAGAGTACGGTAGGCCTGTATTGATAAGGTGATGGGGGATCGGTGCAACGAGTGCGAGCAACAGCCCTGGCAGCCCTTGTAGGGACCTACGAAATATACATCGTATGAGATTACTAGGAGTGACGACCCTAGACAGGATCTGTGTTGGGATTGATACAAGGGAAGTACCTTAGTTTCCCAATCCTACTATTTGAATGGACTAATAACAACTTGGAAATCATATCACCATGCCATTGCATGTGCCTGGAAGATGTGGAGCACTTGAGGGTCGATTGCATGCCGCGGTCGTAAGATGTTGCCGTATGAGGGAGATCGTCGGTGAGGGCATACATCACGTCATGTCATCTTGCATTAACAACAATATTAGGATTGTCTGATTTACTGCTTTACTATTATCGCATGATTGAATTGTAAACATGCTAATCTTTGCTCTATGATTCCACTGAGTTGATCACTCACTCCCACGTTACGGGATGGTGTTTGCAACACCCACCAGACCCTGTTGTAGATGCAGGTGAGGCTGAGATCCAGGAGGCAGAGCCAGACTTCGACGAGGACCAGAACGAGTTCTCGTACATGTGGTATCACGATGGCTTCGCGTAGGCGACCTGGATCGATGAGACTTCAGTGGGACTGTTTTGGACATTTACTTTTGATCATGTTTATGTATATGAGACTCAGAGATGTATTCATACTTAGAGACAGATGAGATTTACTTTGTTTTTCCATACAGTGATATATATATTGTTTAGTCTTCCGCTTGCTTTTATCACTGGATATGAAGTATGAATTGCAGTTTTGGTATACTTTTACTCATGTGAATGCTTTAAATCAGACAACATTGAATCATAAGTATTTTTGTTGCATAAGTGACGGTCTGGAACTCGGGAGTTGAGTTTATACACGACCCCCGATTTTTAGAGTGTTACAACCCGAGACTAATACCTTAGCGTCCTCACCGTCGCCGCAGTTCTAATGCCGCGTCTCGCTACCAAGGTGATACCCAGGCCAAGAGAGGTGTGCCCGCGTTCAATTTGAGAAAAATGCCCGTTATAATCCCAAGAATCCATCATATCAATCCCATCAATCCAATCAATCAAGTACATATCACTCATCCATCACTCACCCATCCCCAAGTACAACCCCCATCCCTAAAGTCAACCCTCCCATCATTCATCCATCACTCACACATCACTCACCCATCTCTCTCTTACAACATCTCTCTCTCTCATGTCTCTCTCCCTCATTCTCTCCAAGCAATCGTCCATGGCTTCCATGGGAGAGAAACTAGTGTGGCCCACTCCCTACCACCCAATCCCACCCTCCAAAATTGATCCTAACTGTTGAAATCGTACCTTTGGAGCTCTATCAAGCATTGGCGGAAGAAGGAAGGGGAGATCAAAGGTGGGTGTTCATTTCATTTGATTTTGATGTTGGGTCCATATGATTTGGGACCCACTTGATGTATGCATCGTATTAGAAGGGCCTGTAGTGGTAGGGTCCTTCCATCTCTCCGCTCTCTCTCTCTCTCTCTCTCTCTATCTCTCTTTACCATTTTGTGACCCACTATGATGTAGTTTTTTTTTTATATCCATGCCGCCCACTACGTGGACCACACCACTGTCCAAGTGGGCCCACCTTGCTGCCATGTATGGGGCCTACCTTGTTGTCTATTTTGGATTGGCCCGGATGATAGGAAAAAACTCAAATATCGGCTTGATCCTAGTCGAGTGACCCACATACATGGTCCCCACTATGATGTATGGGTTTGTCTCCACCGCACACACGTGGGGCCCACCTTTGTAGCTTGTCCAGCAAACAAGTCAACTTCCTGTCCGTCTGGACAGGGCTGGTTGAAAGGGAGACACAAATATGAGCTTGTTTCCCAGTAGTGGGGGGATCACTTGGTTTGTGCGGGACCCACCTTACACGTGTAAAAGGGGTGGGGCCGACCTTGTTGTTTGTGTTTTATCACCGCCATCCAGCAATAGATGGTGGGATCCACACCATGATATATATGTTTTATCTATGCTAACCATCCTTGCAGGACCCACCTGATGCCGGATATCCACACCGTTCATCGACGGTGGGACTCCACCGTTATGTACATGTTTCCTCCACGCTGTCCGTCCGTGGGATGGCCCACACGTGGGACCCAACTGCATGTGTTTTAGCCAAACCATCTGTCCAGCGTCCTTGGACGCTGGACGTTGCCAGTAATAAAGTGTAAACTCACTGTCGGGGTGTACTTAGCCAGCTCCAATAAAATATATATATATATATATATATATATATATATATATATATATATATATATATATATATATATAATATCATTATAAAATGTAATATTATATTATTATATTATTAGGGACGGTGGCCCATCACGTGGGACCCGCCTCATGTATTTCATCCTTACTATCATTGGACCGTGGGACCCATTTCACACGTATGGAGGTGGGGCCACTTGATGTTTGTGGTCTATCTAAACCGTTCGTACATGGCCCCATGTGATGTACATGTTTTCGCCAGACATGATGTATGTGTATATACAACCAGTGGGGCTACCCAACATGATGTATGTGTTTATAGTAACGCCGTGCATCCAACTGGACATTGGATGTGCTGGACTAGATAGATCATATAGTATATATTTTTATATTAATTAGTATTATATATATGTACGGTGGGCTGCATGTGGAACCCACCTTAATGTAATTTTAAAAAAAAATATTTCTGCACTGCACTGTCCAGCAGATTACTGGACGGTGGCCGCACCTTGATGTATTCACTTGGTCCACACCGTCCGTTGGATTGGGATGGTGGGTCCCACCTTGGTTATATGTATAGTATACCCACCGCCCATCCATTTTAACGTGGCCCACCTTAATATTTTTTTTTGTTATCTTCATCGTCCAACCATTTGAAGAGCCTCCCTTAAGGCTTGAAAAAAAATGAGGCAGATCGATGTGACAGGTGGACCACACTACAGAAACAGTGGAGATTGAATGTCCACCATTAAAACCTTTTTTTATTATGGGGTCACAGAAGTTTTGGTCTAATATGATATGTGTTTTTCCATCTAACTCAGGTCTTTGTGATCGTGAGATCTGGTTGGACAGAAAATAAAATGGTGGGCCCCGCAAATTTAAACGGTGAAAATCATTATCTCCACTATTATTGTGGTATGGCCCAGCTGACCCTTCTATGAGATTTATTTTTGGTAATGTCCTAAAATGACCTTTAATTGATATGTGGCCACCACCTTGATGTGATATATGTTGGGCCCATTTGAGAGCCCCTTATGATATATTTGAGGCCCAAATGAGGTGGCCGACTTGTAGTATATGAGGCCCATTGGTGTGGCCCATTGACCGGCCTATTGTGATATATTTTCGGCCCATGTGAGGAGGCCCACCTAAACGTATTTTCAGCCCATTTGGTAAGGCCCATTGAGGTGTATTTGGGGTCCATGGGTTGAGGCCCATTGTGATGTACTGAGGCCCATGGGTCGTGACCCATTGAGATGTATTAATGGCCCATGTGCAGGGCCCACCTGCTTGTATTCGAGGCCCATAGGCAAGGCCTGATGCAATGTATTAATGACCCACGTGATCTATTTATGGCCCATGTGCAAGGCCCACTTGTTTTGTATATGAGGCCCTTGAGAGAGGCCTATGGTGGTATATATTGGGCCATTGTGTGAGGTTATGGGCCCACGGTACGTTTGGCCTTATGTGGGCCACTCCTTGGGAGCAATGTTGGTTTGATGTCCACATTGATGGGCAATGATGGCAAGATGTCCCCATTGTGACCTTCCCTTAGGCCTTGTTAGGCCCATTCTCTTCATGGGTTAACCCAAATAAGTGGGCCCCATTCAATAGACAGATAGCTTCATGTTATCGGATTTGATATAACCACAACCGAGTGCTGATCTTTATACTATAGTTGATCGACTGATCATCTATAGACCCCACTTTGTTTATCTGCTGATTATCGGTTCTATTGACTTGATGATTTGTTGATCCTGATTATCGATCGATTTCGATCGTCGTGACCGATTTTCGATTCCGATCGACGTGATCGATTTGTCGACTCTGATTACCGATCAATTTCGATTGACGTGACCGATTGTTGATTCTGATTATCGTGGCTGATTGCCAATTCTGATTGTCGTGGTCGATTGATCAATTAGCGATCGGGCTGATTATCGTGACCGATTGCCGATTTCGAGTAATGAGGCTGATTATCGATCGATTCCGATTGTCGTGGTCGATTGACGATTTGATTGTCGTGACCGATTCCGATTATTGAGGCCCACTCTGATTCTGATTTCGATTGTTGAGACCGATTTCGATTGCCAAGGCCGATTGCCGAGACCTATATGATGTATATGCGACCGTAATTGAGGCCCATTGTGATGTATTCATGGCCTATGGGCAAGGCCCATTGTGAAATGTATTAGGCCCATGATGCATGGTCTATTTGATGTATTCGAGACCTATGTGTAGGGTCGACATGTCATGTATTTAATGCCCATGAGCAGGGCCCATCTTTGTGCATATGTGGTCCTTGGACAAGGCCCACTGTGTTGTATATTAGGCCTTTGTGTGAGGCTGTTGACCCATTATGTGTTTGGCCCTATGTGGGCCATTCCTTGGGCTAATGTTGGTTAGATGTCCACATTGTCGAGGCCGATTGTTGATGCCGATTATTGATACCGATTATGAGTATGTAACAGCATAACATCATAATACATATGCATCATTTGCATGTTTGTTATGAGATATGATTGACCGTCGCATATGCCATAGGGCAGGTTATTCATGGGGCTCCCTAATAGGCGGAGTTGCCCCACATGAGTGCACGGTATGCGCAGGATTTATGCATGATTGCACTGTGTGACTCATGCATCTCGCATTGGTGTGACATGACCACCGTACGCCTAGCGAAATCAGGGTTGTAACCTCCACAAGCATATCGTGGATGGTCAGAAGGGACACTAGAAATCTGTTCTACATGGAGTGCTATAGATATCCCTAGATGAAAGTTCCTAAACCCTCTTGGTTCCAGAGGTTGCTCCAACGTCTAGACCGAGTGGATGTATGAGTGCATGAGGGCCGTATACCGTTAGGCCGCATCTCCCACTGTGTCGTGGTCAGTTGTAAGGGGGTGAGGCCTTACCTGCCTGAGAGGAGGGGGAAATGCTAGCTGAGTCTGACTAGCTCGAGGAATGGGTCCGCTATCGATGAGCCGTGCCCGATATTGGTAGGTGGATAGTGAGTTCTCTTCCACTCACCTTGTTGCGCGCGATAGGGGGAAATCTGATTTGGAGTGTAATAGACCCCGGTGATTTTTTCGGAGAGGAACCATACTGATATGTGGACTTATTTAGTATGAGTTGCATGGTAATTCATTCATTCATTCACTATCCGCTCGGGCTGGTGATACGTAACTAATTGTTATGTACCTTTGTTATGGCAAGGATTTCGGTTGGGCGTGCGACTAACCTGAGATCAGGAGTTTACCACGTTGAGTCTAACTATCCAAATTTAGGTATGGGACTGGTTTGGATAGAAGTCCCTTATGGTAGATCCCGTAGCCTACGATACTACGTACTATCATCCCGACTTCACACTCCAGCACGGTCATTTCATTCGCTTCGCAAATTGCATTACATCCACAGGCATACGGTATTTTGGGTTGCTATGTTTCTATACTTATATGGCCTAGACAGACTTAGCAGGATTTGTATATGGCATTGCATCCTCAGGCATCTGATATTTTTCTCTTTATGACTCCTTATTGTATAACTGTTCTATATTGCGTATTTTGATATGATTGACTTATGGACTTGTCCATACTTCCGCTTACTCTGTTATCGTATGATTTATGATCTTATCAGTATTTCTGCTTACCCTGATAATTCATGATCTTGTCAGTATTTTTGCTTATTCCGATAATGTACGATTTATGAATTACCAGTAATTTTGGTATTATATAATGATGACATTGTATTGAATACTTGACACTTACTTTGTGCACACACTTACACCACCCTTTAAGCTTTTTATAAGCTTAAGCACGATAGATGCGTGCAAGTGATGTTAGGTTGCAGCAGTGTTGAGCTTGGAGCGTGCAACGGTCTCCTGGAGCTTGGTTTTCGATTTATGTATTTTCCTTTCAGCATTGTACTTAAATGATTATATTAGCGGATATGTGACAATGATGTTGCCTTTGTGAATTGGGTAATCTCGTGGTTATGCTTATTACGAGTTAAATGTACCTTAAAAAAAATTATCCTTGTAAGATCCTAGGATCAGAATCTGGCGTATGGACATTAGGAGCCGAGAATGGGGTACTACGGAGCCTGTCAGTACCGAATTCGGCAATCGGGATTCCTGTGAATCCAATTTCTGGGTTTGGAGCATGACAGAAGTTGGTATCAGATCAAAACTTAGGAATACCTGAAAATAACATCACATATCTGCTGATAGCTGCCCTACACTCTATGATTGTTAGAGAACTTAGAATGGTTAGATCCCCGCATTCGAATAACTTAGAGATTTTCTAATATAGCTCCTTACTGTTGAGATTATGAGGCTGCACAGTAGTCCCGCTTTGATCGTTTCTGATCCGGGATCTGAGGATTTGTATGGTTCACCATTCTGTTAAGGAGATTTCTTGGGAGAACAAGGCCGAGATTCGAGAGCGTTATCCCCAACTCATTTATGATTGATTATGTTTTGTATTTTGCATGTTGTCGCTGATTTTATATGATGATATTATGTTTCTTTTTCCTCATGAGTTACGTCTAGTTACGATGATTGCCTAAATTTTGAGGATGAAATTTTTAATTGGAGGGGAGAGCTATAAGACACGTATCCTAGACCGTACCGTTCCATATGCTTCATTAGTCTTGACGATTGAATTTCAGCAACCTTCGACCTTTATCCAACATTTACACGTGACCCTGAGACGCATGTCATCAACCAGAGTCGACTCGACCCTAGATTTGTACCTTAGCAACCACACCATCGCCGCAGTTCCAACACCGTGTCTCGTGCGCTAAGGCGATACCCAGGCCAGGAGATGTGGGCCAGCTTTCAATTCGAGGAAAACTCCATGCGTTATAATCCTGAGAATTCATCACATGAATCCCATCGATCTAATCAATTAAGTACATATCACTCATCCATCACTCACCCATCCCCAAGTACAAACCCCATCCCTAAAGTCAACTCTCCCATCATTCATCCATCACTCACACATGACTCACCCATCTCTCTCTTACAACCTCTCTCTCTCATGTCTCTCTCCCTCATTCTCTCTAAGCAACTGTCCATGGCTTCCATGGAAGAGAAACTAGTGTGGCCCACTCCCTACCACCCAATCCCACCCTCCAAAATTGATCCCAACCGTTAAAATCGTACCTTTGGAGCTCTATCAAGCATTGGTAGAAGAAGGAAGGGGAGATCAAAGGTGGGTGTTCATTTCATTTGATTTTGATGTTGGGTCTATATGATTTGGGACCCACTTGATGTATGCATCGTATTAGAAGGGCCCGTAGTGGTAGGGTCCTTCCATCTCTCCTCTCTCTCTCTCTATCTATCTCTCTTTACCATTTTGTGGCCCACTATGATGTAGTTTTTTTTTTTTATATCCATGCTGCCCACTACGTGGACCACACCACTGTCCAAGTGGGCCCACCTTGCTGCCATGTATGGGGCCTGCCTTGTTGTCTATTTTGGATTGGCCCAGATGATAGGAAAAAACTCAAATATCGGCTTGATCCTAGTCGAGTGACCCACATACATGGTCCCCACTGTGATGTATGGGTTTATCTCCGCCGCGCACACGTGGGGCCCACCTTTGTAGCTTGTCCAATAAGCAAGCCAGCTGCCTGTCCGTCTGGACAGGGCTGGTTGAGAGGGAGACACAAATATCAACTTGTTTCCCAACAGTGGGGGGGCCACTTGGTTTGTGCGAGACTCACCCTGCATGTGTAAAAGGGGTGGGGCCCACCTTGATGTTTGTGTTTTATCACCACCGTCCAGCAATGGACGGTGGGATCCACACCATGATACATATGTTTTATCTATGATAACCATCCATGCAGGACCCACCAGACGCCATATATCCACACTGACCATTGACGGTGGGACTCCACCGTTATGTACATGTTTCCTCCACGCTGTCCGTCTATGGGATGGCCCACACGTGGGACCCAACTGCATGTGTTTTATCCAGACCGACCGTCCAGCGTCCTTGGACACTGGACATTACCAGCAATGAAGTGTGAACTGACAGTCGGGGTGTACTTAGCTAGTTGCAATAATATATATATATATATATATATATATATATATATATATATATATATATATATATATATATATATATATATATATAATATCATTATAAAATGTAATATTATATTATTATATTATTAGGGAGGGTGGCCCATCAAGTGGGACCCACCTCATGTATTTCATCCTTACTGTCATTGGACCGTGGGACCCATTTCACACGTGTGGAGGTGGGGCCACTTGATGTTTGTAGTCTATCTAAATTTTCCGTACATGGCCCCACGTGATGTACATGTTTTCGCCAGACATGATGTATGTGTATATACAAACGGTGGGGCTACCCAACATGATGTATGTGTTTATAGCAACGACGTCCATCTAACCGGACACTGGATGTGCTGGACTGGATAGATCATATAATATATATTTCTATATTAATTAGCATTATATATACATATATATATATATATATATGTGTGTGTGTGTGTGTGTGTGTGTGTGTGTGTGTGGTGGGCTGCATGTGCAACCCACCTTAATGCAATTTTTAAAAAAAATATTTCTGCACTACACTGTCCAACAAATTACTGGACGGTGGTCGCACCTTGATGTATTCACTTGGTCCACACCGTCCACTGGATTGGGAAGGTGGGTCCTACCTTAGTTGTATGTATAGTATACCCACCGCCCATCCATTTTAACATGGCCCACCTTAATGTTTTTTTTGTTATCTTCACCGTCTAGCCATTTGAAGAGCCTGCCTTAAGGCTTGAAAGAAAAAAAATGAGGCAGATCGATGTGACAAGTGGACCACACTACAGAAACAGTGGAGATTGAACGTCCACCATTAAAACCTTTTTTTATTTTGGGGTTACAGAAGTTTTGGACTAGTATGATATGTGTTTTTCCATCTAACTCAAGTCTTTGTGACCGTAAGATCTGGTTGGACAGAAAATAAAATGGTGGGCCCCGCAAATTTAAACGGTGAAAATCATTATCTCCATTGTTATTGTGGTATGGCCCAGCTGACCCTTTTATGGGATTTATTTTTGGTAATGCTCTAAAATGACCTTTAATTAATATGTGCGCCCCACCTTGATGTGATGTATGTTGGGCCCATTTGAGAGCCCCTTATGATATATTTGAGGCCCACATGATGTGGCCGACTTGTCGTATATGAGGCCCATTGGTGTGGCCCATTGACCGACCTATTGTGATATATTTTCAGCCCGTGTAAGGAGGCCCACCTTAACGTATTTTCTGCCCATTTGGTAAGGCCCATTGAGGTGTATTTGGGGCCCATGGGTTGAGGCCCATTGTGATGTACTGAGGCCCATCGGTCGTGACCCATTGAGATGTATTAATGGCCCATGTGCAGGGCCCACCTGCTTGTATTCGAGGCCCATAGGCAAGGCCTGATGCAATGTATTAATGACCCACATGATCTATTTATGGCCCATGTGCAAGGCCCACTTGTTTTGTATATAAGGCCCTTGAGAGAGGCCTATGGTGGTATATATTGGGCCATTATGTGAGGCCATGGGTCCACTATACGTTTGGCCTTATGTGGGCTACTCCTTAGGAGCAATGTTAGTTTGACGTCCACATTGATGGGCAATGATGGTTAAATGTCCTCATTGTGACCTTCTCTTAGGCCTTGTTAGGCCCATTCTCTTCGTGGGTTAACCCAAATAAGTGGGCCCCATTCACCGTAGACAGATAGCTCCATGTTATCAGATTTGATATAACCACGACCGAGTGCTGATCTTTATACTATAGTTGATCGGCTGATCATCTATGGACCCCACTTTTTTTATCTGCTGATTATCGGTGCTATTGACGTGATCGATTTTCTGATCCTGATTATCGATCGATTCCGATTGCCGATTCTGATCGACGTGACTGATTTTTAGACTCTGATTACCGATCGATTCTGATTGATGTGACCGATTGCTGATTCCAATTGTCGTGGCTAATTGATCGATTAGTGATGGAGGCTGATTATCGTGAACGATTGCCGATTCCGAGTAATGAGGCTGATTATCGATCGATTTCGATTGTTGTGGCCGATTAACGATTTGATTATCATGACCGATTCCGATTACTGAGGCCTACTCTGATTCTGATTTCGATTGTTGAGACTGATTTCGATTGCCAAGGCCGATTGTCGAGACCTCTTTGATGTATATACGACCGTAATTGAGGCCCATTGTGATGTATTCGTGGCCTATGGGCCAGGCCCATTGTGAAATGTATTAAGCCCATGATGCATGGCCTATTTGATGTATTCGAGACCTATATGCAAGGTCCACATGTCATGTATTTAAGGCTCATGAGCAAGGCCTATCTGTTGTGTATATGTGATCCTTGGATAAGGCCCACTATGTTGTATATTAGGCCTTTGTGTGAGGCTGTCGACCCATTATGTGTTTGGCCCAATGTGGACCATTCCTTGGGGCAATGTTGGTTAGATGTCCACATTATCAAGGCCGATTGTTGATGCCGATTATTGATACTGAATATGAGTATGTGATAGCATAGCATCATAATACATACGCATCATCTGCATGTCTAGACCGAGTGGATGTATGAGCGCATGAGGGCCGTATACCGTTAGGCCGCGTCACTCACTATGTCGTCGTCTGTTGGAAGGGGGTGCTGCCTTACCTACCCAAGAGGAGGGAGTAATGTTAGGGTGAGTCTGACCAACTCGAGGAATGGGTCCACTATCGATGAGTTGGGCCCGATATTGGCAGGCGGATAGTGAGTTCTCTTCCACTCACCTTGTTGCACGCGATAGGGTGACAATCTGGTTTGGAGTGTAATAGACCTCAGTGATTTTTCCAGAGAGGAACCATACTAATATGTGGACTTATTGAGTAGGAGTTGCATGCTCATTCATTCATTCATTCACTATCCACTCGGGTTAGTGGTACACAACTAATTGTTGTGTACCTTCGTTATGGTAAGGATTTCGGTTGAGCGCGCGACTAACCTAAGATCAGGAGTTTACCCTGTTGAGTCTGACTATCCAAATTTAGGTATGGGACTAGTTTGGATAGAAGTCCCTTATGGTGGATCCCGTAGCCTGCGATTCTACGTACTATCATCCCGACTTCACACTCCAGTACGGTCATTTCATTCGCTTCGCATATTGCAATACATCCACAGGCATATGGTATTTTGGGTTGCTATGTTTCTATACTTATATGACCTAGACAGACTTAGCAGGATTTGTATATTGCATTGCATCCTCAGGCATCTGATATTTGGCTCTTTATGACTCCTTATTGCATAGCTGTTCTATATTGCGTATTTTGATATTGATTGACTTATGAACTTGTCCATACTTCCGCTTACTCTGTTATCGTATGATTTATGATCTTGTCAGTATTTCTGCTTACCCTGATAATTCATGATCTTGTCAGTATTTTTGCTTATTCCGATAATGTACGATTTATGAATTACCAGTAATTTCAGTATTGTATGATGATGGCATTGTATTGAATATTTGACACTTACTTTGTGCACACATTTACACCACCCTCTAAGCTTTTTATAAGCTTATACACGATAGATGCGTGTAGGTGATGTTAGGTTGCAGCAGTGTTGAGCTTGGAGCGTGCAGCGGTCTTCTGGAGCTTGGTTTTCGATTTATGTATTTCCCTTTCAACATTGTACTCAAATGATTATATTAGTGGATATGTGACGATGATGTGCCTTTGTGAATTGGATAATCTTATGGTTATGCTTATTACGAGTTAAATGTACCTTGAAAAAAAAAAATCCTCCGCGTACGATCCTAGGATCGGAATCTGGCGTATGGACGTTAAGAGCCGAGAATGGGGTACAACAGAGGCTGTCAATACCGGATTCGGCAATCGAGATTCCTGTGAATTCGATTTCCAGGTTTAGAGCGTGACACATATCACAGTCTATTTTTCATCTTATTGCATAGCCCAACTAAGACCTATTTTCGCCCCATATCTCAACCATTACATGGCCTGATTAAGAGAGCCAAACGGCCCTAATGTAACTGGAAATCAAAATGGACAATGGAGGTGGGGTGCTCAGTGTTACCTGGGGCCCTGCTCAGACTCTTAGAGATGCTATTGGTCTGCACTTATTCGACTCAATTTGAAAGGTTTAGGTCAACTCATTACGGCCCCAGTTTGCACCTAATCTCCCCCACTTCTCCCTGACTCTCCTTTCTCTCACACCCTCTCTGTTTCTCTCTTCTTTTCTCTCCTTCTAGATGGTGTCTATAGGTTGCACTAACTCAACTCAATCCGACTTGAACGGTTCAACTCGGTGCAGTGCAGAACCTGGTTTTTACACCCAACACTAGACCCGACTTCTCTCACTCTCTCTCTTTCTCTATGAGCTTGTGGTATGAATCCCAAGGTCAATGGCCTGCCTTTATAGGGCCGAAACACGTGTGAACAGTCGATCTAACAATTGAGATAGGGTGTTACTCTTACACACCCATCTTATTTTCCTATATGCATGGAGTCCATCCATCCTGAGGGATGGTTTCCTGTTGCTAGGGCCCATCGAAAAAGCACTTTTCCTCCCGCAATGGGTCCTACTCATCACAATGGGTATTTTGGTGTAACCGGGAAGATAATAGTGCTGACAATGGTGGATTTTCATCCATGGCCTAGTGAGACGATTTGATCCATTTGAATGGGTTATATGTGGTCACTGATCATCATAGGGCCCACTTTTTCCCCCACTCATAGCCATTTTCTCTCACTCAGTGATATTTTTCGCTCTCTCCAATTTTCTTGTGAGATGAGACATCTTTGACGAGCGAACAGCTGTAGCCTTAGAGGGGATGGATAAGATCCCTCCAAGGAGCTCAGAGGCCATCTAGATCGTGCCAGATGGGATTTTTTAAAGGAGGAAATGTCTCTCACGCCGCTTGCTCCCACAGACCGTTGCCGGTTTGTTTCTGGTAATAGATGGAGAGCTTAGATTTCTACCCCAGGTGAAAGTGCCCTGGTTTGTCAATTAGCATGCGAGTTGGGTCAGTTAAACTGCAAAGCATCATAAGAAGATCAATTCAAAGTGTCTCCCTCAACCGGATGTGTGCAAGCTTGCCATAGGAAAATCTAAGCCTCACATCTCATGTCCCAAAACACTAGGTGAATAAAACCCTTAAAACAAGTTAGAACATTATAGGGTTTACAAGTGAGAAAACTTTTTCAAAAATAGAAAATTTCTAAGTTTTTCTTGTCTTGTCAATTTTATCAATACAAGTCTCGATATGATCGACCTGTGCTGTCGATGTCCTCGATGACATATCGATTCAATTGGAATGGGGACAAAAAGCCTCCAGCAACCACATGTATATCTGGACGGAATTATCGATGTATCGAAGTATCTTTCGATATCATCGATATTTGAATCTCGAGTCCATCGAAGGTGACTTGCTAATAAAGACAGGAAGATCTCTAACGCCCCTATTTTTACTTAAAAAATCCTATATGCTTCGATATATCGAAGCCCTCCTCGATACCATGGAAGTTCAAATCTCAATGATATCGGAAGGCTCTTGATGATATCGGTCATGGGTGTAAAAATTTATGGGTACTTTATCTGTGATCGAGGGTCACTCAATAGAATCGATATTCAAATATCGATGTATCGAGGCCGAATTGATGGCAATGAGACTAGATAGGAACTGTCTAGCAAGCTCAGTGGAAAAATCTTTAGATTTTTTGATGTCATCGAGATGATCGTCGATATTATCGGTATTCAAATTCTGATGATATCGAGTGTACCTCAATCACTCTTGGAAACTTGAAATATATCAAGCAAGTCTCTCTCATTTTTAAATGAAGAGGATTCGAACCTTGCATCGATGAAATCAGAATTCGAAATCAGATAACATCAACATGAGTCTCGATTCCCTCGACTAGCTGGTAAGAGGTTTTCAAAAGCATATGACATTGAGTTTGTGTCATCGAGCGGACCATCGATGCAATCGAGAGTATACACTCGATGATATTGAACCTACTCTATGATATCGAACTCTATCATAAATGTGATCATTTTATATCCATTGGAACCTTTTTTCTATATAAAGAGAACTTGTCTATTATTGCTGGTAGAGAAAGAAGAGAGTGCTTTTAAGTGTTTTACCTTAGATCATATACCCAAAGTACTTTCCCTTAAGGGAGTTCATCCTTCAATCCACCCTCATCATTATATTCAATAGAGTGGATTGGGGAATGAACTTCCACATTCAAGGATCCTCCAGCTATTACCTTAATAGAAAATCATTAAGCTGGGATGCCTTGAATACATAGATGATTAGAATCGCTCTATCTTCTTGATAGGAAAACATTTAGAGAGTAGGATTCCATCATAACCTTGACCCAACTCGTCGCCATATATTGGTACATCATTTAAGTTGCGGATCAAGGAAGCAAAAGATTCTTCATCAACAAGGAGGAAATGTTTGTCAACGTGCTGAATGGGACTCATCCACTTATCTGTAAGTATCTAGAGTCCAAAGGACCCCTTGATCATTCCTGTATAGGATTGGGTCTAAGGTGTTTCTCACCCTTACAAGTCCTCAAGGAGGCCTTCAGCGGGAGTGTACGTGGTGGGTGCGTTGTGTGGACCTTTGCTCTGTGGAGAGTATAAACATCTGGTTAAAGGTGAACCAGTTAAAATCTTGGGTTTGAGGTGAACCATGTGAAACCTTTGTTAGAGTCTTATGGAAGATCCTTGGCCAGTGTACCTAAAAGTGGGTGTGTTATGTTGACTCTTGCTTAGGAGAGCATAAACAATCAGCCTCAGTGTATGTTGTAAAGGTTGAAGGTGAACTTGATTTAAAACCTTATGTTTGAGGTGAACTGTCATGCCCCAAACCTAAAAATCAGATTCACAGGAATCCCAATCACCGAATCCGGTGCCGATAGCCTCCGTAGTACCTCATTTAAAGCTCCTAGCATTCATATGTCAGATTCTAATCCTGGGATCCTACAAGGAGAATTTTTTTTTCTTTCCCAATGTACATTTAACTCATAATAAGCATAACCACAAGATTACCCAATTCACAAAGGCAACATCGTCATCACATATCCACTAATATAATCATTTGAGTACAATACTGAAAGGAAAATACATAAATAGAAAATCAAGCTCTAGAAGACCATTGCACGCTCTAAGCTCAACACTGCTGCAACCAAACATCACCTGTATGCATCTATCGTGCATAAGCTTATAGAAAGCTTAGAGGGTGGTATAAGTGTGTGCACAAGGTAAGTGTCAAGTATTCAATACAATGCCATAATTATACAATACCAGAAAACTGGTAATCCATAAATCGTACAATGTCTAAATAAGCAGAAATACTGATAAGATTGTGAATAATCAAAGTAAATAGAAATACTGACAAGATCAAGAATTATCAGAGTAAAGAGAAATACTAACAAAGTCATAAATCACACAATAACAGAGTAAGCGAAAATACTGACAAGTGTATGAGTCATACAATATTAGAATACGCTATAGAAATTAACTATGCAAATGAGGAGTCATAAAGAGCCAGATATCAGATGCAGAAGATGCAATGCAATATACATTCCTGATGAGTAACATAAACAACGTCAGTCGTATCATATGCCACGAATATAATGCAACATACAGTGCGAATGGAATGACCATGTTGGAGTGTGAAGTCGAGATGATAGTACATAGTATCGTAGGCTATGGGGTCCATCACAAGGGACTTCTATCCAAACCAGTCCCATACCTAAATTTGGATAGTCAGACTCGATGTGGTAAACTCTTGATCTCCGGTTAGTCGTGTGCCCCAACTGAAATCCTGGCCATTGTGAAGGTACACATAATAATTAGTTACAAACCACCAGCGTGAGTGGATAGTGAATGAATGAATGAATGAGTACACAACTCCTGCTCAATAAGTCCACATATCAGTATAGTTCATCTCTAGGATCATCACCGGGGTGTAGTACACTCCAAATGGCACTGTCCCTCTCCCAGCAGCACAGTCCAAGTGAGCGTAAGAAACCTCACTATCCGCCTAACCAATAGTCTGCTAATTCCTATCCGGCACATCGATAGTGAACCCATTTACGAGCTAGTTAAACTCATCTTAGCTATGTCCCCTACCCTCTGGCAGGTAAGGCCACACCCCCTCCCAACCGACCACGACATAGTGGGAGTCGCTGCCTCCTGGTATTCGGTACTCTGGTGCTCATGTATCCACTCAGTCTCGATGTTGGAGAGTCTCCTGGCTATGGAGGTTTAGGGATTTTTGCCCAGGGACATCTATGGCGCCCGTATGATAGAACCAAATATTTTTGGTGTCTCATCTGGCCATCCACGATATGCCTGTGGAGGCTACGACCCTGATGTCGCTAGGGTGTACAGTAATGAAAGATGCATGAGTCATACAATCCAGTCATGCATTAATCATGCGCATACCGTGCGCTCATATGAGATAACCTCCGCCTATCAGGGAGTCTCATAACCTACCCAATGTCATATGCAATGGTCAACCTCATCTCATAATAAACATGCAGATGATGTGTATGAGCATGTATCATGATGTTATGCTGTCACATACTCATAATCGGTGTCAATAATCGGCCTTGACAATGTGGACATTTAACCAACATTGCCCCCAAGGAATGGCCCACATAGAGCCAAACATATAATGGGCCCATGGCCTCACACAAAGGCCTAATATATGACACATTAGGCATTACTCAAGGGCCATATATACACAATAGGTGGCCCCTGCTCATGGGCCTCAAATACCTGACATGTGGGCCCTGCATATGGGTCTCCAATACATCAAATAGGCCCTGCATCATGGGCCTAATATACATCACAATAGGCCTTGCCCATGGGCCACGAATACATCACAATGGGCCTTGTTCATAGGCCTTAAATACATCACAATGTGCCTTGCCCATAGGCCCCAAATACATCATAATGGGCCTCAACTATGGGTCACATATACATTATATAGGTCTCGACAATTGGCCTTAGCAATCGAAATCGGCCTCAACAATTGAAATCGGCCTCGATAATCAGTCTCGACAATCGAAATTGGCCTCAATAATCGGTACCGACAACCAGCATATATAAACAAGGCGGGGTCCATAGATGGACAACCAAGCAATCATAATGTAAAGATCGACTCTCGGTCATAGTTTTATCAAATCCGATAGCACGGAGCCATCCGTCTATGGATAATGGGGCCCACTTATTTAGGTTAACCCACAAAGAGAATGGGCCTAACAGGGCCTAAGGAAAGGTCACAATGAGGACATCTAACCGTCATTGCCCATCAATTTGGACATCTAACCAACATTGCTCCTAAAGAGTGACCTACATAGGGCCAAACATATAGTGGGCCCATGACCTCACATACAATCATGATGGGCCTCATTTACGTCACACCAGCCCCGTCATATGGGCCAACATACATCACGTCGGGCCTCAAATACACAACAGGTGGGCCTTGCGCCTGGGCCTCAAATATATCATATGAGCCTCATCGCACGAGCCTCAATACTAGGCCTCATATATCGAGTGGGCCTCATTACATGAGCTTAACAATACAAACGGACGGGCCCTGCCTATGAGCCAAAATACATTATGATGGGTTGCACTAATGGGCTTCATAAACATCAAGTGGGCCGTATCAATGGGCCGCACCAATGGGTCACACCAATTGGCCTTATAATCATCAAGTGGGCTGTATCAATGGGCCACTCCAATTAAACACGTACGTCACGGTGGGCCACATCACATGGGCCTAATATGCATCTTGATGGGCCGCATCACATAGACCTCTTCACAAGGGCCGCATTAATGGGCCACATACACATCGAGTGGGCTTCATCAATGGGCCACACACACATCAAGTGGGCGTCACCAATGAGCCACATACACATCAAGTGGGCATGGACCACACTAAAAATCATTTCAATAGTTGTAGGTGTAACATGTGTACCACTGTAGACTATATTCCCATGGGGCACATGGCCTCCTAATGATGGTCAGCACTATCCAAATATTGCCTAAGTGAATTAGCACCATCCAAAAACTGAACAACATGTCCAAACATTGGATAGCACTGTTCCGCATTGGGCAGCACCTTCCAGCATAATCTGGATAGTGTGGATGGAATAATACATCATGGTGGGTCCCACATGTTGATAAGGAGAAACAGATGGATGTATGAATATACAACCCGCCATCAAAGTGGGCCCTGCTCATCCAGAACATAGATGGACATCGTGGCTAATAAATACAACATGGTGTGGCCCTCATAACACCGGCCATCAAGGCCAGCACCATCTAGATGGTTTGGATGGTGTGGATGAAACAAACACACCACAGTGTGGCCCACATGTCACCATCCATCAGGTGGATGGTGTGGACGTAAAACACATATCTTATAGTGGGGGCCACGCCATCTGGACAGATGATGGCGTAGATATATAATTCAAACACCAAGGTGGGTTCCATTTCACACGTACAGCATGTGTGGGATGTCCCCACCTGGACTGAAAGTAGATGGACAGTGTGTGTGCGACGGTGTGTGTGAAGCACACACACCTCGCTGGAGTCCACTGCATTGTCCAGACATGTTTGGGTGGTGGGGGTGGAGGATGTTGCACCAAGGTGGGTCCCACATGGGGTCCATCACACATAATAACATAATATTATTTATTAATTAATTATTATTATTATTATTAAAACCATCAACGCCCAACAACCACCGTCTAGGAGATCTAGATGGTGTGGACAGTGCATCACGGTGCGTCCCACTTGGATGGATGGTAGAGATCAAACACCTATATAAGGAGTGGTCTAGATGGACGGCATCAGATAAAATACTTACATCAGTGGTGGGGCACTATAGCATACATACATATATAAGTAAAAGATAAACATCTGGTGGGTCCCACGTGTGGCCACCTCACATGCATGATATATATATTATATTCTAGTAGATATCTATATACATATATTTTATACCAGACAATCCACAGAGGGATCCCACCGTCCCTGATGGATGGTGGAGATATACTCATACATCGCATAAGGTGAGGCCCACAAACAACGGCCACCATCCAATCTGCTTCATTTGGTGGGTCCGACGTACATGGCCCACCAGATATATTTAGAATATATAAATATTGTATTGATATTATTATTATTATTATTTATTTATTATACCTATATAGTGGTACCCACACGTCTAGTGTCTAGACGTGGAAATGCCAAATACACATCATTATGGGGGGCCTGATCTGGATGATCTAACGGCACATTAGATGGGTCCCACGTGAGGCACACCGTATTTCTTATCTACCATCCAATCTGTTGATAAGGTCACATGTACCTGGATGAAATGAAAAAAAATAATAAAAAAATTTTCATATGATCCAAAACCTCTGCTACCTGAAAAGGGTTTCAATGGTAGTCGTTCAAACACACTTTGTCCCCTGTGATGTGGGCCACCTGAGAGCAATATATGTCTAATTTTTGGGGGGCCCACTGTCTCAAAGGGGACCAACCCAATGCACAATATTGATGTGCAACACATGATGTGGTGGGGCCCATGGCTGGGACCCACAGTCCCTGCCAACCCAGCGTCAAGGACGCTATTGCGTCCTGTGGTGTCAGTGGCAGTAGCAGGCGCTGCTGCCTAATGTAATTTTTTTTTTTTTGAAAATAAATATTTTACAGTTTTTCATAGGTAGGACCCGCTTCAGGTGGATCCACTCCACTCATTGGATTCTACTGCTTATGATCGACCAAATGAGTCCAATATGCAGTATGTTTGGGGCGGGTAGAAACATCAAGGTGGGTCCTAGTGGATTTTAAAGGTGAAAATCATTATTTTGCATGTTAGGGCCCGCTAGAAAGATCAAATTTGCCTCATACTTCAGCTCAACGTCTAAAATGATTTGAGAAGTAGAATGGACAGCGTGGATTTGATCCTTGGATCAAGGTGGGACTTGCATGAGCAGTCCACCAAAAAGCCTTAAAAATCAAGTCTTTTTATTTTTTTCCTTGCAGCGAGTAAACCTCACTGTCTTCTAAATTCCAAGGAACACGTCCAGCATCCCTGGATGCTGGATGGACAGTGTTTATATGAAATTCATCAAGGTGGGTCCCACGTGTGGGACCACGGCTGGTGGCCTCACGTGGACATGGTCCACATAATTTGAATAAATCTAATATTCATGTTTTTCATCACCAAGGGTAAGGTCCACATGACTTGGACGGTTTGGATAAGACATACATCAAAGTGGGGTCCATCTGAGTGGGCCACACATCACATAAAAATTAAAAAGAGAGAGGGAGAGAGAGAAGCACCCACCTTTGATCTCTTCTTCCTTCTTCTGCCAATGCATGCTACGGCTCCATAGGAACAATTTCAACGGTTGAGATGAAACTTGGATGGTGGAGATGGGATGTAGGAAGGTGGGCCACACAAGCTCTCCCATTGAAGCTTTCTTGGACGTGGGATGCTTGCTTGGAGAATGAGAGAGATGAGAGAGATAAGAGAGATGAGAGAGAGTGTGATGTAAGAGAAGTGATGGGAGAGATATGGTGAGTGAGTGATGGGTGATGGGGAGAGTTGACTTTGGGGATGGGTAGTTGTACTTGGGGATAGGTGTGAGTGATGAGAGTGATGTGTACTTGATTGATGGGAGTGATGGGATGTTTCGTAGAGATTCCCTTGGTATTTACAACGTGTGGTGTTTTTCTCTAACTGAATGCGGGCCCACATCTACTGGCCTAGGTATCGGGTCGGTGTGAGAATTTCAGCTTTGGAACCGTGGCGACGGTGTGGTCACAATGGTATAAGTCTCGGATTAAGCTGACTCAAATGTATGAGATACGACTTAGGGTCACATGCAAATGTCGATCATAGGTCGTGGGTTGTTGAAATTCGACGACAAGGATGGTGGGAGTCAACGGAGTAGTATGGATTAGGATACGGGCCTTACATGAACCGTTATGAAATCTCCTTAGTGAAATCTGGTACACTCGAGAGTTGAGTGCGGTTACAGGGAGTGGAGTAGACAAGTAGTCGAACCACTATAAAAATGACCGTGTTTGTGATTGTTATTCTTTTGTGTGTGATTTACTTTAATACTTTCATATCTGTATATCTGAGATCACACCTCACACACATACACAGTCATATCCATCATAAACTAGGTTACATATTATTATTTCTTGAATAGTTTGTGATTGGATCCTCTATCGGTCTTGGAAGCCAGTAGAGTTACTTTTGAGTAATCCTGATAAATGTGTTTTGATAGGATTAGTGTAATAGGATTTTTAAATAAACTATAAAAACTTTAAAAAGTCCTTTTCACCCCCCTCTAGGATATATTGACATATTCCACTTCAACTAAAGTGGTCTTCACCGCTATTTCAATTGGTATCAAAGTGAGTCTCTCTTTAAGGGCTTCACCGCCTAGAAAGTGATCTTGATTGAAGTTTGGAATATGGCTAAAGGAGAGTGCTCATCCGTCACTAGGCCTCCAGTATTTGATGGTTCAAATTACGCATACGAGATCTTTGGATTATGATGTCTAGGATATAGTTGAAAGTGGATATGTGCCACCATCTGAACAAATTGTACTTGATAGTTGTACAACCATCATAAAACCCAAATCCAAAGAAAAGTGGATGACGTTCGATAAAGAAAAATAGACTGCTGAAGCTAAAGCTATGAACACCATCTACTGTGCCGTGTCCCAAGATATATTCAATCAAATAAGTATGTGTGAGACATCTAAGGAAGCATGGGATCTATTGAAAATAACCCATGAAGGCATAAACACTGTGAAGAGGTCCAAACTCCAACTTCTAACCTCACAGTTCGAAAGTCTCAAAATGGAAGAGCATGAGACGTTTATGGAGTTTTTCACAAAGTTGAATATCATTTGCAACTCCATGGGTGGATTGGGAGAAAAAATTTTTGTACCAAAAATTTGTAGAAAAATTCTAAGATCCCTACTCGAACGATTTGATTCCAAAGTAACAACAATTGAGGAGTGTAGGAACATAGACGAGATAAAAGTAGAAGAACTGGTAGGTTCCCTACAAACTTTCAAACTACACTTCAAACAAACTCAAAAATCCAAAACAATTGTCCTAAAAACTTCAAAGAAAAAAATACATGAGGACAATGGAAGTGAAAAGGAAGATGAAGATGAGGAAGTGGCTTTGCTGGCATAAAGATTCAAAAAATTCTTTCAGAAGAATCGTGGTCGTCCTTCCAGAGGAAGAAATATGGACAACAGACCTTCTACAGGTAAATTCGGTAAAAAGGCCAAAGAACCACAATGTTATACCTGTCAGAAGTATGAACACCTATCTATTGAATGCCCAAATAAAAAAATTAAGGGCAAGGCAATGGCCGCCACATGGGATGATAAAGAAGAGTCAAATTCAGAATCTAGTGACTCAGAGAGAGATGAAGATCAGAAATCATTGAAAATTCTCATGGTCTCCACTGCTCTAATCATTCTCACTGAATCTAAAAAAAAGGAAGAACAACAAGCCGCTAAATCATTTTCGTTTGATAATGAAGAAACTAGAGAAGAAGAAGAGGTAGAAAAGGATAAACTGCAAGATACTTATAATCAACTCTATATTCATAGCATCCACATATTTAAAAGACTTGGAATGTTTGAAAAAAAAAAGGAATTCCTGCAAAAAGACTTGGAAAAAACCTTGGAAATTAATACACATTTAATGAATGATTTACAGTAATATCACTCAGACAATGATAAGTTAGAAAGAGCCAATCTATCCCTAAAAATGAAATCATCAAAGCTTATGAAACAAGTTGAATTATTAAAAGATGAAAATGAGCAACTCAAGAATGAGAATCACACACTCCATAGTGACTTAGAGAAATCTAAAAAATTTGTTGAAATAAATTAAAAAATTTCCCAGAGTGGTGAAAAGCTAGAAAAGTTGTTAGGGATGGGAAGAAAAGGAAAAGACAAGAGTGACCTAGGGTATGAGAAAACTTGAAATAAAGCCCCAACAACTGAAAAACTTGCTGCTTCAGGTAGCAATATGAGAACTTCTCTAGTTTGTCATTTATGTAGTGATATGGGTCATTATAAGTTTGAATGCTTGACACTTAGAAGGATTTTACATAACTCCGGTAAAAATCGCATTGGTAAATTCACACAAGCTAAAGAAATACAAAATGTCAAAAGTCCACCTAGGAGAAACACTCATCCATCACCACCTAAAGTGAAAGACAGAATGAAGGAATCATTAGATCAAGTGGGTGAGATAAATATAAAAATTAAATCTACCATAGTAAAGAATTCTGTCTCAAAATGGATAGTTAAAGAAAAACTGAACTCTATACCCTGAAATGTCAAGCATAGAAAGAGAAGTTCAGGTCATGCATCTAGATCTGTATATTTTCTAAAATGATGCAAATTTTTTTGAGCTTCAAATCATATATCTGAGGTTACTTACCTCAATATTTTGTATATAAACATTTAAATGTTTATAATTTTGTTATGTACAGTGATTGTACATAATTTTGCTGAGTATGCTATTGATTCATAAAAATATGAAAAGTATACTTGAAGGGTGATTTGAATGTTGAAAATGAAAAATCATTCACCTTCGATACGACTATTGATATGTCATTTTAGATTAATCGATCAAGTGTCGATGTCATCGACGCCTCCTTGGAATAAAAAAAGTCGTGTGATTGAGAATGATATCAAAGACAAGATCAATAAAATTGATCAGGGTCCATCGATATCATCGAGACGAGGATCGATGATATCGACAAATGCCACCCAGTACAAACCGGTGGAGGGCGAAAAAGGGATTTTATTCCAGGGTTTCTGTTTCTCTTCCCTGCTTTCTCCTCTCAATCGGACAGCTTAGTACATTGTCAGACAGACCCAGAAGTTCCAAAAATACAGTAATACCCTTCTAATCATCAAGATTCCATCTTATTTTTTTGGGTATTTCCTTTTCAGCTGGGTTGTGTTCCTTTTTCCCAAATGCCTTAAATCCTTTTTGTCCACATGGGAAAAGACAAGGGAAAAGTGTCGGGTCCGGGTGAATCTTCGCGATCCACTAGACAAAAGGTGCTTGCTCCTAAAGAAAGAGCAAGGGCCCCGGGACGTGGGACCCCCACTAGGCAACGCATAAGACAGCGTGGGCCCCAGTCTGAGGCGCAGGTGCCCCCACCAGTATAAGTTAATCCAGTTTTGGCAAAGTTCACTAGGAGAAAGGTTATTCCCGAGAAGAGTCAACAGAAGTTATCTGATTCCATATAATCTCGAACCACTATTCGCTGCCATAGATTGGTTACCAGTTCTCGACTTTGGGGGACCCTATCAACTTGAACGGACATGGAATTTCTTTTTCGCCTATCATTCTCCAATATCTAAACCACCGTCCATCACCGTAACCATCGATGGTGATGATGTGCTGATCACTCAGGAATCCGTCGCAGGGATATTCATTCTTACCTTATCTCATGAGGGAATCCCAGATATGGACATGGAAAATATTAAGGTTCGGTCCAAGGTCAGCAAATTCCTCTGTCATGATTGTGATGTCCAGTGACACCAAGGGAATGCCCTAAAAGTCAGATTCATGGAACCGCGCTATAGGGTCTTGCATGGTATTCTTGCTTCAAATATCTACTCTCAGGGTTCCAATAGGGCAGATCTCACGGGCTTCATGAATATGATAATTTATTCAGTTGCCGCTAGGATCAAGATTTATCTGCCTACCCTCATCGTGTATCAGTTGGTTTATGCTTTTCATATGGCAAGGGATACTCTCCTACCTTATCCTTGGATCATAGATACAATTTCCAATGCCATAGCTTTTCCAACTACAAATGATCCTGTACGTCCTCTCCAAACCTTTAACAAAAGTAACATTCGAAGGATGGATTTGAGGTTTCATAAATATCCTCAGGATCCACCTGAAGAGGGCATTTAAGTTGAGAGGGAAAGTGAGGCAGGCGATGCTCCCATGGAAGGGATTGAGACGACTGGAGAAGAAGATTTGGGACCGCATTAAGCACCATCGACATCAGCTCTTGGGCATACTAAATGATTTAAGTTCCACCAGGATCAGATTGGTGCAATTCAGAGGGATGTCCACTCAGTGCACGAGAGGCTTACCATCTTGGAACGGCTGGTCCAAGGAGTGTAGCAGACAGTGCAACAATTGGTCAAGATAATCACCTATCGTCGAGACGATATGGCACCATCTACCTCTACTCCTCTGCCATAGTATGAGACTTTGAACGTTGTCACATTCACCCACACTTATCTCAGCATATGAGCATAAGTATCTTTTTGGTGCTCTATGCTCTCATGATTGAATGTGATAGCATCCTAACAGTTTGAATTTTTTTTTTTTATGGATGTTGTATATGCCCCGTGTGGGCTTGCTACTACTGGTTATTTCTGGTTGCCCATGAATGGGCTTGATAGTTTTGTTGGGATGAATGCTAAAAAACTACCAACCTTGGGCAGTATATGTTTTTTCTGGATATTGATTGAATGTGGCTGAATATCATTCTCATCATTATTACCGTATTTATGTTCAGATCCCCTGGTTTATCTAGTCTTTGATATGGAGTACATGTGGCTTTCATGAATAGTTTATCTGCTTTATCACTGTTCTAATTGACCTAATATGCATCCATACTTTTTGAAAATGATGTATGCTTAAACTGATTTTATCTCTATACATCTATATCTGTGTGCTCTCCTACATGTCATTAAACAAATTCAGTCAATATCTTCTATCATGTAATCTTTGTCAATGACTGAAAAAAAGGTGGAGAACAGTTCAAACACCCCGTCAAAATATGTATATCTGCGCTTGAGTACGGTGTTGCAGGTGTTAGGGGGAGCAGCTGCACCAAGCGAGGGGGAGTTTGTAGATAGGGGGAGCATCTTCTGAATATGTTATGTGTGTGACATTGTTAGCATTGTAAAATTATGTAAAGTGTATGTGCACACAATTTAAGATGTCAGTATAGAAGTTGTTCTAGGGTGTTTTGGTATTTTGTCACGTAATTGACAAAGGGGGAGATTGAAAGTGTCCTACTTTGTCAATTAGCATGAGAGTTAGGTCAATCAAATTGCAGAGCCTCATAGGAAGATCAATTAAAAGCGTCTGCCTCAACCGAATATATGTAATCTCACCATAGGTAAATATAAGCCTCACATCCTATGTCCCAAAACACTAGGTGAATAAAACCCTTAAAACAAGTTAGAACATTATAGGGTTTATAAGTGAGAAAACTTTTTCGAAAATAGAAAATTTCTAAGTTTTTCTTGCTTTGTCGATTGTATCAATACAAGTCTCGATATGATCGACCTATGCTGTTAATGTCCTTGATAACATATCGATTCCATTGGAATGAGGACAAAAATTGTCTAGCAACCACATGTATATCTGGGCAGAATTATCAATGTATCAAAGTACCTATTGATACCATCGATATTTGAATCTTGAGTCCATCGAAGGTGACTCACTGATATAGATAAGAAGATCTCTGACGCCCCTATTTTTACTTAAGAAAATCATATATGCTTCGATATATCGAAGCCCTCCTCGATACCATTGAAGTTCAAATCTTAATGATATCGGTCATGTGCGTAAAATTTTTTAACAAATATTTCAAGGTAGTTTATCTGTGATCGAGGGTCACTCAATAGAATCGATATTTAAATATCGATGTATCGAGGCCGAATCGATGGCATCGAGACTGGACAGAAACTGTCCAGTAAGCTCAATGGAAAAATCTTTAAATTTTTCGATGTCATCGAGACAACCATCGATGTCATCGAGATGACCGTTGATATTATCGGTATTCAAATTTTGATGATATTGACTATACCTCGATCACTCTTGTAAACCTGAAATATATCAAGCAAGTCTCTGTCATTTTTAAATGTTGAGGAATCAAACCTTGCATCGATGAAATCGAAGTTCAAAATTCGATGACATCGACACGAGTCTCGATTCCCTCAACCAGCTGGCCAGAGATTTTTAAAAGTGTATGACATTGAGTTTGTGTCATCGAGCGGACCATCGATGCAATTGAGAATATACGCATGATGATATCGAACTATGTCATAAATATGACTATTTTATATCCGTTGGAACCTTTTGCCTATATAACGAGAACTTGTCTATTGTTGTTGGTAGAGAAAGAAGAGAGTGCTTTTAAGTATTTTACATTAGATCATATACCCAAAGCCTTTTTTCTCAAGGGAGTTCATCCTCTAATCCACCCTCATCATTAATATTCAATAGAGTAGATTGGGGAATGAACTTCTGCATTTAAGAATCCTCCAGTTACTACCTTAATGGCAAATCATTAAGCTGAGATGCCTTGAATGCATAGATGTTGGAATCGCTCTATCTTCCTAATAGGAAAACATTTAGAGAGTACGATTCCATCATAACCTTAACCCAACCCGTCGTCATATATTGGTACAACATTTGAGTTGCAGATCAAGGAAGCAGAAGATTCTTAATCAACAAGGAGGAGATCTTCGTCAATGTACTGAATGGGACTCATCCACTATCTGTAAGTATCTAGAGTCTAGAGGACCCTATGATCATTCCTTTGTAGGATTGAGTTTAAGGTATTTCTCACCCTTTCAAGTCTTCAAGGAGGCCTCCGGCGGGAGTGTACATGGTGGGTGCATTGTGTGGACCCTTGCTCTTGGAGAGCATAAACATCTAGTCAAAGGTGAACCAGTTAAAATCTTGGGTTTGAGGTGAACCGTGAGAAACCTTGGTTAGGGTCTTATGGAATATCCTTGGCTAGTGTGCCTAAAAGTAGATGCGATGTGTTGACCCTTGCTCGTGAGAATAAAAACAGTCAGCCTAAGTATAGGTTGTAAAGGTTGAAGGTGAACCTAATTTAAAACCTTAGGTTTGAGGTGAACTGCTGTGCAACTTCCTTAGTGAAATCTGGTACACTCAAGGGTTAAGTGCGGTTACCGGGAGTGGAGTAAACAAGTAGTCGAACCACTGTAAAAATGACTATTTGCGATTGTTATTCTTTTGTGTGTGTGATTTACTTTAATACTTTCATATCTATATATCTGAGATCATACCTCGCACACATACACAGTCATATCCATCATAAACTAGGTTACATATTGTTGTTTCTTGAATAGTTTGTGATTGGATCCTCTACCGGGCTTGGAAGCCAGTAGAGTTACTTTTGAGTAATCTTGATAAATGCATATTAATAGGATTAGTGTAATAGGATTTTTAAATAAACCATAAAAACTTAAAAAGTCCTATTCACCCTCCTCTAGGACATATTGGCATATTTCTACTTCAACTAAAGCGGTCTTCACTGCTATTTCACCAGGAATGGCTGGGATTGAGAGAGGACTATAGACGTAGATTGCTGACGTGGAGGACTCCACAACGGCTCTATTTTTGGGCGATATAGTTATCCGTCCATGACTAGCACTGCATGTGGCATTTCGAATGTCGTGGTTTTGGTCGTCGAGATCTTAACAATGTGATGAGCAGACTGGATCCCTTAGATGGTGATCACAGGTCGGCCATAACTCACTCAAATGGCGTTGTTTGGTCTTGAGCACTGTAAGGTGGAAACGGGAGGGAATCCCTTCCTTTTTTTCAAATTTCATCGGGTCAGCACCCTTTCGATTGACCTAACGGTGTGGTGCACGTCATGCACCTAGGTCTGTGGTTCACATGCACTTTGTGTGGGCCCCACCGTGGTTAAGTCATGAAATATGCACCGTCCATTCTCTTAAGGGGGTCCTATTTGAGATATTTGGCCATTGATCAGGACGATCAATCCCTTGGGCGGTTCCCAAGTTGTGATCGGAGTGTTTCTACTTATTTGAGAGGCAGATCCTTCTAGGTTCAGGTATCAATGGACGAAACGGGGTCCTAGGGCTATGGGCGTGCTTAGGCCTAGTTTTTTAGCTTGTTGAATATCCCTAGTGTGTGTGGTCTTACTTAGTCCCTAAGAGAGCTTGGTGGCGTGTTTGAGTTTTAAGTTCTCTTTGCCTTGGTTTAAGTTAAAACTTGTTTAGTAATTAGGCTCACAGTTAGGTCGTAGCAGCATTGAGGCAGGAGCTTGTGGAAGATCGTTTTAGAGATTTTGTTGTTTATGTATTTCCCTTTCAGCACTGTATTCTAATATTCATATTAGTGGATATGTGGTGATGATGTTGGTCTTGTGATTTGGATATACTTGTGGTTATGGTTCTTTGCAAAAAAAAGATTTACACTAAAAAACTTCCTTGTAGGATCCCAGGATATGAATTTAGCATATGGGCGCCAGGAGCCTAGAATGGGGTACTACAGAGGCTGTCAGCACTGGATTCGATGATATGGAATTTTGTGAGCCCGGTTCCCTAGTTTGGGGTGTGACACATTGATATGGAGGAAGACGAAATTTCTATTCCACCACTTTTTGAAGACATGTATGCGTCAAAAAGAGATTCTCTCACCCGGGTGTTATGTGGTTTTGACGCACCTTGGCGTAACTATAATTCTCTCCTTGCTTAAAATCTTCTTCCAAAATACAATGTTTTGCATCGCATCTTCACTTCTAACGTCTATCCTCGGGTTGGGAATAAGACTGATCTTTGCTCACACCCCAAGTATAGGGTTGCAATGTAGTAATAATCTCGGTAACACCGAGGTTGAATCCACATGGACTAAACCTTGTACGCACTCTGAAAGTAACTCGAACTAGAACTAGAATAAGATTTAATCTAAATTAAGAGAAAGTAAGAGAATAATGATGAATTATGAAACTAAAACTTATAAAATTCAAAGGTGGGAAACTAGGGTGCCAAGGATCCACTTGTAGAGATTAGGGATATCTATGCTTGATTCACAAATACAACTGGAATTCGAATCCAATCTTCATCCAATTGGAAGATATATTATTAAAATCCAAATCTGAACTTTCTTTAATCTAGTTTTCGTTAGAAGATAGGTATGAGAATTAGAATTGATTCCATCACAAAACCATGCTCATGAGACAAAGCAAACAACAAAATTTAGCCAATCCACAACCAATCTAAAAGGGTTATGAACATTAGGAAGGGTTCCATCATCCAACCATATCCATGAGACGATGGTAAACAACAAGGTTCCCAAGTCACAACCATAATGGTGAAATGGATAAGCTCAGAGCTATTGCAGATCCTTTGTAAGTTAAGTCACAATAAACCATTAAAAAGTATAAACATTCCTTATTATCAAACTATAATCAAAGAGAGTTCATTAAACATGAATCAAAGGCATAAAAAACTTCCTATCATGCTCAAGCTTCACCTCTTACCCCTATCTAAGAGGTTTAGCTTGTCATAGCCATGATCAAACTAAAACTAAGGAAAACATGAAAGGAAAAAAAGAAAACTAAGAAGAAGGAGAAGAAAACTCCTAGTGTCGTCCACTCTCGCTCTCTTTCTCTTGTGCTCCACCGCATCTAAGATTGAATTCCTCACATCCTCTCATTTATTCTCCTTTTATAGCTTGCCTGAGATGGTGCTAAAGTCGGTGGAGGTGTGCGCAAGCTCCTTACGCAGCTAGCATCCACGTGCATGACAACACTTGTGTTTGGGGTGGACTTTTCGGCAAGAAGACCATTCCACAATATGATTTTTTTCCATGGTTAAGGTAAATACTCCCTTTTCAGACTTCTGAACAGTTTGGATTAGAGATCCGATCATGATCTTGGCCATACAATTCTCCACAATGTTCGATTTTCCCGGACGTGCGTAAGTTGTGAAAAAACCTACATTGACATGTTCAATGGGCCTTATAGTGATGTTCTTGGAGAAATCCACCCTGTTCATTGGATTCCTAGTGAAATCTTGGTTAGAGAAGAGTGGTTTTAGTCGAGTTTTAGTGTGACCCACTGTATCCAATCACTCCGCCATTCACCCTATGTTTGACAGCAATCTACGTGTGTACACGTGCATGGGAGCATTTGGACTCCATGGATACGGTTGAAAGTATCTCCTAGACACAATGGATGGTCCCAATTGTCCATCGGGACGATGTTGGTGGCCCAAAACATGTCACAACGTCGTCTTCTTGCGGATGTTGTGCGAGAGGGTTTGGAGTCGGGTCAAAGACCCTTTGACCAAGGTCGGCAGTCCGTTTTTCTGTTGGGCTACTTTCAGAGGGATCCAAGGGCTAAATTTCGATGTGTATGGTTAATTTAGGGTTCTCAGGCCGTATATAAAGTTTTGAGCCAAATGGATGGTGGGAACCTTGTGATCTTGTATTCAAGGAGACCTTCAGGCCTCTTTATCATGAATCACTCAATTTTCTCGGATCTTTGGCATGTGAATTCTTCAATCTTGGTCCTCTAAGATCTGTCTCTTGCCTTGGTGATTTGTGAGCATCAAATCCATGCCTTTAGTACCCTTTTTCAGTCTAAGCTCCTAAATTCACCTTGTAACAAAAACATGATTAAAATAAGACGTTAAACATTATTATGTTCATAAAATCATGTATTAACTGGGGTCTAATATGCAATATTTAACCCTCAACACAATCCCCAACTAGCATTTTTCTAGTCCTAAGCAAAGTATGCTAAAAAAATTTTAAAAATTACGAGACAATTTCTATAAACCTGAGTAATTTTTGAAAACCAATCCAGTCAATAGAATTTTAAGATTCATGAATATTGGGCATTACTTTCTCCTAGACTCAAGTGCACGGTAAACTTCATAGTCAAGTTCAAGGTATTAATCCATCAATTAGAACAATTCTAAACATTGAATTCCATGGGTGTATAGTGTAACCTTGAGTTATCATAACTAAAGGTCCAATCGTCAATTTTTATGATAACATTGATAACCCAAAAAGAGCATTCTGGATTACCAAACCGAAACTTGCCTTACAGTTTAGCCTTTTTATTCTTCCAGTCTTTTATTTTTCCATCAATGGCTTCACGCTATGTCGAACTTTTTAAAGAACTTTAACAAGTATCCATTTTCGATGACAGGTATTTTTTAGCTGGGTATTCTCTTATTTTTTTCAATGAACATGATCGACAACTTCCCCAGGTTGGTTACTTCCATGCTTAGTGATTATCAGGTTAATAATTCAATATCGAACTGAAACCTTCATGTGTAAGCTAAATATGACATGTGAAATCATGACTCAATCAATGTTTAAGACTTCTAATCATTGATTACTAATTCAAACTTAACTGTGAAATATAATAGATAATTGAATCCAAGAGTTGTAAATTACCAACATTACATATCTTATACTTTTAAATCAAAGATGACCTTCAAAATCACTTCAAATTTACAAGAATTTCTAGAAAAAATTTCAACAAAAATTTTCATAATTTTTGCTAAAGATAAAAAACACTGAATAGGTAACCTAACTCCCATCCCCAACCTAAAATCTACATTGTCCTCAATGTAAAAGATATACACATGTAATGCACATGAGACAACAAAAGTAAAGGAGAAGTGATGGAAAGATAGTACCTAATGAAGGAGTTAAGAGGCATTTTTCAAAGAGATCTCTGCGTGAAAGTGGGTCGGCATAAGAGTGAAACTAATAAAAAGAAAACTATCCTAGAGCCACTAGAAATCAAACTATTATAACAACATAAAGCTGACTATCTTAGACATAACATGAAAGAAATAAACTAATCCTAAACTAGAAAAAAAGGGAAAAAGCTACTCAGTTATGCCATAAGGTTCCTCCTCCGGCCAATATCTTGATAAATTTCTTAGTAGGTTTTCTCAACAAGATCATCCAAAAGCCCTTTTTGCAATAAGATTGGATGCCCTGGAGCATGAATTTCCAAAGAAATTTTTGGACCTCATCAAAAAATTTTCATTGCATCGCCTGAGGTATCCAAAGTATTTATGATTCACCTGTGACAGAAAAGATTTCAATGTTAGTACTCCATGGTGAATCAGAGACTACAAGTGGATAGAATTCAAAAAAATGTTTAGAGGATGATGTAGACTTAACATATTCCGAAGTGTTAGACTTTGGTTCAAGTGTCAGCTCTCCCTCCCATGATAGTAAGCATTTAGGATCTATGGAGGGAAGGGTTTCCAGATAAGGGTTCTCTCGGTTAGTGATTACTACTGAGTTTTTATCTTGCAAGGCATTCACTATGTCTTTTATCATAGGATCATTTGAATAGGTAAAGTGTGCCAAGCAATCATCCAAAGAGTTGGAAATTCAGCTGAGAGTGGCTCATTCTCCACATTGAAGTTTGTGACGATTTACCCAAGGATTCCATTATCTTTGAAAGTGGATGGACACATGCTCTCTTATTCTCACCCTACACAGACAGATTGGAAATCAATAGGGGAAACATTAATATGAGCACTCTGTTCATTGAAGCTACTCAGTAGAGGCATAGAATCGTCAAAAGTGTACAAATCAGATGGTGGTTTCAACTATGTGGTTTTAAATTTCAGAGTCATATCAAGCAACTCATCCCTCTCTCGAATCATATCATCATTCAATTCAGGGGAGTGGTCTAAACATGTCTCACAAGAGTTAGAAGGGTCGGTTGTAAGGGGCTTATCCTTCACATTTAAATTAAACAAGTCAGATGAGTGGAGTAGATCCTTATGACCGATCACTTCATGTACTTCTTAACCACTGACCTGGACTAAAATTGAGATTGATTCCAGGGGAATTTGGGTTGCACATTTATGATTGTCATCCAAATACTCACTTGGGATGGGATCGCTTTCCTCACATTTTCTTTCTAAATTGGGTTGTGGTTCGAATAAACTAACCTCTCCCTCATCATTGGAATAAAGTGTGCCATATGAGTAAAGTATGTCATCATTATTATATTTGAAAGACACCCACGTCTCTTCATCATTCTTTTGAACCATCATCGAGATCAACTATTCGGAGAATTGAACTATATGCTCATTAACATAATCTAACTCTTCATTCCAAATTCTAGAGTTCTTCAAAAGCGAGTTAGGATCACTTTCCTCGCATTGTGCTTCTGGATTGAGTTGTATTTGGAACGAACGAGCCTCCAATGTCTTATCGATGCACAATGCAAGTGCTTCTATCATTTTTCTAAGGCCCGAAAAATCATATATGTTACCATGAAGTGACTCCTCTTAGATCGTTTCTGATTGGGATTCAAAGGTAGAAGATGCAAGAGAATGTTCATTAGGGTGTATTGATGGTTTATCTTCCCAATTTTGATGTTTACACTGATCATAGTCATACGGACCATAGGTGGGAAAATCTGATGGTTATTGATACATACTACAGCCATAATATAGTCTCTCATTATTTTCTTCTTATCTAATGGTTGATAATAATTTTCATTCTCATAATTATGATAACCCCAACTCTCACGTATTGTCAGTGGGGTGTAATTGTTCTCCCGCATATGATTGCGTAAGGACTTCTTGACCAATGGATCAATATATTCCAGTCAGTTTTCAATGATGGTTTTGGAAAAGTTTTGAAACATAGGTTGATTTTTATCATAATCATCATACAACTCTTCACAGTTTTTCACATTCTCAAAAGCTATATCAGCATATTGACGTTCCCACTCGTGCATATGCATGGTGAAATAATAATTCAGAACCTAATCCTAAAAAATCCTACAACAAATATGGAAAGTAAGTAGAGGAAAAGTTAGAAAGAAGTTACCAAATTAGAAGTTCTTACGTTAAGATCCTGCAAAAGAAAATAAAAGAAATTAGTTTCTAAAAATAGAAATTTTAAGTTAGAAAGTAAACTACTTTTTAAAAAAGGAAAATTTTGAAAAATAAAAAATTAGAATGTTTTTAAAAACAAATTAGGAAAGTTCTAAACTTAAAATTAGAAAGTACGTCAGTTTCTAAAAATAAAAGAAAACCTAGAATTAGAAAGTTTCTAAGAATAGAAAGCAAAATGTAACGTCTTGGAAAAATCCGTATAAAGACCCGAGTACCATCTCAGGAAAAAGTCCTTAATGACCGAATCCTTTAGAAATTAGAAGAAACTTAGTAAAGTATTAAATTAAATTAATTGGTGAATTATCTTAAACCACTATCTATATGAACGGCTACCAAAAGACCTAGGAGCAATCTCAAAACCCAGTTGCTCTTGGGAGCACATTGAAACTCTATATTGGATTTAGACTGCGTGTTGAAAGTCCGATTACTACGAAATAATAAGGTTATGACTGCCTTATTGGGCTTGACAATTATTGCTGGAATCGAGTCCAAATAGTATCCAAAAGTGCACAACTTGAGCCTGGAGCAAATTGTGTGAGAAACGCGAATATCTTAGAAAATGAACTCAAACTTAAGTAAATTGGACCATTCGCTTACGGAAGAAATTGAAGACTTTTGACGGTCAGATTCTAACCAAACTATACCCTTGGATCAGGAAAATTTCCCTACACATGTCATTATACTGGTGGCCCTAATCGAGAACGACGACTGTTGATCTGATTCGGGTCCTTCATGACTGATTTGTTTGTCAGATCACACTATAAACATAGTCCTTTCATAGATCCATTAACAAGAAATTTACTCCATGACTTAGGTGAGAAATGGGCCTCTAGATAGTCTTGTTTGCCTGAAACAGACACCCTTTGGCTATAACCTAAGTATATCATGGCACTAGGGCCATTGACATCAGTTCTGGGCCTATATAATCCCTTAAACCACCCCTCTCTCATTTCATACAAATTCTCTAACCCTTGGAGAGAGAAGAGAGGAAAGAGGAGAAAGGAGTGAGGAGAAGAGAGAGAGAGAGAGAGAGAGAGAGAGAGAGAGAGAGAGAGATCTGTGGATTGTTGTTGGGATTCACTCCCACTACACCACGAGCCGAATCATCACTCCTATTTCTCTACACTGTCAGTTCCAAATACGATTTGGGTAAGAATTCCTAACCCTAATCTTTTTTTAGGGATTCGAATAGAGGAAACGATGAAATACCTAACCAATTTCGTGATTTAGGTAGCCGTTGTGCTGTAGACGGAATCATAGTGTACGAAATGAGTTTGTAACGATCAAACCAACGAAAGGTGTAAACTATAAATGTTTAGGTTATGGTTTTCAAGGATTTCAATGTCAGCAATGATTTATGTCTGACTTGGTTACTGCCATATGATCTTACTTGCGATGTATTCAGTAAATTATAAATGTGTGTGAACTATGTGAATATAAAATGCATCCCATGTGTTTGGTGAAATGTTTGAATGAAAGTGAAATTATGATTTATGCTTTCCATGACTATTAATCTAAAATACATGTGTGTTGTGTGTATAACAACTCGTTTATGAAAGGATTTACTAAAATATATGCTATAACTAATTTAGCTTGTGTATATAGTATTATGTAGTTTAAGTGTTTGAGAAAATGTTTGAATGAGAAAGTGTTTGATATATTACTTCCAACAAGGGTGTTAAGATAAGATTCTCAACTACCTTATCCACAGTTATAGCTTCTTTCATGTAATGTGAATTACTAATACGCGATTTATGGTTGAAATGCATATGTATAACTATATGTTCAATATGTTCGACAAAATGCTCAATGGGAATTACACTTGAATTGTTCGTCAAATGCCGTTATGATTAACATATATGACTACCTATTGCACTTGAGTATGATTGGGACTACTACGCAGTCCAAGTAATCGGTAACGGTTCTAGAGTAGGTGGCTGAACTAGTTTCGCCACATTTGATACATTTGATGAATCTGAGTCATACGGTGATTGTCGACAGTGGGTAGGCCACTTAGAGTGGTTATGCACTCCATGTCAATTAATTCAATGTGCGCTCGTACCAATCACACTTGTCAATTAATCCAATTGGCCTATTATGTGTTTACCATATATGGACACTACTACTTGAATCTAAGGTATCACTTACTAGTGTAAAGCCCGTTTAACCATGGTACCAAGATCCTTTAAGACTCATGAACTAGATATGGTGGTGTATGAGACACTTTGGTCGAGCTATCGGCCTACATTAGGGTGACGAGACTCCCCATAATGACCAGCGAGCAACGTAGACTCGTGAGCCGAATATGGTGGTGTATGGGACACTGTATTCGAGCAGTCGGCCAATATTCAGGTGATGATCCTCCCATAGTGACCTCGAGTATAAATTTAGGCCTACGTTGAGGTGACGAGCCTCTCCGTAGTGACCTCGAGTGTGAACTCGTGAACTTGCCTATCCACTATTTTTTCATCAGGGGCGATGCCCTACAACTTGCCTAACGTATGTGATTAACTAGGATTAACGACCCTAGATAGATCATTATTTGGGGAAGTGATATAAAGGGAGGTACCTTAGCTTTCCAAATCTGTTGTATGAATAAGCCAAATAAATTACTTGGCTAACACAACCATGCACCACATTGCATGTGCTTTGGCAAGGAAGCGCACGTTTAGGGAGTTCACCATGCACGATCATGAGATGATGTCAATGAGGGAGTGCAGGCGAGGGCATGCATCATTACACATATCATTGTTGCATTAACAAGAGTACTTAAAATATGATTGTTGTATTGTTTTATCATTACTGCTTGACTGAATTGATAACATGTTAACCTTTGCCTTATAGTACTACTGAGTTGATCACTCACTCCCACTCTGGGATGATGTTTTAAAACACTAACCAGACTCTGATTTAGATGCAGGTTGTGATGTGGCTTACATGACAGAGCTGGACTTCATGGATGAGGAGGTGGAATTCTCCTATAATTAGCTTTCATGCGGGTCTCTGTAGACCTTGTTCTGATTCGACGGGACTACAGGGTTACTTGGATTAGTTAGACAGTTACATTTTTATATTTTGTAAATTTTGGAGCAAACACTTATATATATTCAACATGGAACAGATTTATACTTTGGATGGTGTAACACTTTTATGTTATAATTCAAGTACTTAAGTCTTTCGCCTGCTTGATTTAATTACCCCTAGAGTATGATATATTATTTTAGATTAATCCCACTCATGTTTAATGCACTAATATGGATAACATTTAATCATCATAATATATGTTGCATAAGTGATGCATCAGATCTCGGGGGTTGAGCCTATGCTCGACCCTCTATTTTTGGGGTGTTACAAGTTGGTATCAGAGTATGATTTAATTAAATTGGACCTGGGTTATGGTAACACTATGCACACAAACGTACTTTGACATAGGTGGGGGTGATGAAACATAAAATTGATCATAGGATCCCAAGTTTCCCCGATGGGTGAAACTGACCGATGAAATGTGATCCGTATGCATCTGTGATCATGGGAAATGATCCCAATTCTGTTCTAGACTATCACTCGATGGGTTTGGATGATAATTCAGTCAATTCCACACTCAAATGATTCGAAAAGCGTGAATATGAGCGAGATGGGACCAGAAACCACCTTGAACGGACGAGGGGGCCCAAATCACAAAAATCGATGGGACCCAGGGTGTCCCCTGCATGTTTTTGGTACACCGAGAGGGGGGTGTCCACCGTCCACAGTCTAGCAGACCGCGGTGAAACCGCACCGACTACAGTGTACCGCGTACGCTCTTTCCAGCCGCGATGGGCCCACGTGTCTGGCGGCCCGCCGCCCTTCTCCACACAAAAATTATGTGGGGCCCTCTATTTTTCCCTCTTAGCTCCATTTCACACCCCACCTAGCTTCTAAACCCTTCTAACCCCTCTAAAAATCTAATTTTCTTCTTAAATCTCCCTCCTACTCTCAAATCTTCTTCTCCTTCTTCATTGCATACCCACCCACCACCATTTCCCTCAAAACCCATCTCCTACCACCTCCCATTTCCCTTATTTCCTCTCATTTGAGCACATAAGTACACCATTGTGTCTCATAAACCCCAAAACCCACCAACCCATCTCCACCATCAAGCTTTCTTCACTTCCATCGCTCTTTTTGAGCTAGTGGCTGCCATCTTTTTACTCTCCATGCTCTTTTCCTCATGGGAAAGAGAAGAGCTTGCTCAGATGAAGCCGGGCCTAGCCGCCCAACCCATCTAAGGAAGAAAATGGGTGCCGAAGCAAGCATAAGCGCTGAGCATGAACGAAGGACGAAACAGGATCTCGATCCCCAGGTTCCATTCGAGAGGGCTCTACAATCAGACATCGGACACTGTAAGTTTCATGGCCGTAAAGTTGTGTTTGAAGCACATGTTGACGAAAGGTTATTTAGGCTATATCTGGTGATGGACCTCCTATTAGAATCCGAGTGGGGTCCCATGTTTGAAGGCAAGTCTCATGCGTGTGAGAGCACTGTCCGAGCCTTATATTCCCACATATGGGATCCATTACTAGAGCCTCTACAGTTCACTATTCCCGTGGGAAGGTGGGAAGTAATAGTCAATGTAGATGTGATGGCTCGGATTATGGGAATTCCACGGGTTGAAGTGCATGCTAATGAATCTCATCTCAAGAGTATGCGAGAAAGAGATCGCTGCACCCGATTTCTTTGTGGCCGAGTAGTTCACTGGAAGCGAGGCAATTGCCTCCTATCGACCAAATTGACAAACATTTTTTGCCTACTCTACCACATATTCACATACAATATGTATCCTAGGTGGGGCAACCGTATCGAGTGCACTCGCTTGATGGTGGACTTCCTGTACAGAGCTAGGTAAGGAGACAAGCTGTGTCTGCATACATTCACCCTACTACAAATAATCCAGACTGCACGCTTCGTTAGGAGGGATGTCTCACTCCCATTCGGCCGATTAATATGTAAGGTTGCTCGAGAGTTTTGCTACAGGCTTAACATGGATGAGCTTGCACCGATCCACTTCATTAATGACACTACACTCAACAACATGGGAATCGGCTCATGACAACGGCAAGGTCGTCTTGATGCATATGGAGATGAGATAGAGGAAGAAGAGAGTGAAGATGAGGAAGGCAGTGAAGAGGAAGGTTCTAAGGAAGGAAATGGGGAAGGAAGTGAGGAAGAAGAGGAGGAAGCCCAAGACTCTGATGAGGCACCCTCTACTGTTACACATGGGCACCGTCATGACCAGGTCACCTTGGAAGCTTGCCTAGCTCAGATTGAAGAGAACCAGGCTGAATGAAGAAAAAGCTTGATGAGAATCAGGCTTATATGAAACAGAAGTTTAAGAAGATGTCCCGCACTTTGAAGGCCTTCCTGTGCTATATGCAAGACAAGGGTGCCCTCCACCATCACCAGATTTGGATGGCTAGTCAAACGATGCAGTCGTCTTTTAGTTTACTTTATTTCTAGTTTTCTTTTGTAATGGCCTTGGTAGGCTTAGTTGGTTGTTAGTATGGTTTGTGTTTAAAAATTGTGTTAGAATAGCTCACATGCATCTTCTGTCATGATCCATGTAAGACTACATCTCATGTATTGTGACAATTTTGGTTAAATGAAATGCATGAAGCTTTTTTTGATTTGGAACGTGAATGATGTTTAGATGAGTGTGTGTTATTATGTTAAATCTTACATGGGTTGCACCTTATGTTTTATATAGGGAATGCCACTTAAGAGCACTCGGAGCACTGCATGTCTCGTACTTGGCGGATCGTTTGACAGGGCATCTCCCAGACCTTACTTTGGGTCCTTATAGCAACACCATGTCAGATTCTTAGTCGGCCACTGGCCCCACAAATGGGCCAACACCTAGTGCACCTCGATGCCACGCATGCCTTAGGCGGCTCCTCCTCCTGATAGGTTAGAGCAGATGATGCTCCTGATGCATCAGCAACAACAGGTTTAGACCATGATTGCCAAGGCCCTTGCCCGAAACATGAATATGGTCTCGCCTGCACCACCTGTGCAGCCTGCTGGAAATGTGAATGTCAGTAGTTTATTCGAGCGCTTTCAGTGTTTTCAACCTCCTACCTTTGCGAGAACTTATAGGCCTGAGGAAGTCGACCACATCTCTAAGATGCTGAAGTCACTGCATTGCACTGAGGCTAAGCAGGTAGAGTTAGTCACTTATATATTCGAGAAGGAGGCCAGTCTCTAGTGGGGCAGCATCTTACGAACAGTTGCCCCTGGATACGTATGGACGTGGGACGCTTTTGAGGCCCACTTCCATGGAAAGTACTTCCCCCTCACTTACTATAATGAAAAGGAGGATGAGTTCTTTCACCTTCGACAGGGAGGGATGACCGTCGTAGAGTATGAGAATCGCTTCATGGAGCTAGCCAGATATGCTCCTTTGATACTAGTAGATAAGCCAATGAAGATGCGGTGATTTTTTGAGAGTCTGTGGCTGAAATCCGCATGAAGATGTGTTGCGCTAGCATTCCAATTATGTTAAGCTAGTGAGCATGTCCCTGCAAGCTGAGCAGGATGGGGATAGATTGTCCTATACACATGTTCCCATGGGCCCGAGGCCCCAATCGGACTTATCGAGCCGACCGTTCCTCGGTAAGAGGCCACGTGCAGATTCGCCTCCTAGGCTTATGGCTCCACTGACTCAGCAGAGGCGATTTGAGCTATAGTGCACCTACTGTAAGAGGTTGGGGCATACAGACACTTATTGCTTTACCAAGATGAGGGATAACGGCTTTACGCTACCTTAGAAGATCAATCGTCAGTTACCACAAGCCATTTCAGCTCCACCTCTATGATCAGCACCGCCAGCACAACCTTCTTACAGACTAAATGTACCTCGAAGTAGGTTGACTAAACAGCCTATGGCAGCACAACTGAATTGTCTTCAATAAGCTTGTGTGCACTCACTTGTAGGTGAAGCATCTGAGAGAGTAACCGCAACACCATTGGCTTTCGAAGTCATGACACACATCCAAGGTACACCAGTCTTCCTATTGGTGGACACCGGGTCCACTATTTCGATAATATCATGCACAACAGTCAAGTGGCTAGTATTAGAAATTACTGCTATGATTAGGGTGAGACTCCTTACCACCACAGGAACCTTTTCAGTTCTACCAAGATTTGTAAGGGTTGCTCGATAGACTTAGGAAACAGAACAGTACTCATTAACTTCATCGTTACCCCGCTATGTCATTACGATGCCATCCTCGGTATGGATTGGCTCACAGAGATGAAGGCAGAGATCAATTATGTACTAGATTGGTGACAGAACATGCACCTAAGGGTACGACCTTTACTTTCCCAATTCAGGTCAGTTGGTACTACCGCATTAGTTGTTATGTTGCCTTGTTAGGAAATGTTGATGGTCCGACACTTGGGGATATGCCCGTAGTCCAAGATTTCATGGATGTGTTCAGGACGATACCAGGACTACCTCCTCGGTATAAGATTGACTTTACTATCGACCTTATGCCTGGTGCGATACCCATGTCTCTACCGACGTATCGTATACCTCCTTGTAAAATGGAGGAGCTGAGGAGACAGATGGATGATCTTTTGGATGCAAGTTTCATACGATCGAGTGTATCCCCATGGGGAGAACCTGTGTTATTTTTGAAGAAAGACGGATCGCTACAATTGTGTATTGATTATCACAGGTTGAATCAAGTGACAGTGAAGAACAAGTATCCCTTGCCTAGGATAGATGATATGTTCGACCAGTTGAAGGGGGCACAATATTTCTCAAAGATTGACTTACAATCTAGGTACATCAATTGCACGTCAGGAGTGAAGATGTGCAGAGGATGGCATTCAGAACAATTTTTGGGCACTACGAGTTCCTTGTGATGTTGTTCGGACTTACGAACGCACCGAAAGTATTCATGGACCTCATGAACTGGGTGTTTTAGCCGTACCTGTATAGGTTCATCATCATATTTATAGATGACATTTTGATATACTTTAAGAGCCGAAAGGATCACGAAGAACACCTGTGAGCAGTCTTCGATACTCTCAGGAAGAACCAGTTATTTTCTCAGTATAAGAAATGTGACTTCTGGAATGAAGAAGTCAAGTTCCTGGGACATGTTATGTCTAAGGAAGGTATTGTTGTGGACCTTACCAAGGTGACCGCAGTTCAGGAATAGGAGCAACCCGATTCGATTATAGAAGTGGGGAGTTTTCTAGGACATGTGGGCTACTATCGCTGATTCATTAAAGATTTCTCCAAGATAGCCAGACCGTTGTCTCAGCTTACACGAAAGGATCTGAAGTTGCCTGGAATGAAAAGGCAGAAGCAGCCTTTCAAGAACTAAAAGATAAGTTGACATCTGCGCCCGTGCTAGTATTGTCAGAGCAAGGGGTCAGATATACGATATATATCAACGCGTCTCTTGTTGGTTTGGGTTGTGTTCTTATACAGAAGGACAGAGTGATCGTTTATGCCTCACGACAGTTGAGGAAGCACGAAGAAAACTACCCTACGCATGACCAAGAATTTGCAGTAGTTATCTTCGCATTAAAGCTCTGAAGACATTACCTCTACGGAGAGGAGTTTGAGCTCTTTTGCGACCACAATAGCCTCAAGTACATATTCACATAGAGGTACCTGAATATGAAGCAGCGACGATGGATGGAAACCTTGAAAGACTTCAAGTTTGAGGTCTTCTACCATCTTGGCAAGGCCAAACTTGTGGTAGATGCGTTAAAATGCAAGAAGATAATCTAATTTGTAGCTCCACTAATGATTAAAGAATGGAACATAATAGAATTTGTGTGAGACTTCGAGTAGAAGTTTACAATAGAGGAACCGTTCGTGAGCGTCGCACATATTCATATACAACCACTTATTGATGATTGGATCATTGTGGCTCAGAGAGAAGATGAATGGTTGGTAAAGATGAGAAAATGAGCTAGTGACGATGAAGACTCTGGATGGAGAGTTGGTTCGGATGGGGGTTTACATTATCATGGCTGCCTATGCATCTCAAATCATCATGACTTAAGAAAGGAAGTTCTCAAAGCTGCTTACAATTCGAAGATGGCGATGCATCCAGGTAGTACTAAGATGTATCGAGATATAAAGTGTTCATACTGGTGGGACAACATGAAGGCCCACAGCATATTTTATATCTCGTTGTCTCATATACTAGCAGGTCAAGACTGATCATCGCCGACCTCCTGGATTGCTTCAGACCATGCCCATAGATGATAGGAAGTGGACTTCATATTTATGGATTTCATTTCTGGGTTGCTGAAGAGGAGGAAGGGACATAACTCTATTTGAGTGATTGTGGACCGATTGACGAAATCGGCTCATTTCCTCCCGATTAGAGTCTCACACTCAGTAGATGATTTAGCCAAGCTATACATTAAGGAGATAATATGTCTGCATGGAGTGCCCATGGAGATTGTGTCGGATCAAGACAAGCGATTCACGTCTATCTTTTGGACTCGAATCTAAGAAGCAATGGGAGTGAAGCTGAGGTTCAATACAGCGTTCCACCCATAGACTGACAGGCAGTGGAACGGGTAAATTAGGTGTTAGAAGACATGTTACGGGCATGTGTGCTCGATTTCAAAGATATTTTGGATGATTGTCTTCTTTATGCAGAGTTCGCTTATAACAACATCTTTCAAGCGAGCATTGGCATGGCTTCATATGAGGCACTGTATGGACACCCTTATCGAGCACCCCATTGTTGGGCAGAAGTTGGCAAGAAAAGCTTGATTAGCCCAGATTTAGTATACGTGACCTCTGAGAAGATTGACATTATTAGGCTACGACTTCTTGCAGCACAGAGCAGACAGAAGAGTTACACTGACACACGATGGCGACAGTTGGAATTCAAGGTTAGTGTAACGCCCTAAAAATCGGGGGTCATATGAAACCCAACTCCCGAGGTCCAAAACATCACTTATGCAACAAATATTCTTATGATTAAATGTTGTCTGAGTTAGTGCATTAACATGAGTGAGATTATACCAAAACTGCAATTCATACTCCAGATCCAGTGATAAAACGCAAGAAGAAGACTGGAAGATATATATATCACTATCTGTAAAACAAAACAATCTCAATCTGTCTCCAAAGTATGAATACAAATCTGAGTCACATATACATATGTCAAACCAAAATCAAAATGTCATATGATAGTCCAACTAGTAAAATCTCACCGATCCAGGCCACCTATGCGAAGCCGTCAGAGAATTGCATGTACGAGAACTCGTCCTGGTCCTCGTAGTAGTCTGGCTCCAACTCCTGAATCGCCTCGCTATCTACATCTAAGACAGAGTCTGGTAGGTGTTCCAACACCATCCCGTAACGTGGGAGTGAGTGATCAACTCAGTGGAATCATAGAGCAAAGATTAGTATGTTATCAAATCAATCACGCGATAATGGTAAAGCAAGCAATCAAACATTCCTAAATACTGTTGTTAATGCAAGGATGAGATGCAATAATGATGCATGCCCTCACCGACATACTCCCTGCGACACCATCTTATGTTCGCGGCATGCTTTCTTCCCTCAGTGCTCCACATCTTCCAGGTACATGCAGTGAGATATGAATATGATTACCAAGTTGTTATTAGTCCTTTCATACAGCAGTATTGGGAAACTAAGGTACTTCTCTTATATCATTCCCAACAAAGATCCTATTTAGGGTCGTCACTCCTAGTAGTCTCATATGATGATATATTTCTAGGTCACTGCAAGGGCTGTCAGGGTTGTTGCACGCACTTGTTGCACCGCTCCTCCATCACCTTATCAATACAGGCCTAGTCTGTACTCTTGTTGCTACGGAAGGGTCGTCACCTCACGTAGACTCGAAATACACTCGAGGTCACTAAAAAGGGCTCGTCACCAATCAGAGTAGGCCGACAGCTCGAATGTAGTGTCCTATACCACCACATCGGCTCACGAGTCTGAGGTGCTCACTGGTCACTACGGGGAGGCTCGTCGCCAGAGCGTAGGCCGACAGCTTGACCACGGTGTCCCATACCACCATGTCCGGCTCATGAGTCTTAGTGGATCAAGGTACCACGGTTATCAGGGTTATCACTGGTAAGTTTAGTACCTTAGGTTCATGCAGTTATGACCAATACAAGGTGAACATACAGTGGTCAGTCGGGTTACTTGACGAGCTCGAATAGTACGAGCGCACCTCAAGCTGAACGACATGAAGTGCATAAACACCTCGTGTGGCCTAACCACTGCCGTCAACCTAAGTACGACTCGAGTTCGTCGATGCGTCCTTCGTGGTGAATAGAATCCAACCATGAATTCAATTCTATTACCAACTGCCTGGACTAGAGTATAGCCCCAAACACTTGTAATCTAAATCAATAATCATATGAGAGAGATAGAATTAAAATATACGCAATTCCAGCATGTTATCAGCATGTTATAACATACATCATAAGAAGTTAACCATACATTAGTGTTTCACACATAAGGTAATCAATTTAAATACAACAAGTATGGAGGATATCATGTACATCATCAAATTAGTTGAGAATCCAATCTCAACGCTAAACTACAACACCATTTACTCAATGCTCATTAATACATGCATTTATACAAATACTTAGCCTACACACATTAGTCTACATAGCGTATGTCAGCCAAAAGTGTGCATTAGGGTGAATCTCTTCACCAAACAAATCATACACGCATAACTAGCATAAGTACACGACAAATACTCATGGCAATCATATTAGCAAAATATGTACGTATACAGTATTTCCTACAAATACCAAAAATACCCTAAATCTCATATTCTTCGTACATATTTGAAATGAAAAACAGACAACATGTTCTACATGTCAAATAGCACCCTTGTCAATAATCTACCATTAAATGGCATTGAAAGCTTTGAAAACAGGTAACCTAAGCATCTAAAATCCGCACCTTATGCCGTAGGAACGTAATGAATCGAATAGGAACTCTACGCCTTCGCCAACGATGATATGACACCCTAATACACAAGGTAAGTCAGCTACTTCGCTACTTGTATCGATAGAATTCTTAAAGCAGGTTAAGGTTAAGGTTTTCTTACCTAGAATGAAGTCAGAATCATCGAAAAAGGTGATTAGATCGTGATGGCTAAGCACGTGTAGTAGCAGGATCGAGCGACGAGAACTTTCTCCCATAACTCTCACACAATCTCTCTCTTTTCTCTCTTCTCTTTCCTAGGGTTTTTCTCAAATTCGTAGGTGAGGGATGTCAGAGGGTTTAAGACCCTTATATAGGCTAAAAACTCACCTATTTAGACTTTAGACCAAGGTATACTTGGGTTATAACCAAATCGGGTCTTTTTTTATCCAAAAGAATACTTCTGGAGGTCCTCTGACTGAATGCGGTCGGACTTAAGCTCATGGATGCTGGATCCTAATCATATTAATTTTTCAGTTCAATTGGGTTTCCAGATCTCGCGTGACGGACCAGTTCCAGTTCAGCGGTCACTGAGACTCGATCAGAGATTCTAAGTACACTGACATGAGTGGAAAATGTTTCCTAATTCGAGAGTGTATTTGGGTCAGATTCCAATGGTCTGAATGCCTATAATTAACCCGCAAGTGACACGTGCCAGATTTACTTAAATCACATTTAATTTATAAAGAATTCTACCCTTTCTCACACTCCTTGCTCCAGGCTCCATGAAATAGTCCCAGGATATCATTTGAACTTGATTTCCGGGGTGGTAGTCAAGTCCAACTACGTGGTCATAATGGTCTAAGTTCACTGCTTCCTGACTCACGACGCGCGGTCTAAGTCCATTACAAAGTTTCAAAGGGTTCTTGAGAATAAACGGGTTTAAAGTTTGATCCTAGGTTTCAGGATGTTATAGCGTCAACGATTTCATAAGTTTTGGGTCTTGCAGAACGTATTTAAAGCAAACAGTGCTAATTTCACAACTAATCTGGCTTATCGCTAGTTAACTTACGCTTAATTTTTAAAGGAATTAATCCTAAGTGATTTCTGCCTGAGGTGGTGCTCGAGTCTCTATACGGATTTTTCCAAGACGTTACAGTTGGGGACCACGTGTTTCTAAAGGTTTCCTCAATGAAGAGAGTTCTTTATTTTGGTAAGAAAGGGAAGCTTACACCGTAATTCATTGGCCCATTCTAGATTCTAGACTGAGTGGGTGTGGTAGCATATTACCTCGCCTTGCCCACACCACTCGTAGGCGTGCACAACGTATTGCACATATCGATGCTAAAGAAATATGTTTTTTATCCTACTCACATTATCAAGTTGGAGCAGGTGATGTTGAGTGAAGATGCTACATACGTACTTCGACCAATACATATTCTTGATAGGAAGGAATAAGTGTTACACGGCAAAGTTATCCCACTTGTGAGGTATTATGGACACACCACATTGAGAAAGAGGCTACCTGGGAAACGAAATCCGAAGTCCGTAAAAACTATCATCGGATTCTCGAGGAGTATGAAAAGGTACTAATTTCAAGGATAAATTTTTTCTTTAAGGGGGTAGATTGTAACGTCTTGGAAAAATCTGTACAAAGACCCGAGTACCACCTCAGGAAGAAATCCTTAATGACCGAATCCTTTAGAAATTAAACGAAACTTAGTTAAGTACTAAACTAAATTAATCAGTGAATTATCTTGAACCACTATCTATATGAACTACAAGACCCAAAACCATTAGAATCGCTAACTCAACATTACCTAAAGACCTATGAGCAATCTCAAAACCCAATTGCTCTCAGGAGCACATTGAAAATCCGTATCAGACCTAGACCGCGTGTCGAAAGTCCTATTACCGTGAAACTATAAGGTTATGACCACGTTATTGGGCTTGGCAATCATCGTGGGAATCGAGCCCAAGTAGTATCTAGAAACGCACAACTTGAGCCTGGAGCGAAGTGTGTGAGAAATGTGAATATCTTTAGAAAATGAACTCAAACTTAAGTAAATTGGACCATTCACTTACGGGTGAAATTGAAGACTTCAGACCGTCAGATTCTGACTAAACTATACCCTTGGATCAAGGAAATTTTCCTACATAAGTCGGTATACTGGTGGCCTTGATCGAGGAACAACGACCGTTGATCTAATTCAGGTCCTTCACGACTAATCTGTTTGTCAGATCACACCATAAACACAGTCCTATGATAGATCCATTGACAGAGAATTTACTCCATGAATTAAGTGAGAAATGGGCCTCCAGATGAGTCCTTTTTGCCTGAAACAGACACCCTTTAGCTATAACCTAAGTATACCATGGCCCCGGGGCCATTGACATCAGTTCTGGGCCTATATAATGCCCTTATATCACCCCTCTCTCATTCCATATGAATTCTCTAACCCTAGGAGAGAGAAGAGAGGAAAGAGGAGAAAAGAGTGAGGAGAAGAGAGAGATTTGTGGATTGTTACTGAGATTCACTCCCATTGCAGCATGAGCCAAATCATCTCTCCCATTTCATTGCATCGACGGTTCCAAATATGATTTGGGTATGAAATCCTAACCCTAATCTTGTTTTAGGGATTCAAATAAAGGAAATGACGAAATAACTAACCTATTTCGTGATTTAGGTACTCGTTGTGCTGTAGATAAAAGTGTAGTGTACGAACCGAGTTCGTAATGAGAAAACCGACGAAAGGTGTAGTTATAAATGTTTAGGTTATGGTTTTTAAGGCTTTCAATGTCAGTAATGATTTATGTCTGACTTGATTGCTGTCATATGATCTTACTTGCAATGTATTCAATAAATTATAAATGTGTGTGAACTACATGAATATAAAATGCATCCCATGTGTTTGTTGAAATGTTTGAATGATAGTGAAATTATGATTTATGCTTGCCATGACTATTAATCTAGAATACATGTATGTTGTGTGTATGATAACTCCTTTATGAAAGGATTTGTTAAAATATATGATATAACTAATTTAGTTTGTATATATGGTATTATTAGTCTAAGTGTTTGATAAAATGTTTGAATGAGAAAGTGTTTGATAAATTGCTTCCAATAAGGGTGTTGAGATAGGATTCTCAACTCCCTTGTCCACAGTTATAGTTTCTTTCATGTAATGTCTACTACGTGATTTATAGTTGAAATGTATATGTATAACTATATGTTCAATATGTTTGTTAAAATGTTCAATAGGAATTATGCTTGAATTTTTCATCAAAAGCTGCTATGATTAACATATGTGACTTCCTATTGCTCCTGAGTATGATTGGGACTACTACGCAATCCAGGCAATTAGTAACAGTTCATGAGTAGGTGGCCGAACTAGTTTCGCCACATTTGATACGTTCGATGAATCCGAGTCGTACGGTGATTGTCGACAGTGGTTAGGTCACGTGGAGTGCTTATGTGCTCCATGTCGATTAATTCAACGTGCACTTGTATCAATCGCACTTGTCAATAACCCGATTGGCCTATTGTGTGTTTATCATGTATGGACGTTACTACTTGAATCTAAGGTACCACTTATCAGTGTAAAGCCTGTTTAACCATGGTAAAAAGATCTGCTAAGACTCATGAGTCAGACATGGTTATGTATGAGACATCGTGGTCGAGCTGTCGGCCTACACTGGGGTGACGATCCTCCTCGTAGTGGCCAGTGAGCAACCCAGACTCGTGAGCCGAATATGTTGGTGTATGGGACACCATATTTGAGTTGTCGGCCTACGTTCAGGTGACGAGCCTCCTGTAGTGACCTCGAGTATAAATTTAGGCCTACATTGAGGTGACGAGCCTCCTATAGTGACCTTGAGTATAAATTTAGGCCTACACTGAGGTGACGAGCCTCTTTGTAGTGACCTCGAGTGTGAACTCATGAACTTACCTATCCACTATTTTTTTCATCAGGGGTGATGCCGTACAACTTGCCTATCATATGTGATTAACTAGGACTGATGACCCTAGATGGATCATTGTTTGGAAAAGTGATATAAAGGAAGGTACCTTAGTGTAACGCCCTGAAAATCGAGGGTCAAGCAGAAACTCAGCTCCCGAGTTCCAACGCATCACTTATGTAACATAGATAATGATGATTGAATGTTGTTCATATTAGTGTTGTAAACATGAGTGGGATTGACCAAAACAACATATCATACTCCAGAGACAGTTAAATTTCACAAGCGGAAGACTGTGATAAATATATAAAATGTATAATTTATTGTAAGTCTACGGAGTGTGAACATGTTACCAGGTTAATTATATACATGTATACTCTAAAAATGAAAAAAATATATATGCATGGGTTCTTAAATAAAATGTAAAATACCAATTGTATTGGCATCTAATCAGTAACCCTGTAACCCCATCGATCAGAACCTGCATATAGGAGAAATCCTCCTCAACATCATAAAGTCCGGCTCTGCTTTACAAGCATCGCCATTATCTGAAACTAAAACAGGGATTGGTTGGTATTTTAAACACCGTCCCGTAACGCAGGAGTGAGTGATCAACTCAGTAGAACTATACAGCAAAGGTTAACATGTTATCAATTCAATCAAGCAGTAATGATAAAGTAGTATAATCAAACATGTCCTAGATACTCTTGTTAATACAAGAATGATATGAAATAATAATGCATGCCCTCACCACAATCTCCCTCTGTGATCTTCTTCTTACGGTCGCTCATGTCAGTCACTTCCTCAGTGCTCTACACCAACACCAACGGCACATGCAGTGTAATGTTATGAGCATGATTATCTAGTTCTTATTAGTCCTTTTCATACAACAGGATTGAGAAGCTAAGACATCTCCCTTATATCAATTCCCGAACAATGATCCATTCTAGGGTCTTCAGTCCTAGAAAATCTCAGACGATGTTACGGTTCTAGATCGCTGTAAAGGGCTCGTCACCAATCAATACAGGTCTAGTTATATCCTAGATACTATAATAAGGCATGTCGCCCATATGCAGTGTCAGGATATACTCGAAGTCACTACAGAGGGCTCGTCACCAATCAATGTAGGCCGACAACACGAATATAGTGTCCCATACCACCATAATCGACTCACGAGAGTAGGGTGCTCACTGGTCACTACGGGGAGGCTCGCCGCCCCAGCGTAGGCTGACAGCTCTACAACGGTGTCCCATACCACCATGTCTGGCTCATGAGTCTTAGGGGATCATGGTACTAAGGTTAACGAGATCTTTACTAGTGAGTTCGGTGCCTTAGATTCAAACAGTAACAACCAAACATGGTGAACATACATCGGGTCAATCGGGTTAGTTGATAAGCTTAACTAGGCCAAGATCACATTGAGTTGATCAACATAGAATGCATAAGCACTCCGTGTGGCCTAACCACTGTCGAACCTCCCAAGTACAACTCGGATTCGTCAAACTTATCCTGCGTTGTGTAAGTAACCTCAACCACCAGTTCAAGGGCTGTTACCGATTACCTGGACTATGTCATAGCCCCAAACACATTCAAATACAACATGAGGTCCTATGAGATGGTCAAAGTAGTAATGGATCAATATTACAAATCATACAATCAAATGAACATAGTCTGAAGTGCATTGTAAACATGAATTCACACATATTCAATTCATAATCAAGCAAACATCAGAATAAGTTATACATGGAGGAAATCATACACATCATTGATGTAGTTGAGAATCATATCTCAACCCGCATACAGGTACATCTTACCAACTACTAACTCATTTAGACACTTTTACAAACACAGTCTACACATTACATCATATATATTGTGTATTAATTAGCATACGTATTAGGGCAAATCCTTTCGTCAAAGGGTTGTAGCCCATACAACAATCATATATCCATGACAGTTTTTCATGGCGAGCACGAATACAAGGTCTATACTCATTCAGTCATTTTTACAAACACTTAGGCTACACATACTAACTACATATCGTATGTTAGTATATCATGTATTTGGGCTAAACCTTTAACCCAAGAGTTGTTACACATACATCTAGCATACATAGACGGCAGTTAATCATGGCAAACTCAAATTCATATTCCATACATATACGGGCTATTCTACAAATACATGGAATACAGTATATTTAACATATTTCACGTATAACTGAAAGGCAAAACGAACATTGCAATTTGCATGTGAAATAGCATCCACGTCAGTAATAAATCATTATCTAACATTGAAAGTCTTGAAAACCATAACCTAAACGTATATAGTCTGCACCTTAAAGCAGAAAATGCGTAATAGATATGATTCAGACGATAAATCTTCGTCAACGGCAGATAGGCAACCTAAGGCACGAAACAGGTTAGCTGCAACTTCACTTCAACTATCCTAAGCTTCAAAACAGGTTAGGGTTTGATTAACTTACCCAAGAACATAATTAGAATCGTCGGATTAACGATTCAGAGACGATGGATTTGATGTGTAGAAGAACTGGGAAGAATCTCAAGAAGGAACAATAGGTTCTCTTTTACTTTCTCTCTTTTCTCTCTCTTGAAGTGGCTAGGGTTTAGAATTCGTATGGGATTTGAGAAATAGGGTTTAAGCCCTTTTTATAAGCCCAAAAGCGACGAAATTAGCCCCAAGGCCAAGGTATACTTAGGTTATAACCAAATCGGGCTCTTTATGATCCAATGGAACACTTCTGGAGGTCCTCTTATCAAATGCGGTCGGACTTAAGCTCACTAGTATTGGATCTTAAGCAAGTTAAGTTTTCAGTCCGATCGAGTTCCCAAATCGTCCGTGGCAGGCTAGTTTCAGTTCAACAGTCACCAAAACTCGATCAGGGCCACAAGTACTTTGACATGTATGGGCCACCTTCCTTGATCTAAGGGTGAATTTGGGTCAGATTCTGATGGTCATAATGCTTATAAAAGGTGCGCAAGCGACATGACTCAGATTACTTAAATTCATATTTAATTTTATAAAAATCTCCACTTTCTTACACTCTTCACTTCGGACTCAAGGAATTTGTCTTTGGACATCGTTTAAGCTTGATTTTTGAGGTTATAGTCAAGTCTAACTAGGCGGTCATAATTTTTTAAGTTCATCACTATCAGACTTTCGACGTGCGGTCCAGGTCCGATACGAAGTTTCCAAATGCTCCCGAGAGTAACTGGGTTTAGAATTGGATCCTAGGTTTCTATGTAACATATAATTAGCGGTCCTACTCATTTTGGGTCTTGTATATCATATTTAAAGAGGTTCAAGATAATTCTACTGAGTATTCAGTTTAGTACTTAACCAAATTCTACCCTAATTATAGCAGAATACGGTCATAGGGTCATTCTATGCCCCATTTTTGGCACTTCTAGTTATTATATTATTTTAAATATTTTTCTAGTAGTTCATTATCAATTTTACCCCATCTCCACCAAATTTCATGAGATTTCGTGTTGTAGAAAAATTTTAAAACTTCCAGAAGCAACAACTGTCCAACAAGTAATTTTCGGACAGTTGTCACAACGACATATTTTAAACTCTATTAAATATTTTATTATGTTATTTACATATTTTTATATAAAACTAGACTCATTTATTTTCAATATAATTTTTGAATCACCTAAATCGGAGTTATAACGAAGGAGATATGATTTTTTAAAATTGGACAAAATGCGCTGAAAAAATGCAGAAATGGGCTGCTTAATCCGTTGTACGGACGAGGTCTCTCCAAACCGGCGAGCCCCTCGTAGGTCACTAGACTTTTTAGCGAGGGCTCGCCCCAGGGCGAGGTCCTCCCCTCCCCCCGGTATTGCCCGAAACATGTGAGACCCACCTTGGGTCCCCCCGAATTGAGCCATTTAGGCCCATGAGTCCGTCGAGGCATTTATCGGGTCTCATTTACAAACCAGAATGAGTTACGCGACGTACAATATATGATTTTAGGGTAGGAGAAGCTAATATATCCAAGTAAACTATCTATATTATGAGACTCCACAAATTCAATAGTATAAATCCTATTTTATTCATATAATTACCTTTTACAGTAAGTTTTAGTTTAAGTATAGTTCTTCACCTTTTAAACTGTAGGATTTATGTCTAATATGAAAGTACTTGGAGAAATTTGAAGAATGAGGTGGTGAAATGTGAGATTTTGAAGGAAATGGGTTGAAAAGTGACTTCTTTGGCTTTGAAATTGAGTTATGAGAAGTTACCAAGGTGTTATGGTTGACCCATTTCCTAAGGACGTGTAATTCCAGGTTAGCAAAAATTCGGGGTGTTACACTTATCTTCCCAAATTTACTGTTGAATAAGCCTAATAAATTACTTGGCTAACATGACCATGCACCGTATTGTATGTGCTTTGGCGAGGAAGTGCACGTTTAGGGAGTTTGCCATGCACAATCATGAGATGATGTTGAAAAGACCAAGCCATATGTCTTAGAGCGGGGGGGGGGGGGGGGGGGGGGGGGGGGGGGGGTGAATAGGACTATGCCAAATTTAAAATGATAACAACGGAATAAAATAATAAGATAGCCAGGTAAAGAAAAGATAACAATCCACAATACAGAATGCAAAGCAACCTCATGTTCTAGTTGTTCTAAGGACAACCTTTCACAATAAAAACCAAGGGTTTATGGCAGGACAACCTTACTAGAATAATAAGAGAAACAAAATCTCAAACTAGAAAGGAAATAACAAGAAATAAATTCTAAACTATTACAACATTTCCCACAATGCTTGAAATGAAAGATTACAACATTCACATCCACACATACATCTCACAATATTGAATGATAAAAAATATAGAAAATAAATCACACATCCACAAAACACAAAGAGTTATAGTGGTTCGCATGTGTGTACACCAAATGTTAAACAACAACCACACAGCTTGCTACTCCACTCCTGATATCGTCATACAGTGGATATTAGCGTTCATATGAAAATAGGTCTTTCTCAGGTTCACCCCCTCACAATTGTGTCTTTCAAATGGGCTTACATAATTTAAAAACCCACCATTTTGAGTTTTCTAGCTCTCCTAAGATAACCAACACAATGAGATTTTTCTGGCTTAATCTCAAAAGAAACCAAATAACATAGAAGATTTACACAAATGTAAAATACCTAGATTTCTCATTTTATTGCATCCCGGAAGAACCAAGTCAAAGTAGAAGTTTGAATAGAAGTTCAATGTCCAATACTCACTTTAAAATGGTTCTAGGTCTAAGTTGATTTTAGATTAAATCAAGTCGGGCTAGCTCTATTTAATTTTGATTCCAAGAAGTGGAATAACACAATTCCTTTTTCAAATCAGATTGGAATGCAGAAACAAAATCAAATATGAAAAGCTAATAAAAGAGAATATTAAATATGCACAATGTAGTTTAAAAAGAACACAAACTTATCTCTTAAAGTGATACCTTAATTTTACTTGAATTGAATTATCAAACTTTGAAATTCGTGCTCTATTATAGTTATAGAAATTGCATCTTCGACTGGTCCTGAGGACACTACGACTGGTCGAATGTCGAACAGATTTTTGAATTTTTGAACGCGATCGGATAAAACTGTTCTACGACTGGTCAAAGGCTGTCCACGACCGGTCGTCATTCCTCCACGACTGGTCGTGACCTGCCCACAACTAGTCAAATGAAGCCTGATTTAGTCATTGTAGTTTGAGTCGTAGATCTTTGACTGGTCGTAGGATGAGTGGTGCACTGTTCACACGACTGGTCGAGCAGAGTCCAGGACTGGTCATAGATGAACAAAAAATTTTAAAAAATTGCAACAAACTTAAGACTGGTCTTGGATTTTCTTGAATTAGTCAAGCCAGTGCTAGGACTAGTCGAACAGGGTTCAGGACTAGTCTTAGAATAGTCCAAACACTACAAAGTGATTCAATTTGACTTATGTATACAAAATGACCTACCCTAAGGTCAGTCTAAGGTCATTCATACCTTGAATGTGAAGTATGGACATTGAGTCTTCATTTCTTCAGATGATGGATGATCTTTGAAGTTCATGAGGCTTGAGATCTTGACACATGATGAAGCTTGAACTTGAAATCTTTGAAACCTTAAACTTGCAGGCTTTGAGTTGTATTTCACCTTGAGTCTTGAACAGGATATCGCAGCTTTAAAACTCTGAAGTTTTTAGAGAAGAGAACAATGTACTTGTTCTTGCATTTCTTGAAGTAGATCATTGTTCTTGTCTTGAAGCATTGTGATGTAGTGCCTTGAACATATATACCAATGTGCTACACAAGACACAGATTGAATTTTTGGGACCACAAAATTTGACAACTAAAGGAACAAGAGATCATAGCACTTACAATCTCCCCCTTTGTCAAATTTGTGACAAAACACACTCAATAATAATATAACCAATAACCACACGATGAATCATAATCATGCACCAGTTATGAAAACCTGTTACAGCATGGTTAAAGAATCATGCACCGGTTATCATCAACTAGCACACAACATCATCAAGCTATCACAACACCTCCTTACTTACTCCCCCTGAGTAACACACATATATTCAAAAAAAATGCTACTCTACTATTATCCACAATCCATCCATATTCATTTCAAACATAATAAAATATTCTCCCCCTTTTTGTCACAATACGACAAAGGAAGTAAGTAAGATATGGAAGAGAAAAAAGAATAAGAGAGTAATAAAGGAGTTACAAGTCAAGATATGCAAGATATATAAGCAAAATCAAAGTCCACATATCATTAACCAACATAAACCAAAGTCAACCAAAGTAAGTCTCACAAACTCAAAGAAAACAAATTAGTCTAACAGTTATTACAGACCATAGGATAAAAACACTTAATCAGATCCTGAAGAAGGAGCAGGTATAGTTGGATCAAGTTGATGAAGGCCTTGGTTTAAGCGCCTAAGATACTTGCGCATATATTTAAATTGCAAATCATGGGCAACATTCATATTCTCTACTTTCTCCTTAAGTGCATGTAAACGCGCATCAAAATATGATAGCACATAATAAAGATCATTTGCAGAGTCTAATTCAATATCATAAAAATGTCATCCATATTTATATCAGCAGGAGGAAGATCACCAGCTTCGTCTTCATTCACTCCTTCAACTCCACCACCACCAACATCTACTTAGCCAGGAGCCAATTCCAATTTCCTCTTATTTATATTAGAGTTGTTGAAAATAAGATGATGGATAGGAGCCTCTCTAGTAGGTATAACAATTAGCATGCGAGTAGCTAACACAGTCATAAGGTAGGAAAATGGAATATCATTGTGTCCTGGATGGAGACGAAATTGAATGATGGAATGAAATATTAAAGAAGGCCTACAGACATTTGTACCAGTGACGCTGAAATGAAAAATACAGACCATAAAGGAAGTCAATTCTATTTTGTTACCAGAACGAGGATACAGATTTGAAACAAAAATTCGATGCAAAGCCCTGTATCTGGGTAACAAGTACTTGGAAGCAAGCGCATTACCCTTCTAACTCCATTGCACATCCATATTGCATAATGCTCTAGTGAGCATGCGTTTTTCTAATTCTGAGAGTTTCTCAACTAGAGTATGAATGAGAATACCCTCGTTATTAATAGGTATGTCCATTAGATCTGAAATTAAATGACGGTCAATCTCAAAAGGACCTTCTCTAGTAGCAATTTTAAACATTAAATTCTCAGTCAAAAAATCAGAAATGCAAGAAAACATGGATTGAGCAATAAACCAATGTGCTGGCCCACCCCAACGTAAGATGTTATCCCAACCTATAGCCTAAAGAAGTGAAAGGAGACTAAAAGGAGCAATGTGTTCAATACACTCAAATCGCTCAACAATAACATTGCGCATTCTTATATCTCGAACATATGAGGGATCATCTTTGGGTGACCGAAGATGGAACCTTATTAAAGGGGTTGATCTAGATGAGGAAGCACCACGGGAAGTATTCTTTTTACCTCTAACATCCATTTGCAACTAAGAAATGAAGGAATCGAGAAGTCTTAGAAGATGTAGAGTGGGTTTCTTCAAAATCAGATTTTAGAGAAGAAAACCTCAAAAACTTCAAGAAAAATTGAAATCAAGCACTTCAAGGAGAAAAATGAAGAGATTGGAGCTTGAATCTATAAGGAAAATCGAAATAATGCACTTACCTTGAAGAATCAAAGAGATGGGTACGACCAGTCGTGCCACAGCCCATTGGAGAAGAAAGAGGAAATGAAGAAGAAATGATTTTCCTCAAATTAAAAAGGACCAGTGCGCTACATGACTGGTCATGGGATGTCCTCGACCGGTCGTGCCACGACTGGTCGAGTACATCCTCGACTGGTCATGCAAACACAAAAACATACATTTTTCACATAATTCTGAATTTTAAAATTATAATTTAATAAATATATAAACTATAATATAGAAATGCATGAATAATCAATTTAATTTGTACATACAAAGATCAAATTTTAATTTATTAAACTTGCTTTTATCGAGCGGTTTAGTGAAAATGTCGCCAAGTTGAGTCTAGGTAGGAATATAATCCAAAGAGATTATTTTTTCTTCCACTAATTCATGAATGTAGTGATACCTAATGTCAATGTGCTTGGTACGTGAATGCTGGATTGGATTTTCAGATATATTTATCGCATTAGAATTATCACAATATAACACCATTGAATCCTGTGCAATTCCATAATAGCTTAACATTCTATTCATCCTTACAAGCTGAGTACATGCATTTCCATCTGCGATGTATTCAGCCTCAGCAGTTAAAAGAGATATGGAACTTTGCTTCTTACTAAACCAAGAAACTAAATAATTACTAATATAGAAATAACCACCACTAGTTGATTTTCTATCATCGATATTACCAGCCCAATCAGCATCAATGTACCTGGCCAACTGAATACTAGTATCATACGGATACTAGAGATGCGACATATTGAATAATCCTCTTAATAGCAGTTAGATGTGACTCTTTAGGGTCAGATTGATATCTAGCGTAAATACCAACACTAAAAGCAATATCAGGTCTACTTGCAGTTAAATAAAGTAAACTGCCAATCATACTATGATATAATTTAGGATCCACACTTTTACCTGTAGAGTCTTTTGAGAGTCTTAATGTTGTACTCATAGGAGTATCAAAATTCTTTCCATTCTTAAATCTGAACTTTTTAATCAAATTCAAAGAATATTTGGTCTGAGAAATGAAAATACCATCAAATTGTTGTTTTACTTGCAACCCTAGGAAATAATTTAATTCCCCAACCATGCTCATTTCGAACTTGGATTTCATTAAATCTGCAAATGCAATAGTCATGTTAATACAAATAGATCCATAAATAATATCATCAACATAGATCTATACTATTAAGATATGATTGTTATGTTTCTTAACAAAAAAAAGTCTTATCAACACTTCCCATTTGAAAATTATGACTTAGTAAAAACTTAGTCAATTTTTCATACCATGCCCTAGGAGTTTATTTCAAACCATAGAGAGCCTTTTTTAGGTGAAGACATGATCAGTGTCCTTAGGGTCTTCAAAACCCATTGGTTGTTCAACATACACTTCTTCATGTAGATCACCATTTAAGAAAGCATTCTTTACATCCATTTGATAAATTTTGAATTTTTTAAAGCATGCAATAGATATAAATAATCTGATTGATTCAAGACGAGCTACTGGGGCAAAATTTTCATCATAATTGATGCCTTCAATTTGAGTGTACTCTTGTACAACCAGTCTAGCCTTATTTCGAATTATATTACCAAGTTCATCAGACTTATTTTTAAAAATCCACTTATTACCAATAATATGTTTATCTTTAGGTCTAGGAACAAGATATCAAGCATCATTTCTCACAAATTGGTTAAGCTCTTCTTGCATCGCTATTATCCAGTTTTCGTCAGTAAGAGCTTCTTTTATGTTTGCTGGTTCAATCTGGGATGTAAAGCACACGTAATTATATATATCTTCTAGTTTTCTACGAGTGCGCACCCCAGTGGGAGGGTTTCCAAGAATCTGAGTGGTTAGATGATCTTTAACAGTCCTCAGTTTAGAGTTAGTTTGATTTGATGAAGTATCTAGTTTGTCAATTAGAAAAATTTCATCATAATCTAAACTTGAGGCAGGTGTATTCAAGTGATCATCAATAACCACATTGATGGACTCTTGAATTACATCGGTCCTCTTATTCAGTACTCGATACACTCGACTATTCAAAGAATACCCTACGAAGATCCCTTCGTCACTTTTAGTATCAAACTTTCTCATATTTTCAAGGTCACGTAAAATATAGCACTTTCTGCAAAAGACTCGAAAGTATTTGACAGTAAGCTTGTTAACAAACCATATTTCATAAGCCGTCTTACTGTTTAATTTTCTTATATAGACCTTGTTGATTATATAGCATGCAGTATTTACAGCTTCGGCCCATAAATTTTTAGGAAGCTTCATACTATTCAACATTACATTTGCCATTTCTTAAAGCACTCTATTTTTTCTTTCAACAATTTCATTTTATTGTGGTATTTTAGGTGCAGAGAATTCATGTGATATTCCTTAATCACAAAAAAATTTCTCAAAATTGCTATTCTCAAATTTTGATCCATGATCACTGCGGATCTTACAGACTTGAGAACCTTTTTTCGTTTGGATTCTTTTGAGAACTCTTTTTACTTCATCAAAGGTTTCTGATTTACCCCTTAAAAAGGCTACCCAAGTGAATCTGGTATAATCATCCATGATCACCAATATGTATTTTTTACCACCTCAACTCTTCATCCTGGTTGGTCGTATAAGATCCATGTGGAGAAGTTCGAGAGGTTTAGATGTGGCATTAGAGTCCATCTTTTTGTGAGCACTCCTAGTATGTTTGCCAATCTGACATTTGCTACATACTTTGTCTACTTTTTTTAATTTAGGTAGACCTCTTATCAGTTCTCTTTTGCTCAATCTGTACAGATTACGGTAGTGTACATGTCCAAGGTATTTATGTCATAATTCAGTCTCATCGGTATGGACCATGTAACACGATTGATTAGATGAGATAAAATCACTTACAATATAGCAGTTTTCAGAAGTTCTATGACCAGTTAATATTACTAAACCATTTTTATTTAAAATTTCACACCTTAGTTTAGAAAATTTAACACTATGATTTTTATCGTATATTTGAGATATGCTTAATAGATTGTGTTTTAACCCTTCAACGTATAAAACATTCTTAAATAAAGGAAGATTAGAAAGTTGAACTGTACCTTGGCTAATAATTCTGAAGTTATTACCATAACCAAATGTGACCGAACCATCAGTCATGTCTTTAAGAGTGGTGAACAGACCTTTTGTCACCAGTCATGTGCCTAGAGCACCCACTGTCTAGGTACCACTTTGAATGGCTTAAAGCTTTGAAAGTGGTGTAGGCAACCAAGAAAGTAACTCCTAGGAACTCATTTCATAACTATTTTAGGTTTAGGAGTATAGTTGGTCTTCTTATATTTGTAGTTGTTATAAGAATGACCTACTGAGTTAGATTTTAAGAGCTCCTTAAGTAGATCAACTATTTTTTCAGCTAAAGGGTTTTGATTCTGATTTTTATGGTTGACATGATTACTTTTAGGTTTGAAAGATTAAAAAGTTTTAGCATTTTTAGAAAACTTTTGATTTGAACTATTCCCTTTCGAGTTTAAAGACTCTCATTTCACAAACTTACGAGAAGTATTCTTCTATTTATGAGGAACATTTATATCGTAGCCCAAACCGGATTGGTCGCCACATTTTCTTGATCCAGATAACAGTTTTTCTAACTTTAGATCACCTTGGGCATACCTCCATGTATCCTTTAAACTCAAAAGTGAAGAGAATTCATGTTTAAGTTTTTCATTTTTAGATTTAAGATTTTCAATAGGTAGGTTTTGAAATCTAAATCATATTTCGATTTCTCAAAATAATCTGAAATGTGGGATTTTTCTAAAATAAGAGAATCAAAATTTTCTTTAAGTTTTAAAAAATTCTCTTTCTGAAGTTTTAGTTTTACGACAATTTTACAACTTTTCTTGTATAGGGCATTGTAAGCATCTTGAAGATCTTCTTCATTTTCATGATCACTATTCAAATTTTCTTCACTAGTTAAATCATCATGATCTGAAAAAGTGAACTTGGCTAGAGTCATAAGGGCCTTAACTTCATTGCCCGACTCGGTTTCAAAATCTTCTGATTTAGAAGAGACTTCAGAGCCAGAAGATTCATCCCAGGTAGTCAACATTCCTTTTTTTTAGGTTTTTCCTTTTTAGGACACTTGTTTGCTAAATGCCCATATTATTGGCAATTGTAACATTGACTATCTTTTAAAGATTTTCAAGTTTTAGATTTAGATTTAGATCTTTTCTTATCATTTGATTTTTGAAAATCAATCCTCTTTTTACTTTTGAAAATTTAATAAAACTTTTTCAATAAAAGGGCCATATCATCTTCAGAAATTTCTAAATTAGAATTTTCTTGAAAAATACATTTAGAAGATTTAAGATCGATAGATTTACCTTTAAGAGTTTTAAATTTTAACTCATAGGTTTGTAAAGAGATAACTAATTCTTCTACCCTCATGTTGTCTATATCACGAAGTTCCTGGATCATGGTTACCTTAGAATTAAACCATTCAAGAAGTAAGCGTAATATTTTTGCACAAATTTTACTTTCTGGGATTTAATCACCAAGACCCCACATAGAGTTCACAATGTCTTTAATCTTGTATAGTAGTCCATGAACATTTCATTTTCTTCCATATGTATTTCTTCAAATTTGGTTGTGAGGATTTAAATCTTAGATTTCTTGAAATTGATGTTCCCTCGTGTGTCATTTCTAAAATATCCCAGGCTTGCTTTCTAGAATCACAGGATATAATTATTTTGAATTCATCCGGTGATAGTACGTAAGCGATTGCATTTAGTGCTTTTGCATTTGCACTACTCTCACTTTTCTGAAGTGTGGTCCAAGAGAAATAAGGTGTAATTCTCATATATTTGGATCCATCGATTCCAGTTCCTTCGGTGGTAGGAGGGGTCCATTCAGTTACCCTGGCTAGCCACACTCTCTCATCCATGTATTTAAGGAAAATCCTCACCTTGGCTTTCCAATAGGCATAATTGGGGCCTTCAAATGGTGGAGGCGTAGTGACTAAAAGGCTATCAAAATTTGACATCTTATAAATAGCTTAGATCGATTAGCTCAAGAAATAAATCTAAAAATATAACAAATAATATGAGCTATTAAGCTCTGATACCACTTGAAAAGGCCAAGCTATATGTCCTAGAGGGGGGGGGGGGGGGGGGGGGGGGGGGGGGGAGGGGGTGAATAGGATTATGCCAAATTTAAAATGATAACAACGGAATAAAACAATAAGATAGCCAGGTAAAGAAAAGATAGCAATCCACAATACAGAATGTAAAGCAACCTCAAATTCTAGTTGTTCTAAGGACATCCTTTCACCATAAAACCAAGGGTTTATGGGAGGACAACTTTACTAGAACAATTAAAGAAACAAAATCTCAAACTAGAAAGGAAATAAAGGAAATAGTAAGAAAGAAATTCTAAACTATTTCAACATTCCCTACAATGTTTGAAATGAAAGATTACAACATTCACATCCACACATACATCCCACAATATTGAATGATAAAAAATATAGAAAATAATTCACACATCCACAAAACACAAAGAGTTATAGTGGTTCGCCTGTGTGTACACCAACTGTTAAACAACATCCACACAGCTTGCTACTCTACTCCTAATATTGTCACATAGTGGATATTAGCGTTCACTTTGAAAATAGGTTTTTCTCAGGTTAACCTAAAACCCTCACAATTGTGTCTTTCAAATGGGCTTACATAATTCGAAAACCCACCACTCTGAGTTTTCTAGCTCTCCTCAAATAACCAATACAATAAATTTTTCTAGCTTAATCTTAAAAGAAACTAAATAACATAGAAGATTTACACAATTGTAAAATACCCGGATTTCTCCTTTTGTTGCAGCCAAGTAGAACCAAGTCAGAGTAGAAGTTCGAATAGAAGTTCAATGTCCAATACTCACTTTAAAATAGTTTTAGGTCTAAGTTAATTCAAGATTAAATCAAGTTGGGCTAGCTCTATTTGATTTTGATTCTAAGAAGTGGAATATAACAATTCCTCTTTCAAATTAGATTGGAATGCAGAAACAAAATTAAATATGAAAAGTTAACAAAAGAGAATATTAAATATGCACAATGTAGCTTAAAAAGAACACAAACTTATCTCTCAAAGTGATGCCTTCATTTTACTTGAATTGGATTATCAAACTATGAAATTAGTGCTCTATTTATAGTTGTAGAAATCGCATCTTTGACTGGTCCTGAGGACATTACGACTGGTCGAAGGTTGAACAAATTTTTGAATTTTTGAGTACGATCTGATAAAACCATTCTACGACTGGTCGAAGGCTGTCTACGACCGGTCATTATTCTTCCACGACTAGTTGTGACCTATCCACGATTGGTCGAACAAAACCTGATTTAGTCGCTGTAGTTTGAGTCGTAGATCCTAGATTACTCGCAGAATGAGTCATGCATTATTCACGCGATCGGTCGAGCAAAGTCCAGGACTAGTCGTTGATGAACAAAAAATTTTTAAAAAATTACAACAAACTTTGAACTAGTCTTGGATTTTCTTAGACTGGTCGAGCCAATGCTAGGACTAGTTGAATAGGGTTTGGGACTACTCTTAGAATAATCCAAACACTTACAAAGTGATTCAATTTGACTTATGTATGAAAAATGACCTACCCTAAGGTCAGTCTAAGGTCATTCATACCTTGAATGTGAAGTATGGACATTGAGTCTTTATTTCTTCAGATGATAGATGATCTTTGAAGTTTATGAGGCTTGAGATCTTGACACATGATGAAGCTTGAACTTGAAATCTTTGAAATCTTGAACTTATAGATCTTAAGTTGTAATTCACCTTAAGTCTTGAATAAGATCTCGTAGCTTTAAAACTCTGAAGTTTTTAGAGAAGAGAATAATGTACTTGTTCTTGCATTTCTTGAAGTAGATCATTGTTCTTGTCTTGAAGCATTGTGATGCAGTGCCTTGAACATATATACCAATGTGCTACACAAGACATAGATTGAAGTTTTGGCACTACAAAATTTGACAACCAAAGGAGCAAGAACCATGCACTTATAGATGTCACTGAGGGAGTGCAGGCGAGGGCATGCATCATTACACATATCATTCTTGCATTAACAAGAGTACTTAGGATATGATTATTGTATTACATTATCATTACTGCTTGACTGAATTGTTAACATGTTAACCTTTGTCTTATAGTACCACTAAGTTAATCACTCACTCCCACTCTGAGACGATGTTTTAAAACACCAACCAGACTCTAATTTAGATGTAGGTTGTGATGCGGCTTACATGATGGATGCAGACTTCATGGATGAGGAGGAGGAATTCTCCTATATTCAGCTATCAGGCGGGTCTCTGTAGACCTTGTTCTGATTCGACGAAATTACATGGTTACTTGGATTAGTTGGACAGTTACATTTTTATATTTTGTAAATTTTGGAAGAGAGAGAGGTGGTGTAGGGAAGGAATGATGGTGTGTGATGATGAGGTGTAGGAGGTAATGATGTGTTTATAAGAGGCATGGGAAGAGAGAGAGAGAGTAGCATGTTAGTAATGATGGGTTGTAAGGCATGTGTGGGGCTAGGCATGATGTTATGATAGGTATAGGTTAGGCTAGGGTGATGTCATACAATGATGGGTTGTTGTAGAGATCTTTTCTAATCTGGAATCCTTCGGTCCCGCAATGTGCGGTGTATGCTAGAATTATATGCAAGTCATATCTCCTTGCCTAGGCATCGCATTTGCAAGTGAGATGCAACATTGGAATCGTAGCAACGGTGCGGTCGCATTGGTACAGGTTTCAGATATAGTCGACTCATATTTAAGGGATGCGAGTTAAGGTCGCTCACAATCACTGTCTACAGGTTGCGAGTCACCGATATTCGATGGGGAGGATTGTAGGAGTCTAAGGAACAATATGGTACTAAAATACGGGCCTTACAAGCATACTAGGAGATTCCAGTATAGAATAACGTATCCAAGAGAAGTGAAAGATATTCCATTTCCAGTAAACTTCAAGCCACCAAAATTTCAGAAGTTTAATGCAAATGGATCTCCAGAAGAATATCTTGTACACTTTATTACCATCATAGGGAACTTCTCTACTATTTCACAATATTGTTTATGGCTGTTCAGTTCTTCCTTAACTGGTAAAGCGTTTCGATGGTATTTTAATCTGACACCGGAGTCGATAAGAACTTGGGAGCAAATGCAAGATGCATCTATATCCAATTTCTGCTCATCAAATCACAACGTCAGTATTGCAAAATTGGCCTCTATCAGACAAAGAGAAAATAAACCTGTGAAAAAATTTATCGATAGGTAGAAGACTTTGGGGGCTTCATGCAGGCAGTTGCCAGAAGAAACAAAAAAAGTAAACACGTGTTTAAATTTTTTGGAGCCAAGAATTGCCTTTGGGCTCACAAGTGCTAATATAAAAACCATTCGAGATCTCGCAACAAAAACACATGCATTGGAATTGATGGCTATGAAAATGCCAGCATTTCATATCAGAACAAAAAGAAGAAGATCGAATAGATCAATGTTAAATATTATTGATCAAGAAAATAAAATAAATACGTTCTACAATAAGCGAGAAACAAGGAAAAGAGAAGATTCAGATCGCTATAAAGATCGAATGATAAGAGAACTCAATCGTATGACTATCATAAAGAATATGATTTTAAGAAAGAAGACGTTATACCAATGATGGAACAGTTATTGGCTATTAGGACCATTTAATTACTTCAGTCCAGACGTCCAGAAGAGGTTGAGATGACTAAGGATAAGAAATATTGTTATTATCATCATTATGTAGGACATCCAACGAAAAATTGCTTTACATTAAAGGATTTGCAAAGGATGATAAAACAAGGCAAGATAGTGATGAAAAGGAATGAAAAGCGGAACAAGAAAGTCATCGTGAACATGACATTTGCAAGAGATTTGTCAAAGACTTAGAAAGATAAAGGGAAAATTGTTACAATAAGAGAATGGCCAGTTACCATAAAATTCATTAAAGATTCTCGTTATCATTCACAATTTGCTGAATCATCCTTTAAAGAAGTTAGTTTAAGTGATTTAGTTTCCATTCACCAAGAAGATGATGAGTTTGAGTCAATAGAAGAATTTATTAATCGATGGAGAATACTGGGGGGCAATTTTAATCTCAGATAATACGTACATAATGATAAGGCATCAGTATATTTGTCAGAATTCGTTGCATCAAGATATATTGTTACTAGAAGATTACTGCAATTTTGATTATGAAGAGTATCGATACAATACTTCCTAATCAAAGGGGGTAAGACAAGTTGAATGATGAAACAACCCCAAACGGCAAAGCCATGTATTCTTCTCTGTATGAATGAATAAAAGGTGAATTCTCAAACAAAGGTAAATTCTCAAGCATATCAAGATCAAGTACATCAAAAATGATATTATCGTCAACTATTGCCAAGTGCCGATGATCATCACCAAATTAGCAATCATCACTGTTGTCATTAATCGCTGACACAAAAGTCATCCTATCAAAATTGTTATTATCGCCAAGTTGATGCACTATTTTAATCATGAACATTATCAAAACACTATTAGCAGTGGTAGTATATCAATTATCGATTCACCATTCGTGCCAGTGGAACAAACTTATATGGCCAACCACACATAAATCTTACAACAGCGATGGCAATTCATCATTTACGGCGACATAGCTAAGACTATATGGCTTACTACGCATAAGACCTACCATCATTGAAAATATGTAAAATTATGTGGGCAACAATGAGAAGCCAGTGGCCTTAAAAAGCTCGTGAAGGCCATCACATGCTTAGACCCATGCGGGTAGTGGATGAAACCAATTATTACCAAAAGCCATAAGTGGCCAAAAGTAGAAGGAGACTAATCACGTGTGAGACTAATGTCGTCTTTATAGCTTCTGACAGCTTCACGGGGGAAGTTGAGAGAAAATGCCCTCCCGTGAATGGGTCCAACCTTCTAGATGAAGAAAAAGTAGGTTGCAGTGTGCGCTCTTTGGCCATTGTCCATAAATAGGCTAACCATGCGTAAGACCCCGCCAGATTTCCAGCTTAATTTAAGTAGTAACTCATGAGGATAGGGTCTCTAAAAAAAATTACTCCCTCCTTTATAGACTGGCGGCCTTGAATTTAGTACCCCAAGGTAGCCTTGCACGCTCCGTGAACTCTTAAGAGTTACTGCAGCCAACCATGTGGGTAAATTCCACTAAGTTCACGGCCCTGGTAACTTCACTGGGCCCCTCTGATGGATCACAGTTTGTGAACTCCCCAGCTGCAATAAGCTCAGCGAACTCATAAGAGTTACAAAGACCATTCGCATAAGACCTGACTCAAACTACTTATGAGTCTAAAAAATTACGATCGCTCCACTACTCAAGAGGTTAAATTGTGTGAAAGTGTCCACTCAAGTCAAGTCAAGTCCAATCAAGTTATGTCTAGTCAAAGTATACTATCTCCATTACTTAAGACCTTAAACTATGTGTAGCATCAAAATGTTGCAAATATATATGTTCATCTATTTTTAAGATATACTCAAATATGCAATTGCTTGATGAAAATTTCAAACATTGATTAAATAAAATACAAAAATGTGTTTCTCTTGAATCAGGTTCAAAATACTTGCTACTTTCTATTCAAAAGTTAAATTCTTCAAGATCGGCTACAAGTCTTCAATTATAATGTGCTTATCCTTCTGAAGAGAGTAACGATGCCTTCCTGTCTCTTTTACTCTTGACGATGAAGGAAGGTTATCTCGTAAAATCTGCAAAGGTGGAGGAGGATGAAAGTATGAAGAATTATCATTCTCTTCTGAATGATCTAAAAATTCAGATGTATTCTTTAGATTCTTTAAAAAGGCACCAAATGTTATCCATCCTTTGAGGGTATTAGCAGGCTTCATTTCGTAAATATTATCTTCTGAAAAAATATTTATACAAAATTGACCTAGAGAGGGGGCATGATATATTTCTTCAAACTAATCTATGCCTTGGTCTTTCTGATAATTTCTTATGTGCGGCAGAGGAATCAATATGACATAATTAACTAGGTAATAATCATGCAATAAGTAATATTGATGAGCCCATTAATGCATCCAACTATGAGTAGCATAAACTGGAGAATTATAGCTGGGAATTATAAAGCATGATCCAGTATGAACGTTCAAAAGTTACTTCCATATCAAGGCCTAGTTATATGGTTTGATGCCATAACTTCTCATTCTTTTAAGCAATGATACTGCAAGTCTTCGATATAGTCTGGTCAAATCCAAATTGATGTGCAAATCTAATTGGATAATATGGTTCACGCCAAAATAAACTATCTTCCCTCAAAAGAAGAGTATTAGACCTAATGGAGACAAGGAACAAATGTTTACCAAAAGGGATAGAATCATCATCGATAACTTGTATGTCCTCTGGAAAGCTAGTAAATTAAAATTGAAAGAAGTGTTCTCTATTTTTCTGGTGACCTAACTATTCGATTTTTCAATCATCTTTTTTAGATAATAATATTGGAGTGGAAGCCGATAAGGATTTGAATGGGCTCTTTCAGAATCAATAAAGGTCTAAGGAAAATATGCTCCTAGCCAGCCTATGAAGAATTGTCAAGGATCACAAACTAGAAAAGACTCAGTGGTTGAACCTTTAGAGCCAGAAATGACATATCTGAAAGCACGATACAATGAGCAAAGAATGCAACAAATGCAATGTAAAGCTCGTTGACAAGCATAAAGATGGAATGACTAAATCATTATCATATTGTAAATATTACAAATCATTCTAAAATCTTTCAATATATTTCAAAATTATCAATACTTCATGAAATTAAATTGCAAAATTATGATATCTTGAGATGTTAATTTGATTAATTTGGTAAGAAAGATTACCATTCGAAATCTTAGACTATGCATAATATGAATAAAGGAGTTGATCAAAGAGATTGTTGCAATAAGAGTAGCATTAAAGAACAATTTTCTAGCCACGCAGTTCAAAGAAAGAGTCACCAAAGTTGATCAAAGAGATTGTTACAGCAGGAGTATCATTAAATGACATTTCTCTGATCAACTTACTCAAAGATGAAGTTTTCATAGTTGTTAAAATGGTAAGTTTCCACGGAAAGAAAAGAATTACACAAAATAAGGGGAGTTAAAACTATGGCAGATGCAATTGCGGCCCTATTCATAAAAAGACATTCTATCTGATTAATCGCTATGAAAATAGAGTGCTTTCATTATCACCATTATCATCTCTATTGAGGCATTCACTCGACACTTCTGATTGGGGGCATTCAATCTTCTGTTCGAGTGCGGGCATTGAGTCCTCCGTTCGACCATGGACATTCAGTTTTCCATTCACGCCATTCAGTCTTTCTTCCAGGCCTTATTATCTAGTCATCCTTCAACTGTAAATCATTTAAGCTTGATTCCATCGAGAGTGATTCATTTGATAGCAATCTGTTTGAGCACGATCCTCCGTTTGAGCATGTTTCATCCAGCTCCTATTCGAACTCAACTGTTGAAGTTCTCCATTCAAGAGATCCTTGTCCGATATGTAATCAGCTCTACACTCATGAAGAGTCCTTTGTCGTGAAAGGATTTGTGTGAAGAAGAAGATTGATCCTCCATTTAATTTCGTAAATCAATCAAAGAAAGATCGAGGGAGTATTTTTTGGTGCATAAAAAATGTATGATGTTTTTATCATATGTTGATGAAAACTATAAATGATAAAGAATAGATTTTGAGAGATGAGAAGATATCAGAGATAAAGAAGAAAGAAGGAAAAAGTATAGAAGGATGAACACCATAACTTTACGTAGACCCACACAACACCATAGCTTTATGCTGGATTGCACAACACCATAACTTTACGCAGACCCACACAACACCATAGCTTTGCGTGGACCTGAACAACACCATGTTGGTGTGCAGTAATACGTATGTAAAGAGGTCGAATTTTGTTGACATGATCAGATGAATCAGATCTTTCTTCCATACATGAATATGAGCTCAAGAAGGAGATATAGGATGATCATATTCGCACAATATTCCTCTCAATGAGATAAATAAATTACAAGCCGAAATGCTGCCAGATTTGATATTCAAACTCTTCCAATTCTTATATTTTAGATAATCCATCTTGGAATCAAGGGAAATCAGAGGATGTAAATAAACTCAAAATGAATAAATATGATGATTGCTCTCTTCCTATTTTCTCTCTGTTATAATTAAATAAGATAATCCAACCAAATGCATTTGTTTCTTGTCGAAATAGTCACAATCGCAAGTGTAGGGTCGCGATATTGTAATAATCTCGGTGAGACCGAGATTGAATCCTCAAGGACTAATCTCGTGTGTGTTTTGAAAGTAACTAGAAATAGAAGTAGATGAAGAACTAAAATAAAAATCTGAATTTAAATGAGTAATTGTGAATAAGGTTTAAATTATTAATTAAAAGGGACTAGGGTGTCATGCCCCGAACTCAGAAATCAAGCTCACAAAATTCCCAATCGTCGACAGCCTCTGTAGTGCCCCATTCTTTGCTCCCAGTGCCCATACACTGGATTCCAATCTTGGGACCCTATAAGAGGATTTATAACATGAATAATTTCATTCGAAGCATAACCATAAGCATAACTTACAAACTACAATGAATAACATCACCACATATCCCCTATAATAAAAAAAAAACTTTGAGTACAATGCATAAAGGGAAATAAAATAGGGATATCAGAAACTCCAGAAGCTCAGCCGCATGCTCCTGCCTTAGTTTGACTATGTCCTAGTGTCACCTGCACGCATCTATTGTGCATAAGCTTAGAGAAAGCTTAGAGGGTGGTGTAAGTGTGTGCGTAAGGTAAGTGCCGAGTATGCAATATCAGAGTAATGCGAAAACATGTTGGTAAGTCCATGAATGCTATGCAAAAATGTTGTCAAGTCCATGAATGCTATCAGCCATGCTAAGGCTATGTGATGCTAGGTCTACATGGCCAATACCATATGCAAGATGTAATTCAAGCATGTCAGTTCTTATCTGAATCCACATAACAATACAGCTCATCTCTGGAATATCACGGGGTCTAGTACACTTTACACCAAATTGTCACCCCAACTGGATGAGCAACCATGTAAGTGGAAGAGACCTCACTATCCACTTGGCCAGTAGTCAGCCAATATCTACCCGACATGTCGATAGTGTACCGATTTACGAGCTGGTCAGACTCAGTCTAGCCTTGCCCCTACCCTCGGACGGATAAGGCCACACCCTCTTCTAACCGACCATGACACAGTGGGAGACACAGCCTAATAGTATTCGACACTTGTGCACTCATACATCCACTCAGTCTCGATGTTGAAACATCATCTTGGTACCATAAGGGTTTAAGGACTTTCACTTAGGGACATCTATGACATCACAATGCTAGAAACAAGTATTTTCAGTATCCAATCCTGCCATCAACGATATTCCTATGAAGGCCACAACCCTGATATCGCTAGGGCGTACAATAATCATATCATAAATGCAAGGTACATGAATCACATCATCCGATCATGCATCAATCCTGCGCATACCGTGCCCTCATGAGGGGCAACTTCATCACTTAGGGAGTTTCATAAACAGTCTATCTAATGGCATATGCTATGATCAATTACTCCTCAACTAAGCATACATATGATGTGCATGGCCATGAATCATGAAGTTATACTAAGCATGTCATATATTGATGATGTACTCTCTTCACATCAAAGATGAGCCTAGATGGCCTACCCATACCAAGAATGAGCCTAAGAAAAGGGAATGGGCTTTCTTACCAGTCCCATTATGAAGTAAACCGGGATTCCTAAGGGGCCCGATAAGCATAAGGTGGGCCTAAGAGCTTTAGACAAGTCTACAAGGCATGGTAGAAGCATAATCCATAGTGGGGGCCCAACGATTTGTGTTAGTCTATTAAAATTAGATGGGTAACACAAGGAAGGCCCAATAAATAGATGAGAATGGGCCCAATAATGGGCCCTAGGTAGGTTCACAATGTGGACATTTAACCACCATTGTCCCTTAGAGTATGACCCGCATGAAATCTAGCTTGTAATGAGGCCTATGGCCCGAATACTACTTGGAAAAATAAATGGGCAACATTCATATCATTCACACACCATAATGGTCCTCAAAAAGCGGCCCAAGGCCTACGTACATCAAGATGGCTATAATATGGGGTAACCTATGGCCGAAAAATATCATGGCCAAAGAAAACATACAATGCATACATTATGGTGGAATCACAAATCACAATTGGGCCTCATCACATAGGCCTCATATAGACCACAATGAGCCTCATCATAAGGGCCTCACACACATCACAATGAGCCTCACACAAGGGCCTCATGTAAATCACAATGGGCCTCATACACATCTTAATGGGCCTTACATAAGGGCCTCATACACATCTCAGTGGGCCTCACACAAGGGCCTCACATACATCACATTGGGCCTCACACAAGGGCCTCATATACATCAAAATGAGCCTTCCGCAAGGGCCTCATATACATCACCATGGGCATCATACAAGGGCCTCATATACATCACAATGGGCCTCACATAAGGGCCTCACATGCATCACATTGGGCTTCACACAAGGGCCTCATATACATCATAATGGGCCTCACACAAGGGCCTCATATACATCACCATGGGCGTCATACAAGGGCCTCATATACATCACAATGGGCCTCACACAAGGGCCTCACATGCATCACATTGGGCTTCACACATGGGCCTCATATACATCACAATGAGCCTCACACAAGGGCCTCATATACATCACAATGGGTCTTATACAAGGGCCTCATACACATCTCAATGGGCCTCACACAAGGGCCTTATATACATCACAATGGGCCTCACACAAAGGCCTTATATACATCACAATGGACCTCACACAAGGGCCTCATACACATCACCATGGGCCTTATACAAGGGCCTCACATACATCATAAAGGGCCTCACACAGGGGCCTCACATACATCACATTAGGTTTCACATAAGGGCCTTAAATACATTACAATGAGCCTCACACAAGGGCCTCATATACATCACAATGGGCCTCATATAAGGGCCCCTTATACATCACCATAGGCCTCACACAAGGGCCTCATACACATCACAATGGGCCTTATGGGGCAGCCCATATGGTCCAGAAAATAAATGGACAGCTTGAATATAATCATCTACATCATGGTGGGTCCCTTGGGTCGGCCCTTATGGTCCAGCAAAATAGATGGATAACATGCGTATAGAACACATACAATCATGGTGGGCCTCTTAGCTGGATATCCAACCCATTTGGGCCTGCTGGACGTTCCGAAATCTGGACTACGTGGATTCACATACACATCATGGCAGGCTTGAACAGTGCAGATGGGTCCCACCAAAAGGACAATGTGGATGGAATACATGCAAAAGGGTGGGCCCTGTACATATAGCAGGTGGGCCCTATGTGTACAGCAGGTAGACAACGTGGGTATGAAATGCGTACATCATGTGGGGTTCACGTCCAGGCCCTGGATGGAGTGGATAGATGCATATTAAGGTGGGTCCCACCATCCAAAAACACTGGATGGTGTGGATATACAACTCATATATCATGTGGGCTCCACCGTCCAACAATGGACTCTGGGCATCATGGATGAAACACATACCAGGTTGGGTCCACGTCCAGTGGACTGGACAGCTTGGATGAAACACATGCAACACATGGGTCCACTATCCATGGCCAGATGGTGTGGATAGAATTACATACATCAAGGTGTATCCCACCATCTAGAGATGCTGGAAGGTGAGGATATAAGCATATACATCGGGGTGGGTCCATACATGTGGCCCACCATCTTCTTTGGATTAAAGTTATATTTATGTTTTCATTTCCATCCAGGCGTGCCGGATGTTTAGCAAACGGATGGCCTGGATGGGGCACCTCATCAAGGTGGCCTTATGTCCTACAAATGGACGGATGGCCTGGATGAAACACTTGCATTTGGTGGGTCCCACATGTACGTGGCCCACAAGAACTTGGATCAAACTGATATTTGTATTGTCCTTCACCTAAGCATGTCTAAACAGACAGGTAGCAGGCATGCCCGCTAAACAGGCAGCAAGGTGGGCCCCACAAGTGGATGGTGTGGATGCTGAACATATTAGGTGGGCCACATGTCATCACAAGAGAGAGAGAGAGATCGACCAATTGGAGGGGCTCCACCACTATGAGCCCCTCAAAAGATCCAAACCATACATCATACATTCATCAAGATGGGTCCCATGATTGGGTGGGCCCTCAAATCAGTAAATCAAGGTGGGGATGCCATCCCCACCACAAATCAAGGGTCTAAATGATCCCTTTACATGATGAATATTAAAGAAGCATCATGATGGGGTCCATGGAGAATGACCCCTTCATGGTACATGCATGCAAGCTTGGTGGGCCATTGGTCACACCTAGGGACTAAGATGGGATCTCCACCATTGATTGGTGGGTCCCACTTGTTCCATGCACAAAAATAAACAAATCTACCATAAAGAAACACCCACCTTTCCTTCTTCTTCCTCCCTAGTGCTCCAATGTTCCTATGATGCTCTTTTAATGGTGGAGATGATGATCTAAGGTGGATTGGTGAGAATGTAGGTGGAAGAGGGCTGGATTTTTAGTGGGTTCTCACTCTCCAAGGTGGGACGTCCAAGCTCTCTCTTTTTAGGGGAGATGAGAAATGAGGGAGAAAGGGAGGGAGAGAGAGAGAGATGTAGGGGATAATCAATGTTTTGTATGCTAATTATGGTGGGTGTAATAAGGCATGGCTAGCTTACCATCATTACATGTAAGAGAGGCATGGGGCTAGCAATCATAGCTTGTAAGAAGCATGGGTAGCTAAAGCTAGGGTGATGTCATCCCAGCCTAGGTAGGCTAGGGTGATGTCACCCTCATGATTGGTTGCTAGAGAATCTATTTGGACACCTTGGGTCTTGCAACAAGGGATCAACGGTCGAGCTAATGCGCAAGCTAGATCTCTCAATCTAAGCATCCCATTGGCGCACGAGATGCAACGTTAGAACTGTGGCAATGACACAGTCGCAATGGCATAGGTCTCGGGTTAAACCGACTCAAGTTCACAAGATGCAACTCAGGGTCGCTCGCAAAAGCTATCTATAGGTCACGAATTGCCAAAATTTGACAGGAAAGATCGCTGAATCCTAAGGAATAAAATGTTACTAAAACATAGGCCTGACATCTCTCCCCTCCTAAATAAAAATTTTACCCTCGAAATTTACTCTACCACATGGAACAAAACAAGAAGGAAGAGAAAACATGGCATCGAATAAATATATATATCAAAGATAGAATACAAGTCACAATCAATCTACAAAAAGATGGGGATAACACTCTCTAATCTCAGCCTCGCTCTCCCAAGACACCTCCTCGACACTATGGTGACCCTATTACACTTTCACTAAAGGAATAACCTTGGTCTGGAGGCCTGCTCCTTCCGATTAAGGATGCGAATCGACTGCTCAATGTAAGAAGCATCCTCATGGACCTCTAGTGGCTGTCAATCAATCACGGGAATAGTATCTGATCCACACTTTCGTATCATAGAAACATGAAAAATTTGTGGATGCTAGAAAAATCTAGTAGTAAGGTGAGCTTATAGGCCATGGCGCCAATGCGCCCAGTGATCTTAAAAGTCTAATAAATCTTGGGGCGAGCTTTCCCTTCGCTCCAAATCGAACCACACCCTTCATGAGTGAGACCTTGAGATACACTCGGTCCCCTACTACAAACTCCAAGGGACGACGCTGATGATCAACAAAACTCTTCTGCTGGCTCTGAGCTGTGCGCATCCCCTGCTCGATGATATTAATAACCTCTGATGTCTGTTGCATAAGCTCACGGCCTAGGAGACGGTACTCTCCAACGTCGGCCCAACAACTCAGAGATCTACATGGTCTGTTATTCAAGGCTTCAAAGGGAGTCATACCAATAGTTGCTTGATAGTTGTTATTATATGTGAACTCAACCGAGCATAAATGCTCATCCCAGCTACCCGAGAAGTTAATCACGCAATGTAACACCTTGAAATTCGGGGGTTGAGCATAACTCAGCTCCTGATTTCCAAAATATCACTTATGCAACATAAATAATAATAGATGTATGTTGTCGGTGTTAGTGCATGAAATATGAAATAGATCAAGCCAGATCAGCAGACATAATTCAGGGATATTGAGGAAATGCAAGCGGAAGACTTAAATACATATATAGATCAAAAAGAATCCCTAAAATATGCATGCTCTACCTAGGGAAAAATATATAATTGTGTCTCAAAATAAATGGATCAACTGTACAAAAATAGTCATATACATATCCCAAAAATCCCCGCTCGTCAGGACAAGGCTCACATGAACCCGCCTGAGAACTGCATAAATGAGAACGCCTCCTCGTCCTCATCAAAGTCTGGCTCTGCCTTGCCAGCATCGCCGTCACCTGTAACTACATCAGAGTCTGGTTGGTGTTTAAGCACCGTCCCAGAATGTGGGAGTGAGTGATCAACTCAGTGGTACTATATAGTAGAGGTTAACATGTTATCAAGTCAATCAAGCAGTAATGATAAAGCAGTACAAGCAAACTGTCCTAGCTACTCTTGTTAATGCAAGAATGAATGAGATGATGATGCATGCCCTCACCACAAACTCCCTCATGTGACATCATCTAACGAGCGCAGCATGAATCACTACCAATGTGCTCTCACACCAACGCCAATGGCACATGCAGAATATAGTGTCTCATACCACCATAATCTTCTCATGAGAGTAAGGTGCTCACTGGTCACTATGGGGAGATTTATCACCCCAGCGTAAGCCGACAGCTTGACCACGGTGTCCCATACCACCATGTCCGGCTCATGAGTCTTAGGGGATCACGGTCCCAAGGTTAACGGGAGTTTCACTGGTAAGGTTGGTCCCTTAGATTTAAACAGTAGCGACTAAACATGGTGAATAGACATCGGTCAATCGAGTTAGTTGATAAGCCCAACTAGGCCAAGCGCACGTTGAGTTGAACGACATGGAATGCATAAGCACTCCATGTGACCTAACCACTGTCGAACATCCCAAGAACGACTCAGATTAGTTTAACTCATCCTACGTGGTGAAAATGACCTTAACCACTATTTTCAGAACGGTTATCGATTACCTGGACTGTAGTACAGCCCCAATCACTTACAAACGCAATAACAGGCATATGAATCATATCCTACATTCATATAATCATGCATGACCTATAACTAGAACTGAAATACATTACATGGAGGAAATCATACACACATTCAACATGAATAATCTAAGTTACATAATTCATGGAGGAAATCATACACACATTTAACATGAATAATCTAAGTTACATAATTCATGGAGGAAATCATACACACAGATATTATGATTGAGATTCATGTCTCAACAACCTTAGTAATCACACTTTTACACACTACTAACTCATTTAGGCATTTATACAAACACTTAGATCACACTATTCAACATACATCACATATGTCGATTTCATTACATTTTATGGCAAGTCCTTTCGCCAAGGAGTTGTCGCATACATATCGAGCATATAACAACGACGTTAAATCATGGAAATCAAAACAGCATATTCTATACGTATACAAGTATTCTAACACATACATGAAATACGTATTTATAATATAAAGTATACATATACGTAAATCAAAACGGATAGCACATATGGCATGTGTAATAACATTCATAACATGAATAAATTATTATCTAACATTGAAAGCCTTGAAAATCATAACCTAAGCATATATAGTCTGCACCTTAAACTAGAAGAAGCGTATAAGATGTGATTCAGATGATATGTCTTCGTCAACGGTGGATACGCTACCTATGGCATGAAATAGGTTAACTATAGCTTCATTCTATTCTAAGTTTCAAAATAGGTTAGGATTGGGTTCACTTACCCAAAAACAGAATCAGAATCGCCGGAAGAACGATTCAGATGCACAAGTTCGATGTATAGATGAACTAGGAAGAATCCTATGAAGAATCAACATGTTCTCCCACACTTTCTCTCTCTTTTCTCTCTCTTGAAAAGGTAGGGTTTAGAAAATTCGTATGGAATTTGGGAATAAGGGTTTAAGGCCTTTTTATAAGCCTAAACTTGACAAAAATAGTCTTAAGGTCAAGGTATACTTAGGTTATAACCAAATCGGGCTCTTTCTGATCCAACAGAGCACTTCTGGAGGTCCTCTTATCAAATGCGGTTAGACTTAAGCTCACTAGTATCGGATCTTTAGTAAGTTAAGTTTTCAGTCCGATCAGGTTTTCAGATCGTCCGTGGTGGACCAGCTTCAATTCAACAGTTACCGGCATTCGATTAGGGCTACAAGCTCTAGACATGTAAGGGCCATCTTTCCTGATCTGAGGGTGAATTTGGGTCGAAATCTAACGGTTAGAACGCTTAGAAATAATGCGCAGGTGAAACGTTCTAGATTAATTAAAAATATATTTAATTTTCTAAAAATCTTCATTTTCTTACTCTCTTTACTCCGGACTCAATAAAATGGTCTCAGGACATCGTTTGGACTTGATTTTCTAGGTGATTGTCAAGTCCAACTAGGCGATCGTAATGGTCTAAGTTCATAGCTATCAGGCTTTCGACGTGCATTCTAAATCCAATATAAAAGTACAAAGCATTCCCGGGAGCAACTGGGTTTAGAGTTGGATCCTAGATTTTAGGGTAATATAGCATCAATGATTCTCTAGGTTTTGGGTCTTACAGATTGTATTGAAAGTTATTGGTGCAATTGTTACATGCAATCTAATTTAGTGCTAGCTAAAACATATTAAATTTCTAAGGGATTTGGTTCTAAATGATTTCTGTTAAAGATGGTACTCAGGTCCAAATACGGATTTTTCTAGGTCACTACAATCTACCCCCCTAAGAAAAAAATTTCATCCTCGAAATTCATACCTTCTCGTATTCCTCGAGGATATGGGGGTAATTCTTCCTGACTTCAGCTTCAGTCTCCCAGGTAGCTTCTTCTTCGCTATGGTGCGTCCACAGTACCTTCACAAGTGGGATAACCTTACTATGCAGTACTTGCTCCTTCCTATCCAAAATACGCATTGGGCGCAGTTCATAAGTGGCATCCTCGCTCAACTGCACCTGTTCCCATCTGATAATGTGCGAAGGATCAGGAGCATATTTCTTCAACATAGACACATGAAAAATATTATGCACGCCTGCGAGTGGTGTGGGCAAAGCAAGACGATATGCTACTGTCCCCACTCGATCAAGTATCTGAAAAGGACCAATAAATCTCGGCGTGAGCTTCCCCTTCTTACCAAACCTAAGAACTCCTCGCATAGGGGAAACCTTAAGGAACATATGGTCCCCAATATCAAACTCAAGTAGTCGCCATCTCGTATCGGCGTAGCTCTTCTGCCTACTCTGTGCTGAGAGCAGTCATCGACGAATAATGTCGATCTTCTCTGAAGTCTCCTGAACTAACTCTGGGCCAATCAAAGTCTTCTCGTCCATCTGCCCAGTAGTGCGACGCTCTACACGGATGACCATACAGTGCCTCATAGGGAGCCATACAAATGCTCACCTGAAGGCTGTTGTTATACACGAACTCTGCATAAGGAAGACAGTCATCCCAACTTTTCTTAAAGTCCAACGCACAAGCTCGCAACATATCCTCCAAAATCTGATTCACACGCTCCGTCTGCCCGTCTGTCTGCAAATGGAACGCGGTACTGAATTTCAACTTCACACCCATCGCTTCCTAGATATGAGTCCAAAAGATAGGTGTGAATCGGGTGTCTCTATCTGACACAATCTATAAGGAAACTCCATGCAGGCGTACAATCTAGCCAACTCGTCTGCAGAATTTGTGACTCTGATCAGTAGGAAATGAGATGACTTCGTCAACCGATCAACGATCACCTAAATAGAGTCATGTACCTTCCTCATCTTCGGCATTCCAGAAATAAAGTCCATGGAAATGTAGTCCCACTTCCATTCAACTATGGGCATGGGATGAAGTAATCTAGGAGGTCGGTGTTGCTCTGCCTTAACCTGCTGGCACGTGAGACAACGGGATACGAACTCAGCTATGTGGACCTTCATATTATCCCACCAGTATGATCTCTTCATATTCTGATACATCTTCGTGCTACCTGGATGCATCGCAAGCCTCGAACTGTGGGGTGACTTAAGAATCTCTCGTCTCAAGTCAGGTATGTCTGGGATGCATAGGCGGCCTCAATATCGCAAGCCCCCATCCATACTAATAGTCCACTCAGAGTTCCCATCGGTACCAACCTTCTCCTTCATCTTCACCAGAAGCTCATCGCCTGCCTGAGCCTCAATGATACGGCCATTTACGAGCGGTTGTACACGAATATGTGTGACGACTTCATACGAGTCTTTCACTGTGAGCTTCTACTTAAAGTCTCGCATGAATTCCACCATAGCCCATTCTGACACCATAAGAGGAGCCACAAATTCTATAGCCTTCTTGCGGCTCAACACATCTGCCACAAGGTTCGCCTTGCCCGGATGGTAGGAAACCTCGAATTTAAAGTCTTTCAAGGTCTCCATCCATCGGCGCTGTCTCATATTCAAATCTTACTGTGAGAATATATATCTAAGGCTCTTGTGGTTGCAAAAGAGCTCGAACTCTTCTCCGTAGAGGTAATGTCTCTAGAGCTTTAATACGAAGATGACTGCTGCCAAATCTAGGTCGTGCGTAGGGTAATTCTTCTCGTACTTCCTTAATTGTCTCGAGACATATGCAATCACCCTGTCCTTCTACATAAGGAAACAACCCAGACTAACGTGAGAAGCGTCAATATATATTATATACTTAACCCCTTGCTCTGGCAATACTAGCATAGGGGCGGACGTCAATTTATCCTTTAGCTTCTGAAAAGCTGCTTCAGCCTTCTCATTCCAAGCAAACTTCAAGTCCTTCCTTGTCAACTGAGACAATGGTCTGAAAATCTTAGAAAAATCTTGAATGAAATGTCTATAGTAACCTGCCAAACCCAAAAAAATCCTCACCTCGGTAACTGAACCAGGCTGCTTCCAATCCTGAATTGCAGCTACCTTAGCGAGGTCAACTACAATGCCTTCCTTGGACACCATGTTCGCCTTACCTGGGTGATACTGGAGATAAAAATTATAGTCCTTCAAGAGATTCATCCAGCATCTCTATCACATGTTCAACTTAGACTGTGAGAAGAGATACTTCAAGCTCTTGTGGTCGGAGAAGAGCTTGAACCTTACCCCATAGAGATAATACCTCCATACCTTTAGTGCGAAGACAACTACTGCCAACTCTAAATCATTTGTGAGGTAATTTAGTTCATGGACCTTGAGCTGGCGAGACGCATAAGCTACTGGCTTTTAATGCTGCATCAGGATAACACCCAAGCTAACACACGAAGCATCTACAAACACCACAAATCCTTCACTCCCAAAGGAAAGAGTGAGGACAGAAGTGGACGTGAGGCAATCCTTAAGCTCTAAAAAATCTCACTCACAGGCATCACTCCACACAAACTCTGCGCCCTTTTGGATAAACCTGGTCAGCGGTGTTGCAATACGAGAGAATCCCTTAATAAAGCATCGATAATATCCTACCAAACCAAGAAAACTATGGATCTCAGATGCATTCGTGGGCTGACCCCACTAACACACTACATCTATCTTCGAGGTGTCCACTGCGACCCCCTCCCTCATCACCATGTGACCGAGGAACTTCACCTCCTCCTACCAAAACTCAACCCCCTCCCTCATCACCATGTGTCCGAAGGACATGACCTGAAACTCAAAGTGACTATAACGCGTCCTGAAAGCTGTCTTCAGGATGTCCTCCTCTTGGACTCGAATCTGATGATAACTAGACCATAAGTCAATCTTTAAAAAGAACTATGCACCTTGTAGCAGATCAAATAAATCATCTATCCTCTAGAGTGGATACTTGTTCTTAATTGTGACTTGGTTGAGCTCGTGGTAATCCACGTAAAGCCTCAACGAGCCATCCTTCTTCCTGACAAATAGTACTAGTGCTCACCACGATAAACTTCTTAGATGAATGAAGCCTAGCTCACACAACTCGTTTAACTACAGTTGTAGCTCCTGTAACTCGTCCAACTACTGCTGCAGCTCCCACAACTCCATCGGTGCTATACGATATGGGGCCTTCGATATAGGTGCAGTACCGGGCATAAGATTAATCTGAAACTTAATATACCGGCGTGGTGGCAACCTCGAAATCTCCTAGAATACATCGGAAAAATCACATACAATCAGTAACTGATCAACACCCACTGCTACAGACCCTTCTACTGCATAAGACATTAAATAAAATAGCGGCTCTCCACTGGTCTCAACTATGAACTGGAACCGTGGCAAGCCGGGTATACAGAATGTGACTTTCCTTATGGAGTAGTCCAATACGGCATTGTACACTACAAGTCAATCCATATCCAAGATGACATCTAACTCTGACATCGACAACATAAAAAGTTGGCAGGCAAGAAAGTCTCCCCTACCAAAATAGGGCAAGACGAATAGATGCAGCCTAACACTGTTGTCTTCCCTAAGGACATCGACACTGACAATCCCTTATGAGCAGACTCCAATGATAATCCAGTCGAAGGTATAAATTCTCGAACATGAAAGAGTGCGAAGCGCCAAAATTGAATAGAACTTAAGCAATGCAAGCAAAAACTGGAAGAATACCCTCAACAACCCCTCCTGACGACTGCAGGTCCTGCTAGGCCATGTGGAATCTACCTTGAGCTAGCTAGGGAGGTGTTTGTCCCCTCGAAGGTCCCTTCTGCTACTGTTGTTATTGTTGTTGAGGCTTAAACTGTTATCTCGTCTGCTGTTGGGGCCTCGGGGCTGAGGTGGCTACAGTCTCTGTTGTTGTGGTCATTGTGGCTACTGTGGTGAAGGCTATTGTGGCCCCCTCGGCTTCTACTAAGGGTAGGGACACTCCTGCCTATGGTTTCTTACTCCACCGCATCCAAAATAAGTCCCTGTAAATGGCCTCTAGGGTGGTGCTGAAGGCGCGACTAGTGCTGTTGGAGCTGCTGTCGCTTTAGCGATTGGGTGGGATGTATGCCTCTAGTGCGATCGGGGCTGCTGCTACTGGGAGCCACTAGAAGGAGCTCTCCTCTTCCCGTCTCCCTCCTGACTATGATCTCTCTGTAAATTAGCCCACTTAGCCTCATAAACCTGGGCTCTCTGAACAACCTCCTCAAAAGTCTAGAGCATATGGCCAACAACATGGCCCCGGAGTCCATAATGTAAGCCATTCTTAAAATGGTGGGCTTTTCGCCATTGTTAAAATGGTACGATCATCAACTAAATACAGCGCGAACCTTGACAGCACGACAAAATAAGCCTTATACTGAGCTACGGTCATATCCCCCTACACCAGAGTCTCGAACTCCAATGCACGTTGCTGACGAATGTGGTCAGGGAAATACTACCAGTCAAACTGGTCCACGAAGTCATCCCATGTCCAAATGAAATCAGGCCCTGTAGCACAGGAGATGGAGACCCACCAATGCTCGGCCTCACCCTCAAGTATATACATTGCCAATGGGACCCACTTTTGGGTCGTACATCTCATGGTCTCTAAGATCTCCACTCGGGAGCGCCACCTCTCTGCTGCAGTCAGATCGAGCTCTCCCTAGATTCATGAGGGATCAAGCCGAAGAAAATCTTGCAATAGGATGCTCGCACGCTCTTGCCTTACCTGGTACGGGGTCTTAGTGGGGTGTTTGCCCTACCCATGGAGGGCGGCTATCACAGCATGGAGCATCCGCTGCAACTAATCGGCACTAACTGGCATGGTAGGGGCTGTGCTGGTCTCAGACGAACGCACAGAATCTGCAGGAGTCTCGGGCATGGGAGCAGGAGGCTCAGGTGGTGGAACTGGAACTACCAGCAGTGGAATAAGAATCTTAGGCGGAGGAATGGAAACCTTAGGCCGCGGAGTGGGGGCCGCTCTGGTCACTCGGGCACCTCGGGTGAGGATACACGGTGCTAAACTGTAAGGTAGACCCCATCGCCTAATAACTTAGGAAAGAGACTAAACTTTGAATTCTTAACTATGACACTTGTCAGATTGAGTTCACTTTTGTAGCTCGATTTAGGATGCTTGATCTTCACGCTTCTTTGCTTGAATCTTCTTCTCAATTCTCCTTTGATCGCGTGGCTTAGATTTACTTGTTGGCTCTTCACGATCAAGAACCTTGCATAAGATGTACCTAAAAGGTGACCAAGGTTATGGGAGTTAGTTAAATCTCTTATCTAGGATAATGAGTGGATTTTCTAATGGATTCAACCTATGGACGCTCTAGAGTATCAAAGAACCATAGATTTTTCTATTGGTTTGGTCTCTGAACGCTAGAGAAGGTACGAGTTCATGTTCTTCATTAAATAAGAGCTTTAAATGCTCATAAGAGCGAAGGATCACAATGATGAGATCATGAAACTCATATGAATAGAGTCTAAATGGGATAGGATAAGATTGAGATATAGTAGAGACTCTATGGTGCCTATTTCCACTCTTTCTGCAAGTTCTCACAAGCCATTTATATAGGCAAAAGCGTCCAACGAATAGAAAATGGCTAGTTCTCAATGCTACCGAAGTGACATTCGATACCATCAAATTTTCTTTAGTAGTACCAAATTAAATTCCCCAAGTTGTTGAGTAAAAACAGTCTCTTTCGATGGCACCGAACTATGTTCATTAGTGGCAGTCGGTGTCACTAAAATACATAGTTGGTGATACTGAATTAACGTTATAAGCTTGTTGGACTATTTTGAGCCCCTTTAGGATAGTATGCTTCACTTCCCATATAGAACTGTCAAATGTAAATGAAGCCTTAGCCAATGAAAATTGGATTTTGGCTATGCAAAATGAACTAAATCAATTTGTCAGAAATGTTGTTTGGTATTTAGTTCCTAAACTATCTGACAAACATATGATTGGAACTAAATGGACATTTAAAAATAAATCTGGTGAATTTGGGAATATCGTAAGAAATAAAGCAAGATTGGTTGTACAAGGGTACACCCAAATTGAAGAAGTCAACTATGATGAAACTTTTTCTCTAGTCACTTATCTTGAATCCATCCGATTATTTATCTCCATCGCATGTCATAAAAACTTTAAAATTTACCAAATGGATGTTAAAAGTGCTTTCTTAAATGGTGATTTAAATGAAAAGTTTATGTAGAAAAATCTAAAGGTTTTGAACATCCTAAACTTCCTGACAATGTATATCATCTTAAAAAAGGCCTTGTATGGTTTAAAACAAACTCCTAAAGCATGGTATGAAAAATTAACAAAATTTCTTCTTAGTCAAAATTTTAAAATGGGAAGTGATGATAAAACCTTATTTATCAAAAGAATTAATGAAGATATGTTGATTGTTTAAATATATGTAGATGATATTATTTATGGATCAAAAAATGTTAACCTATCTTCTAAGTTTGCAGATTCTATGAAATCAAAATTTGAGATGAGCATGGTGGGAGAACTAAAATATTTCCTTGGTCTTCAAGTGAAACTACTCAAAGATGGAATATTCATATCTTAGACCAAGTATGGGATAAATTTTATTAAGACATTTGGATATGATAATGGTAAAAACTTTTCAACTCCCATGTCTACAACACTCAAGTTATCAAAAGATGACTCAAGTAAATGCATTGATCCACATATCTACTGTAGCATGATTGGTAGTCTCTTATATTTAACCACTAGAAGACTTGATATCTCCTTCAAGGTATGCATGTGTGCTGGATATCAATCTAAATGTAAAGAATCACATTTGGCTATCATTAAAAGAATAATCAGATATGTTGTCAGTACTGTTAATCTAGGTTTATGGTATCCACATGATACGTCTTTACAAGTGGTGGATGTTTCTACATTAGAAATTGTCTTGTCTCCTGGATGCACAAGAAATAAAACTCAATATTATTATCCACTGCAAAAGCTGAGTATATTGCGGTAGGAAATGCTTGTACTCAATTGTTGTGGATGAAATGAATGTTAGCAGAATATGGTATTGATCAAGCAATAATGCATTTATATTGTGATAATACTAGTGCATAGATATATCTAAAAATATCATTCAACATTCTCAAACTAAGCACATTGATATTCAATATCACTATATCAGAGAATTAGTTGAAAGCAAGACTGTTATGCTTGAATATATAAATACTGAAAAATAGCTTGCAAAGATTCTGACAAAACCCCTTGATAGTGTCAGATTTTTTAATCTAAAAAATGATATTGGATTATGCTGTATGTCTTAACTAATCATTCTACATTACAATTTTATTTTTTATTTTAATTTCTTTAATAGAATAATATTCATCCGTATCATTTTCAATTATTATTTTTTTTAGATTTTTTTGTCCAGCCCATACCTGACCGATTGGTTCGGCCAGCTGAGGACTGCACTCGGGCTAGCCAAACCTGGCTGAACCGAGCATGATTTGGGCTATTTGGGATTTTTTTAAAAAACCTTTGTTTCATCCTCATCTTCCTCAGCTCGTCAGTGCTTCCTTCGGCCAACCTATCAATCCATACTTCTTGTAAGTGTATCTTTTTGTATTTTCTCCTATATTTAAGCTCCTAGTTGTGCTTTATTGAAAATTTTATCATCTTATTTGAATCTAGAGCTCTCTTTGGTGGGGTTTTATGTTGAAAAATCTGATCAAGATCGTTTCATCTATTTGTTGGTACTTTCTTGGTAATATCTAGTCATTTTTATTCATAGAAACTCAGACCAAGCATATTATTCAACATCCTCATTACGGTTCCTACTCCCGCTCCGCTAATCAGGTTGTGCACACTATTCGCTTACCGAAAAATGATCTGGAGAATGTATGGGATTTTCATACCCGTAACATTATTATTGAGCGCACTGTGAATGTAAATCACATTGCCCGTTTTAGCCTTGTTGAAATTCTATCCAAGGTAGGATGGGAGAAGATTTTTGCGTGGGGTGGTGCATCTTACCAGTCTATCACTCAAGGGATGTATGCATCAATTTGTGACATCTCCACTGAACAATTAACTTTTACTATTCAGTTTGTGAAAGACACAATCACCATTACACCCTCCATCAAATCGTCAATCTTAGACGTTGATAAAGAGGAAGATGTAATCTCTATTCCACCACTCTTTGAAGATTTGTATGCAACGAAAAGAGATTCTCTCACTTGGGAGTTATGTGGTTTTGATGCAACTTGGCGTAACCATAACTCACTCCCCACCTTCAATCTTCTTCTAAAATACCGCATTTTACATTGTATTTTCACTTCAAATGTATATCCTCGAAGTGGGAATAAGACTAATCTTACTCCTTATATGATGCATATTTTACATTTAGTCATTTCTGGTATTCGTATTTGTCTTCCATCATTGATTACTTGATTATTCAATATCGTCTCCATCCTCATCATGGATCTATTCCTTTTGCATTCCTTATGACTTCCAATGCTTTGCGGTATCATGTTCAAATTCTCGCGATTAAAGAACTGTATTCCAAGATCCCGTTTGGTAATTTTAATTTAAATACGATGCAACTTGAATTAAGGCCTGAGCAGCAAGGTGATCAAGAAGTTGTTCTTAAAGGAGATGTCAACATGGATGACATCTTTGCTGATTTGGATGAATCTGATAATACCAATGACTTCGAGTTCCAACCTTCACAATTTCAGAGAGGTTGGAGAGTTTAGAGAAGAAAATGATCAACTTGCATGTTTCTCAGGAAGCATTCTTCAGACTTAGAAACAACAAATGAAGTACATGAAAAAGTACTTTCATCGTTTTAGTAGAAGTTTGAAGATTAATGATCCTGATATGCCTGCACTATCCTCTTCTAGCTCTAACTAAGATATTTATTTAAACTCTATGGTTTGTAAAAACATTTGACATATCTTTACTCTTGCTTCACATACATTTGGATACTATGTTGTGCTTATCTTTCAATTCATCTTTATCAACTTGCTCCTATCCATATATCCTATAATGCCACATTGCTTATTCCTTCCTTTGTCAAGTTCTGACAAAAAGGGGGAGAAATATATACTTATATTTTGATTTGATTAATCATCATCATTTCTCTCTCATTTATGAGCACACATATGTACATTTTCATGCATACTATATGGATTTATATTCTTACAGATATAATAAGTGCTCAGAGGGAGTTCTTGTAAGCATGATCTTTGGGGGAGTAACAAGATTCAAGCAATCCCTTATGATGACTTATATGTCTTATGTGATTGAGATGTTGTAATATATTGTGTTGTGTTGTATAATTGTATGAGTGAGTTTTGTCAAAAATTTGACAAAGGGGGAGATTGTAAGTGCTTATATTTGAGTACATTATAGTTTATCAAATTTCATAGTCCTATTAGGATAACAAGCTCTATTGAAGACAAGTTATCAACTCGATCAATCATCTAGAAAAGAAGACTCAACATCTCAAGTCATGATCATTCATGGTTCGAAGTTCAGAACACTTCGTATGAATCAACCTTTGGGTGATATGAACCTAGATTGGTCATAGGTTTAGTCTATTTCACACCTGTATAACTAAAATCATATTTCATGTTAAATACACTCAAGTTAGGCCAGCTCAACTTTTGGTTCGGCCAACCTAACTATCTTAGGCCAACCCTACAATATTTGGTAAAAAAGATAGATCTAAAAAGATCTTTTTGAGGCCTGTTCGGCCAACCTGACCTGAGGATTGACGAGCCCAAGTGGGTTCGGTCAAGTTTCCAGTAATGGCACGATTTCAGATTTTAGGCTAATTGGGCTAACTGAACCACTTGGTCAGCCAGCCAAACTTGGGTTTGGGCTAGCCAAAATTTTAAAAGATATTGTCCCATGAAATTCGAGTTCCGTTGGAACGTGATCTTTGGAATTCGACCAGCTGAACCGACCCTTGGGCCAGCCAAACTTCACAGATCCTTGACTATAAATAAAGACTCATTCTTACTCTTTAAATCAAAAAAATTATAGATATATTCTGTGTAGTAGAGAGAGATTCTTCAAGCCTCCTTAAGCTATTTATGTTGTAATTCGCGTATTTGTTTTAGCTAATTCAATTCTCCTTCTCAAGTTAGATTAAACTGTTTTATTAGAGTAATCCATACTCTACTTTGAGGAAAGGGAGAATCGAATTTACAGCATTAGGGCATCATTCATTTTATTGAAAATACATTAGATCCCTTTATTTTTTTTGGGTTGAACTCATACAAGGACTTCATCTACATCCCAAGAAGAAGATCGCTACATTCAAGCTATAGCTACGACTTCGGCTCACCAATTGAAGATAAGTATTGTCTGTTCATTTATTTCAGTTTAGGTTTTTCTTAGATAACCCAGAAATCTCAGCGGGTTTGTTTATAGTGATCCCATGAAAATTACAAAGTGGGTTTGATTATGATAGCCCGTGAAAATCACAATAATTGTATCATGTTGTTAAGGTGACCTTAGAAAAACTTGAAGTAGTGAAACCCAAAATTGTGAGTGGAGTAATTTTGAGAGTGAAGTAGGTTACATTGAGGCACTGAACCACTATAATTCTTTTATGCATTATAGTGATTGATTTTATTACTTGTACATATTTTGTGCTTCATTTATTCTTATGATAGTTTAATATTTTGATTTCAAAGATGTTGTGAAATAAGGTTGTCCTATCTAAATATTTTAAGTGAAGGTTGTCCTACGAACTATTTGACATTAAGAATTTAATACTTTACACCATTATATTTATTTGATTTATTATTTTGCATTGGATAAAAATATTTGGTGTAGTCCTATTCACCCCCCCCCCCCCCCCCCCCCTCCCCTCCTCTCTCTAGGACATCAATAGCCCGTTACGAGCTATAGATGTCCTAGAGGTGGGTTGATTAAGACTACACCAAATATTTCGATATAATACTGAATAATAAAATAATAATACTCAATTGTATAAAGTATTGAATTCTTGATATCAAATAGTTCGCAAGATAACCTTCACCTAAAAGATTTAGATAGGACAACCTTATTTCACGACGTCTTTGAAATAAAATATCAAACTTAGTAAGAGTAAATTAAACACAAGACAAGCATTTAAATAATAAAAACATTTACTACAATGCATAAAAGAATTATAGTGTTTCGGTGCTTAAACCCACACTTACTCCACTCCCAAAATTACTACTCTCGCAATTTTGGCTTTCACTAATCAATTTTTCCTAGGGTCACCTTAACAACCTAATACAGTTCTTGTGATTTTCATGGGCTATCACAACAAAACCCACTTTCTGATTTTCACAGGATCACCACAAACAAACTCAGTGAGATTTCTAGGCTATCTTAGAAAAACCCAAAATGAAATAAAGTAAATTTATAGTACTTATCTTCCAATGGAGAGCGAAGATGTTACTAGAGTCTAATTGCAACGATCTTCTTCTTGGGATATTGATGAAGTTGTGTATGAGTTCAACCCAAAGAATATAGGGATTTATAGTGTTCAATATAAACAAAAACCCTATGTACTGCAAATTATATTCTCTAGATCTCAAGTAGAGTTTAGATGACTCTATTACAAACGATTAAAGTAACTTGAGAAAGAGAATAAAATAAGCCAAAACAAAAGATTAGAATTATCGCTTGAATAGATGGATTTTCTCACTAACTTTCATGTCTTAAAAGAATGAGAGAATGCCACTCTTTATAGCCAAAAGATATGGGAATTCGGATGGCCCAAGAGTCGGTTGGGCTAGCTGGATTCCAACGATTACGTTCCAACGGCACTCGGATTTCACGAGACAAGATCTTTCAAAAATTCGGTTGGCCTAATGTATCTGAAATATGAAATCTTGCATTGTTGGAAACTTGACCGAACATGTTTGATCTGGCCAATTGGTCATTTCGGCTGGTCGATCGGTCACGTTTAGCTGGCTGAACCCAAGGTCAGGCTAGTCAAACATACCGTAAAAAATCTCGTATAATCTGTAAATTTGCCCAAATCAAGTAAGATTAGTAGAACTAGATATTGGGCTTACCTAACTAGAGTGTATTTTTATATAAAAGATGATCATTATAGTGTTATGTGAAATACACCTAACCTAAGGTTATACCACTTGATGATTGACTCATACGGAGTGTTCCAGTCTTCGAACCACGTACTTTCATGCCTTGAGATGTTGAGTCTTCCCTGAGATGCTTGATCAAATCGATAACATATCTTCATGAGTTGTCGAAGAGTATCTTCAGGAGATTTTTTTATCCTTTTAGGACTACAAAATTTGAAAAACTTGATTGTTCTTGAATATCAGCACTTACAATCTCCCATTTTTTCAATTTTGTGACAAAACACACTCATACAACTCATTACAACATATTACAACATCTCAATTAATTCATCATATACATACGATCTATGATTCAAATGAACATTTGTGAACCACCAAAGATATCTTGGATCTTGTTACTCCCCCTTAGATCATGCATTCGAAACTCCCCTTGAGCACTTAGTCATATATATCACATGCAATGAAAATATAAATAATTTCATAGAATATCCACATGCAAGTGTAGGTGCTCAAATGTGTATTCAATGTGAGAGAGTTGTGCATATGATCATATCCACATGTTATCCATAACCTTTCTCCCCCTTTTTATTAGAAGTTGACAAAGGAAGAAACAAAATAAATGAAGTATTTAAGCAGATAATCAATGATAAGAGCACACAACATAAGGATAAAAGCTCATTTAAATATTAGATATCATCCAAATGTATGTAAGGAAGAAGTTATCATCATGGTTTAAAAAATCAAAAAAGAAAAAAAGGAGAAAAAAGAGAATTATAGTTATTACAGACCATAATAGAAGTTTATCAATCAGAGCTAGAAGAGGACACTGCAGGAATATCGGGATCATTGATCTTCAGACTCCTATTAAATCGATGAAAGTACTTTTTCATGTACTTCATTTGTTGTTTCTAATTCTGAAGTAATGAATCCTGTGAAACATGCAAAACGTCCACCTTCTTCTCCGTTGAGTGTCAAATATTGCATATTTCCCTTATTTATATCTTGATTTTATGAACATGATAATGCTTAATGGGTATATTTTATACATGTTTGCATTACAAGGTGAGTTTAAGAGCTTGGATTGAAAAGAATATTAAAAGCATGGATATGATACTCAAGAATCACCAAGGTAAGGAATGGATCTTAGGAGACCAAGATTGAAGATTTCAAGATCCCAAGATCCAAGAAAACTAAGTGGAGAAGGAAGGAAGTTGAAAGTGCAACGTGTAGAAATTCACATAATCTGAAGTTCACTATCTATGCCATCGAAGGATGTTTGATGACATCAAAGCCAGTCTTTGATGACATTAAAGGCAGTTCGATGACATCGAAGAATTATAGAAAATCAAGTTTGGTTGATGGACAAATTAGATGCAGTTCTCGATGGCATCGAAGCCTTGTTGAATTACTTGAAGACCTGTCCGATGACATCAAACTTCAACTCGCTGGAACATTCTAGACACATAGTCAATGGATTGAACACCCTTTGATTATATGGAAGGCAAGTTTGATGACATGAAAAGTTATGCAGTGTGAAAAGGCACGACTTCTAGATTCAACTTGCGTTTAATGACATCGAATGTTGTTCAATGAAATCGAAGGCATTACGCAAAGTTACGTGGACTGCATAAATTTGAGGAGATTTTTTCAAAATTAGATGGACATGGCTATAAATATGGGTTTTCTAAGGACACTTCTAAACATGAATTAGGTTTTAAGAAGCAGAGCCAAGGGGTGGAGTAGCCTCCAAAGAGTTTTTCTTCATACCTCTACTATTTTTAATGCTTTCTTTTAGGGTTATAGATCCAAACATGTCTATGATTGGCTAAACCTCTTAGCTAGGTGTTCACAACCGCAAGTGTAGGGTCACGATGTAGTAATAATCTCGGTGAGACTGAGGTCGAATCCACAGGGACTAAACTCATGCGTGTTCTGAAAGTAACTAGAAGTAGAAGTAGAAATAGCAGAAGATGTAAATCTAAATTTGGAATTAAAGGAAGTAATTGTGGAAGATTCAATTAGAAACTTTAGAATTCAAAGGTGGGAACTAGGGTGTTCAAGGATCCACTTGTAGCAATTAGGGAGATACTATTCTTTATTCAAGGACATAACTAAAATCGGAGTCCTATCATATCCAGTTGGAAGATATCACAATAAAACCAAACTTGAACTTCCTTTGACTTAATTCTCAATGGAAGAGAGGTGAGAATTGGAAGTGCCATCACCTAGCCATGCCTAGGAGACAATGGTAAACAACAAGATATACTAGTCACACAATCAATCATAGGAGAATTGTGAAGGTTAGAAGGGATTCCATCATCCAACCATGCCCAAGGGACGATGGTGAACAGCATGAATTCCTAATTTCACAATCTCAAAGCATGAAAAGAAAATACTCAAAGCTATTGCAGATCTATTGTAATTTGAGTCACAACAAACCATTAAAAACTGAAAGTATTCCTTAAATATCAAACTAAAATCAAAGTTCAACATAAACATGAATCAAAGCAATAAAAACATCCCATCACACTACAAGCTTCACCTCTTAGGCCTAACAAAGAGGTTTATCCAACCATAGACATGATTGGATCTAAAACTCTAGAAGAAAACATGAAAAACTAAGGAATAAAGAGGAAAAAATGCTTAGCGATGGCTCTCCACCCTTATGCTTTGCTCCTCCAAACCCTAGATTGATGCCCAGGGATGCCCTGGAGTCTCCTATTTATAGTTAACATGCTCCATGCTTCAAACCAACCTTCCAATTTCAGAAACTGCTTCAAATTTACGCACTCAGCGTAACTTCACGTAATTTATTCGATGACATTGAACTAGCTTCGAAGTTATCGAAGGTACCTTGAAACTGTGTTTTTTCTACACTGTTGTAACTTCATCCGGACTTTGTATCCTTCTATGTCATCAAACCCCCCTTCAATGTCATCAAAGATGTCTTCGATGTCATCGTGAGTTGTTTGAGGAATCGATAATGCATCCAAAACAGTCTAAAGATTTAATCCATTTTCTTCAATAAATTCAATCCCATCGAAGAGGCATTCGATGTCATCAAACTGATCTTCAATATCATCAAGGAGGACTTTGAGTAATCGAAAATTGTGCCCAATATGTCCAGCGAGTTTTGGAAAAAATCCATAGAAAATTCGATGTCATTGAACTGGTTTCGATGCCATCGAGTAAAGCTTTGAGTCATCGAACAAGTCCTCAAGTCATCGAGAAATGTCCTCAATTTTTCTAGCGATTAACTTGATTTTCTTTCATAAATTTGATGTCATTGACCCGTGTTCGATGTCATTGAATGGTAGCTTCAATGTCATCGAATGGTGATCGATGACACAGTCAATATGAATTCTTCACTTGTTCTTTTCTACTTCTTTCCTTCTCCTCTTAGTTTTCTTGAATCTTGGGACCTTGAAATCTTCAATATTTATCTCTTAAGATCCATTACTTTGGTGATCTTTGAGCATCAAATCCACACTTTTAGCACCATTTCCAATCCAAGCTCTTAAATTCACCTTGCAACACAAACATGAGTAAAATAGGATATTAAGCAATATCATGTTAATAAAACCAGGATATAAATGGGAGATAATGTGTAATATTTGACCCTCAATACAATCCTCAACCGGCATTTTTCTAGTCTTGAGCAAATTATGCGTGAAATAAGTCTCAATGGTTAATGTTCAATCCTCCTCAAGAAAATAATATTTTGTTCACTCAAGTATGAATGGGTAGAAATAAAATATGAAAGTGAGATTTTGAAAACTTAGAGCCGAATCACATATACAACCAATTAAGTAAGTTTTTTGTTCATCAAATCAAAGCATAATTTACATATTAAGATTTTTTCAATGCGCTTAGTGGAAATCAACTTACTTCCCGTACGAGTGCCATTAATTCATCATGTTAGCCATGCTCATCACTTCAAGATCAGTTTGAAACTTAAGTACTGATTCTGAACTTATAACCTCCTTATTTTTCTAGTTTTTGATTTTATATCGACGATCAAATTTATTTATTTTTCCATTCTTTATTTTTGCATTCTTTTTATTATTTTTCATGATATATGACCTTTTTGTCGATCTCCTATTTTTTAAGTGGTTCTTTTTTTCTTTTAAGGTGGATAAAATTCTCCAAACTCAATTCTCACCATCTTTTAATGATTCACATACTAACAATTAGAAATTCTAGCATGTCTTACAAAAGATAAATTGAGTGTGTCTTGTGATTTGGATTAACATGATATTTAAACTTCTTAATCGATTGAGCACAAGAACATAGGTGATAGATTACTTGGTTGATCCAACTTCAAAATCCAAGAATTCAATCTCTATCTTATCATACGTAAAGCATTCTTAAGCACATAATTCATCACTTCTCAAATAGATTTCAACTTGAAACATTGAAAATGTTCAAAATGTTTTGCTCAAAATTGAGAAAACACCAATTAGTTTACCTAATTGTGAAAAGGCCAAGGGGGGAGAGGGTGAATAGGACGATGCTAAATTAAAAAATTAACAGTGAAATTTAAAAAAATATAAATATTGATAGCAATAAACAATCCCACAATGCAGAAATGTAAAATAACCTCAAGAGTACAAGTGTTGAGAGGTTGATACAAATGTTGTTCTAAGGACAACCTTACACAAAAAACCAAAGATTTATGATAGGACAACCTGATTTTTAGAATGGTCTGTCTATCAAAAACTTAAACTGATACAAAAGAATAAAGAAATAAATAGAAAAGGAAATAACTAAGTTATTAAAACATTACCACACTTACATAAAAGAAATTATAGCATTCTCCACAAATGCAAAAAAGAGAAATTACAAACATCCACAAAAAGAAATAATCAATAAACCACAAGAGCAGAAATTATAGTGGTTCACTTGTGTGTACACTAACTATTTAGAAAAATAGCCACACAACTACTCCACTCCTAATATCCTCACCAGTGGATATTAGCGTTCACTATGAAGATCGATTTTTCAAGGTTCACCTAAAACCCTCACAATTATGTCTTTCAAGTGGGCTTACACAATTCAAAAACCCCACACTCTGAGTTTTCTTGATCATCTCAGACAAACCAAAATAAAGAGATTTTTTTGGCACAATCTCAATGAAACCAAAATAATGAATTTATAAAATTGTAAAATACTTATCTGGATATTCTCCTTTTGATGCAGCCCAGAAGAACTAATTCAGAGTAGAAGTCCAACATAGAAGTTCAACGTAGAAGTTCAATGTTCACTCTCTTATGAAATGGCTCTAGGTTCTAAATAGATTTTAAATTGAACACCTTCGGTTAGCTTTCTTTGATTTTAATTCCAAGAAATGGGAATACTTCGATCCCTCTTTAAATAAAATTGAAATGTATAATACAAAATTAAATGTAAAAAGCTAAATAAAGAGAATATAAACTCTGAAATTCGTGCTCTATTTATAATTGCAGAAATCACACTCTCGGCTAGTCCTGAGGTTGGCACGACTGGTCTTAGGACCAACAAACCTTTGAAAGTTTGGGCGCGATAAGATAAGGTCATTCCACGACTAGTCGTACAGTCTGCTCGACCGGTTGAGTGGCCTCCACGACCGGTCGAGTCCTGTCCACGACTGGTCGTGTAGGATCTAATTTAATTATTGGACTTTGAGTCGGGCTTACAGGATTGGTCGAGCACTGTTCACACGACCGGTCGAACAGTCTCCAGGACTGGTTGAGGCTTTAACAAAAATTTTTAAAAATCAGTAATAAACTTAGAAATGGTTGAGGAATTCTTGGATTGGTCGAGCCAGTGCTAGGACTAGTCGAGAAACAGTCAATGCACTTATAAAGTGACACAATTTAAATTATGTATTCAAATTGACCTACCCTAGGTCAATCTAGGGTCATTCATACCTTGTAAATAATGTATGAACATTGAATCTTCATTTGCTTCAGTTAATAGTTGTTCTTTGAAGTTCATAAAGCTTGGTATCTTGTCATATGAAGAATCTTGAGCTTGAGACTTTTGAGGCTTGAATATGACTAACATTGAAGCTTGAGCTTGGAGTTCAAAGTAAAGAAATATTTTTTTAACTTGGACAGAGCTTTCAAAACTTAAACTTTGAAGCTTGAAAGATTAAAATCACACTTGGTGTTGTACTTGAACTTGAACATGTAATCTTGCATTTGAAGTTCTTGAAGTAAAGACCTTTGTCCTTGTACATGAGATGCATTGTCTTGTATATGTATATGCGCTACACAAGACAAAGATTCCAGGAGGTTTTAGCACTACAAAATTTGACAATCATAGGAGCTAGATACCATAGCACTTACAATCTCCCTCTTTGTTAAATTTGTGACAAAACACACTTTATAACATAAGCATTATACGCACAATAAATGCACAATAAAGAATCATGCACCAGTTATCAATGGGTCACAACAATTCGTATCTACTCCCCCAAAAAAACTCCCCTTTACTCCCCCTGACATAAAAAAAATGTATACCTATCCACAATCCACATGCTGCCACATATCACAAGCATTGTAAAATTCTCCCCCCTTTTGTCACAATATGACAAAGGAACCAACAAAAGGAATACGAAGTAGATAAATAAGGAAGAATAAGAAGATTAATGAGGAATAAATTATCAAGATATTTAAACAAGTATTGTTCAAGCATGATCAACCATGTTCAACCAAGTTCAATCAAGTTCAACCCCATAAAACAAAAGAAAGTCAAGTATCATAAAAGTTATTACAAACCATATGAGAAAATACTAATCAAAACCTGAAGAAGGAGCAAGTATGGTAGGATCAAGTTGATGAAGTCCCTTGTTAAGGAGCCTAAGATATTTACACATATATTTGAACTGCAAATAATGGGACACATTCATATTCTCTACCTTCTCCTCAAGTGAGCGCAACCACGCATCAAAGTCAAATGGCTAATAATCAGGATCATCTGTTGAATCAAATTCGATCTCATCAAAAATATCATGCATATTGATGTCATTGGGTGGTAAATCACCTTCTTCTTCATTTGCGGCATCAACTCCACCAATACCCACATTAACTTGGCCTGTGAGCAACCTTAGATTCATTTTGTTTATATTGGAATTGTTAAAGATTAGGTGTTGAATCGAAGCTTCTCCAATAGGCATAGCCACTAAAGTACAGGAGGCCAACACAGTCATAAGATATGCGAAGAAAATGTCACTGTGTCCTAGATGGAGACGGAATTAAATGATACAATGACAAATCCAAGAAGGAAGACATACTGAGGTACCAGAGATGATGGAATGAAGAATTAAACCATGAACGTAGTGAGTTCAATTTTATTACCAGAACGAGGGTAAACATTGAAAATAAATATCCCATGAAGGACTCTATATCTGGATACTTTGAGGAAAGCACATTTCCATTGGTACTCCATTCCACATCTATATTGCACAAAGCTCTAGTAAGCATACGCTTCTCAGATTTAGATGGTTTTACACTAGAGTGCTAATGGGAATACTTTCATCATTGACAGGTTTGTCCATTAGACCAGAAATAAGATGTCGGTTTATTTCAACAGGACCTTCTCTAGTTGTAATAATGAACGTTAGATTTTCAGTAGAAAAATTAAAAATACAAGCATACATAGATTTCGCAATGAACCGATATGCCAGCCCACCCCAATGTAGAATGTTATCCCATCCTACAGATTGGAGGAGATGAAGGATATCAAATGGAGCTAGATGATCAACATGAACAAGTCATTCAACTATAACATTACACAACCTAATATCCCACACATAAGAGGGATCATCTTCGAGTGACCGAAGGTGACGCATTATGATAGGAGTCGACTTAGAAATTGAAGGACCATGAGAAATTTTCTTTATAGTTCTACCTTCCATTTGCAACAAGGAATACAAGAAAAATGAAAATTACAAAAGAGGAAGTGTGGGATTTCACTAGATCAGATTTTTTAGAAGAAAACCCCAAATAATACTATGAATCAAGAAATAAATCACACTAATGATGAAAAGGGAGTGCTAAGAACTTGAATCTATATGGAAAATGAAAATAAAACACTAACCTTGAAGAAATAGGAGATGGGATTGACTGGTCGACCTAAGACCCATTGGAGAAGAAACCCAAAATGAAGAAAAAGGAATTTTCCCCCAAATAAAGTACAAACCTGCGTTACATAGCTGGTCGAGTACTTGCTCGACCAGTCATGCCACAACTGGTCAAGTATGCACTTGACTAGTCGTGCATAGCCCAAAATATGCAATATTCATAAAAAATTGAAATTTAAATATTTAAACTAACAAATATATACATTATGATACAAAAATACATAATTTATCAATTCAAATTGCACATACCGAGATCAAATTTCAATTTAGAAAACCTGCTTTTGTCGAGTGGTTTTGTGAATATGTCTGCAAGTTGAGTCTCGGTCGGTATGTATTCCAAAGAAATTTTCTTTTCTTCCACTAATTCATGAATGTAGTGATATCTAATGTCAATGTGTTTGGTTTGTGAATGCTGAATTAGATTTTTAGATATATTAATTGCACTAAAATTATCACAATATAAAACCATAGAATCCTGTGCAATTCCGTAATCACTTAGCATCCTTTTCATCCATACAAGCTGAGTTCATGCATTACCTGCCGCAATGTATTCAGTTTCAGCAATTGAAAGTGATACGAAACTTTATTTCTTACTCAACCAGGAAACTAAATAGTTCTCAATATAGAAACAACCACCACTGGTTGATTTCCTATCATCAACATTACCAGCCCAATCATCATCCGTATAACCAGCTAATGGAACACTAGTATCATGTGGATACCAGAGACCCAAATTTGTTAAACTTGCTACATATCGCATAATCTGCTTAACAGCAGTTAAATATAATTCTTTAAGGTCAGATTGATATCTAGCGTAAATTTCTACGTTAAATGCAATATCATATATACTTGTAGTTAAATAAAGCAAACTTCCAATCATACTACGATATACTTTAGAATCAACACTCTTACCTATAGAGTCCTTTGAGAGTTTCAAAGTAGTACTCATAGAAGTATCAAAATTTTTCCCATTCTCAAATCCGATCTTTTTAACTAAGTTCAAAGCATATTTGGTTTGAGAAATAAAAAACCATTAGGTTGTTTAACTTGCACCTAAGAAAATAATTCAACTCTCCAACCATGCTCATTTCGAACTAGATTTCATAAGATCCACAAACTCAACAGTCATATTAGCATAGGTAGATCCATAAATTATATCATTAACATAAAATTGCACTATTAAAATATGATCATTATGTTTCTTAACAAACAAAGTCTTATCTACACTTCCCATTAGAAAATTACGACTTAATAAAAACTTTGTCAACTTTTCGTACTATACCCTAGGAGCTTATTTTAAACCGTAGAGAGCCTCTTTTTAGGTGATATACATGATCAACATTCTTAGGGTCTTTAAAACTAGTTGGTTGTTCAACATACACTTCTTCATGTAAATCGCTATTCAAGAAAGCACTCTTTACATCCATTTGGTATATTTTGAACTTTCTAAAGCATGTAATGGATATAAATAGTATGATTGATTCAAGATGAGCTACTGGGATAAAGGTCTCATAATAGTCAATGCCTTCAATTTGAGTGTACCCTTGTATAAGCAGCCTAGCCTTGTTTCTAATAATATTACCAAGTTCATCAGACTTATTTTTAAAAATCCATTTTTTTTCTAATAATGTGTTTATCTTTAGGTCTTAGAACTAAGTACCAAACATCATTTCTAACAAATTGATTGAGCTCTTCTTGCATCGCAACTATCCAGTTTTCGTTAATAAGAGCTTCTTTTACGTCAGCCGGATCTATCTGAGATGTAAAGCACATGTAATTACATATATCTTCTAGTTGTCTACAAGTGCTCAAACCAATGAGAGGGTTTCGATGAATCTGATTAGTTGGATGATCTTTAACCGTCCTCAGTTAAGAGTTATTTTGACTTAATGAAGTATCTGGTTTATCAATTATGAGTACTTCATCATTTCCTAAACTTAAGATGGGTGTATTCAAGTGATCGTCAATAACCACATTAATGGACTTTTGAATTACACCAGTCCTCTTATTCAGAACCCGATATGCTCGACTATTTAGAACATACCCTAAAAATATTCCTTCATCACTTTTGGTGTCAAACTTACCCAGATTTTCTTGGTCATGTAAAATGTAGTACTTGCTGCCAAAAACTCAAAAGTATTTGACAGTAGGCTTCTTATCAAACCACATTTTATAAGCCATTTTACTATTTAATTTTCTAATATAAATGAGGTTAATTATATAACACGCAATATTTATGGCTTCAGCCCAAAGATTTTTAGGGAGCTTTATACTATTTAACATTACATTTGTCATATCTTGAAGCACTCTATTTTTTCTTTCTATTATACCATTTTGCTATGGTGTTTTGGGCATAAAGAATTCATGTGGTATTCCCTGATCACTACAAAACTTCTCAAAATTGCTATTTTCAAATTATGATCCATGATCGCTACGGATCTTATAGACTTGAGACTCTTTTTCCATTTAGATATCTTTAAGTACCACTTTTTACTTCATCAAGAGTTTCTGATTTTTCTCTTAAGAAGACTGCTCATGCATATCTATTAAAGTCATCAACAATTACTAAAATGTACTTCTTACCACCTCAACTCTCCATTCTAGTTGGTCCAATAAGATCCATATGAAGGAGTTCGAGCAGTTTAAATGTGTCATTAGATTTCACCTTTTTGTGAGTGCTCTTAGTTTGTTTGCCAATATAATATTCACCACATATTTTGTCTACTTTCTATGGTTTAGGTAGACCTCTTATCAACTTTCTTTTGCTCAATCTATACAAGTTATGGTAGTGTACATGTCTGAGATGCTTATGTCAAAAGTCAGTCTCATTGGTATGGACCATGTAACACGTTAGATTAGATGAGCTTGAATCACTTACAATGTAGCAGTTTTCAGATGTTTTGAGACCAGTTAATATTACAAAACCATTTTTATTTAAAATTTCACACCCTAGGTTAGTAAATTTTATGCTATGATTATTATCTCATATTTGATAGATACTTAATAAGCAGTGTTTTAACCCTTCTACATATAAAATATTCTCAAATAAAGGGAGGTTAAAAAGTTAGACCGTACCTTGGCCAACAATCCTGTAGTTGTTACCATCACCGAATGTGACTGAACCATTAGTCATGTATTTAAGATTGGTGAATAGACCCTTATCGCCTGTCATATATCTGGAGCAACCATTGTCTAGGTACCACTTTGAATGGCTTCAAGCTTTGAAAGCGGTGTGGGCAACCAAGCAAGTAACCTTAGGAACCCATTTCATTACAGTCTTGGGTTTAGGAGTATAGTTGGTCTTCTTATGTTTGTAATTGTTATAAGATCAACCCACTGAGTTAGATTTTAATAGCTCCTTAATTAATTCAATTATTTGCTCAGCTAAAAGATTACGATTCTGATTTTTATAGTTGATGTGTTTGCTTTTATGTTTTAAGGATTGAAAAGTTTTAGCATTTTTAGGATAATTTTGATTTAGACTTTTTCCTTTTGAGTTTGAGGACTCTCCTTTCACAAAGTTAGGAGGAGTATTCTTATGTTTGGGAGGAATACTTTTTTCATAGCCCAATCCATATCGGTCGCCACATTTTCTTGATCTGGATAATAATTTTTCTAACTTAGGATCATCTTGGAAATACTTCTGTGTCCTTTAAACTCAAAAGTGAAGAGACTTTAAGTTTTAGGCTTTCGCTTTCAGATTTTAAGTTTTCAACTTGGGAGGTTTTGAAATCTAAGTCGCCCTTAGTTTTTTCAAAACATTCTGAAACGTGAGATTTTTCTAAACCAAGAGAATCAAAATTTTCCTTCAGTTTTGAAAACTTCTCTTTCTGAAGTTTAATTCTAACAACAATTTTACAACTCTCCTTATAAAGGGTATTATAAGCATTTTGAAGATCTTCTTGATTTTCATGATCACTATTCAGATTTTCTTCAGTAGTTGAATCATCATGATCTGAAAAAGTGAACTTGGCTAGAGTCATAAGGTCTTTGACTTCATTACCTGACTCAATTTCAGAAACTTCTAATTTAGAACAGGCTTCAGAGCCAGAAGATTCATCCCAAGTAGCCAACATATCTTTCTTTTTTAGGTTTGTCCTTTTTAGGACACTTGTTTGCTAAATGCCCATATTCATGGCTGTTATAACATTTACTGTCTTTTAAAGATTTCCAAGTTTTAGCTTTAGATTTTTTCTTTTCATTCGGTTTTTGCGAATCAACCCTCGTTTTACTTTTGAGAACCTTATAAAACTTTTTAACTAAAAAGGCCATATCATCTTCAAAATTTTCTTAATCAAAATTACTACTATTTTCTTGAGAAATACATTTAGAAGATTTAAGAGCGATAAATTTACCTTTAGGAGCTTTAAAAGTTAACTTATAAGTCTTTAATGAGCCAACTAATTCTTTTACCCTCATATTATCCGTATCACGAAGTTCATGAATCGCAGTCACATTTGAATTGGACCGTTCAGGGAGTGAGTGTAGTATCTTTGCACAGACTTTACTTTTTGGGATTCTATCACTGAGACTCCACATAGAATTCAAAATGTCATTCAATCTTGTATAGAAGTCCATGAAAGTTTCACTTTCTTCCCTACGAATTTTCTCAAATTTGGTTGTGAGGATTTAGACTTTAGATTTTTTGACAATTGTTCTTCTCTCGTGTGCCATTTCTAAAATATTCCAGACTTTCTTTATAGTATCACAGGATATAATTCTCTTAAATGTATCCAGTGATAATACGCAAGTGATTGCATTTAGAGCTTTTTCACTGACACTACTTTTCTGAAGAGTGGTCCAAGAAAAATAAGGTATGACTTTCATAAATTTGGATCCATCAATACTAGTTACTTCAGTGGTAGGGGGGTCCAATTAGTCACTGTAGCTTGCCACACGCTCTCATCCATGGATTTAAAAAAAAATCCTTATTCTGTCTTTCCAATAGGCATAGTCAGACCCATCAAATGGTGGAGGCCTAGTGACTGAAAGGCTATCAAAATTTGACATCTTATAAAGCTCAGATCGATTAGCTCAAGAAATTAATCCAAAAGAAATAATAATTAAAACAAGCTATTAAGCTATGATACCACTTGAAAAGGCCGAGCTATTAAGTCCTAGAGAGGGTGAGGGTGAATAAGATTATGCCAAATTAAAAAATTAACAGCAAAATTTAAACAAATATAAATACCGATAATAATAAACAATCCCACAATGTAGAAATGTAAAACAACCTCAAGAGTACAAGTATTGAGAGGTTGATACAGATGTTGTTCTAAGGACAACCTTACACCAAAAACCAAAGGTTTATGGTAGGACAACTTGATTCCTAAAACGGTCAGTGTATCAAAAACTCAAACTAATACAGATGAATAAAGAAATAAATAGCAAAGGAAATAACTAAGCTATTACAACATTCCCACACTTACATAAAAGAAATTATAACATTCTCCACAAATGTAAAAAGAAGAATTACAAACATCCACAAAAAGAAATAATCAATCAAATAATCAATCAACCACAAGACAAGAAATTATAGTGGTTTACTTGTGTGTACACTAACTGTTTAGAAAAATAGCCACACAACTACTCCACTCCTAATATCCTCACACAGTGGATATTAACGTTCACTATGAAAATATATTTTTTAAGGTTCACCTAAAAGCCTCACAATTGTGTCTTTCAAGTGGGCTTACACAATTCAAAAACCCCACACTCTGAGTTTTTTGGACCAGCTCAGACAAACCAAAACATAGAGATTTTTCTAGCACAATCTCAATGAAACCAAAATAATGAATTTATAAAATTGTAAAATACTTATTTAAATATTCTCCTTTTGATGCAGCCTGGAAGAACCAATTTAGAGTAGAAGTTCAATGTTCACACTCTCTTATGAAATGGTTCTAGGTTCTAAATAGATTTTAAATTAAACACCTTGGCCTAGCTTGCTTTGATTTTGATTCTAAGAAATAGGAATACTTCAATCTCTCTTCAAATAAAATTGGAATACAAAATACAAAATTAAATGCAAAAACCTAAAAAAAAAAGAATATAAAATAAGCACTAAATAACTTAAGAATATCACTAACTTATCTCTCATAGTGGCATATTAATTTAGCTTGAATTGAATATCAAACTCTGAAATTCGTGCTTTATTTATAATTACAAAAATCATACTCTTGAATGGTCCTGAGGTCGGCACGACTGGTCATAGGACCAACAAACTTTTAAAAGTTTGGGCGCAATAAGATAAGGCCGTTCCATGACTGGTCGTAGGTTCTACTCGACCAGTCGAGTGGCCTCCACGACCAATCGAGTCCTGTCCACGACTGGTCATGTGAGACCTAATTTAGTTGCTGGACTTTGGGTTGAGCCTGCTTGACTGGTTGAGCATAGGTCGAGCACTGTTCACATGAAAGATCGAGCAGTCTCCAGGACTAGTCGAGGCTTTAATAAAAATTTCTAAAAATTAGTAACAAACTTAGGACTGGTCGAGGAATTCTTGGAATGGTCGATCCAGTTCTAGGACTAGTCAAGAAATAGTCAATGCACTTATAAAGTGACTCAATTTAAATTATGTATTCAAAATGACCTACCCTATGGTCAATCTAAGGTCATTCATACCTTATTAATAATGTATGAACATTAAATCTTCATTTGCTTCAACTGACAGTTGTTCTTTGAAGTTCACGAAGCTTGGTATATTGTCATATGATGAACTTGAGCTTCAGACTTTTAAGGCTTGAATATGACTAACATTGAAGCTTGAGCTTGGAATTCAAAGTAAAGAAACATTGTCTTAACTTGGACGAAGCTTTGAAAACTTGAACTTTGAATCTTGAAATATTGAAATCACACTTGGTGTTGTACTTGAACTTGAACATGCAATCTTGCATTTGAGACCTTTGTCCTTGTACATGAGATGCACTGTCTTGTATATGTAGATGCGCTACGCAAGACAGATTCCAAGAGGTTTTGGTACTACAAAATTTGGCAATCATAGGAGCTAGATACCATAGTACTTACAAATCCCCCATCTCCAACCTAAAAATCTACATTGTCCTCAATGTAAAAGAAATAAGCATGTAATGTAAAAATGACAATGAAAAGAAAAGGGATGTGATGGAAAGGTAATACCTAAAGAAGGAATTTTGGGGCTTTTCCAATGGTCTCAATGTGAAGATGGGTTAGCACAAGAATTAAACCAAAGAAAGAAAACTATCCTACACATCGAAAAGCAAACTATCCTAAACATCCTACACATTAAAAAGCAAACTATCCTAAACAATGGAAAGCAATAAATCTAACTATACCTTGGTCAGACTAGGAGGTCAATCCTGGTAAACGGGATCAATCAAAGGTATGAACATGTCCTCTGAATCAAATTTCTCAACCAATGACTTTAATCAATGTTCATTTCCTTTGAAAATATTTCCATTGTTTGGATTCTAAATCTCAATAGCCCCATGAGGATAGACATTTGTGATAGTGAAAGGGTTGGTCCAACGTGATCGAAGTTTACCCAGAAAGAGATGTAACCGAGGATTGTACAAAAGGAGCTTCTAACTTGGTTTGAATGATTTTCAAAGAATGTTTTGGTCATGAAACACCTTCATCCTGTCTTTGTAAATTCTCGAGTTTTCATATATATCATTCCGGATCTCTTCAAGTTCATTCCACTGAAGTTTGTGCAGTGAGCCAGCGCTGTCCAAATTAGAGTTTAAATTTTTAATAACCTAATAAGCCTTATGTTCTAACTCCAAGGTTAAGTGGCAAGCCTTCTCATAGACAAGTCTAAATGGAGGCATTCCAATAGAAATCTTAAATGTAGTACAGCCCATAAAGTATCAGCCAATCGGATTGACTAATCCTTATGGTTAGGGTTAACCATTTTTTTTCAAAATATTTTTAATTTTCCTATTAAAAATCTCAGTTTTCCCACTTGATTGTGAGTGGTATGGAGTGCTCACTTTGTGCGAGATGTCATATTTCTTCATTAAGTTCATAAATGGCCTATTACAGAAATGTGATCCTCGATCACCAATGATGGCTCGAGGCATTCCGAATTGGTAAAGGATGTTCTCTTTTAAGAATTTAAAGACCGTTTGATGGTCATTGTTCTAGCAGGGGATTGCATTAACCATTTAGTGACATAGTCTACTGCTAGCAAAATGTATAAATTCCTAAAGGATTAGGGGACTGGTCCCATGAAATTGATGCCCCAGTAATCAAATGCTTTAATGATCAGAATGGGGTTCAAGGGAATCATATTTTGATGGAATAATGCTCTTAATTTTTGACAACGCTGATAAGCTTTGCAAAACTCATAAGTGTCCTTAAACATAGTGGGCCAGTAAAAGATGCACCATAAAATTTTGACCGTGGTCTTTTTAGCAGAAAAATGACCACCACAAGCCTGAGAATTACAGAAGGAGATGACACTTTGGTGTTCATTATCTGGTACACATCTCCTTAAGATTTGATCTAGGAAATATTTAAACAAATATAGATCATTAAAAGTACACCTACTAGTGCCCTGATTTGTCAATTATGGTGTAAGTTGAGTCAGTCGGACAATAGCACCTAACAGGAAGATCAACTCTAGTGACTGCCTCAACTGGATGTGTGGAAGCTCGCCATAGGTAAATCATAGCCTCACATCCCATGTCCCAAAACACCAGGTGATTAAAATACTTAAAAATATGTAGAACATCTTAGGATTTTTTGTGTAAGAAAACTTTTTACAAAATAGGAAAATCTTCAAGTTTTTCTTACACTGTCGATTATATCGATTCATATCTCGATATGATCGACGTGCTATGTCGATGTCCTCGATATATCAATCGATACAATCGAGTGAGGACAAAAAGAGTCCAGCAATCAAACATTCATCTGGACGATTTATCGATATATCGACGGTTCAGTCGATATCATCGATATTCGAATATCGATCCTATCGAAAGTGGATCGATAATATCGACAGCCAGTTTTTCGGCGCCCCTATTTTTCTAAAGAAAACCACTGTGAGCTTCAATATATCGATGACTGTCTGATTCAATCTGAACTCAAATATCGATCATATCGGAAGTCAATTGATCACATCGATAAAGGGCGCATGTAATACCCTAAAAATTGGGGGTAGAGCATAAGCTCCACTCTCGAGTTCCAACGCATCACTTATACAACATAAATAAGGATAATTGAATGTTGTTCGTATTAGGGCATTAAACATGAGTGGGATTATACCAAAACAACATATCATACTCCAGAGATAGTTTGTAACATCCCGAAAATCGAGGGGTCGAGCAAAAACCCAACTCCTGAGTTCCAAAATGTTATTTATGCAACATAGATATGTATGATTGAATGTTGTCTGTGATAATGTATTAAACATGAGTGAGATTAAGCCAGAACAACATATCATACTCCAGAGACAGTTAAATTTGCAAGCGGAAGACTGTGATAGTATGTATAACGTATATAAACTGTTGTATGTCTCTAGAGTGTGAATATATTACCAGGTTATACACATACATGTATACTTCAAAAGTAAACAAAATGAATATACATGAGGGCGCTAAAAATATAAAATGACAAGTGTCAATGTATCTAATCAACTTCCCTGTAATCCCGTCAATCAAATCACGCATAAAGGAGAGATCCTCCTCATCATCATCAAATCCAGCTCCACCTCGCAGGCCGCGCCATCATCTGCAATCACAATAGGGACTGGTGGGTGTCCGGAAACACCATCCCGTAACGTGGGAGTGAGTGATCAACTCAGTGGGATAAGAGAGCAGAGATTAGCATGTTATCAAATCAATCATGCGATAATAGTAAAGCAGTAAATCAAACAATCCTAATACTGTTGTTAATGCAGTATGACATGACGTGATGTATGCCCTCACCGACGATCTCCCTCATACGGCAACATCTTACGACCGTAGCATGCCACACTCCCTAGAGTGCTCCACATCTTCCAGGCACATGCAATGTTATGGTGATATGATTTCCAAGTTGTTATTAGTCCATTCAAAGAGCAGGATTGGGAAACTAAGGTACCTCCCTTATATCAATCCCAACACAGATCCTGTCTAGGGTCGTCACTCCTAGTAATCTCATACGATGTATATTTTGTAGGTCGCTGCAAGGGCTGTCAGGGCTGTTGCACGCACTCGTTGTTCCGCTCCTCCATCACCTTATCAATACAGGCCTACTGTACTCTACTGGTACGAAAGGGTCGTCGCCTCCCGTAGACTCAGAATACGCTCGCGGTCACTATAAAGGGCTGCCAGGGCTGTTGCTCGCACTCGTTGCACCGCTCCCCCATCACCTTATCAATGTAGGCCGACAGCAAGAATATAGTGTCCCATACCACCATAATCTGCTCACGAGTCTAGGTGCTCACTGGTCACTACGGGGAGGTTTGTGGCCCCAGCGTAGGCCGACAGCTCGACCACAGTGTCCCATACAACCATGCCCGGCTCATGAGTCTTTATGGATCAAGGTACCATGGTTAACAGGGTTTACAATGGTAAGTTCAGTACCCTAGGTTCAAGCAGTTATGACTCATGCAGGGTGAACATACAACGGCCAGTCGGGTTACTTGACAGGCTCGACTAGCACGATCGCATCGCAAGTCGAACGACATGAAGTGCGTAAAACACTTCGTGTGGCCTAACCACTGCCGCCAACTCCAACACGACTCGCTCTCATCGACGCATCCTTCGTGGCCAAGATAAGCTAACCACGAATTCGCTCGGTTGCCGACTGCCTAGATTACGTATAGTCCCAAACACATATGAATCCACGTCAGCGATCATGTGAGAGTATTGAAAATGAAACACAACCATGTGAGCATGTTAACACATGTTATATCGTACAACTTAAGTAAATCATCTAACACATGCCTTTCGTACATATAATGAACTTATGCATATCGTCAACATATAGGAAATCATTTCCATCAGCATATTAATTGAGAATTCAATCTCAAACTAAATCAAAATGAAATCATCAAGCACATGTTATAACATACGGCTTAAGAGAATTGTCAAGCACATGCATTTCATTCATATTATGAAATCATGCATATGGCTAACATGTAGGAAACCATTTACACCAGCATATTAATTGAGAAATCAATCTCAAAATAATTCATAACACCATTTAATTTAATACATACTAATACAAGCATTTATACAAACACATACACTACACACTTAAATCTACATATAGTATGTCGACCCGAAGTGCGCAATTAGGCGAATCTCTTTGCCAAAATAATTATGCACGCATTCCTAATATCCTAATGCGACAAGAAGCCATGTCAATCACGTCAGAAAAATATGAATGAAAATAGTACTTCCTACAAATGACTAAAATGCCCTAAATCTCATATTCTTCGTTGGTTTACGAAACAGGAAACGGACAGCATGTTGTACATGTCAAACGGTGTTGCCGTCAAGAATCTACTATTAAATGACATTGAAAGCTTTGGAAACAGTCAATCAAAGCGTCTAAAATATGCACCTTTTTCCTTATAGGTGAAGTGATTCGAACGGAGCGTATACGCTTCGTCTACGGCGATCAGACAACCTGATACACATGTACATCAGCTACTATTCTATTTGAATCGAAGAAATCCCCAAATCAGCAAGTGGTTAGGGTTTTCCTTACCTAGAAGTGCATTGGAATCGCCGGGAAAGTGATCGGAGTGCGTCGCCTAAGCACGTGCAGCAGCAGCAGTAGGTGGCAGGAAAATCACTCCCACTCTCTCTCACAAACTCTCACCTTTTCTCTCTCCCAATCTAGGGCTTTTTGTAATTTCGGATGGGAGAGAGGAGTGAGGGTTTCAACCCCTTTTATAAGCTTAAAAACACCCGAAATAGGCTCGGGGACGAAGTTTACTTAGTGCATATCCAATTCGGGGCTGTTTCGGTCCAAAAGATGCTTTCTGGTGGTCCCCTGGCCGAATGCGATCGGACTTAAGCTCACGCGTACTAGATCTAGTACGTATTAAGTTTTCAGTCCGGCTGGGTCCGAAGATCGCACGTGGCGGACCAGTTTCAGTTCAGCAGTCACCGCACGTAGATCAGGGCTGAAAGTCTCATGATATAAAATAGAAATTTCTCCTGATCCAAGGGTGTAATCTGGCTGAATTCTGACGGCCAGAACGCTCAATACTGACGCGTCAAGTCGTGTGCCAGATTTGAATTTGAAATTCCAATTCTGTCCCTATTCGCACTCTCTTCGGTCCGGGCTCAATGAAATAGCCTGTGATTATCGGTTTGACTTAATTTTCGAAATGAGTGTCAAGTCCAGCTAGGCGGTTCTAACGGTCTAAGATAGGAGGTATCGGACTTTCGACGCGCGGTCTAGATCCAATACAAAGATTCAAAGAGGTCCAGAGAACAAACCGGTTTAGAGTTTGATCCCAGGTTATAGAGTATTATAGAGTCATTGGTTCTACTCGATTTGGGTCTTGTAGAACGTATTTAAAGTGATCAGGGACTATTTTCCAGCTACTTTAGCGTCGCGCTAGCTAACTTACACTTATTTTCCAAAGGAATTTATCCTACGTGATTTCTTTGGCTATGGAATTGGGTTCTGAGCAATTTCTCAGGTGTTTTAGTTAACCCATTGCCTAAGGACGTCCAATCCCAGATTAGTCAAAATCTGGGGTGTTATAATCTACCCCCTTTAAAACACAATGTCATCCTCGACATTGGCGAAGGGTAAGGAATACTTTTCTAAGGGAGGTTCAATCATACTTAATAACTTAATCGTACGTATATCCGAACTCAAAGGTTTCGATCTTGGGCCAGTGGGGAAGAGGCCGACCACACTTCCGCTGCGCCACTCTGATCAAACGGGAGCATTGACTAACCTAACCGGATTGGACTCCATACATTCTACCCCCCTTAAAACTTGGTTTTACTTAAGTTCAAGAATCTATGCGTCGCTCCGTACATCAGAACGAGGTGAAACTTAAGACCTATCCTTGACATAAATTGGGAAACAACTTCTCTACATGGTTTTCCTTGCTAATGATGCGTTCTATGGCATTGGTACCTATGATCATAGAGATGAGCCTAATCTCTATTGTGGTTAAGTTCAGGGGCAGGTATGAGTTGGTGGCAAGATGTCGAATTCTCTACTGGCTTTAAGTCCTCGCCATTTACTAAGGGCAAAGCAATAACTTGTGGTTGTAGGTGGTCGGGCCAACACGGAAGAATAGTTGTGTAGTGGGTCTGAGCCGGATACATAGACTTTCGGTCTAGCTAGGACAGAAGATTTATTGTATCAATTCTTAATCCGAGTCGATGCCGATCTTCTGCTTGATCAGAGCATTGGATTTATTGGTAACCACTAGGATTAGGAAGTCGATTCAAACCGCGAATACATCGCTTACATGTAGTTCCTTTATTCCGCGTTCTCGAATGCAATAAGCCCTTGGGGAAGGCAATTCTAAGGGGCATGCTAGTACATTCTAAGTTCATTCTGAGGGATTTATAAATGGTCCCTAAGAGTGAATGGCTCCCTCCTATGGGCAACAATAGAAGTCTATAAGTCATAAGGGGATCTATCGAAGGAAGGGAGTCCCATTCCAATCAAATCTAACCTACTATCCCTTAGCATATATAGGCCTTACACTGCCTAAGACAACTAGTAGCCTAGTCTGTAACTCAGTAGTTATAATCCAAAGCCTAAGTTTATACGTTAAATGGTTCCATACCATCTCTACTACAGGGAGTTGTTCTATTGCTTAGGGTTAAGATTATCTAATGGAATTGGATTTCTTATGTCGTCAGATCCTTCAAATCTAGGAGTGCTATCGCTAGGTCCAAAACGCCAAGGGCCTATATGGCCAGTAGCATTAAGTTGTATTAAATGGAACCGCATTCCAAATCCCATGTTGGGATAGGGAGTGGCATGCTTGGTAGGAGGGTGGGGTGGGATAAAAATTCATTTGTAGACTGACTCCCGGGAGTTACTATACTCCCAATCTAGGGACAATACCTTACAGCGAAATGAAACGGCATGTATTCCATCTAACCAAATTTCGTCACAATATATGGAATAAAGTTCCACATGGATTATGACAGAGATGCATTCGGCTATGCTAAGCCCAAACCACTGACACAACACATTGTCTACCAGTGACATCACTAGACCCAATAACAACAAAACACAGAAATCCTTAAAACAAAATTCAAACAATCTACAGGGCAAAGGCATAGATGCCTAACTCTACCAAAGGACTTTACCATAGTCCCGACTTACCTTTTTTTTCCCTGTCGAGTCTAATACTGTCTGTTGCTCACTAGAGCTCTCTCGGCCATTGTAACACCCTGAAAATCGGGGGTCGTGTATAAACTCAACTCCCGAGTTTCAGACCGTCACTTATGCAACAAAAATGGTTATGATTTGATGTTGTCTGATTTAAAGCATCCACATGAGTAAAAGTATACCAAAACTGTAATTCATACTTCAGATCCAGTGATAAAAGCAAGCGGAAGACTAAACAATGTATATATCACTGTATGGAAAAGCAAAGTAATCTCATCTGTCTCCAAAGTATGACTACATCACTGAGTCTCATGTACATATACATAACAAAAGAATAATGTTCAAAAAGAAAAGTCCCACTGATGTCCCCTTGATCCAGGTCGCCTACGGGAAGCCGTCATGATACTGCATATACGAGAACTCATCCTGGTCCTCGTCATCATCTAGCTCCACCTCCTGGATCTCGTCCTCACCTGCAACTACAACAGGGTCTGGTGGGTGTTGCAAACACCATCCCGTAACGTGGGAATGAGTGATCAACTCAGTGGAATCATAGAGCAAAGATTAACATGTTCACAATTCAATCACGCGATAATAGTAAAGCAGTAAATCAGACAATCCTAATACTGTTGTTAATGCAAGATGATATGACGTGATGTATGCCCTCACCGACGATCACCCTCATGCGGCAACATCTTACGACCGCGGCATGCCACACTCCCTAGAGTGCTCCACATCTTCCAGGCACATGCAATGCTATGGTGATATGATTACCAAGTTGTTATTAGTCCATTCAAACAGCAGGATTGGGAAACTAAGGTACTTCCCTTGTATCAATCCCAACACGGATCCTGTCTAGGGTCGTCACTCCTAGTAATCTCATACGATGTATATTTCGTAGGTCACTGCAAGGGCTGCCAGGGCTGTTGCCCGCACTCGTTGCACCGCTCCCCCATCACCTTATCAATACAGGCCTACCGTACTCTACTGCAACGGAAGGGTCGTCGCCTCCCGTGGACTCAGAATACGCTCGCGGTCACTACAAAGGGTTCGTCGCCTGATCAGTGTAGGCCGACAGCTAGAATATAGTGTCCCATACCACCATAATCTGCTCACGAGTCAAGGTGCTCACTGGTCACTACGGGGAGGTTTGTGGCCCCAGCGTAGGCCGACAGCTCGACCACGGTGTCCCATACTACCATGCCCGGCTCATGAGTCTTCGTGGATCAAGGTACCACGGTTAATAGGGTTTACAATGGTAAGTTCAGTACCCTAGGTTCAAGCAGTTATGATACATACAAGGTGAACAAACATCGGCCAGTCGGGTTACTTGACGGGCTCGACTAGCGCGATCGCATCTCAAGCTGAACGACATGAAGTGCGTAAAACACTTCGCGTGGCCTAACCACTGCCGCCAACTCTCAACACGAATCACGTTCATCGACTCGTCGTTCGTGGCTATGACCAGTCAGCCACGAATTCGCTCGGTTACCGACTGCCTGGACTAAGTCTAGTCCCAAACACTTATGGAATCACATTAATACGTTATGTAAGAGCATTGGAATTGAAATACAATCATGTGAGCATGTTAACACATGTTATATCATTCAACTTAAGCAAATCCTCAAGCACATAAATTCCATACATGTAATGAAATCATGCATTCAGTCAACATGTAGAAAATCATTTAGGTCAGCATAATAATTGAAAAATCAATCACAAACTATCAAATAACATCATTTAATTCAATACATACTAATACAAGCATTTATACAAACACATACACTACACACTTAAGTCTACATATAGTATGTCGACCCAAAGTGCGCAACTAGGCGAATCTCTTCGCCAAACTAATTATGCAAGCATTCCTAACTTCCTAATGCGACAACAAACCATGTCAATCACATCAGCAAAATATGAATGTAAACAGTACTTCCTACAAATGACTAAAATGCCCTAAATCTCATATTCTTCGTTAGCTTACAAAATGGGAAACGGAGAGCATTTTGTACATGTCAAACGGCGATGCCGTCAAGAATCTACTATTAAACGACATTGAAACCGTTGGGAACCGTCAATCAAAGCGTCTAAAATCCTCACCTTATGTCTTGTAGACTCGGGAATTGAAACGGAGCGTATACGCTTCGTCTACGGCGAGTAAGGAGCCTAATACACAAGATCCATAAGCTACATCGCTATGGAAACAAGGGAAACTCAAATCAACAACTATTTAGGGTTTTTACTTACCTAGGATCGCGGTGGAATCGCCGGGAAAGCGATAGAGGTGTGTTGCTTAAGCACGTGCAACGCGTAGTACAAGTGGCAGGAAGAACTCTCCCACACTCTCACAATCTCCCACCTTTTTCTCTCTCCCAAGCTAGGGCTTCTCTCAAATTCGGATGGGAGAGAGGAGTGAGGGTTTCAACCCCTTTTATAGCCTACAACATGCCCAAAATAGGCTTAGGAACAATGTTTACTTGGTGCCTAACCAAATCGGGGCCGTTTCGGTCCAAAAGGGCATTTCTGGAGGTCCCCAGGCCAAATGCGGTCGGACTTAAGCTCATGCATACTGGATCTAGTACACATCCAGTTTTCAGACCGGTTGGGTTCCCAGATCGCACGTGGCGGCCCAGTTTCAGTTTAACGGTCACCGCACCAAGATCAGGCCTATAAGTCTCGTGATATATAATAGATATTTTTCCTGATCCAAGGGTGTAATTTGGCTGTATTCTGACGGTCAGAACGCTCAATACTGATGCGTCAAATTGTGTGCCAGATTTGAATTTCAAATTCCAATTCTAACCCTATTCTCACTCTCTTCGGTCCGGGCTCAATGAAATAGCTTGTGATTATCGGTTTGACTTGATTTTTGGAATGAGTGTCAAGTCCAGCTAGACGGTTCTAACGGTCTAAGATAGGAGGTATCGGACTTTCGACGTGCGGTCTAGATCCAATACAAAGATTCAAAGTGGTCCAGAGAACAAACCGGTTTAGAGTTTGATCCGAGGCTTTAGAGCATTATAGCACCCTTGGTTCCACTCGCTTCGGGCCTTGTAGAACGTATTTAAAGTGATCAGGGACCATTTCCCAGCTATTCTAACGTTGCACTAGCTAACCTAGTCATATTTTCTAAAGGAATGAATTCTACGCAATTTCGGGTCGAGTTGGTACTCGAGCCCAAGTATGGATTTTTCACGGGCGTTACAATCTACCCCCCTTAACAAATAATTTCATCCTCGGAATTTTGTACCTTTTCGTACTCCTCGAGAAGCTGTGGGTAGTTCTTTCTGATCTCGGCTTCTGTCTCCCAAGTAGCCTCCTCCTCAGAGTGATGCGTCCATAGTACCTTCACAAGGGGAATCACCTTGCTACGCAGTACCTGCTCCTTCCTGTCTAAGATGCGTGTCGGTCGCAGGATATAAGTAACATCCTCTCCTAACTGCACCTGCTCCTATCTGATAATATGGGAAGGATCAGCAACGTACTTCTTCAGCATAGAAACATGAAATACGTTGTGGACGCTCGCGAGGGGCGTGGGTAAAGCCAATCGGTAAGCCACTGCTCCCACACGATCGAGGATCTGAAATGGACCAATGAATCGCGGTGCCAGCTTCCCCTTCTTCCCGAACCAAAGGACTCCCTTCATAGGGGAAACTCGCAAAAACACATGATCCCCAACTGTGAACTCTAGTGGCCTCCGCCTCGTATCGGCGTAGCTCTTCTGTCTGCTCTGCGCTGTAAGGAGCCGACGTCGAATAATACCGATCTTCTCTGACGTCGCCTGCACCAACTCTAGGCCAATCAAGCTACGCTCACCGACCTCTAACCAGCAATGCGGTGCGCGACAAGGTCGCCCATACAGCGCCTCATAAGGTGCCATGCCGATACTCGCCTGGAAGCTATTGTTGTACGCAAACTCCGCATATGCAAGACAGTCATCCCAACTGTCCTTGAAGTCCAACGCGCAAGCCCGCAACATGTCCTCCAGGATCTGGTTCACTCGCTCCGTCTGTCCGTTCGTCTGTGGGTGGAAGGCAGTACTGAACTTCAACTTCACACCCATAGCCTCCTGAATGCGAGTCCAGAAAATAGAAGTGAACCGCGTGTCTCTGTCCGACACGATCTCCAACGGAACTCCATGCAGACGCACGATCTCTCTAATATACAATCTAGCCAGCTCGTCTGCAGAGTTTGTAACTCTGATCGGTAGGAAGTGCGCCGACTTCGTCAATCGGTCGACGATCACCCAAATGGAATCATGCCCCTTCCTCGTCTTCGGCAATCCAAAAATGAAGTCCATGGAAATGAAATCCCACTTCCACTCTGCAATCGGCATAGGCTGCAAAAGTCCAGGTGGTCGGCGATGCTCTGCCTTCACCTGCTGACAAGTGAGACAACGGGACACGAACTCAGCAATGTGGGTCTTCATACCTTCCCACCAATACGTCCTCTTCACGTCACGATACATCTTCGTACTGCCTGGATGCATCGCGAGTCTAGTAGAATGCGCAGCCTCGAGAATCTCTCGTCTCAAGTCAGGGACATCTGGGACGCATAGGCGGCCACGGTAACGTAAGCCCCCATCCATACCAACTCGCCAGTCGGCGTCAGCATCATCACTGGCCTGCTCTCGGAGCTCAGTAAGATGCGCGTCGTCCCTCTGCGCCTCGATGACTCGGTCATCGATCTGAGATCGCACCTGTACATGTGCGATGAACTCAAACGGCTCCTCTACGGTGAGTTTCTGCTCAAAGTCTCGCAAAAACTCCACCATATCCCACTCGGCAACCATCAGCGGAGCCGCAAACTCTATCGCCTTCTTGCGGCTCAACGCATCAGCCACAAGGTTCGCCTTCCCAGGATGGTAAGAGACTTCAAACTTGAAGTCCTTCAGCGTCTCCATCCATCGCCGCTGCCTCATATTCAAGTCCCGCTGCGTGAATATGTACTTGAGGCTCTTGTGGTCGCAAAAGAGCTCGAACTCCTCTCCGTAGAGGTAATGTCTCCAGAGTCTCAGTGCGAATATCACGGCTGCCAACTCCAGGTCGTGTGTAGGGTAATTCTCCTCGTGCTTCCTTAATTGTCTCGAGGCATACGAAATTATCCTGTCCCTCTGCATAAGGACACAACCCAAACCAACACTAGACGCGTCAGTGTATATAGTGTATTTAACCCCTTGCTCTGGCAATACTAGCACAGGGGCGGACGTAAGTCTGTCCTTCAGCTCCTGAAAAGCTGACTCCGCCTTATCATTCCAGGTGAACTTCACGTCCTTCCGTGTCAACTGAGATAAGGGTCTCGCGATCTTCGAGAAATCCTGAATGAAGCGCCGATAGTAGCCAGCGAGTCCCAAGAAACTCCTCACCTCAGTGACAGAACCAGGTTGCTCCCAGTCCTGCACCGCAGCTACCTTAGACAGGTCAACTGCCATGCCATCCTTGGACACCACGTGTCCCAGAAACTTCACCTCCTGCTTCCAGAAGTCGCACTTCTTGTACTGTGCGAACAACTGATGTCGTCTGAGCGTATCAAGGACCAAACACAAGTGCTCCTCATGCTCCTCTCGACTCCTAAAGTATACCAAAATGTCGTCGATGAAGACAACGACGAATCGATAGAGGAAAGGCCGCAATACCCGGTTCATCAGATCCATGAACACGGCCGGTGCGTTCGTGAGACCGAACGACATCACGAGGAACTCGTAGTGACCAAAACTGGTCCTGAATGCTGTCTTCTGCACGTCCTCATCTCTGACGCGCAGCTGATGATATCCTGACTGAAGATCAATCTTCGAGAAGTACTGCGCTCCTCTCAACTGATCAAACAAGTCATCGATCCTGGGCAAAGGGTACTTGTTCTTCACCGTGAGCTGGTTCAGCCTGCGATAATCAATACACAATCGCAGCGAACCATCCTTCTTCTTCACGAACAAGACCGGTGCTCCCCAAGGAGACACGCTAGGCCGTATAAAGCCAAGCTCTAGCAGGCCATCAATCTGCGTCCTCAACTCCTCCATCTCACATGGTGCCATGCGATACGTCGGCAGTGAGACGGGTGTAGAACCAGGAACCAGATCGATAGTGAAATCGATCTCACGTCGGGGCGGCAAACCAGGGATCTTCCTGAACAGATCCCCGAACTCAGAAACAACTGGCGTCTGCTCAAGTACCTGGGCACCAGCGTCGCGCAATAGAGTGGCGTAGTTAAGAATGCGGAAAGGAAGATTTACCCGCACTGGAAATGTGAAAGGCGTGCCCTCAGGCTCGTACACCGTCACCACACGAGCCTCGCAGTCAATCTCGGCTCTCGCTGCAGTCAACCAGTCCATGCCAAGAATGACGTCGAGATAAACGAGCGAGGGATCGACGACCAGATCAAGAGTCATCGTCCTGCCTCCCAGATCAACTAAACAACCCTCACACATCTGGGTGACATCTGAATAATCTCCATGAGCTGCAAGGACTCGCACGCTATCCATAGTGATAGTCTGCAACCCAAGACGTCTGACTACGGCACGCGATATCAAAGAAAGCGTGGAACCAGTGTCCACCATGACAAGAACGGGAGTACCTCCGATATGGCCCATGACCTCGAAGGCTGAATGCTGGAAAGTCGGCGTCGTAGCTGCCTCAGCGGTCAGTGCATGAACTCGTGCCTGCTGTGGCCGGTTCGGCCGCTGTGTCAAGGGTCGTGGAGGCTGTCGAATCTGCGATACCCTAGGTCGGAAAGAAGGATGCGCAGGGGCTGACCGTATAGGCGGTGCTGATATCACCTGCGGACGTACACGATCAATCTTCTGCGGCGGCGAGAACCCACTGTCCCGCATCCTGGAAAAGCAACTCTGCGCTAAATGGCCCGTCCTCCCACAGTATGTGCATGATAAATCAGGGCGCCGAAACGGTCCTACTGGCGCCGTGGTCCTGGTAGGAGGATCAATGCGATGCCTCTTGCCCGCGAAGGGCCTGTCTGACAAATCCGGTCGCGGCCTAGAAGTAGTCGGGCCTCGAGATCGCGCAAGTCGATCCACGTCCTGCTCTGCCCGCATGGACATGTGAACCAACTCCGCATAGGAGGGGAAACTGACAAGCACATCTTCGACCGAATCTCCGGTCGCAAGCCCTCCAAGAAGCGCCGTATGCGCATCTGCTCATCAGCTAGAATCGTCGGGACGTACCTGCCCAACTCTGTGAACCGATGCTCATACTCGGTAACCGTCATCGCTGCCTACCTGAGACGGAGAAACTCATTCTCCCTCTCGTGCCTGTAGGTCTGGGGATAATACTTCTCATGGAAGCGGAACTCGAATGCTGCCCATGTCCATACGAAATCTGCGGCAACAGTCCGCAATATACTATCCCACCACATACTGGCCTCTCTCTCAAATAAGAAGGTAGCTAGCTCTACCTGCTCAGCCTCGGTACAGTGCAACATGCGTAGAATCTTCGACACTCGGTCGAGCCAGAACTCAGCCTCCTCGGGTCTGTGAGAACCCGTGAAAGTAGGAGGCCGCAAGTGCTGGAATCGCTCCAGAAGGCCCCGTGTGTCGGCAGGATTCCCCGCAGGGAAAGCAGGCTGCGCAGGATGTGCTATGCCCTCATCTAGGCGTAAGTATAGGCATCCTCAGCTGGATGCGCAGGTGGTGCAGGCGGAGTAGATGCAGTCGCACCCCCACCCTGGGCTAAAGTCCCAACTATGGTGGTCAGAAGCTGCTGCTGCTGTAGCATCATAGCCATCATCTGCTCGAATCTATCAGGGGGTGGAGCAGGCTGTGGCGGATGAGGTGCGGAAGTAGATGCGCGCTGTGGCTCTCTAACTGATGGTGTAAATGGCGGTGGTCCATCTGTAGGACCAACAGTAGGCTGAGACGGCCGAACCGTCTTAGGAATCGGGCCCACAGCAGGGTCCGGACGAGTGCCAGACTGAGAGGGAGTCTGATCCATCTGCTCTGACAATGAAAGCCGAACCGCACTCCTCGTAGTCTTAGGTGGCATTCCCTATATTCAAAATAGGGCGCAACCTTGTCAGTCTCAATTGCACAAATACACCACAATCATTCACTAAAGAGTCAAAGGCATTCCATGCATTTCAATTAATCAAAATTGTCACAATACAAGGGATATATCCTTACAAGCATCATGACTAGAATGACATGAAAATTAAGACAGTTAAGCAACAGCAACATAAGCAAAGCACTAGCCTTAACAGGCTTACACACATAAAACAGGAAATGGCTAACTACTAATAACAACATCAAAGATCGCGTCGCTAGTCGGAGTCTGGTGACGGAGAAGGAGCACCCTTATCCTGTAAGCAACACAGGATTGCCTTCAAGGTGCGAGTCACCTTGCCAAACTTCTTCTTCGTAACGGCCTTGGCATCAGCGACCTCTGCTCGAAGTTCTTGGACTTCCCTTCGCAAAGCGGTCTGGCTCTCCTCCATCCGAGCAATGAGATCGTCGATAGTAGCCTGCGCAGAAGGAGGAGGGCTCTCATCAGTATCCTGAGCCTCCTCTTCTGCTTCTTCCTGAGTCTCTTCCTGAACCTCTGCACTAGGTCTTCTTCGCTTTGATCTTCCTCTTCATCAAAGTCGTCCCCACTATCCCTTTCAAGTTGATTTTCACGATATTGCGACCCAATCTTCATCTTAACCATTGTCGACTCATCGATGGTGTGAATCGATACCGGCAATTCGGGTCCAAGTCTATAGGCAAACTCAAGCGCAATCTTGCAAATGAGTCGGCCAAAGGGAAGGGATTCGGATGTTCTCCTCGACCTGGCTATGAGAACTATCTGCCGTAAGATAAAAGTGGCCATACATACGTTCTCTCCCTGGGCTACCAGAAATAAGAAATCGACCATAAGACGTGTACATTCAATGCGGTTCGTCGACCTGGGATAGACATTGAACGTGCAGATGTGATGCAGCAGGGGCAAATCCTCAGACATGTACGTCGCCTTGAGGCTATTATTAGGCTGCCATGGAACCAACTTACCGCACAGAAACCTGGTGCGGCGATCTCGTTCACGTCTAGTCCTCAAATTCTTCTCACTTGGATGCACATCACCTAGAGGCACATTGAGAAGTCGCGCAATCAACCGGACGTCGATCGTAGCCATCCGATCTCTACTAAAAGGGATTTTGAACTGCAAAGGATCCAAGGTAGGATTCTGGATGTTAGCATAGAAGGCACGAACGGTGCTCACATTAGCACGAGCGCGAGCTTCAAAGATCGGTCCCCAGCGTGCAGCTTCAATGCGTTCGAACAACAGATATTCGCTGAACAATCGCCCATCTACGTCCGCCTCAAATAACACTCTATGGTCAGTGTATTCACCATGAGGCATCTCTGATAGAATGGTTCGTCCAAGGTGTGCATGGGGATCCAAATCCCACTTTGTACGGCACTCCAGGACTGCAGCTGGACCTGCGGCGGTGCTTGAACTTGCGGCACCACCCCGCGGTCTTCTGAATCGAGCAGGGCGGCTCGGCCCAGCCTCGTCTGTCGCAGTTTTCCTCTTACCCATCAAAGATATGATGGATGAGAGCGACAAAAGGCCCAAAATGGCTTCCACAAAAGCCATGGAAAACGCTGAAAATGCGGAGAAATGGCTGCCCAATCTGAAAAAAGGAAATCTAGGTGTCGTAGAGGGATGCTTCAAGCTTCCCAAGGCTGTACTTTCAGGGAAAAATACGAACAAAAGATGGGATGGAGCAGCTCACGATTTCAGCTATATTTGAGGGATTTTGGAGCTCCAAATGGAGAAATATTCAAGGAAAGAGGCTGCCAACACCCAATAAATGATGGGTGGTGGTCGGTTTTGGCCAAGGAAGGGTTTAGAGGTGGTGTGGGACGCTGGGGTTTGGAATAGGTTGCTGAAAATCGAATCTAGGCTATGTAAGGGGGCTGTTTGTGAAGGAGAGGTAGGATTTGGGGGTTTTCATGATGTGGGAGGTACATAGGGGTGATGTGGACCCTATTTAAGGGGGTGCGCCCGAAGGACAGCACCATCGGAGCTCGCCGGCCTGCGATGCATCGCCCGGCCGGCGATGGCATCACCGGTCAACTCTCAAGTTGACCGGTGGGACCCCATGGGTCTGGTCCCCCAAGGTCCCAGGGTCCCAAAAAGTCAGGTCCCACCCCTTGGTTCATAGTATTTTGGTCTGTATAAGCCCAAACATGTGTTCGGGACTTTCTGGGTCCACATCGCAATTTCGAATACCAAACCATATGATGCAGCATATGAATTTGGGGTAGAAGGATCCAGTACATCTTTCTAGCTCCTTAGTTGCTAAAGAAAGTGAAGTTAGAATGGCCTTATGGCCATTTTTCATAAAATTTTACTATTCACTGTAAAATTTGGTGAATGTACTAATTTGTGTTATTTTCACATTAGGTTTGATGCCTAACATGAAATGGATAAGAAGAAACTGAAGGTTGAAGTGTTTAGAGGAGGAATTTTAAGAATTTTTGGCAAAACGGGATTTTTAAGCCCTGGCGATTGATTACTGGAGTCGTGGTCATCCCACGGCCCAAGGATTCACTTTTGCGGTTTAAAACCGCTCATAGGACGTCTCCACCCGACTTCCTACAGCTTAGAAGTGATTCGGGTCGCTTTACGCGACCCGAGATACGTTACAGACTCGATCTTGCGATCGATCCTTATAGACTTCGCCTATCGGTGAATCTGTGATCCTAGAAGTGTTTCTAGACCCTTCTCGCACCCACCTAAGTCAAAGGAAGTGACAGCGTACGTCGCAAGACCATAACCCAGGCCCAGTATACTCTCATTCATGCTCTGATACCAACTTGTAACACCTTGAAAATCGGGGGTCGTGTATAAACTCAACTCCCGAGTTTCAGACCGTCACTTATGCAGCAAAAATGGTTATGATTTGATGTTGTCTGATTTAAAGCATCCACATGAGTAAAAGTATACCAAAACTGCAATTCGTACTTCAGATCCAGTGATAAAAGCAAGCGGAAGACTAAACAATGTATATATCACTGTATGGAAAAGCAAAGTAATCTCATCTGTCTCCAAAGTATGACTACATCACTGAGTCTCATGTACATATACATAACAAAAGAATAATGTTCAAAAAGAAAAGTCCCACTGATGTCCCCTCGATCCAGGTCGCCTACGGGAAGCCGTCATGATACTGCATATACGAGAACTCATCCTGGTCCTCGTCATCATCTAGCTCCACCTCCTGGATCTCGTCCTCACCTGCAACTACAACAGGGTCTGGTGGGTGTTGCAAACACCATCCCGTAACGTGGGAATGAGTGATCAACTCAGTGGAATCATAGAGCAAAGATTAACATGTTCACAATTCAATCACGCGATAATAGTAAAGTAGTAAATCAGACAATCCTAATACTGTTGTTAATGCAAGATGATATGACGTGATGTATGCCCTCACCGACGATCACCCTCATGCGGCAACATCTTACGACCGCGGCATGCCACACTCCCTAGAGTGCTCCACATCTTCCAGGCACATGCAATGCTATGGTGATATGATTACCAAGTTGTTATTAGTCCATTCAAACAGCAGGATTGGGAAACTAAGGTACTTCCCTTGTATCAATCCCAACACGGATCCTGTCTAGGGTCGTCACTCCTAGTAATCTCATACGATGTATATTTCGTAGGTCACTGCAAGGGCTACCAGGGCTGTTGCCCGCACTCGTTGCACCGCTCCCCCATCACCTTATCAATACAGGCCTACCGTACTCTACTGCAACGGAAGGGTCGTCGCCTCCCGTGGACTCAGAATACGCTCGCGGTCACTACAAAGGGTTCGTCGCCTGATCAGTGTAGGCCGACAGCTAGAATATAGTGTCCCATACCACCATAATCTGCTCACGAGTCAAGGTGCTCACTGGTCACTACGGGGAGGTTTGTGGCCCCAGCGTAGGCCGACAGCTCGACCACGGTGTCCCATACCACCATGCCCGGCTCATGAGTCTTCGTGGATCAAGGTACCATGGTTAATAGGGTTTACAATGGTAAGTTCAGTACCCTAGGTTCAAGCAGTTATGATACATACAAGGTGAACAAACATCGGCCAGTCGGGTTACTTGACGGGCTCGACTAGCGCGATCGCATCTCAAGCTGAACGACATGAAGTGCGTAAAACACTTCGCGTGGCCTAACCACTGCCGCCAACTCTCAACACGAATCACGTTCATCGACGCGTCGTTCGTGGCTATGACCAGTCAGCCACGAATTCGCTCGGTTACCGACTGCCTGGACTAAGTCTAGTCCCAAACACTTATGGAATCACATCAATAAGTTATGTAAGAGCATTGGAATTGAAATACAATCATGTGAGCATGTTAACACATGTTATATCATTCAACTTAAGCAAATCCTCAAGCACATAAATTCCATACATGTAATGAAATCATGCATTCAGTCAACATGTAGAAAATCATTTAGGTCAGCATAATAATTGAAAAATCAATCACAAACTATCAAATAACATCATTTAACTCAATACATACTAATACAAGCATTTATACAAACACATACACTACACACTTAAGTCTACATATAGTATGTCGACCCAAAGTGCGCAACTAGGCGAATTTCTTCTCCAAACTAATTATGCACGCATTCCTAACTTCCTAATGCGACAACAAACCATATCAATCACATCAGCAAAATATGAATGTAAACAGTACTTCCTACAAATGACTAAAATGCCCTAAATCTCATATTCTTCGTTAGCTTACGAAACGGAAAACGGAGAGCATTTTGTACATGTCAAACGGCGATGCCGTCAAGAATCTACTATTAAACGACATTGAAAGCGTTGGGAACCGTCAATCAAAGCGTCTAAAATCCTCACCTTATGTCTTGTAGACTCAGGAATTGAAACGGAGCGTATACGCTTCGTCTACGGCGAGTAAGGAGCCTAATACACAAGATCCATAAGCTACATCGCTATGGAAACAAGGGAAACTCAAATCAACAACTATTTAGGGTTTTTACTTACCTAGGATCGCGGTGGAATCGCCGGGAAAGCGGTAGAGGTGTGTTGCTTAAGCACGTGCAACGCGTAGTACAAGTGGCAGGAAGAACTCTCCCACACTCTCACAATCTCCCACCTTTTTCTCTCTCCCAAGCTAGGGCTTCTCTCAAATTCGGATGGGAGAGAGGAGTGAGGGTTTCAACCCCTTTTATAGCCTACAACATGCCCAAAATAGGCTTGGGAACAATGTTTACTTGGTGCCTAACCAAATCGGGGCCGTTTCGGTCCAAAAGGGCATTTCTGGAGGTCCCCAGGCCAAATGCGGTCGGACTTAAGCTCATGCATACTGGATCTAGCACACATCCAGTTTTCAAACCGGTTGGGTTCCCAGATCGCACGTGGCGGCCCAGTTTCAGTTTAACGGTCACCGCACCAAGATCAGGCCTATAAGTCTCGTGATATATAATAGATATTTTTCTTGATCCAAGGGTGTAATTTGGCTGTATTCTGACGGTCAGAACGCTCAATACTGATGCGTCAAATTGTGTGCCAGATTTGAATTTCAAATTCCAATTCTAACCCTATTCTCACTCTCTTCGGTCCGGGCTCAATGAAATAGCCTGTGATTATCGGTTTGACTTGATTTTTGGAATGAGTGTCAAGTCCAGCTAGACGGTTCTAACGGTCTAAGATAGGAGGTATCGGACTTTCGACGTGCGGTCTAGATCCAATACAAAGATTCAAAGTGGTCCAGAGAACAAACCGGTTTAGAGTTTGATCCGAGGCTTTAGAGCATTATAGCACCCTTGGTTCCACTCGCTTCGGGCCTTGTAGAACGTATTTAAAGTGATCAGGGACCATTTCCCAGCTATTCTAACGTTGCACTAGCTAACCTAGTCATATTTTCTAAAGGAATGAATTCTACGCAATTTCGGGTCGAGTTGGTACTCGAGCCCAAGTATGGATTTTTCACGGGCGTTACAGCCATATATTTTCAGTATCCCTTAAGCAAAGAAAATGGAGAAATAGGATTGAGAGGTAGGATGGTGAAAAGAGAGAAAAAGGCTAAAACATCTTAACAATGGCCATGGAAAATGGAGGAAATGCAAGGAAATGGCTAACCAAACTAGAAAAGGAAAATTTAGGCGTTATAGAGGGATGCTTCAAGCTCCCCTAGGATGTATTTCCAGAAAGAAAAGAGAATGAAAAAGGGGAATGGAGCACCTCACGATTTCAGCTCGATTTGGGGGTTGTAAGAGCTCCAAACGATGAAATCTTCAAGTCGAAGGGCTGTAAACTGAAATAGAATGGTGGAGAGTGGTCGGTTGTGACCGAAAATGAGATTGGGAGAGGTTTGACATCGAGATTTGAGGGGAAGGCAGCAAAAATGTGAAGAAAGGAGAGCTTATAGGGGAATTTTGTGAAGGAGGTACATCTTTTGGAGGGTTTCAAGGTACGGACCGCATACCAAGGGGCTACCCTAGCCCCCAAACTCCTCCAGCCCAAAGGCCAGACCCATCTGATGAGTTTGACTGGCGATGCATCGCCGAATCGGCGATGGAATCGTCGGTGAACTTTCAAATTGGCTATTGAGGCCATATGGGATGGGTTCCCCCTACCCTAGGGATTCCAAAAAGTTATGGTTCCCACTTTGGTTCATTTTAGATTACCCTAGGGAGGCCCAAACATCCATTCAAGGCTTTTTGGGGTCAATCTGCAATCCCGAATACAAAACCCTATCATGCAGCATATGATTTTGGGATAGAAGGATCTAGTACATCCATCTAGCCCATTATTTGCTAAAGAAAGTGAAGTTAGAATGGCCTTATGGCCATTTTTTATGAAATTTTACTATTCACTATAAAATTTTGTGAAAGTATGATTTTATGTTATTTTCACATTAGGATTGATGCCTAACATGAAAATAATAAGAAATAATTGAAAATTGGAGTGGTGAGAGGAAGAATTTTGAAGATTTCTGGTGAAACGGGGTTTTTAAGCCCTGACGATTGAATACAGGAGTCGTGATCATCCCACGGCCCAAGAATTTACTTTTACGGGTTTAAAATCATTCAAAGAACGTCTCAACCCGACTTCCTATGACCTAGGAGCTATTCGGGTTGCTTCACGCGACCCGATATGCGTTACAGACTCGATCGTGCGATCGATATAAATAGACTTCACCTATTGGCGAATCCGCGATCCTAGAAGTGTTTTTAGACCCTTCTCGCACCCACCTAAGTCAAAGGAAGTGACAGCGTACGTCGCGTGACCATAACCCAGGCCCGGTTTAATCCAAATCATGCTCTGATACCATCTGTAACATTCTGAAAATCAGGGGGTCGAGCAAAAACCCAACTCCCGAGTTCCAAAATGTTATCTATGCAACATAGATATGTATGATTGAATGTTGTCTATGATAATGTATTAAACATGAGTGAGATTAAGCCAGAACAGCATATCATACTCCAGAGAGAGTTAAATTTGCAAGCGAAAGACTGTGATAGTATGTATAACGTATATAAACTGTTGTATGTCTCCAGAGTGTGAATATATTACCAGGTTATACACATACATGTATACTTCAAAAGTAAACAAAATGAATATACATGAGGGCGCTAAAAATAAAAAATGACAAGTGTCAATGTATCTAATCAACCTCCCTGTAATCCCGTCAAGCAGATCACGCATAAAGGAGAGATCCTCCTCATCATCATCAAATCCAGCTCCGCCTCGCAGGCCGCGCCATCATCTGCAATCACAATAGGGACTGGTGGGTGTCTGGAAACACCATCTCGTAACGTGGGAGTGAGTGATCAACTCAGTGGGATAAGAGAGCAGAGATTAGCATGTTATTAAATCAATCATGCGATAATAGTAAAGCAGTAAATCAAACAATCCTAATACTGTTGTTAATGCAGTATGACATGACGTGATGTATGCCCTCACCGACGATCTCCCTCATACGGCAACATCTTACGACCGCGGCATGCCACACTCCCTAGAGTGCTCCACATCTTCCAGGCACATGCAATGTTATGGTGATATGATTTCCAAGTTGTTATTAGTCCATTCAAACAGCAGGATTGGGAAACTAAGGTACCTCCCTTATATCAATCCCAACACAGATCCTGTCTAGGGTCGTCACTCCTAGTAATCTCATACGATGTATATTTTGTAGGTCGCTGCAAGGGCTGTCAGGGCTGTTGCAAGCACTCGTTGTTCCGCTCCCCCATCACCTTATTAATACAGGCCTACTGTACTCTACTGGTACGGAAGGGTCGTCGCCTCCCGTAGACTCAGAATACGCTCGCGGTCACTACAAAGGGCTGTCAAGGCTGTTGCTCGCACTCGTTGCACCGCTCCCCCATCACCTTATCAATGTAGGCCGACAGCAAGAATATAGTGTCCCATACCACCATAATCTGCTCACGAGTCTAGGTGCTCACTGGTCACTACGGGGAGGTTTGTGGCCCCAGCGTAGGCCGACAGCTCGACCACAGTGTCCCATACTACCATAATCTGCTCACGAGTCTAGGTGCTCACTGGTCACTACGGGGAGGTTTGTGACCCCAGCGTAGGCCGACAGCTCGACCACAGTGTCCCATACCACCATGCCCGGCTCATGAGTCTTTATGGATCAAGGTACCATGGTTAACAGGGTTTACAATGGTAAGTTCAGTACCCTAGGTTCAAGCAGTTATGACTCATGCAGGGTGAACATACAACGGCCAGTCGGGTTACTTGACGGGCTCGACTAGCACGATCGCATCGCAAGTCGAACGACATGAAGTGCGTAAAACACTTCGCGTGGCCTAACCACTGCCGCCAACTCCAACACGACTCGCGTTCATCGACGCGTCCTTCGTGGCCAGGATAAGCTAACCACGAATTCGCTCGGTTGTCGACTGCCTGGACTACGTATAGTCCCAAACACATATGAATCCACGTCAGCGATCATGTGAGAGTATTGGAAATGAAACACAACTACGTGAGCATGTTAACACATGTTATATCGTACAACTTAAGTAAATCATCTAACACATGCCTTTCGTACATATAATGAACTTATGCATATCGCCAACATATAGGAAATCATTTCCATCAGCATATTAATTGAGAATTCAATCTCAAACTAAATCAAAATGAAATCATCAAGCACATGTTATAACATACAGCTTAAGCGAATTGTCAAGCACATGCATTTCATTCATATTATGAAATCATGCATATGGGTAACATGTAGGAAACCATTTACACCAGCATATTAATTGAGAAATCAATCTCAAACTAATTCATAACACCATTTAATTTAATACATACTAATACAAGCATTTGTACAAACACATACACTACACACTTAAATCTACATATAGTATGTCAACCCGAAGTGCGCAATTAGGCGAATCTCTTCGCCAAACTAATTATGCATGCATTCCTAATATCCTAATGCGACAAGAAGCCATGTCAATCACGTCAGAAAAATATGAATGAAAACAGTACTTCCTACAAATGACTAAAATGCCATAAATCTCATATTCTTCGTTGGTTTACGAAACAGGAAACGGACAGCATGTTGTACATGTCAAACGGCATTGCCGTCAAGAATCTACTATGAAACGACATTGAAAGCTTTGGAAACAGTCAATCAAAGCGTCTAAAATCCGCACCTTTTCCCTTATAGATGAAGTGATTCGAACGGAGCGTATACGCTTTGTCTACGGCGATCAGACAACCTGATACACATGTACATCAGCTACTATTCTATTTGAATCGAAGAAATCCGCAAATCAGCAAGTGGTTAGGGTTTTCCTTACCTAGAAGTGAGTTGGAATCACCGAAAAAGTGATCGGAGTGCGTCGCCTAAGCACGTGCAGCAGCAGCAGCAGGTGGCAGGAAAATCACTCCCACTCTCTCTCACAAACTCTCACCTTTTCTCTCTCCCAATCTAGGACTTTTTGCAATTTCGGATGGGAGAGAGGAGTGAGGGTTTCAACCCCTTTTATAAGCTTAAGAACGCCCAAAATAGGCTCGGGGACGAAGTTTACTTAGTGCATATCCAATTCGGGACTGTTTCGGTCCAAAAGATGCTTTCTGGTGGTCCCCTGACCGAATGTGATCGGACTTAAGCTCACGCGTACCAGATCTAGCATGTATTAAGTTTTCAGTCCGGCTGGGTCCGCAGATCGCACGTGGCGGACCAGTTTCAGTTCAGCGGTCACCGCACGTAGATCAGGGCTGAAAGTCTCATGATATAAAATAGAAATTTCTCCTGATTCGAGGGTGTAATCTGGCTGAATTCTGATGGCCAGAACGCTCAATACTGACGCGTCAAGTCGTGTGCCAGATTTGAATTTGAAATTCCAATTTTGTCCCTATTCGCACTCTCTTCGGTCCGGGCTCAATGAAATGGCCTGTGATTATCAGTTTGACTTGATTTTTGAAATGAGTGTCAAGTCCAGCTAGGCGGTTCTAACGGTCTAAGATAGGAGGTATCGGACTTTCGACGCGCGGTCTAGATCCAATACAAAGATTCAAAGCGGTCCAGAGAACAAACCGATTTAGAGTTTGATCCCAGGTTATAGAGTATTATAGAGTCATTGGTTCTACTCGATTTGGGTCTTGTAGAACGTATTTAAAGTGATCAGGGACTATTTTCCAGCTACTTTAGCGTCGCGCTAGCTAACTTACACTTATTTTCCAAAGGAATTTATCCTACATAATTTCTTTGGCTATGGAATTGGGTTCTGAGCGATTTCTCAGGTGTTTTGGTTAAGCCATTGCCTAAGGACGTCTAATCCCAGATTAGCCAAAATTTGGGGTGTTACATAGTTAAATAAGCAAGCAGAAGACTGTGATAGATATATAAAATATATGAACTATTGTAAGTCTCCAGAGTGTGAACATGTTACCAGGTTCAATATATACATATATACTCCAAAAATGAACAAAAAAAATATACTTAAGTGCTCCAAAAGTACAAAATGACAAGTGTCATGGCGTATAATCAACATCCCTATAATCCCGTCGATCAGAACACGGTCTACATAGACCCGCCTGATAACCGCCTATAGGAGAAATCCTCTTCATCATCATACAAGTTCGGCTCCGCTTCACAAGCAGCGCCATCATCTGAAACTAAAACAGGGACTGGTTGGTGTGTACAACACCATCCCATAACGTGGGAGTGAGTGATCAACTCAGTGGAATTATAGAGCAAAGGTTAACATGTTATCAATTCAGTCAAGCAGTAATGATAAAGCAAGCAAACCAAACATTCCTAAATACTATGATTAATGCAAGGATGAGATGTAATAATGATGCATGCCCTCACCTACATACTCCCTCATGCGACACCATCTTACGTTCAAGGAATGCTTTCATCCCTCAGTGCTCCACATCTTCTAGGCACATGCAGTGCGATATGAAAATGATTACCGAGTTGTTATTAGTCCTTTTCATATAGCGAGATTGGGAAGCTAAGGTACCTCCCCTATATCAATTCCCAACAATGATCAAGTCTAGGGTCATCAGTCCTAGCATATCTCATACGAAGTGCAGTTCTAGGTCGCTGCAAGGGCTGTCAGGGCTGTTACACGCACTCGTTACACCACTCCCCCATTACCTTATCAATAGAGGCCTAGTTTGTACTCTTGTTGCTACGGAAGGGTTGTCGCCTCCACGTAGACTCAGAGTACGCTTGAGGTCACTACAAAGGGTTGTTAGGGCTGTTACACGCACTCGTTACACCACTCCCCCATCACCTTATCAGTGTAGGCCAACAGCTCGAATACAGTGTCCCATACCACCTTATTCGGCTCACGAGTCTGGTTGCTCACTGGTCACTACGGGTGGGCTCGTCGCCCTGGCATAGGCCAACAGCTCTACCACGGTGTCCCATACCACCATACCCGGCTCATGAGTCTTAGCGGATCGAGGTACTATGGTTAACGGGATTTTCACTGGTAAGTTTGGTACTTTAGATTCAAGCAGTAGCATCCAAACATGGTTAATATACATCGAGTCAATTGGGTTACTTGACGAGTCCGACTAGCATGAGCGCATGTCGAAACAATCGACATGAAGTGCACAAGCACTTCATGCGGCCTAACCACTGCCAACAACTCTAGTACGACTCGGGTTTATCATACACATCCTTCGTGGTGAAATAAATCTCAGCCACCAATTCCAAACCTGTTACCGATTGCCTTGGACCATAACATAGCCCCAAAAACATTCTATTTCCACGAGTAATCATATAAAAAAGTTAAAGCAGTAATGAACATATTTCAAACTATACAATCATAGGTCTGATATTGTCCACTTTAGAGCTGTCAGGACTGTTGCACGGAATCGTTACACCACTCCCCCATCACCCTTCACGGCTTTATTTCTACATTTTATGGAATACAACTTAAACATGGAATCATACATATGCATTACATAGATAAACCGACACTATAATATACGGTACATGGAGGAAAGAATACACATAGTTAAAGGAGTTGAGAATCATATCTCAACACCCTGATACATTACAATTTACTAACAACTTACTCATTCAGACATTTCAACAAACACTTTAGACTACATACATCAACATACATGACGTATGTTGATCACACAGGTATTAGGCCAAATCCTTTCACTAGGGAGTTGCCCCATTTGTAACATGCATGCACCCACGACGGATAGTCATGGCAAGCACGAGTCCAGGTTCCATATTCATTTGGACATTTCTATAAACACTTGGGCTACACACTTTATCACAATATACGTATATTTTCCGTGATGTGATTTAGGGCAAGTCCTTTCGCTAAGGAGTTGTCACACATGTAACAAGCATATATTCACGGCAATTAATCATGTTAAACACAATTCTAAATTCCATACATATTCAAACATTTCAACATATACATAGAATACACTATCTTACACATAGTTCATAGAATACATAGAATACACTATCATACACATAGTTCATATATAACTGTAAAGTGAAACGGACAATGCATTTTGCATGTGAAATAGCACCCATGTCAGTTATAAATCATTAACCGATATTGAAAGCCTTGAAAACCATAACCTATATAGCTATAATCCGCACCTTACGCCGATAAACATGTAACAATTTTTTTTTAGACACTTGATCTTTGTCAACGGTGGATTGACAACCTATAACATGAATTAGGTTAGCTATTTCATAACTTACACTACATGAAAGCCTACAACAGATTAGGGTTAGGTTTTCTTACCTAAGAACGACGTTGGAATCGCCGAAAAAGTGATTAGAGAGTGATGGTTAAGCACGTAGAATGGAAGGATAGAGTAACAGGAAACCTCTCCCACTTCTCTCACACTTTATCTCTCTTTTCTCTCTTCTCTCTCCTAGGTTTTCTCAAATTCGTATGGGGGAAATGAGAGAGGGTTTAAGATCCTTATATAGGCCCAAAACTCACTAATTTAGACTCAGGGCCATGGTATACTTAGGTTATAACCAAATCAGCTTTATTCCGATCCAACGGAGCATTTCTGGAGGTCCTGTTACTATGTGCGGTCGGACTTAAGCTCATAAATGCTGGATCTTGATCAAGTTATGTTTTCAGTTTGATCAAATTTCCAGATCGACCGTGGCGGATCAGTTTCAGTTCAACGGTTACTGAAAGTCGATCAAAGCCACAAGTGCTATGACATGTATGGGCCACCTATCCTGATCCGAGGGTGAATTTGGGTTAAAATCTAACGGTCAGAATGCTTAGAAACATCGCGCAAGAGACACGTTCTAGATTACTTTAAATTATATTTAATTTCTTAAAAATCTTTATTTTCTCACTCTCTTCACTCCGGACTCAAGGAAATGGTCTCACGACATCGTTTGGCCTTGATTTTCGAGGAGGTAGTCAAGCCCAACTAGGCGGTCATACTGGTCTAAGTTCATCGCTATTAGACTTTTGACGTGCGATCTAGATCCAATACAAAGTTTCAAAGTGATCCCGAGAGCAAACGGGAATAGAGATTGTCCCTAAGTTTTAGGGTAACCTAGTGTCAATATTTCTACAAGTTTTGGGTCTTGCAGATCGTATTTAAAGTGATTAGTGTGAATTTCACAAGTAAACTAGTTTAATACTAGCTAATACTCGCCTAATTTCTAAAGGATTTGATCTTAAGAGATTTTCGCTCGAGGTGGTACTCGGGTCTTTGTAGCTTGTATAGATAGTGATTCAAGCTATTTATTCCTTAACTAAATTACGCCCTAATTATGACCGAATATGACAGAATAAGGTCCTAGGGCAGTTCTATGTCTAAGGACGTCCATTGCCAAGTTGGAAAAAATTTGGGATGTTACAGCGCATGTTTTCTCCAGCATGATTTTCAAGATGTTTTATTCAGTGATCGGGGTACTAGTCGAGAAATCAATATTCATATGTCGATCTTATCGAGACCTAGTCGATTGGATCGAGATGGGACACAAACCGTCCAGCAAGCTTATAGGTAAATCTATACGATTTATTGATCCCATCGATATAGTCTCCGATATCATTGATATACAAATTCCAATGACATCGACTGTTCCCCGATCATATCTTTAGAACCTGAAAATCTTCAAGGCTTGTCTCTCTTATTTTTACCTGTCGATAGATCGACTCATCTATCGAAGGAATCGGAGTTCAAAATCCGATAACATCGATGTGTGTCTCGATCCCATCGACCAGTTGGCAAAAGGTTTTCAAAAGAAAAAATGACATTTGAGTTTGTATCATCAATCGATACAATCAAGAGTATATGCTCGATCATATCGACACTTGCTGGATGATATCGAACTCTGTCATAAATATGACCATTTTATATCCGTTGGAACCTTTTGCCTATATATAGAGAAGCTTACCTTTATTGCTGGTAGAGAAATAAGAGAGTGCTTTTGAGTTTTTAACCTTCCTATCATTTACCTTAAGCCGTTTCTCTCAGGGAGTTCATCCTCTAATCCACCCTCATCATTGATATTCAATAAAGTGGATTGGGGAATGAACTTCCGCATTCAAGGATCCTTCAGCTACTACCTTCTTGGAAAATCATTAAGCTGGGATGCCTTGAATGCATAGATGATCGGAACCACTCTATCTTCCTAATAGGTAAATCCTTTGAGAGTGGAATTCCATCACAACCTTGACCCAACCGAAAGCCTAGAATAGGTATATCTTTTGTGTTGCGGATCAAGGGAGCTGAAAACTCTTCATCAACAGGAAGGAGATCTTCAACATTATGTTGAATGAGACTCATCAACTTATTTGTAAGTATCTAGAGTCCAGAGGACACTTGTGATCATTCCTTTGTAGGATTGGGTCTTAAGTATTGCTCACCCTTTGAAGTCCTCAAAGGAGGCCTCCGACGGGAGTATACGTGTAGGGTGCGTTGTGCGGACCCTTGCTCTATGGAGAGCATAAACATCCGGGTGCAATGTGTGGACCCTTTCTTTTTGTAGGCATAAACATCTGGTTAGGAGTGCGCCAGCAAAACTCCAGGGTTAGAGGTGAACCGAGTAGAAACCTCCGTGTAAAGGTTGAAGGTGAACCTGATTTAAAACCTTAAGTTTGATGTGAACCATGGGAAACTTCCTTAGTGAAATTTGGTCACTCAAGGGTTGAGTGTGGAAGCCAGTAGTGGAGTAGACAAGTAGTCGAACCACTATAAAATGACTGTGTTTGAGATTGATACTTGTTTTTTATTTTTTGTGAGATTATATTAACTGCATTTATACTTGCTCACACTTCACACACAGTCACATTCATCATAGACTATAATTGCACCTTGATTATCATTTAAATAGCTCTGTGATTGGATCCTCTACCATGTTTGGAAGCCTGTAAAGTTTACCTTGAGTAATCCTAATCTGTACTCTATGATAGGATTAGTGTGATAGGATTTTTAATAACTCATAAAAACTTTAAAAAGTCCTATTCACCCCCCTCTAGGACATATTGGCGTATTCTAACTTCAACTCTAGCAGTCTTCACCGCTATTTCAATTGGTATTAGAGCGGGTCGCTCTTTAAGGGCTTCACCGCCTAGACAGTGATCTTGTCTGAAGTTGAAATATGGCCAAAGGAGAGGGCTCATCTGTCACTAGACCTCCAGTATTTGATGGTTCAAATTATGCGTATTGGAAGGCTAGAATGCATTACTTCCTGAGATCCTTGGATCATGAAGTTTGGGATGTAGTTGAAAAAGGATATGTGGTACCATCTAAACAAATTGTACTTGAAAATGAAACCACAATCACTAAACCCCAAACCTAATGAAAAGTGGACGGCGTTTGACAAAGAACAGCGAAATGCTGAAGCAAAAGCAATGAATGCCATCTACTGTGCCATGTCCCAAGATATTTTCAATCAAATAAGTATGTGTGGGACCTCTAAAGAAGCATGAGACCTATTGGAAACAACCTATGAAGGCACAAGCACTGTGAAGAGATCTAAACTATAACTTTTAACTTCATAGTTCAAAAATCTCAGGATGGAAGAGCATGAAACATTTATGGAGTTTTTCACCAAATTGAATATCATTTGTAACTCCATGGGTGGATTGGGAGAGAAGGTTCCGGCATCTAAAATATGTAAGAAAATCTTAAGATCCTTACCCGAACGGTTCAATCCCAAAGTAACAATAATTGAGGAGTGTAGGAATATTGATGAAATGAAAGTAGAAAAACTAGTAGGTTCCCTACAAACTTTTGAACTACACTTCAATCAACCCCAAAAATCCAAAAACACTGTCTTAAAGACTTCTAAAAAATCAAAACAGAAGGACAGTGAAAGTGAAAAAGAAGATGAAGATGAGGATGTGGCTCTACTTGCACAAAGATTCAGAAGATTCTTTTAAAGGAATCGCGGCCGCCCCTCTAGAGGTAGAAAGGTGGATGACAAACCTTCTGCAGGTAAATTTGGAAAAAGGACTAAAGAACCACAATATTACGCCTGTCATGAGTATGGACTGCTATCTACTGAATGCCCAAATAGATAAACGAAGGGAAAGGCAATGGCCGCCACATGGGATGATACGGAAGAATCAAACTCAGAAAAAAGTAACTCAGGAAGTGATGAAGATCTAAAATCCTTGAAAATACTTATGGTCTCCACTACTTCAATCATTCCAACTGAATCTGAGGAAGAACAACAATTCACTGAATCATTTCCATCTGATAATGAGGAAATTGAGTCTGAAAAAGAAGAAGAAATGAAAAAGGATAAATTGTAGGATGCTTATAATCAACTATACATTCATAGCATCCATATCCTTAAAAAACTCGGGATGTCTAAAAATAAGAAGAAATTGTTGCAGAAAGACTTGGATAAAACCTTGGAAATAAACATACATTTAGCCAATGATTTGCAACAATATCACACAGACAATGATAAATTAAAAAGAGAAAACCTATCCTTGAAAGAAGAATTATCAAAACTTATGAACCAGGCTGAATTGCTAAGAGATGATAATGCACAACTCAAAAATGAAAACCACTCACTTTGTATTAACTTAGAAAAATCCAGGAAATTTACCGAGATAAACTACAAATTTTCTCAAAGTGGTGAGAAATTGGAAAATTTGTTAGGGAGGGGAAGACTAGGAAGAGACAGGAGTGGATTAGGATATGAGAAAAGTAAAAATTAAATTGGAAATAAAGACCAAACACTTAAGGCTTTAGGTAGAAATATGGGAATTTCTCCTGTCTGTAATTTATGTGGTGATGTTGGTCATTATAAATTTGAATTTCTAGCACCTAGAAGGACTCTATATAGCTCTGATCAAAATCACATTGGAAAGTTCAAACCAATCAGAGAAACTCAGAATGTTAAAAGTCCATCTAGGAGAAGCACTGATCCATCACCACCTAAAGAAAAGAACAGAATGAAGAAATCTGTCTAAAAATGGGTAATTAAAAGAAAACTGAACTGTCTAATGATAAAATCCCATATACCCCGATATATAAAAAAAATAATCCAGATTATGCATCTAGATCTGGATATTTACTGAAATGATGCAATTTTATTGAGCCGTCAATATAACATTTAAGGTTGAAGACCTTGAATTTTTGTATATAAACATTATCGTGTTTATAATTGTACAGAACTGGTACAAAATTTTTTTTTGTGACATATACTGATCAAGCTAAAGAAATACCCGATAGTGTGTCGAAATTGTGGAAATTCTAAATATTATCTACCTTCGATACATGTGTTGGCCTCTTTTCGATTTCATCGACTTTGGGTCGATACAATCGACGACTCTTCAGAATATGAAAAGCCGTATGAATGTGGATGACATCGTGGGCAGTCTCGATAGCATCGATTGACAACTTCTCGATACAATCGATATGTTGGCTGATATGATCGAAAGATGGCGCCCGATAAAAGTCAGCAGGATGAAAAAAAAAAAGGATTTTCTTCAAAAGACTTTTCGGTCATCTTCTCTGTCCGATCCTCTCGACCAATGATCAAAAGTCAAGTCGGACTAACTAAATTCCTCCACAAATCAGGTAATATTCTTCCAACATTTTCAGAACCTTCTTTTCTTGGTTTGTCGGGCATTTTTGTCGTCTTTCCCCAAATATTTCAATCAGCCTATTCTTCCACATGGGAAAAGATAAAAATGTAGCATCCGGTCCGGGGGAGTCTTCAAGAGGTACCTGACAAAAAGTCCTTGCCCCAAGGGAAAGAGCAAGGATCCCTAACAGTGGGACCCCCACACGGTAAAGATCACGACGCAGTGGGTCTCAAACTGAAGTTCCTACATCGTCTCTACCAGCGCCTCCTCCTCCGACGGTCCAACGACCACCAAAATACTCCAATAGGAAGTTGATTTTTAAGAGAAAAGTATACAGGGAGTGTTTAGCACCCTACAAATTAGAACCCCTGTTTGCTGCAATTGGTTGGCTGCCCATCCTAGATTTTGGTGGACCATGCCAACTGGAAAGGACACGCAACTTTCTTGCTACATGTCATTCCCCGGTGGCTGACCCTCCTTCGTTCATGGTATCTTTGGATGGTGATGATGCATTTATCACCCCCGCCACTATAGCTCACATCCTCATTCTACAGTTGGCTCTAGAAGGTTTTTCAAACTAGGATCTCGATCTTCCAGATGTGCGATCAAAGATAACCAAATACCTATGTCATGATAGAGATATTCCATGGCATCAAGGGAATGCCCTAAAAGCTAGGTATATGAAACCCCAATTTTGAGTCATGCATGGGATCTTTACCACTTATTTGTACCCAAGAAGTATAAACCAATCAGATCTCACAAGTCTTATGGTCATGATTGTCTACTCCGTTGCAACCGGGATAAATATCTGCCTTCCAACTTTGATTGTCAATCAGTTTGTCAATGTCATACATACTTCCAAAGATTTGTATCTTCCATATCCCTGGATTATTAGTAGAATCTGTCAAAGCATTGGCCTTCCATCTACAATTGATCCCGTTTTCCCACTCAAAGTTTTTAATAAAAAGAATATTCAAAAAAATGGATATGATATTTCATAAGTACAAGGAGGAAACTGAGGAAGACATTCATATAGAAGGGGAAGGAGGAGAAGGTGGTGATCCCATGGAAGGAGATGCAATGGCTGACGATGCACCTCATGGACCAGATGTCACTCTGTCTACATCAACCGCTGGGTATGGAAAAAGGCTTAAAGTGGACAGGATTGGGCCCATTCAGAAGGACATGCACTCAGTTAAGGAACGACTTATTGTCCTGGAAAGAATGCTTCAAGGAGTGCAGAGCACAGTGTAATAATTGGTGGATCTACTGACGTGCTAATGGGATGACACGATGTCATCTCATTCTGCTCCGTGAAGCCGGGTTCATGCATGCTATCATACACACCTTATTCTTATCTTGCGGATGAACATCAGTATCTTTTTGGATGTTCTACGTTCTCAATAGTGTGTATGACAACATTTCTAGCATGCACAATTTTTTTTCTTTGGTTGAATATGCCCACGGTTGGGCTAAAATGTTTTTTTTGATATTTGGGTGCCCTCAAAAGGGCTTTATTTTTTTTGGCTTGACTACTGCTGTCTGGGGTAGTATTGGATATTTCTGCCAATCTTGGGCAGTTTATTTTGTTTATGGTTGAATCTAGTTCTTATCTTCCTGCCATTTAAATTTTTGCCTCCCTAGTTTAATGAAGTTTCGGGATTATGGTCTGCATGTTTATCTTATGCCTTAAGTGTTTTATTAAATCCATATTGTGTGCTCATGATGTATGCTTTACATTGGTTTATTTATATACATCTATCTGTCTACGGTTGTCCCATATGCTTAAACTATTCAGTCAATATGACTTGCTATATCTTTGTCAATGACTGACAAAAAGGGGGAGAAAAACTACACCCCAGTGGAAAATAGGATATCTGTGATCTTATATGTTGCAGGTGTTAGGGGGAGCAGCCGCAACAAGAAAGGGGGAGTTTTTGAAGAAAGGGAGAGAAATTACTGGGTGTGTACATGGGTGATTAGAATTTGTAAATTATGTTAATGCATGTACACACAATTTAGGATGTATCTGTCTAGATATTTTTCTACGGTATTTTTGAGCATTTTGTCACGTAATTGACAAAGGGGGAGATTAAAAGTGCACCTACTAGTGCCCTAATTTGTCAATTACGGTGTAAGTTGAGTCAGTCGGACAACAGCGCCTAACCGGAAGATCAACTCTAGTTTCTACCTCAACTGGATATGTGGAAGCTCGCCATAGGTAAATCATAGCCTCACATCCCATGTCCCAAAACACCAGGTGATTAAAACCCTTAAAAATATGTAGAACATCTTAGGGTTTTTTGTGTAAGAAAACTTTTTACAAAATAGGAAAATCTTCAAGTTTTTCTTACACTGTCGATTATATCGATTCATATCTCGATATGATCGACGTGCTCTATCGATGTCCTCGATATATCAATCGATGCAATCGAGTGAGGACAAAAAGCGTCCAACAATCAAACATTCATCTGGACAATTTATCGATATATCAACGGTTCACTCGATATCATCGATATTCGAATATCGATCCTATCGAAAGTGGATCGATAATATCGATAGGAAGTTTTTCGGTGCCACTGTTTTTCTAAAGAAAACCACTGTGAGCTTCGATATATCGATGACTGTCCGATTCAATCTGAACTCAATATCGATCATATCAGAAGTCAGTCGATCACATCGATAGAGGGCGCATGTTTTCTCCAGCATGATTTTTAGGATGTTTTATTCAGTGATCGGGGTGCCAGTCGAGAAATCGATATTCATATGTCAATCTTATCGAGACTTGGTCGATTGGATCGAGATGGGATACAAATCGTCCAGCAAGCTTATAGGTAAATCTATACGATTTATCAATCCCATCGATACGGTCTCCGATATCATCAATATACAAATTTCGATGACATCGACTGTTCCCCAATCATATCTTTAAAACCTGAAAATCTTCAAGGCTTGTCTCTCTTGTTTTCACCCGTCGATAGATCGACTCATCTATTGATGGAATCGGAGTTCGAAATCTGATAACATCGATGTGTGTCTCGATCCCATCGACTAGTTGGCAAAAGATTTTCAAAAGTGAAAATGACATTTGAGTTTGTATCATCGAGAGGACATCGATACAATCGAGAGTATACGCTCAATCATATCGATACTTACTCGATGATATCGAACTCTGCCATAAATATGACCATTTTATATCCGTTGGAACCTTTTGCCTATATATAGAGAAGCTTGCCTTTATTGCTGGTAGAGAAATAAGAGAGTACTTTTGAGTATTTTAACCTTCCTATCATTTACCTTAAGCCGTTTCTCTCAGGGAGTTCATCCTCCAATCCACCCTCATCATTGATATTCAATAGAGTGGATTGGAAAATGAACTTCCGCATTTAAGGATCCTTCAGCTACTACCTTATAGGCAAATCATTAAGCTGGGATGCCTTGAATGCATAGATGATCGGAACCACTCTATCTTCCTAATAGGTAAATCCTTTGAGAGTGGAATTCCATCACAACCTTGACCCAACCTAAAGCCTGGAATAGGTATATCTTTTGTATTGCGAATTAAGGGAGCTGAAGACTCTTCATCAACAAGAAGGAGATCTTCAACGTTGCGCTGAATGGGACTCATTAACTTATTTGTAAGTATCTAGAGTCCAGAGGACACTTGTGATCATTCCTTTGTAGGATTGGGTCTTAAGTGTTTCTCACCCTTTGAAGTCCTCAAAGGAGGTCTCCGATGGGAGTGTACATGCGGGGTGCGTTGTGTGGACCCTTTCTTTGTAGAGAGCATAAACATCCGAGTGCATTGTGTGGACCCTTGCTCTGTGTTGGCATAAACATCTGGTTAAGAGTGCGCCAACAAAACTCCAGGGTTATAAGTGAACCGAGTAGAAACTTCCGTGTAAAGGTTGAAGGTGAACCTGATTTAAAACCTTAGGTTTGAGGTGAACCAGGGGAAACCTCCTTAGTGAAATTCGGTCACTCAAGGGTTGAGTGTGGAAGCTGGTAGTGGAGTAGACAAGTAGTCGAACCACTATAAAATGACTGTGTTTGAGATTGATACTTGTGTTTGATTTTTTGTGAGATTATATTAACTGCATTTATACTTGCTCACACTTCACACACAGTCACATTCATCATAGACTATAATTACACCTTGATTATCATTTAAATAGCTCTGTGCTTGGATCTTTTACCGGGCTTAGAAGCCAGTGGAGTTAACCTTGAGTAATCCTAATCTTTACTCTGTGATAGGATTAGTGTGATAGGATTTTTAATAACTCATAAAAACTTTAAAAAGTCCTATTCACCCCCCTCTAGGATATATTGGCGTATTTCAACTTCAACTCAAGCGATCTTCACCGCTATTTCAATCATCCCATAAGAATTTACATACCTCGGTAAAGAATTTCTTCTTTTCTTGCACAGTCCAATGTGTTGGCGTGAAACTTATGATTAGATAATTAGCAATAATCACAAAATAAAGTGAATTGGATACTTTAAACAATTGTTCGTTAGGGAACATGTCATTTATATGTGTTGTTTCAAGGGAATTAGAGAGATCAAGGCGGGAAAGATGATCAGCCACTACATTCTCTACTCCCTTTTTCTCTTTTATTTTTAAATCAAATTCTTGGAGTAGGAGAATCCATCTTATCAAGCGAGGCTTAATATCATTCGTAGAAAGAAGATACTTGAACGTCGCATGATCTGTGTAGATAATGATCTTGGATCTGATTAAATAGAAACTAAAATTTTTCAACACGAATACTACGACTACGAGTTCCTATTCCGTAGTAGAGTAGTTCAATTGAGTAGGATTTAGAGTTCTGCTTGCATAATGAATAACGTAGGGCTTCTTTTCTTTTCGCTGGCATAACACCGCTCCAAGAGAATAATCGGACACATCACACATGATTTCAAAAGGAAGGTTCTAGTCGGGTGACTGCATGATAGGTGTAGTAATTAACATGCCCTTGAACTTAGAGAAAGCCTTTTGACATTGCTCAGTCTACTTATATGGTACATCCTTTTGAAGTAGATTGTATAAAGGACGAGAGAGATGACTAAATTTCTTTATGAATCGTCTATAAAATCTAGTATGTCATAAGAAGAATCGCATGTCTAGTATGTTCTTGGGTGGAGGTAAGTTAGAGATAAGATCAATCTTAGCCTTATCGATCTCAATTCCCTTGGACGAGATGATATGTCCAAGGACAATCCCCTTATGAACCATGAAGTGACACTTTTCCCAATTCAGTGCCAAATTCTTTTACTCACATCACTTCAACACACATTTAAGATTATCCAAATAATTATTGAATGATGGACCAAAGGCAGAAGTTATCCATGAAGATTTCTAAATATTGCCCTACCATGTTAAAAAAATACTCATCATGCATCGCTGAAAAGTGGCAGGAGCATTACCCAGTCCAAATGATACCTTAGGTAAGCAAAAGTGCTAAAGGGACATGTGAATGTGGTCTTTTCCTGATCTTCAGGGGCTATCTCTATCTGGTTGTAGCCCGAATACCTGTCAAGGAAACAATAATAAGAATGACTAGGTAGAATTTTCAAGATTTGATCAATGAAGGGCAAAGGAATGTGGTCATTCCTTATGACGATATTTAACTTCTTGTAGTCAATGCACATTCTCCAACTAGTAGTGACTCTGGTTAGCACGAGTTCATTGTCGACATTGGCTATGATGGCGATTCTGGACTTCTTAGGAACCACCTTAGTTGGACTCACCCATTGGCTATCGGATATAGGGTATATGATTTCAACATCCAAAGGCTTAAGAACCTCGGCCTTAACCACTTCCTTCATGTTTGGATTTAATTTACGTTGTGGTTACCGAGAGGTTTTTGCATTAGCCTCTAAATAAATGTGGTGAGTACAAATCAAAGGGAAATTCTCTTAAGGTCTGCAATCGATCATCCAAGGGCCCCCTTATGCTCAATGAGAGTAGAAATAAGCATACTCTCCTACTCTTGCTCAAGGTGGGAAGAAATCACCACTGGGTATGTCTCATCTTGACCTAAATAAATATATTTCAAATTAGAGGAAAAGGTTTTAGGTCAAGCTTCACTGCCTTGAGGTTAGACGGTAGAGGTAATACATCAGTTTGTGGTAATTTTTTAAATTGTTACCTCCTTGGTTAACTTCAAGTACTGACACAGTATCAAGCATGACACTTGTCTCTCTAATCATATCATCATCGAAATCAAGGGCGTGGGCTAAGCACATCTCTAGAGGGTCAGAGGATAAAGTTAGAAGTGTTCTATCTTACATGAAAGAATCAATCGAGTTAACATCGTGGGCATCGTCATCATCCTCTACCAGTTTGCTTGAGCTCCAATGTCATATTCACAAAATAAAAATTCATGACTCTATTCCTATAATTAATGATTGCATTTGATGTAGCAAAGAATGGGCGACCAAGGATGATCAAAATTTAAGCGCTCATATCCACGATGGGTTGAGTTTCTAGGATGATAAAATCTACTGGGTAATAGAATTTGTCAACCTTGACCACTACATCCTCAATTATCCCTCTCGGTACATAAACTGACCGATCGGCTAGTTATAATATAGTTTAGGTGGGTTTTAATTCACCTAGACCTAGTTATTCATAAACTGAGTATACGATCAGATTTATGCTTACACCTAAGTTAAGAAGTGCGTGCTCAATCGGTAATTCCTAATTATACAAGCGATGGTTGAGCTACTAGAATCCTTGTACTTTTGTGGCACATCGTACTTTAGGATGACACTCACTTTTTCCGTCAAAAATATTTTCTTTTGAATATTTTGTCATCTTTTGGTTGTACATAAGTCCTTCAAAAATTTGGCATATGAGGGTATTTTTTTAATGGCACCTAGTAGAGGAATATTGACTTTCACTTATTTCGGCACCTCTAAAATGTCCTGAGAGTTAGAGAGAGGTTTTGGTGAAATCAACCGTTGGGGGAATAGTGCAATTGGCTTGCCTTGAAGTTTCGGTTCTAATTCTTGTGGAGTAGTGCTAGGTCTATCAGTTTCGTCTATTTCTGTGTCCTTACACTTTTCAGCCCTTACCCAAATAGATTTGTCAATTATTTTCCCACTCTAAGGGTGGTGATAGACTTAGCTTGCTCTATTTGATTTGAAGAACTTGGATCACTTATTTCGTATTGCGATTTGGGATTGGAGAAAGGTTGAGCAGGAAGCATCCCCTTCTCTATAACCATAACACGTGAATCCATCTTTTGCATAAATTTTGTAAGTTCTCATAATGCTTGGGTAAGCTCCTGAGTTTGTGTAGAATTTTGAACTAGTTCCTCTCGAGGTTTCCCTTTATTTGGAATTTGACTAAGGAATCCTTAGGAAGTAGCAGTTTGTCCATTCCTCCAAGTGAAATTTGGATGATTTCTCTAAATAGGATTGTATGTAATGGACATGGGTCCATTGAAAGGCCTTTGGTAATTATTCACAGCATTAGATTGCTCATTTAGTACCTTTTGAAAAGTAGGTATTGTTGGGCAATTTTCAGTTGTGTGAATGTTACAAGCACAAATACCGCAAACAGTTTCCTTAGCCTTATCCTTCTTTAGTTTCATGGCCTCGAATTTCCTAATGAGATTAGCCACTTTAACATTAATATCATCATCCTCTTTCAAAAGGTATATTCTGCCCCTCTCCTTTGATTGAGTGGGCCTAGAGGTGGTGCTCAATTTTGAGGAGACGTCCCATAATTGTGCATTTTCAGCAAGTGTAATGCCCTAAAATTCAGGGGTCGAGCATAATTCAGCTCTCGAGTTCCAGAACATCACTTATGCAACATTTTCAATGATGGATGTAATGTTGTCTATGTTAGTGCATAAAACATGAAGTAGATTTAGCTAATACAACTACACATAACCCAGGGACAGTTAGAATACGTAAGCGAAAGACTGAAATAAGTATATAAGCCAATACAAGTCCCTAAAGTATGTGTGCTCTGCCAGGTCATAAGTTACAAGCCTTGTTTCAAAATACAGATAACAAAATATGAAAGTCCTCTAATAAGCATACACCCTAAAGCCCCGACGATTCAGAACGGTCTAAGAGAACCCACCTGAATACTGCATACACGAGAATGCCTCCTCGTCATCCTCGAACTCTGGCTCTGCCTCATGTGTCACATCCTCCTCTGTAACTAAGACAGAGTCTGGTTGGTGTTTAAGCACCGTCCCAGAATGTTGGAGTGGGTGATCAACTGCGTGGAACTATACAGCAAAGGTTAACATGTTGTCAATTCAGTCAAGCAGTAATGATAATGCAATACAATCAAATATCCCTAATTACTCTGATTAATGCAAGAATGTATGAAGAAATGATGCATGCCCTCGCCTACACTCCCTCTGCGATCTTCATCTTATGGTAACGCATATTAGTCACTTCCTCGTGCTCTGCCCAACGTCAAACGGCACATGCAATGTGGTGCATGTACATGATTACAGAGTTCTTATTAGTCCTTTTCATACAGTAGGATTGGGAAGCTAAGGTACCTCCTTTGTATCATTTCCCCAAACAATGATCCATTTTAGGGTCGTCAATCCTAGTAAATCTCATACAATATTATGGTTCTAGGTTGCTGTAAAGGCTCGTCACCAACCAATACAAGCCTAGTTATACCTTTGTTACTACACAAAAGGCTCGTCCCCTCCATGTAGTGTCAAGGTATGCTTGAGGTAACTACAAAGGGCTCGTCACCAATCAATGTAGGCTGACAACATGAATACAGTGTCCCATACCACCGTATTCATCTCACGAGTTTGGGTTGCTCACTTGTCACTACGGGGAGGCTCGTCGCCCCAGCGTAGGCCGATAGCTCGACCACGGTGTCCCATACCACCATGCCCGGCTCATGAGTCTTAGGGGATTGTGGTACCAAGGTTAACGGGATCTCACTGGTAAGTTTGGTACCCTAGATTCAAGCAATGACGTCCAAACATGATGAACATATATCGGGTCAATCGGGTTATTTGACGAGCTCGACTAGGACGAGCACACATTGAGTTGATTGACATGAAATGCATAAACACTTCATGTGGCCTAACCACTGCCGACATCCCAAGTACTGCTTGGATTTGTCGAACACATCCTGCATGGTGAAAACAACCTCAGCCACCAGTTCGAGAACTATTACTGATTACCTGGACTGTGATATAGTCCCGATCACGTACAATCATAATAATGAATATTCAAGTCAACTCCTACAATCATATGAACATGTTATGAAATATAACTTAAACATGAATACACAGTACATGGAGGAAATCATACACACAGCTAAACATAAAAAATAGGTTATAGAGTTTATGGAGGGAATCATACACACAATTAAGGTAGTTGGGATTCATATCTCAACTCCCTTACAAATCATACTTTACTAACTACTAACTCTTTTAGACATTTTCACAAACACTTAGACTAAACGTTTCAACATACATCACATATGTTGGTTAAATCACATATTTGGGTAAATCCTTTTGCCAAGGAGTTGTCGTATACAAAACAACCATGTACCTACGATAGTTAATCATGGCAATCACAACATCAGATTTTAAATACATAAAAACAGTTCAACAATTACATGAATTTCCCTATAGACTACATAGTTCATATGTATACATAAAACGAAACAGACATTGCATTTGGCATGTGAAACAGCATCCATATCAGTAATAAACCATTATCGACATTGAAAGCCTTGAAAACCCATATCAATAATAAACCATTATCGACACTAAAAGCTTTGAAAACCATAACCTATACGTATATAGTCCGCACCTTAAACCAGAAAATGCGTAACGGATATGATTTATACGGTAAGTCTTCGTCAACGGTGGATCTACCCTAGAACACGAAGTAAGTTAGCTACATCATTACTTGAACTATTTGAAAGCCCTAAATCATATTAGGGTTAGGTTTTCTTACCCAAATATAGAATCGGTATCGCCTGTATAACGATACGAACAGGTGGATTAGGCACGTAGTGTAGCTGGAAAGAATCTTAGGATGAATCACCAACTTCTCTCTCCCTCTCTCTCTTTACTCTCTCTTTTCTTAGCTAGGGTTTAGAATTCGTATGGAATATGTGAGAGAGGTTTTAAGGCCCTTATATAGGCCCAGAACTGACGAAAATAGTCCCAGGGCCATGATATACTTAAGTTATAACCAAATCGGGCTTGTTCCGATCCAACGGAGCATTTTTGGAGGTCCCTTTACTGAATGCGATCGGACTTAAGCTCACAGATACTAGATCTTGATCAAGTTAAGTTTTCAGTCCGATCGGGTTTACAGATCGACCGTGGCGGACCAGTTTCAATTTAACGGTCATCGATACTCGATCAGGGCCACAAGTACATTGGCATGTGTGGGACATCTTCCTTGATCCGAGGGTTATTTGGGTCAGAATCTAACAGTCAAAAAGCTTATAATCGGTCCGCAAGCGACACAACTCGGATTACTTAAATTCATATTTAATTTCAAAAAAACCTTCACGTTCTCACATACTTCACTCCGAACTCAATAAAATAGTCTCAGGACATCATCTGGACTTGAATTTCGAGGTGATTGTCAAGTCCAACTAGGCAGTCATAATTGTCTAAGTTTGTCGCTATCGGACTTTCAATGTGTAGTCTATGTCCAATACGGAGTTTCTGAATGCTCCCAAGAGCAACTGGGTTTAGAGATTGATCCTAGATTTCAAGGTAATGTAGCGTTAATGATTCTACAAGTTTTGGGTCTTGTAGAACATATTTAAAGTGTTTGGTGCTAATTTCACAGGTAATCTAGTTTAGCGCTAGTTAATTCTCGTTAAATTTCTAAAGGATTTAGTCCTACGTGATTTTTGCTTGAGGTGGTACTCGGATTTTTATATGAATTTTTCCAAGATGTTACAGTAAGTTTGTCCAAATAATCCCACACATCATTAACATTTTTGTTCATGAATTTTCTATTGCACATTATCTCGACCAATTGGAGCAAGGAAGATGTCAGTTCATCATAGAAAAACTGTGTAATCCGCCATGTTTCAAAACCGTGTTGTGGGTATGAACTGATAAGATCCTTGAACCGGTCCCAACATTGGAAGAATGTTTCATCTTCCTTTTGGGTGACGTTCATGATTGACTTTCTGAGGGTGTTTGTTTTATGGCGTGAAAAAAAATTCTTTATGAACTCCCTTGTCATATCGTTTTATCTACCAATAGATCGAGGATGTATCGAATACAACCACATCTTAGCTTTCTCTTTCAAAGAAAAAGAAAAGAGTTTCAGCCTGATTGTGTCATCAAACACGTTAAGAAAATATAAAGTAGCTATGATCTCATCAAACTCTTTCAAGTATAAATATGGATTTTCATATTCAAGTCCATGAAAATTTGGAAGGAGTTGGATCACCCATGGCCTGATATTTATATGTCCTATATTTTTTGGAAAAACTATGCATGAGGGTGTGCTCACCCCCGCCGGTTATAAATAATCTCTTAAAGTACAAGGCAGGGGTGCTTAATGCACCTCATTCTCATCTCAGATTTCCTCAACCCTAGGTTGAGGTGGATTTTGGATCTTGATTGGCAGCCATAATTTCAGTTAACTTTATGGATCTCAAATGTTGTCTAATCCTATGATGGATAGATAACCCCTCAACCAATCCTCCTTCACTCAAGAGATGTCGAGTGTTGTCACGGATCCACTTGGGCATGAAACACTCCAATCCTTAATTTCAGAATCTATCCTAAACCTAAAAGGAAAGAGGGAAATAAAAAGAGAGAAATAGAAAGAGAGAAAATTAGAAAGAAGTTACTAAATTATAAGTTTCTTTATTGGGATCCTGCAAATGAAAAAGGAAAACAAATTAGTTTCTAAAAAAGAAATGAGAAAGCAGCCTAGTTTCTAAAAACAACTTAGGAAAGTTTCTAAAAATAGAAATAGAAAGTAAATTAGTTTCTAAAAATAAATCAAAAAAATCCTAACCTAAAAATAGAAAGTAAACAAACCCTAATTTTAAAACTAAAACTAGTTAATTTCAGAAAAATGCAACAATTAGTCCCCATCAACAGCACTAAAAACTTGTTCACAACCGCAAGTGTAGGGTCAAGATGTAGTAATAATCTCAGTGAGACTAAGGTCGAATCCACAGGGACTAATCTCATGTGTATTCTGAAAGCAACTAGGAGTAGAACTAGAAGAAGATGTAAATCTAAACATGGAATTAAAGGAAGTAATTATGGGAGATTTAATTAGAGACTTAAGAATTTAAAGTTGAGAACTAGGGTTTCCAAAGATCTACTTGTAGCAATCAGGGAGATACTATGCTTGATTCAAGGACACAACTGGAATCGAAGTCCTATCTTATCCAGTTGGAAGATATCTCAATAAAACCAAATTTGAACTTCCTTTGACCTAATTCTCAATGGATGAGAGATGTGAGAATTGGAAGTGCTTCCATCACCTAACCATGCCTAGGAGATAATGGAAAACAACCGGATATACCAGTCCCACAATCAATCATTGGAGAATTGTGAAGGTTAGAAGGGATTACATTATCTAACCATGCCCAAGGGATGATGGTGAACAATAGGATTTCCTAATTTCACAATCTCAAAGTACGAAAAGAAAATACTCAAAGCTATTGTAGATTTATTGTAATTTGAGTCACAACAAACTATTAAAAACTACAAGTATTCCTTAAATATCAAAGTAAAATTAAAGTAAGTTTAACATAAACATGAATCAAAGTAATAGAAGCATCGCATCACACTACAAGCTTCACCTCTTAGCCCAAGCTAAGTAGTTTAGCCAACCATAGACATGATTAGATCTAAAACCCTAAAAGAAAACATGAAAAACTAAGGAAGAAAGAAGAAAAATGCTTGGTGATAGCTCTCCACCCTTGTGCTTCGCTCATCCAAACCCTAGATTGATGCTCAGGGATGCCCTGGGGTCTCTTATTTATAGTTGAGGTACTTCATGCTTCAAACTGACCTTTCAATTCTGAAAACTATCTTAAATTTATGCACTCCATGTAACTTCACACAATTCGTTCAATGACATCGAACTGGCTTTGATGTCATCGAAGGTACCTTAAACTCGTACTTCTTCCATGTTGTTGTAACTTCACATGGACTCTATATCCTTCTATGTCATTGAACCCACCTTCGATGTCATCGAAGAGGCCTTCGATCTCATGAACCGGTCGTCAATATCATCGAGGAGGACTTCGAGTCATCGAACAAGTCCTCAAGTCATTGAAAAATGTCTTCTATTTGTCCAGCGACCGACTCAATTTACTTTCATAAATTCGATGTCATCGACCCATATTCGATGTCATCGACCCATATTCGATGTCATCGAATGGTAGCTTCTATGTCATTGAACGGTGATCAACAACACAATCAATGTGAATTCTGCACTTGTTCTTTCGACTTCTTTCCTTCTCCACTTGGTTTTCTTGAATCTTGAGACCTCAAAATCTTCGATATTTGTTTCCTGAGATCCATTCTTTGCCTTGGTGATATTTGAGCGTCAAATCATGCTTTTAGTACTATTTACAATCCAAGCTCTTAAATTCACCTTGCAACATAAACTTGAGTAAATTAGGACATTAAGCAGTATCATGTGCATAAAACTAAGATATAAATGAGGGATAACATGCAATATTTGGCCCTCAACACTAGGGCTAAGAGGTGAAGTTTGTAGCATGTTGGGATGATTTTCTTGCTTTGATTCTTATTTTTCTTAAACCTTATTAATTTCTTTTTTATATTAAAGGAATATTTTCAGTTTTTTATGATTTCTTGTGACCCAAATTACAACAGATGCAGTGATAGCTTTGAATATCTTCTTTTCTTATTTTGGGATTGTGAGATTGGTAAATCCTGTTATTCACCATCGTCTCCTAGGCATAGTAGGGTATGAAATCCCCTCCAATCCTCACAATACTCCTTCATTAAGGACTAGATCAATAAAAAGTTCATAGTTGGTATAATTGCTTCATCTTCCAATTGAATAAGATAGGACTTCAATTACAATTGTGTTTCTTAAATCAAAGTGAGGTAGCATCCTGATAGCTACAAATGGATCCTTAACACCTAGTTCCCACCTTTCAATTGATAGTTTCAATCAACATTATTCACAATTACTTTCTTTTATTTCATATTTAGGTTTAGATCTTATTCTAGTACTAATTCTAGTTACTTTCAGAATATGACAAGATTAGTCCCTATAGATTCGACCTCAGTCTCACTAAGATTATTACTACATCGTGACCCTACACTTAGGGTTGTGAACAAGTTTTTAGTGCCGTTGCTAGGGACTATGGCTGCATTTTTTTTAGATTAATTGGCATTAGAATTAGGTTAAGATTAGCATTTATTTTTTTGTTATGCTTTTAGGTTATAATTTTTCTGAAATTATTTTTAAAGACTAACTCTTTTTTTTATTTTGTAGGCTCTTAACATAGCAACCCTAATCTGGTAACCTCTTCCAAATTCTCTCTTTCTTTCTTTTTTATTTCTTATTTGGTTTAGTTTTCTTTCTTCTTAGGTTTAGTTTGGTTTAGTTACTTGAGGGCTGAGAGTGTTTTATGCCCAAGCGGGTCCATAATAACACTCTACGTCTTTTAAGTAAAGGAGGATTAGTCAAAGGGTTGCCTATCGAACGCAAGATTAGAAACCGCTTGAGACCCTCTAAGTCAATATAAGTGATAGCTACAAATCAACCTCAACCTCTAATTGAGGAAGTTCAAGAAGAAAATGAGGTGCATAATGTACCTCAGCCTTGTACTCTATGAGATTATTTACAACCGGCGAGGGTGAGTACACCTTCCTGCATGATATTCTCATTGAATGCAGGAACAGTTAATGTTAAACCAGGGGTGATTTAACTCCTTCCTAAGTTTCATTGACCGGAATCTGAAAGTCCATACTTTCATATGAAAGAGTTTGATCAGATAATATCTACACTACACTTCCCAAACGTATCTAAAGACACAGTAAGACTGGAATTATTTCCTTTCTCTTTGAAAGAAAAGGATAAGTCGTGGTTACATTCCTTAAGACCTAGGTCCATTGGCACATGGGCTGAGATAACAAAAGAGTTCCTTAAAAAAAAATTTCGTGTATCATAAAATGAATACCTTAAGGAAAGTAATCATGAATTTTACGCAAAAAGAAGATGAGACCTTCCAATGTTTGGAGTGATTTAAGGATTTCATAAACTCATGTCCACAACATGAATACGAAACATGGTGTATAATAAGCTTTTTCTATGAGGGATTGACCTCATCCATGTGCCAATTTGTGGAGATGATGTGTAATGGGGAATTCATGAACAAGGAAGCCAATGATGCATGAGATTATTTTGATAAACTTGCTGAAAATGTGCAATCATGGGATACATCCTCAAGAACTACCACTTCTAAGCCTACTCAGTCAAAGGAAAGGGGAGGAAGTTATGTTTTAAAAGAGGAATATGATGTAAATGCAAGATTGGTCAAACTCATAAGAAAAGTTGACGCCATAGAACTTAAGAAGGTAGAACCCGAGAAGGTTGTGGAAGTTGTTTATGGTATTTATGCTTGTAACATACATAGAACTAAAAATTACCCAACAATTTTTAATTTTTAAGAGATATTGAATGAGCAATCAAATGCCATAAATAATTACCAAAGACTTTTCAATGGACCCACCTCAAATACAATTAACTCAAGTTGGAGAAACCATCTAAATTTTAGTCGGAAGAATGGACAAATTGCTACTCCTCAAGGGATCCTTGACCAATTTTTGAATCAAAGGAAACCTCAAGAGGATCCAGTCTTAAACATATTCAAAATCAAGAGCTTTGTAATTTGGTTATGCTATAAGCCTTTCAAGACCTTACAAAGGCCATACATGGGCTTGAGAGAAAAAAATTCAATTTGGGAGAAAGGAATCCTTCCAGCCCAGCCTCTCCCCAATCCAAAACCACAATATAAAATAAGTGACCCAAGCTCTTCAAATCAGCTGGAGCAAGCTATGTCTATCACCACTCTTAGGAGTGGGAAGATTATTGACAAAACTATTCCTATGAGGGATGAAAAGCCCTAGGACCCAGAAGAAGTTGAGAATGATAGACCTAGTAATGCCCCACATGAGGAAGAATTAGAAAGGGTGAGTAAGCCAATTACACCATTCCCTCAGTAGTTGATTGCACCAAAACCTTTATTTAATTCTCAGGATATTCTAGAGGTGCTTAAGCAAGTGAAGGTCAATATTCCTCTTATAGATGTCATTGAATAAATCCCTTCATATGCTAAATTTCTGCAAGATCAATCCACTACCAAAAGATGGTAAAATATATAAAAGAAAATTTTCTTAACAGAAAAGGTGAGTGTCATCCTCAAGCAAGATGTGCCACAAAAATATAATGATCCTGGTAATCCAACTATCACCTGTATAATTGGGAATCACCAGATTGAGCATGCACTTCTTAACTTGGAGGCGAGTGTAAATTTGACCCTTTACTCAGTTTACAAACAATTGGGTCTATAAAATCCACCCGGACCACATTACAACTTGCTGATCGCTTTGTTTGCGTACCAAGATAGATAATTGAGGAAGTGTTGGTCCAGGTTGATAAATTCAACTATCTAGTAGACTTTATTATCTTAGATACTCAACCCATCATAGATATGAGCACTCAAATTCCCGTCATTCTTGGTCGTTTATTCCTTATTACATCAAATGCAATCATTAATTATAAGAATAGAGTTATGAATTTATCTTTCAGAAATATGACATTGGAGCTCAATATATTTTTCAACATGAGAAAATAGTTAAAAGATGTTGATGATATCCACGACATTAACTTGATAGATTCTTTCATGAAAGATAGAGCACTTTTGACTCTATACTCTGACCCTCTAGAGACTTGATTGGCCCACTCCCCTTATTTAGATAATGACATAATTAAGGAGATGGATGTCATGCTTGATGCTAAATCGATACTTGAAGTTAATTGGTGGAGGCCACATTTTTAAAAATTGCCCAAACTGATGTAATGCTTCTACCGTCTAGCCTCAAAGCACCGAAGCTTAACCTAAAACCTTTACCCATTTATCTTAAATATGTCTATTTAGGTCAAGATTAGACATACCCGGTAGTGATTTCTTTCCACCTTGAGAAAGAACATGAGAGTGTGCTTATTTTCACTCTCATTGAGCATAAAGGATCCCTTGGATGGTTGATTGCGGACCTCAAGGGAATTGACCCTTTGATTTATACTCACCACATTTATCTTAAGGATAATGTGAAAACCTCTCAACAACTTCAACATCACCTAAATCTAAACATGAATGAAGTGGTTAAAGCTGAGGTATGTAAATTGTTGGATGTGAGTATCATATACCCTATATCTGACAGTCAATGGGCGAGTCCAACTCAGGTGGTTCCTAAGAAGTCTGGAATCACCATCGTGGCCAATGTCGACAATGAACTCATGCCAATTAAAGTCACTACTTATTGGAGAATGTGCATTGACTATAGAAAGTTGAATACCGTCACAAGGAAGGACCACTTTCTTTTACCCTTCATTAATTAAATTTTAGAAAGGCTAGTTGGTCACTCTTACTATTGTTTCCTTGAGGGGCATTCAGGCTACAATCAGATAGAGATAGCCCATGAAGATCAAGAAAAGACAATATTCACATGTCCCTTAGGCACCATTGCTTACCAAAGGATGTCATTCAAATTGTGTAATGCCCCGTTACTTTTCAGCGATGCATGTTGAGTATTTTTTCTGACATGGTGGGGCAATATTTAGAGGTCTTCATGGATGACTTCTCTATCTTTGGTTTATCAGCAAGTGTCTGAAAAATCTTAAAAATGTGCTAAAGCAATGAGAAGAAAAGAATTTGGTTCTAAATTGAGAAAAATGTCATTTCATGGTTCCCAAGGGAATCATGTTTGGACACATAATTTCGTCCAAGGGAATTGAGGTGGACAATACCAAAAATGATCTTATCTCTAACCTACCACCTCCCAAAAGCATACGTGATGTGTGATCCTTTCTAGGACATGTTGGATTCTATAGAGGATTCATAAAGGACTTTAGTCATCTCTCTTGTCCTTTATGCATTCTACTTCAAAAGGATGCACCATACGAGTGGACTGAGTAAGGCCAAGATGCTTTCACTAAGCTCAAGGGCATGTTAAAAACTTCACCTATCATGCAACCACTCGATTGGAGAATCCCTTTTGAGATTATGTGTGATGCGTCTGACTGTGTTATTGGGGTGGTGTTGGCCAGAAAAAAGAGAAGAAGCCTTATATAATTCACTATACGAGTAGAACTCTAAATTCTACACAAATGAACTACTCTACTATGGAGAAGGAGCTCTTAGCCATAGTGTTCACTTTAGACAAATTTAGATCCTATTTGTTCAAAACTAAGATCATCATCTACATTAATCACACGACACTGAAGTACCTTCTTTATAAGAATGATGTTAAACCCAACTTGATAAGATGGATCCTTCTACTCCAAGAATTCGACATAAAAATATGAGACAAAAAGGGACTAGAGAACGTAGTGGCTGACCATCTCTCTAGGCTTGATCTCCCTGATTCCCTTGAACTAACACCGATAAATGATATGTTCCCTGATGAACAATTGTTTAAACTCTCCCAATTACCTTAGTTTACTGACATTGCGAATTATCTTGCAATAGATTTTACACCAACATATTGGACTGTACAAGATACGAAAAAATTCTTTGTTGATGTGCATAAGTTTTTCTGGGATGATCCTTATCTGTTTAAATATTGGCCAGACCAAATTCTAAGGAGATGTGTGCCAGACAATGAACATCAGAGTGTCATCTCCTTTTGTCACTCTTAGGCCTGTGGTAATCACTTTTCTGCTAAAAAGACCACGACCAAAATTTTGCATTTTGGCTTTCATTGGCCCAATATGCTCAAAGATACTTAAGAGTTTTACAAAGCTTATGAGCGTTGTCAAAATTTTAGAGGATTGTCCTGTCAAAATATGATGCCACTAAACTCAATTCTTATCATTGAAGCATTTGATTGCTGGGGCATTGATTTCTTGGGGTCATTCCCCCAATCCTTTGAAAATATTTACATCTTATTGGCAGTAAACTATGTCACTAAGTGGGTTGAAGTGATCCCATGCTAGAATAATGATGATCGAACGGTCATTGGATTCTTAAAAGAGTACATCATTTCTTAGATTGGAACGCCTCAGGCCATCATTAGTGATGGAGGTTCACACTTTTATAATACGTCATTTGTGAACTTAATGAAGAAATATGGCATCTCACATAAGGCGAGCACTCCATACCACCTGCAGACAAGCGGGCAAGTTAAGATTTTCAACAAGAAAATTAAATAAATTCTAGAAAAATGGTTAACCCTGATCATAAGGATTGGTCAATTTGATTAACCGATGCTTTATGAGCATACCGTATAACTTATAAGACCCCCATTGGAATGTCTCCCATTAGACTTGTCTATGAGAAAGCTTGCCACTTACCTGTGGAGATGGAGCATAGAGCCTATTGGGCTATCAAAAATATGAATTTTAACTTGGATAACACTGACTTACCGTGCAAACATCAATTAAATAAACTTGAAGAAATCTAGAACAATGCTTACAAGAACTCGAGAATTTACAAGTACATGACGAAGGTATTCCATGACCAGAACATCCTTTGAAAATCATTCACACCTAGTCAAAAAGTCTTTCTGTATAATTATCAGTTATATCTTTTTCTTGGTAAGCTTTGATCTCATTTGGACTGACCCTTTCACTGTTACCAATGTCTATCCTCATGGGGCCGTCTTGATAATGAATCAATGAATGACAATGTTTTCAAAGTAAACTGGACATCGTCTAAAGCCATTTGTTGAGAAGTTCGATTCGGAGGATATGTCCATACCTCTAATTGATCTTGTATACCAGGATTAACCTTCTAGTCTGACGGAGGTGTAGTTGGGTTTATTACTTTCATAGGATTTAGGATTAGGATAGTTTGTTTATTCAATAAGTTTAATCTTTATGCTAACCCATCTACATGTTAAGAACTTTGGAAAAGCTTTAAATTCTCCTTCTTCAGGTATTACCTTTCCATCACTTCTCCTTTCTTTTCATTGTCTCATGTGCATTGCATGCTCATTTCTTTTACATTGAGAACAATATATATTTTAGGTTGAGGGTGTGAATTAGGTAAACTAATTAGTATTTTCTTAGTCTTTGAGCAAAAATTTTAAAAAATTTCAATTTTTCAAGCTAAAAATTTATTTGAAAAGTGATAGTTTGTGCACTTAAGAATGCCTTGAGCATAATGATAAGATAGAAATTGAATTTTTAGAGTTTGATCAACTGAGTATACTATCATCTAAGTTCTTTCATTTAATTGATTAAGAGAAAGTTTGAATATCATGTTAACCCAAATCACAAGACACATTCAATGTATTTTTTGTGAATTGCATTAGAATTTCTGATTGTTGGTATGTGAATCATTAATAGATGTTGAGAATTAAGTCTGGAGAATCTATCCACATTAAAAAGATGAAAAAGAACTAGTTAAAAAATAGAGAGATTGACAAAAAGGTCATGAAAAGATTGGAAAAGAATGAAAAATCTGAAAAGAATAATGATGAAAAGACTGAGAAGAATAAATAAAAAGGGACCATCGATATAAAAATCAAAAACTGAAAAAAGAAGAAAAAGGGGATAAGTTCAGAATTTTCACTTGATTATTTAATCAATTTGGAGGCGATGAACATGACTAACATTATGAAATGGTAGCACTTTTATAGAAAGGGAGTTGAAGTTCACTAAGCACATTGAAAAAACTTGATATGTGAACTTATGCTCCTAAATAATTGATAAAGAACTTATTCAATTGATTACTTGTGTGGTTCAGCTCTAGGTTTTTTCAAATTTTTACTCTTGCTTTTTTCGATTCTACTCATTCATACTTGTTTGCACAGAAGATTATTTTTTGAAAGAGGTTTAAACATTAAGAATTGAAGATTATGTCATGCATATTTTTTTAGGGACTAGAAAAATGCTATTTGAGGGATGTGTTGAGTGTCAAATATTGAATATTTCTTCCTATTTATATCTTGGTTTTATGAACATGATAACGCTTAATGGGTATATTTTATACATGTTTGTATCGCAAGGCGAGTTTAAGAGCTTGGATTGAAAAGAATATTAAAAGTATGGATTTGATGCTCGAGAATTACCAAGGCAAGGAATGGATCTTAGGAAACCAATATTTAAGATTTTAAGACCCTTAGATTCAAGGAAACTAAGTGGAGAAGGATGGAAGTCGAAAGCGCAAAGTGTAGAAATTCACATAATCTGAACTTCACTGTCTATGTCATCGAAGGTTGTTTAATGACATTGAAGTCAATCCTCAATTACATCGAAGGCAATTCAATGACATTGAAGAATTATGGAAAATCAAGTTTGGTTGTTGGACAAATTGGATGCAGTTCTCGATGACATCAAAGCCCTGTTTGATTGCTCAAAGACCTGTTCAATGACATCAAACTTTTTACAGATTTTTGGAGCAACTCGCTGGAACACTCTAGACACATTTTCGATGGATCGAACACCCTTTGATGATATTGAAGGTAGGTTCGATGACATGAAAAGTTACACAGTGTAAAAAGGCACAACTTCCAGATTCAACTTACGTTCGATGACATCGAAGGCGTTATGCAAAGTTACACGGATTGTGCAAATTTGAGGCAGGTTTCTAAAATTAAATGGACAAGGCATTAAATATGGGTTTTCTAAGGATTTTTAAACATGAATGAGGTTTTAAGAAGCAGAGCTAAGGGGTGGAGTAGCCTCCCAAGAGTTTTTCTTCCTTCCTCTTATATTTTTAATGCTTTCTTTTAGGGTTTTAGATCCAATAATGTTTATGGTTGGCTAAACCTCTTAGTTAGAGCTAAGAGATGAAGCTTGTAACATGTTCAAATGATTTTCTTACTTTGATTCATGTTTTTCTTGAACCTTATTGATTTCTAGTTTGATATTAAATGAATATTTTCAATTTTTGATGATTTATTGTGACTCAAATTACAATAGATGCTGTGATAGCTTTGGATATCTTATTTTCCTATTTTGAGATTGTGAGATTGGTAAATCCTGTTGTTTACCATCATCTCATTGGCATGTTAGGGTGATGGAATCCCTTCCAATCCTCACAATACTTCTTCATTGAGGACTTGATCAATAAAAAGTTTAGATTTGGTATAATTGTTTCATCTTCTAATTGGATAGGATGGGATTCCAATTCTAATTATTTCTCTTAAATCAAAGTGAGGTAGCAGCCTGATAACTACAAGTGGATCCTTGGCACCCTAGTTCCTATATTTCAATTGATAGTTTCAATAAAAAAAATATTTCAATTACTCTCTTTTATTCCAGATTTAGGTTTAGATCTTATTGTAGTTCTAGTTCTAGTTACTTTCAGAATACATACAAGATTAGTCCATGTGGATTCGCCCTCGGTCTCACTGAGATTATTACTACATCGCGACCCTACACTTAGGGTTGTGAACATTCTTTAAGCTCTCTAACCTTTCAAAGAATTGTGAAGGCTGGAAGCCTGAATCATTAGTATCACCAGATTCTTCCAAATCAACAAACATGTCGTCCATATTGACATCTCCTTTAGGAATTGCTTCCTGATCACCTTGCTGCTTAGGTCTTAATTCAAGTTTCATCATGTTTAAGTTTGCATTGCCGAATGGAAGCTCGGACTTTGGTGCTTCAATGGCGAGAATTTAGATATTGTACCGCAAAGTAAGGGAAGTCATAAGGAATGCAAATGGAATGGACCCATGATGAGGATGGATACAGTGGAGTGCATGATGTGCATCATGTAGGAAGTAAGATCATTCTTATTCATAGCCCTTGGATAAACGTTAGAAGTGAAGATGCGATATTTTGGAAGATGATTATAAGTGGGGAAAGAGTTACCAGTACGTCATTGTGCGTTAAAACCAAATAACACCCAGGTGATGAAATTTCTTTCCGAAGAATACATGTCTTCAAAAAGAGTCAGGATAGGAATTCCATCCTCCACCATATCAATGCCTATAACAGACGATATGATGGATGGTGTAATGGTGAAAGTAGCTTCTAAAAATTGAATAGAAAATGTTAATGCTTTAGAAGAAACTTCACTAATGGATGTGTACATCCCTTGAGCAATTGACCGGTAAGTCGCTCCGCCTCAATTTAAAAATTTCTCCCATCCTACCTCGAAGAGAATTTCAAGAAGACCAAATCTAGTAATGTGATTGACATTCATAGTACACTCAATGATTATACTTTAAGTACGAAAATCCCGTACAATCTCTGGATCATCCTCCGGTGTTCGAATGGTGCGCATAACCCGAGTAGCAGAGCGGGATGAGGAACCAGACTAAGGGCAACGAATAGTACATTTATACTAATATTCTATGGAAGAAATGGCTAAAGAGTATTAAGAAACCACAAGAAATTAGATGGGTTTGTCTATATCAAAATTTTAAACTAAACCCACCAAAAAGAAAGTTTTAGATTCAAGAAAAAATGATGGAATCTCAAATAAATCAGAAGTAGGAACTTAAATCTAGAAGAAAATGATAAAAGAACCACTTACAAGGAGGCCAAGATGATGGGTTAGCCAAAGGAAGCACCGACAAGCCGAGGAAGATGAAGTGGAAATGAGGGTTTTAATATTTTCCCCCCTTTTTGCCCAAATCACGCCTAGTTCGGCTACCCCGAGTCGGTGCTCGGCAGGCCGAACTGGTCAGTCAACTATGGTATGGTTGTAAAAATCTCAAAAAAATTTAATATGATATTACTTCTTATATTATCTTTTTAGCGCAACATAAAATAAAAGACAATAAAAATAAATTATAATGAATAAGGATTAATTAAGAAATACAACATAATCCAATATCATTAAAGAATCTGACACTATCCAGTGGTTTTTTCAGAATGTTTGCAAGTTTTTTTCATTATTGATGTGTTCAAGCATGACAGTCTTGCTTTCAACTATTTCTCGAATATAATAATATTGAATATCGATGTGTTGTTGAATGAGATTTTTAAATATGTTTATGGTACTGGTATTGTCGCATTATAAATTAATGGTATCTTGATCAAAACCATAGTCTGCTAATATATGTTTAATCCACATCAATTGTGTGTGTGCATTTCCTGCCGCAATATGCTTAGTTTCTATAGTAGATAATGATACTGAGTTTTGTTTCTTGCTCATCTAGGAGACAAGACAATTTTTAATGTAGAAGCATCCACCACTTGTGGATTTTTTATCGTCAGCATTACCTGCCCAATCAACATTAGTATATCCAGCAATTTATAAAGATGTATCATAAGGATACCATAACCCCAAATTGGTCGTTCTGGCAACATATCTGATTATTCTTTTAACTGCGGTCAGATGAGATTCTTTAAGGTTAGATTGATATCTAGCACATACACCTACGCTGAAAGAAATATCAGGTCTGCTGGCTGTTAAATATAATAAATTAAAAATCATCTTACAGTAAAGACACATGTCAACACTTTTACCTGAATCATCTTTAAATAACTTGAGCGTTGTAGCCATGGGAGTTGAAAATTTTTTACCATTCTCAAACCTAAATTTCTTAATGAGATTCATCGTATACTTAGCTTGAGATATGAATATCATGTCCTTAAGTTGTTTCACTTAGTGTAACACCCTGAAAATCGGGGGTCGTGTATAAACTCAACTCCCGAGTTCCAGACCGTCACTTATGCAACAAAAATGGTTATGATTTAATGTTGTCTGATTTAAAGCATTCACATGAGTAAAAGTATACCAAAACTGCAATTCATACTTCAGATCCAGTGATAAAAGCAAGCGGAAGACTAAACAATATATATATCACTGTATGGAAATAAAGTAAATCTCATCTGTCTCCAAAGTATGACTACATCTCTGAGTCTCATATAAATATACATAAACAAAGATAATGTTCAAAATAGTCCCACTGAAACCCCATCGATCCAGGTCGCCTACGGGAAGCCGTCGTGATACTGCATATACGAGAACTCATCCTGGTCCTCGTCGATCTCTGGCTCCACCTCCTGGATCTCAGCCTCACCTGCATCTACAACAGGGTCTGGTGGGTGTTGCAAACACCATCCCGTAACGTGGGAATGAGTGATTAACTCAGTGGAATCATAGAGCAAGGATTAGCATATTCACAATTCAATCATGCGATAATAGTAAAGCAGTAAATCAGACAATCCTAATACTGTTGTTAATGCAAGATGACATGACGTGATGTATGCCCTCACCGACGAACACCCTCATGCGGCAACATCTTACGACCGCGGCATGCCACACTCCCTAGAGTGCTCCACATCTTCCAGGCACATGCAATGCTATGGTGATATGATTTTCAAGTTGTTATTAGTCCATTCAAACAGCAGGATTGGGAAACTAAGGTACTTCCCTTGTATCAATCCCAACACAGATCCTGTCTAGGGTCGTCACTCCTAGTAATCTCATACGATGTATATTTCGTAGGTCACTGCAAGGGCTGCCAGGGCTGTTGCTCGCACTCGTTGCACCGCTCCCCCATCACCTTATCAATACAGGCCTACCGTACTCTACTGCAACGGAAGGGTCGTCGCCTCCCGTGGACTCAGAATACGCTCGCGGTCACTACAAAGGGCTCGTCGCCTGATCAGTGTAGGCCGACAGCTAGAATATAGTGTCTCATACCACCATAATCTGCTCACGAGTCTAGGTGCTCACTGGTCACTACGGGGAGGTTTGTGGCCCCAGCGTAGGCCGACAGCTCGACCACGGTGTCCCATACCACCATGCCCGGCTCATGAGTCTTCGTGGATCAAGGTACCATGGTTAACAGGGTTTACAATGGTAAGTTCAGTACCCTAGGTTCAAGCAGTTATGACTCATACAAGGTGAACATACATCGGCCAGTCGGGTTACTTGACGGGCTCGACTAGCGCGATCGCATCTCAAGTCGAACGACATGAAGTGCGTAAAACACTTCGCGTGGCCTAACCACTGCCGCCAACTCTAAACACGAATCACGTTCATCGACGCGTCGTTCGTGGCTATGACCAGTCAGCCACGAATTCGCTCGGTTACCGACTGCCTGGACTAAGTCTAGTCCCACACATCTATGGAATCACATTAGCAATATATGTAAAGGTATTGGAATTTAGATACAATCATGTGAGCATGTTAACACATGTTATAACATTCAACTTAAGCAAATCTTCAAACACATACATTCCATGCATGTAATGGAATCATGCATATGGTCAACATGTAGGAAATCATTTAGGTCAGCATATTAACCAAGAAATCAATCTCAAACTACTACATAACATCATTTAATTCAATACATACTAATACAAGCATTTATACAAACACATACACTACACACTTAAGTCTACATATAGTATGTTGACCCAAAGTGCGCAACTAGGCGAATCTCTTCGCCAAACTAATTATGCAAGCCTTCCTAACTCCCTAATGCGACAACAAACCATGTCAATCACGTCAGCAAAATATGAATGGAGACCGCACTTCCTACAAATGACTAAAATGCCCTAAATCTCATATTCTTCGTTAATTTACGAAACAGGAAACGGAAAGCATGTTGTACATGTCAAACGGTGGTGCCGTCGATAATCTACTATTAAACGACATTGAAAGCATTGTAAACCGTCAATCAAAGAGTCTAAAATTCTCACCTAGTCTCTTACGGGTGCGGGATTTTGAACGGAGCGTGTACGCTTCGTCTACGGCAGTAGGACAACCTGATTTATGAAATACGTTAGCTAACACGCCCTAAATCTGGATAAACCCTAAATCAGCAAGTTCTAGGGTTGTTTTGTACCTGAAAGAACGGAGAAATCACCAGCCAGGTGATTGGGAAGAGTAGCTGAAGCAGCAGCAATCGGTAGCTCGGAAGCGGGAAAAATCCCTTCCAATCTCTCTCTCAAACTCTCTCTCCTTTTCTCTAGGATTACAATTTTCGGATGGGAGAGAGAAATGAGGGTTTCAACCCCTTTTATAAGCTTAAAAATGCCGAAAACAGGCTCCAGAACGAAGTTTACTTGGTGCCTATCCATTTCGGGGCTGTTTCGGTCTAAAAGCTGCATTTCTGGTGGTCCCCTGGTCGATTGCGATCAGACTTAAGCTCATGCGTACCAAATGTAGCACATATTAAGTTTTCAGTCTGGCAGGGTTCGCAAATCGCACGTGGCGGACCAGTTTTAGTTCAGCGGTCACCGCACATAGATCAGGGCTGAAAGTCTCATGATAATAAATAGAAATTTTTCCTGATCCGAGGGTGTAATCTGGATGAATTCTGACAGTCAGAACGCTTAATACTGACGCGTCAAGTCGTGTGCCAGATTTGAATTTGAAATTCCAAATCTGTCCCTATTCGCGGTCTCTTCAGTCCGGGTTCAACGAAATAGTCTGTGATTATCGGTTTGACTTGATTTTTGAGATGATTGTCAAGTCCAGCTGGGCGGTTCTAACGGTCTAAGATAGGAGGTATCGGACCTTCGACGCGCGGTCTAAATCCAATATAAAAATTCAAAGTGGTCCAGAGAACAAACCTGCTTAGAGTTTGATCCGAGGTTATAGAGTATTGTAGAGTTATTTATTCTACTCGATTTGGGTCTTGCAGAACGTATTTAAAGTGATCAGGGACTATTTCCCAGCTACTCTAGCGTTGCGCTAGCTAACTTACGCTTAATTTCCATGAAAATTAATTTTACGCGATTTCGGGTCGAGTTGGTACTCGAGCCCAAGTACGGATTTTTCACGGGCGTTACACTTAGAGACCAAGGAAATAGTTCAGCTCACTAACCATACTCATTTCAAATTCCAATTTCATAGAATTTGCAAACTTAGAGGAAAGGTTAGTATTTGTTGATCCATAGATAATATTATCAACATATATTTGAACAATCAACAAATCTTCATTATATCTTTTAATAAATAGGGGTTTATCAACACTTTCCATTTTAAAGTTTTAACTAAGAAGAAATTTAGTTAAATTTTCATACCATGCTCTAAGAGCTTGTTTTAGGCCATACAAGGCCTTTTTAAGACAGTATACATTGTTAGAAAGTTTAGGATCTTCAAAACCTTTAGGTTATTATACATAAACTTCTTCATTTAAGTCACCGTTTAAGAATGCACTCTTAACATCCATTTGGTATATTTTAAAATTTTTATGGCATGCGATGGAAATAAATAATCTGATGGATTCAAGATGAATGACTAGAGCGAAGGTCTCATCATAGTCAATTCCTTCAATTTAAGTGTACTCTTGTACAACCAATCTAACTTTATTTCTTATAATATTACCGAATTTATCATATTTATTTTTAAAGATACATTTAGTTCAAATCACATGTTTGTCAGAAGGTCTAGGAACTAGATACCAAATATCATTTCTGACAAATTGACCTAGTTCATCTTGCATAGCCAAAGTCCAATTTTCATCAGCTAGGGCTTCATTTACATTAGTCGGTTCTATCTGAGAGGTAAAGCATACATGATTACATATGTTTTCCAACTGTCTTCTAATTTGAACACCAGTGTGAGGGTTACTGATTATTTGATTAGTCGAATGATCCTTAACTAATATATTCTTAGTTAAATGTGATTTTGATGATGGTTCAGATTGATTGAAAATAATAGCTTCGTCATCATGATCATAATTGGGAGTGATCGTTTGATCATCAATAACAACGTTTATAGATTGTTGTATCACTCTGGTTCTTTTGTTCGGGACATGATATGCTCTGCTATTTAGAGTATACCCTAAAAATATGCCCTCATCACTTTTTGCTTCAAATTTTCCTAGATATTCATGATCTCATAAAATGAAGCATTTTCTTTCAAAAGTATGAAAATATTTCACTGAATATTTTTTATTAAACTAAAGTTCATAAGCTATTTTATTTTTACCTACTCTTATATAAACTCGATTAATAATTTAACAAGCAGTATTAACAGCTTTAGCCAATAAGTTTTTTGCTAATTTTTTTACTGTTAAGCATAACACTCCCCGTTTCTTATAGAACTCTGTTTTTCCTTTCGGCTACAACATTTTGCTGAGTTTTAAGAACAGAGTATTCATGTAATATTTCATGGTCATTATAAAACTTCTCAAAATTGTTATTTTTAAATTCAGTAAAATAATCATTTCTTATTATTTTCATAGATAGTTCTTTTTCACTTTATATCATTTAAATAGCTTTTTGACTTCATTAAAAGCATCTGACATTTCTCTTAAGAAGGCTACCCATGAGTATCTAGTGTAGTCATCAACTACAACTACAAAGTATTTCGTACAACCTCTATTCTCCATTCAAATTGGTCCAACTAAGTCCATATGGAGTAGTTGAAGAGGTCTTGTTGCGGCTAAGGAGTTCATCTTTTTGTGACAACTCCTGATTTGTTTACCTATTTAGCTGGTGTTTCGATAAGAAACGAAAAGTGTTTAGTTCGGAGAATTATCTCACTTAACATTGACAAAGGGATAAAGTGAAGAGAATAATCATCATTGCAGTGTATTAATATTTGAATTCGTTTACATCCTTTTTGTCCCTTGATTCCAAGATAAAGTCATTATAATTGAAAATGTAAGTATTGAATGGATTCAAATATGAATTTTGGCAGTATTCGAGCTTATAGCATTCAAGTCTCCACAAGATATGAGTTGTGCGGATTTCTCTCCCCATATATGCACATATCTATCTTTAAATGAAGAAAACAAAAGGAGATTTGAAGCACTCTGAAGGAGATTCTTCAAGAATAAAAAGAGAATGCCCGCTCTTTGAGTTAAATGCACAACTCATCTCTGAGTTGCGTGGCTCATGGAGTTGCGCGGGTCTACGCAACTCAGTGAGTAGCGCAGGCCACCCTTATATTTCCTTCCCCTCTTCTCTCCATGATACCTGTTAGAGGTACCAGTCTTCTAAAAATCTGAAAATCTGAATCCCTCAAATGGAGGGGGAGCGGGGTATTTATAGGCATTTGCACGTGTGGGCCCTCAAATCCCATGCAGTGGACCCCACTTCTCATCCATTTGATGCAATTGGCACAAATCAGACTAATGAGTTACGTGGGTCCGCGTGACTATGATGAGTTGCACGGGTCCGGGAAATTCAGCAATCTGTGCAATTTATCTACCTGCGTAACTTGTCTTCCAATCTTCAATCTCATCTCCTAGTCTTTGTTTCTTTTACTTTCTTCCTTTCTTCTAATTAATTGATAATTTTTCTATGCTCTAATAGTTGCCCCCTTGATTTGATATTTGATTGTTCATTTGGTCAATTTGAAGGATTAAATTGTTTACTTTTTCTGCAAGTTGTGCGAGTCCGCACAACTCTAATCGGATACCGTCAGCCATAAATGCCAAACTTGCCCCTTATTCATTTAATAATTTCATCCATACCAAACCACTTTTGCACAACTCCTCACCCGCGCAACTCATCAACCGCATAATAGGTCTTGCCGCGCAACTCCCCTGCACTTAATGCAATTTCTTTATATCTTGAAATTCTGCCGAATTTTCTTCCTGAACCTTGAATCTCTTCTTTTCTTTAATCTTATATTCGATTTCATAATCTTGGTTTTATAGATATGAAACACTCATCTTCAAGAAAGAAGCATCACTCATCTTCTTTAAAATCTAGACCAGCTTTTCACTATACTTGGAATTATGTGGAGATAAACGAAGAAACTGTAGAGCTTCATAACTCCTCTAATGACGAAATAACTATCATTCCCATCAATCTGTAACATCACTTGTCAATTTTAGACAGTGAACCATTTGACCAATGAAATATCCATATTTTCGTAGGTAACTGGATCATGAAGGAACTAAGAATCTTGGCAGGATATCTGGAAGAAAATGAACCCTTCCAAAAAGTTGTTAGAATTCATAAAATGAGATTTATACATCCATGCTATGATGTCTACCAACCTTTTCCTGCTCATTATTTCAAAACTGCTCAACAATACTTCTTTTTCGAAAGTTTACATTGGAATACAGAAAAATTCTCAACGATAAGCCTTCTATCTCTTTACAATTTCTACAGTGCATGGGCTCCAGTTGTCACTCGAAAAATATACTGCCATTCTGGATCAAATTAATCTTTCTAATGCAATCATAGCTACGTCAGAACATTTTCACGTAGATGCAACTATCTTCAGAGGCTTCCTCAATCATTGGTCTCCAATTATCAACTTATTCCATTTTCCCTTGGGTGAAATGAGTATTACCTTATGGGATCTCCTTTGCATAGTTGGTCTTCCCATAATGGGTAATATTTTTGATGCATATATACCTTTTAATGGAGAATTCACTTTAGCTTCCACAGGGGACAATAAATCTGAGATTTTAAAGACCATGCTTGAACTATTCAACGCACTAGCTAATTTCCCTCAGTCCGATCGCATTACTTCTCTTGAATGGTTAGCTCATTTTTCATGAAGACTGCTGTTTACTTTCTCCTTCCTACTTTCTATTTCCAAAGTCTTGATCTTGTATATATTTGTATTGTCTTACTTTAATAATCGTATCTTTACCTTGACAGCTTTGCAAGCCATAATCATCAAGAACTCAAGATTTTTCGTGAGAATAATAGAGCAACACTGAATACAGTTCTTTCTGTGAATTAGCCACTTTTCTAGCTTAGTGGTTGAGCTTGGTAATATTTCCTAATTCAAAACAAACAGACATCATCAGATGATCTCTCTTCGTAGTCGCTGGTGCAATGGCAGAGAGTCAGAGAAATTCATTAGCTCCTCCGGTTCTATCTTCATTATATCACGCTTTTAGGGACATCGTTTATGGTTTTACAGATCCTACCTCTGAATCTTTTCTTGTTTGTTCTCCATGGCATATCTTCATAGGCTGGATAGGAGTGTACTTCCCTCAGACATTTAATGACTCTGGAAGAGCGTAATCAAACCCTGAACATCTTCCTCTTCAACATTATCAACTAAGAAAAATGATTGAGAAGTCAAATGGTTGGGTCACTAGAAAGATAAAAAGTAATGATCCTATCGACTTTCTTCAATTTCCATTTACTAGATCTCTCAAAGACATAGTAGTCATCGATGATCATTCTATCTCATTTGGTGAACATTCGTTCCTTGTCTCCATCAGGTCTAGTAATCTTCTATTGAGGGAAGGTAGCATAGTCAGGTGTGAACCATATTACCCTAGCCGATTTGCTCGTCAATTTGGATTTGATCAGACGGTACCGAAAACTTACGATATCGTCACTAGAGCAATGAGGAGTTATGGCATCGGACCATGTAACTGGGCTTTGATATGGAAGCAACTCTTGAACGTTCATACCTCTTATTGTGGGATGCACTAGTGGATTCTGAAAGTGCACCTACTAGTGCCCTAGTTTGTCAATTATTGTGTTGGTTAAGTTAGTCGAACAACAACGCCTAATAGGAAGATCAATTCAAGCATCTGCTTCAACTGGATATGTGGAAGCTCGCCATAAGTAAATCGTAGCCTCACATCCCTTACCTCAAAACACCAGGTGATCAAAACCCTAAAAAATAACTTAGAACATATGAGGGTTTTTGGATAAGTGAACTTTTTCAATCAACAGAAAAATCTCTAAGTTTGCTTGTCCTGTCGATTGTATCGATACACCTTTCGATATGATCGACCTGCGCTGTCGATGTCCTCGGCATCTCAATCGATACAATTGAGAGAGGAATAAAAGCGTCCAACAACCACATACTCATCTGAACGATTTATCGATATATCAAAGTATCAATCGATATCATTGATATTCAAATATTGAGCCCATCGAAAGTGGGTCGATAATATCGACAGGTAGTTTTTCAGCGCCCATCGGAAGTGGGTCGATAATATATCGATGACTGTTTTGATTCAATCTGAAATTAAATATCGATCATATCAAAAGTCATTTGATCACATCGACAGTGGGCGTGTATTTCTTCAAGAAAATATTTCAAGATGTTTTAAACCTTGATCGGGGGCCACTCGAGAAAATCGATGTTCTTATGTCGATGCTATCAAGTCCTGGTCGATTGGATTGAGTCTGGCACAAACTCACTAGCATGCTTATAGGTAAATCTATACGATTTATCGATCCTATTGACACTGTCTCGATATCATCGATATTTAAATTTCAATGACATCGGTTAACCCTCGATCATATCGTATAAAACCTGAAATATTTCGGATAGTCTCTCTCATTCTTCAAGTGTCAATAGATCGATCCTGGTATCGATGGAATCGGAGTTCGAAATCTGATGACATTGACACAAGTATCGATCCCATCGATCAGCTGGCAATAGGTTTCAAAAGCATATGACTATTGAGTTTATGTTATTGAGTGGACAGTCGATCCCATCAAGAGTATACGCTCGATGATATTAACCATGCTCGATGAGATCGAACTCAGTCATAAAAATGACCATTTTATATTCGTTGAAACCTTTTGCCTATTTAAAGAGAGACATGTCATATTGCTGGTTGAGAAAGAAGAGAGTTCTTTTGTGTGTTTTACCTTCAGATCATATACCCAAAGCCCTTTCTCTCACGGGAGTTCATCTTCCAATCCATTCTCAATCATTGACATTCAATAGAGTGGATTGAAAAATGAACTTCCACATTCAAGGATCCTTCAGTAACTATCTTAACAGTATATCTTTTAGCTGGGATGCCTTAAATGAATAGATGATGGGAATCACTCTATCTTCCTTATAGGAAAATTCTAAGAGAGTGGATTTTCGTTTTAACCTTGACCCAACCTGAAACCTAATACTGGTATATCTTCTGTGTTACGGATTAAGGGAGCTGAAGACTCTTCAACAACAAGAAGGAGATCTTCATCACTTTAGAAAAAGGGACTCATTAACTTATCTGTAAGTACTTAGAGTCCAAGGGACACTTGTGATCATTCCTTTCTAGGTTTGGGTCCTAAGTGTTGCCCACCCTTTGAAGTCCTCAAAAGAGGCCTCTGATGGGAGTGTACACTATGGGTGCGTTGTGTGGACCCTTAGTCTATGGAGAGCATAAACATCCGGATGCATTGTGTGGACCCTTGCTCTGTGTGGACATAAATATCTGGTTAGGAGTGCACCAGCAAAACTCCAGGGTTAGAGGTGAACCGAGTAGAAACCTCCATGTAAAGGTTGAAGGTGAACCTGATTTAAAACCTTAAGTTTGAGGTGAACCCTGGAAAACCTCCCTAGTGAAATTTGGTACACTCAAGGGATGAGTGCGAAAGCTGGAAGTGGAGTAGACAAGTAGTCGAACCACTATAAAAATGACTTTGTTTGTAATTGATTTGTTTGTGTGATTTGCTTTATTGATTCAATATCTGAATATCTGAGATCACCATGACACACATACATAGTCATATCCAGCATGAACTAAATTCTAATTCTTATCTTTGAGTAGTTTATGATTGGATCCTCTACTAGGCTTGGAACCCAGTAGAGTTACATTTGATTAATCTTGATAATTGCATATCTGATAGGATTAGTGTAATAGGATTTTAAATATTTCATAAAAATTTAAAACGTCATATTCACCCCCATCTAGGACATATTGGCATATTCCTACATCAACTCAAGTGGTCTTCACCGCTATTTCAGATTCGTCAGTATTACTTGGTGGACCATTGTTGCCCAGTAAATCACGCCATATGGATCTTCCCCCTTGCATGAGAGATTTTCAAAAATTTGAAGAAACAAATCATGCCCCCTCTCTACGTCAATTCTGCATAAAGATTTCTTCGAAAGATAATATTTATGAAGTAAAGCCTGCCAATACCCTTTAAGGGTGGATAGCCTTTGGTACTCTTTTAAAGAATACATCTGAATTTTTGAATCTTTTAGAAGAAAATGATGATTCTTCACAATTTTATCCTTCTTCACCTTTGTAAATTTTACGAGATAACTTTCCCTCTTCATCAGAAAGATGAGAGACACGATGATATTGTCATTCTCTTTAGAAATACAAACATATTATAATTGAAGACTGATAATTGATCCGTAAACATTTTAGCCTTAGGATAGAAAGGAACAAATATTTTGGACAAACTTAATGTTGTTGTTGTAACTTAAACTTGCTTCACAAGAAATGCATTTCTGTATGTTCATTTATTTTAAGCATGAGATTTTCATGATTTATTTTATCATATTAAGCAATTGCATATTTGGGGAAATTTGCATATTTGAGCATATCTTAAGTGAAATAGATGACCGCATATATTTATTTGTATTTATAATATTCTGATGTTGTGCATAGTTCAAGCTCTTGAGTATTAGAGCTATTATACTTTAACTGAACATGCTTTGATTGAACTGACTGGACTTGACTAGACTTGACTTAACTTGACTGGACACATTCACACACAGTTTAAGCTCATGAGTAGTAAGCGGGCACAGTCTTTTAGACTCATAAGTAGTTGGAGTCGGGTCTTACACGAATGGTTTCTATAACTCTTATGAGTTCGCTGAACTTATTACGGCCAGGGAGTTCATAAATTTCTATCCATCAGAGGGACCCAGTCAAGTTATCGGGGCAGTGAACTCAGTGGGTTTTACACACAAGGTTGGTCGCAGTAACTCTCTAGAGTTCATGGGGCATGTAAGGCTACCTTATGGTCCAAATCCAAGGCTGTCAGTCCATCAACGATGGGGTAGTTTATTTTAGAGACCCATCCTCATGAGTTTCTACTGAATTCAAACCAAGAATCTGGGGGGTCTTATGCATGGTTGGCCTCTCTATGGACGAGCCAAAGAGCACACACTGCAGCCAACTTTTTCTTCGTCTGCCAGGTCGGACCCATTCATGAGAGGGCATTTTCTCTCACCTTCTCTCATGATGCTGTCAAAAGCTATACAGACAACATTAGTCTCACGCGTGGTTGGCTGTACAGGCACACACTACTACCAATATGGGTCTAAACATGTGATAGCCTTCGTAGGCTTTTTAGGGCCACTAGCTTCTCACTGCTACCTACATAATATTTAATATATCGCCAATTATAGTATGTCTTTCTCGTAGCATTCCACTGCAATAGATGATAAATTGCCATCGCTACTGCTATGGATGATGAGTTGATAAATGATATATTTTCATTCTTGATAATAATATCTTTGATGATTTTTATGTTTAAAATCATATATCAACTTGGTAATAATATTGATTTGTAAGCCCCGTATCCTAGACCGTACCGTTCCATAGACTTCCGCGGTCTTACCGGTCAAATTTCGGTAACCTTCGACCCTTAACCAATATTTGTGTGCGACCCTGATTCGTATGCCGTCAACCCGTATCGACTCAACCCAAGACCTTTACCATAGCGATCGTGCCGTCGCTGCGGTTCCGATGCCGCGACTTGCGTGCCGAGGCGATACCCTGGTTAAGAGATATGGGCCAACGTTCGGTGCGAAGAAAATACAATGTGTTGCGAAACCCAAGAGAATCTCTACGAGGTGTCACATCAATCCCATCAATCCATCAATCCATCAATCCATCACATGTCAAGTACACATCACCTTTCACCCATTCCCAAGCAACTACAAAAGTCAAGAATCTCTTACAAGCTCATACCTCTCTTACACCAAAAATCCTCAAAGTCAAAAAGTTCTTACACCACTCATGCTTTTCTTACACAAATGGCCACAAAAGTCAATATTTTCTTACACCCATCACTCACCACATCCATCACCCATCTCTCTCTCCCTTTACAACTCTCTCTCTCTCTCTTTCTCATTTTTAAACTCAAAAAAATCTAAGGAGAGAAATCCCATACGTATGAGAATTCTCCAAGCCTCTCCCTCTCTTTCAAAACTTCAAGTGTGGCCCACTTTCCTACCTCATGATCTCCCATCCTAACCATCCATTCCCCATCTCCTCCATTGGAATCAAAGCTAAGGTGCTAAGGAACTCATAGGAGCAAGAAAATAGAACGGTGGGTGCTCCTCTAGATGTAAAAAAATCTGATTTTTATAGCCTAGATGTTTTCTTCCTTTCATGAGAAAATTGTATGACCCACCAATTAATGGTGGAGAACCCACATAATCCCATGGTTGTGGCCTAATGGCCTACCTTATGCATGCATGATCCATGCATGGGGCCTTTCTCTATGGGCCCCATCATGGTAATTTTATTTCATATCATATTATGTTTGGGTCATATAGACCGTATAACCATGGTGGGGATGACATCCTCACCATGCATTTTAATTATAGGCCATGCATGTGTAAGATCCATGTTGTAAATGTAAATCTAGGTATGATATGCGGGTGTGATTGATCTTGGGAGGGCTCAATAGTGGCGGAGCCCCTTTACCTATGGCCAGATTGTCCTTCTATCTTTCTTTTTCCTCATTTTATTTCCTAATGTGTGTGTACCATTAATGTATTTCCTTTTTTATTTAACTTATATAATAAATTTTATCTAAGTACATGTTGCTGTCCAGAATTTTCTGGATAGTTTCTGATTATTTTTAGACCAGATTTTGGGACTGTTTGGGGGACTATTAATACCTATTAAATATACTTTTCTAAAAGGTGGGGATCTCATCTTGATGTCCCCAAAATTTCAGCCCCAACTGACCTTCATTGGGGTCCCAAAGGTGTGGTCCAAGTGAGGTGGACAGTTTGGATTTTCTACACTGTTCTAGCAACATTCCACCATGGACAGTTGGATTTTTGAAATTTATTAAAATACCTATGGGTGTTTAAAAATTATAAAAATTTTTAGGGGGGTGGCCTACTTATGGTAGGACTCACCAACAAAATTTTGGGGCCAATGGATGCCTGTACACACCATGGTGATGGCGGGACCAGCCCATTATAATATGGTGTCCAGATCAATCCGATTTTCAGGACAGATTGATTTATGTAAATGAATTAAAATATTTAAAGATGTTCAAAAATTATGAAATTTTTTAAAAGTTTGGTCCACTTATGTTAGAACCCACCTACCAAATTTCAGGGCTAATGGACCCTTTTACACACCGTGGTGAGGGCCGGACTGGCCCACCACGTTGGGATGTCCAGGTCTGTCCGATTTTTCTAGACAGTCTGTTTTGTTTAAATTAATTAAAATACTTAGAATATCTAAAAATTATGAAATTTTGTAGGGGTGTGGACCACCTATGGAAGTATTACTCTGTGAAATTTCAGCCTCAAGTGACCCCGTTTGAGTATCCAAAAGAATGGGCCAAGATGGTTGGACTCCCAGATTCTTTTCTGCTGTGCAGTCCAGCAATATGCCTTGATAAAAAACCATAATTCAAAAATATTCTTCTGATGGTGGGCCACCTTTTTGGGTTTTCTCTCATTGTATGCATGATGAGGGACCTTGGCCCTTAATTTTCAAAGATTTAGAGGCCTTGGACCCACTCCAATGGAGTGCCCAAATTTAAGACAGCAACATATAATAATTATGCTGGCCTTGGGCTAAAATTTTGAGGAGTGGGGCCCACCATATTATAAAGATCTTAGAGAAAATGATTTATACCTTTAGTTCCTTAAATGTTGGGCTTAATGAATGCACTTTTGAGGCCCACAACAGTTAAATTTAATTGGGTCCATGAATGTAGCTAGTTGTTGAACTATTTAAGGCCCATAGAGTGGACCCATTTGATGTGTTCCAAGGCCCATGGGATTAGGCCCATTTGATGTAATTTAAGTCCCGTAGAGTGGACCCATTTGATGTGTTCTAAGGTCCATGGGATTGGACCCATTTGATGTATTTTAAAGCCCATGGGATTAGACCCATTTGATATGTATAAGGCCCATGGGTCGAGAACCATTTGATGCAATCTAAGGCCCACGGGTTATGACCCATTGCAATGCACATAAGGCCCATTGGTGCGGCCCATTGATGTGGCCCATTTGATGAGTACAAGGCCCATATGACATGGCCCATTTGATGTATTTAAGGCCCAATGGGGTGTACCCAAGGTCCATTGCAATGTGTGATCCCAACCTGGTTTACATAATGTTATTCACTACGGGCTACACCTTGGGAGCAATATTGGTTTGACGTCCACATTGCGAGTATGATGTTGGTTAAATGTCTACACCGTGACTCTCCCTAGGGCCCATTGTAGGCCTGTACTTGTTGTATGCAAGCTATCTAGGCCAGCTACGATGTAAGGATAGGGCATTACTTTATAACATGCTTAGTATAACTCTATGACGCACAGCCCATTTGTATCAGTCCATTTGATCGGCTTACTCGTATCGGCCATTTGATTGATTTAGCCCATATGATTGATTAGGCCCATCTTGATATATTTATGGCCTGTTGCTAAGGCCATATATGAGGCCCGTTGTTGAGGCCCACCTTGATGTGTATGAGGCCCGTTATTGAGGCCCACCTTAAATATATATGAGGCCTATGTTGCAAGGCCCATTGTGATGTATGCAAGGCCCATTGGTCATGGCCCATTACAATGTATGTAAGGCCCAATTGGTGCTGCCTATTCGATATATTTATGGGGTCCATGTCATTAGGCCCATCCTGTTGTATTGGTGACCCGTCCATTGAGGCTCACCCGTGGTATATATTTGAGGCCCATGTGTAGGGCCCACCTATGGTGTATTTAAAGCCCATGGGTTGTGGCCATAGTGATGTATATTAGGCCTATGTGATGTAGCCCATACTGATGTGTATTAGACCCAGGTATGTGACTCACCTGTGAAGTATATTTGAGGCCCATTGTGATATATCTGAGGCCCATGGGTGCGACCCATCCAGATGTATTTGAGGCCTATGGGCAAGGCGCATTGTGATATGTGTTAGGGCCATGACCAGGGCCCACCTGTTTCGTATATTTGGCCCTTATGTGAGGCCATGTGCCCATTATATATTTGATTTTATGTGGGTCATTCCTTGTGGGCAATGTTGGTTAAAATTCAACATTGTCGACGCTGGTTATTAATACCGTTTATGAGTATGTGACATCATAACATCATGATACATGCCCATTCGCATCATCTGCATATTTGTTATGAGATGTGATTGACCATTGCATATGTCATTGGGCAGGATGATGTGAGACTCCCTGATAGGTGGAGATTATCTCACATGAGCGCATGACATGCGCAGGATTGATGCATGATTGGATTGTATGGCTCATGCATCTTGCATTGTGTTGTGATTACTGTACGCCCTAGTGACATCAGGGTCGTAGCCTCCACAGGCATATCGTGGATGGCCAGATGGGACACCAAAAATCTGTTCGAGCATCGGGCCGCCATAGATGGCCCTGGGTGAAAATCCCTAAACACCCTCTTGGTTCCAGAGGATGCTCCAACGTCTAGACCGAGTGGGTAGATGAGCATTGAGTGCCGATTACCAGATGGCTGCGCTCTCCACTGTGTCGTGGTCGGTTGGAAGGGGGTGCAGCCTTACCCGCCCGAGGGAGTAGGCATGGCTAGGCTAAGTTTGACCAGCTCGAGGAATGGGTCCGCTATCGGTGAGCCAGGTAGGTATTGGCAGACTACTGACAGGCGGATAGTGAGGTCTTTTCCACTTACCAAGTTGTGCGCTTGATTAGGACGGCAGGTGGTGTAAAGTGTAATAGACCCCGGTGATTTTTCCGGAGAGGAACCGTACTAATATGAGGACTGACATGATATTATGACACCCTGTCACTGTTGTGCATGTGGGAGGGCGAACGTGGACGGACGCTGATGTGGGCAGGTGTGATGTGGGCAAGGCTGAGGCCTGTGAGAACTACCACACTGGGCGAGCTACAAGCGGTTAGCAGACTACTATGCTGACAGGCTACTGAGTAGGAGTTGCATACTCATTCATTCATCCATTCACTATCCACTCGGGCTGGTGGTGCGTAACTAATTATTGTGTATCTTCGTTATGGCAAGGATTTCGGTTGGGCGCGCGACTAACCTGAGATCAGGAGTTTACCACGTTGAGTCAGACTATCCAAATTTAGGTATGGGACTGGTTTGGATAAAGGTTCCTTGTGGTAGACCCGGTAGCCTGCGATATTACGTACTATCATCCCGACATCACACTCCAGCATGGTCATTTCATTAGCACCATATACTGCATATTCCATTACATCTTCGGCGTGTGGCGTTGTGGGTTGTTATGTTTCTGTATTCCTGTGACTTAGATGAGAGTGATGATATTTTTTAGCTCTTTTGAATTGTGTATTACATTATATCCTTGTCATTCGACATTTGATTATCTATGACTCATCATTTGCATAGCTGTCATATATTACGTATTCTGATATTGATTAACTTATGGACTTTTTCATACTTTCGCTTATTCTATTATTGCATGATTATAATCTTGTCAGTATTTCTGTTTACGCTGATAATTCCTGCTCTTATCAGTGTTTCTGCTTATTCAGTCATTGTATGGTTTATGAATTAATAGCTTTCCGGTATTGTATGATTATGATATTGTATTGAATACTTGGCACTTATCTCGTGCACACACTTACACCACCCTTTAAGTTTTCTATAAGCTTATGCACAATAGATGCGTGCAGGTGATGTTAGGTTACAGAAGCATTGAGCTTAGAGCGTGCAGCTGTTTTCTGGAGCTTTGATTTTGACATATATATTTCCCTTTCAGCATTGTATTCGAATGATATATATTAGTGGATATGTGATGATGATGTTGCCTTTACGATTTGGGTAAACTTGTGGTTATGCTTATTACTAGTTAAATGTATATATAAAAAAATCCTCTTTATAGGATCCCAGGATTAGAAATCTGGCATATGAATGCTAGGAGCCAAGAATGGGTACTATGGAGGCTGTCGGTACTGGATTCGGTGATTGGGATTCCTGTGAATCCGATTTTCGGGGTTGGGGCGTGACATGATTCAATGATGATGGCTTTTGTAATAATAGTCAGTAGCAAATAGCAATGCGATAGCATTAGTTTGACGATAATCATCGGCGCTCGATGACAATCGGCAATAGTATTAATTTTGGCGATGATCGGCAATAATGATAAATTTAATACACTTGATACGTGCTTGATATGCTTAAGAATCCATCTTTTATTCATTCATATAGGCAGAAGACTAATACATGGCATTGCCTTTTGAGAGAAAACTCTTCCATCCTTTTACTTGCCTTTACCCCTTTTGATTAATTAGTATTATGCTGATAATCTTCATAATCAAAATTGTAACAACCTCTAAAGGTAGTATATTCTGGAAAATTGAACACTGTCATGAATACTTGTACTCTCACATTATTAACCAGAAAGATATTGATAGCTACGTTCGTAGTAGAATGTGATAATCATGACTGACTTCAATCGAGATTGCGCGTTGTTATCTTTTCTCTTACATCATACATTTTCCTTAAGATAAATTTTCCATTATCCATCATCTCCTATAAAATTTTCTTCAAGATGAAGAAATTCTTAGTTCGGTGCCCAAGAAGACGATGATAATAACAATAATCATTTTCCTTTGTCATCTTCATCTCCTTTGGGCATTTTGGCCATGGTAGCTTGATTTTCTCCATAACCAATAGGTGGTTCATCATAGGAAGTATATCATCTTCTTCAAATGTATACCTTCTAAAATTATCGGATTGTCCAAATCTTTTCTTCATTTTTCTCACTGTAGGGCTGTTCATATTTATTTCGTCAAAGTTTCTTTGTTCATCTCGATAGCTGTTCGTTTTTCTTTCTTCCTTATTAATACTGATTGCAGTCTTTTTAGAATCTCAAAACATTTGGTTCATATAAAAGTCAAACGTTTTCCTACTAAGCTTTTCTAAAGTGCAAGCTTTCTCAATTAGATCTTGAAAAGTCCGTATATTCGAGCCAATGAGACCCATCACGATATCTGGCCTTATACATAACTTAACTTGTTGTTCTTCTTACGTCAATTATGAACATGATGCCCCCAGAATCTCCATTGATTGATGAATTACTTAACAGTCTTGTCTTTTCCTTAGCATATGAAGGCTAAGACATCTAGAAAAATTCTTCCAGTGGATGGCCTGGGAAGTTGTGAACAATGATAATGAATATTTTTGACAGGACTTGCTAGAGGAGATGTAGCGAATAGCGATTTCCTTGTCATAACAGCCTTTCCTTTATCTTTACATGTCTTCGATGAATCGCTTGTAGAAACCATGTTTGTAGTGACTTTTCTCTCTCATTTTTCATCATTCTTTATTATTATCTCGCCCTGCTTTATCATCTTCTATAATGTCTTTCAATGTGAAGTAGGCTAGTAATACCTCGTCCATTCTGTACCATTTTTTATGCTTATGTGTATGATGATTGACGCCCTTAGCCATACTTAGACTATTCATGTATAGTGCACACCTGACTGACCGGAACCTCAAGGCTTCAAAACTGATTTTGTATCGACCGCCCCATCGCCACGATCACATCGGTACCACCCGTGCGTCTGTATGATGCTCCGTTAGTGAGATACACCGCGAAGAATCGTTAGAGTATCATGTGTGCATGGCGCCATATACTCCATTCCACACATGTGTACAACACATGCATACATGCCACACATGGGTGAGAGAATCTCTACCCATGTGTGTGATGTCACCCTCCCATGCCATCCCTTTCTTATGTGCTCCCCAAAGTCAACTTCTCTCCATACCATACCTTATGCATGATATCATCACACCATGCCATCCCATGCCCTTTAATCCACCATTAATTCCTAATCATACATAAATTTCCATAATCCTAGCCCAAGTTGACATTAATCACATTAACCTAACCTAATCACATTTTTATCTATTTATCTACAAATACCTCTCCATCCCTTAGCATTTTCACCATTTCCTACACAAAGGAGAGAGAGAGAGAGGAGGAGTGATTTTGGTGGGCCATCAACTCCATCAATCCCATCCCTTCCATCCATCTCAACCATCCATCTAATCCATCAAGGTGAGTACACCCCCTCCACTCTTATGGTTTGTTTTCTTTCTTGATTATTTGGATGATTAATAGTGGTGATGATATGATAATAATAATGTGATTAATGGTATGGATACATATGAGAATACATATAAAAAGATGATTAATAGTGGTGATGATGTGATGATAATGATATGATTAATGGTGTGGATGTATGAGAGGAAATATATATATATATATATATATATATATATATGTATATATATATATATATATGTATATATATATATATATATATATATGTATATATATATATACATATATATGTATATATATATATACATATATATACATATATATGTATATATATATATGTATATATATATATATATATATATATATATATATATATATACATATATATATATATATGTATATATATATATACATATATATATATATATGTATATATATATATACATATATATATATATATGTATATATATATATACATATATATACATATATATGTATATATATATATACATATATATATATATATATATATATATATATATATATATATATATATACATATATATATATATAAACAAAAATAATTTGTTATAGATTTTATGTGGGATCCATTAATAGTGGTCCCCATCAAAATTTTATATATATATATATATATATATATATATATATATATATATATACATATATATATATATATATATAAACAAAAATAATTTGTTATAGATTTTATGTGGGATCCATTAATAGTGGTCCCCATCAAAATTTTATATGTCATCCAAACTGTCCAAAGTGTGGCCCATTAGGCTGGCCACACACACATCACCATGCACACACGTGCATACCACACCTCAAATAAGAAAACAAAAAATTAATAATAAAATAAAAATATTAGTGGACACTGTTGCTGTCAGCATCTAGGGGCCACTACAGCAACCAGCGTCCTAGTTACTTTCTAAGGGGTTGGGGCTATGGGTCCATAACGGGCCCCACCCATGATGTATACATTTAATCCACACCGTCCATCCAATTTTCTAGCTCATTTTAGGCATTGAGCCGAAAAATGAAGCCAATCCAAATCTCTGGTAGGCCACACCATCAAAAAGACTATTTTAATAGTGATAAACTGTTAAGGCCCGTTGTAATGTTCCTATACGTTAAAACATATTGAATATTGGACTCATTAAACCCGTCACGAGTTAGGGAACCCAGCAAGTGGAGTGAATTGTCCTGATGTGGGCCCCACCTTTGAAAAATCATGATAAAAAAAAGCCTGGATGCTACTTACTGTCAGTGTCCAGAGGACACTGCAGCAAGAAGCGTCCTAGATGATGGAGGGATGGTGGGTCCCACCACTGGTCTTACTTTGATGTATGTCGACCATCTACATTGTGCATTTAGTGTAACACCCTATCCATTTCATACCATTTTTTATGCATATGTACATGATGATCGATGCTCTTACCTAGATATGGATTGGCCATTCATAGTACACACCCAAATGAATGGAACCCCAAGACCTTGAAACCTATCTCATATCGACCGCCCCGTCGCCACGATCGTGGAGGTACTACCCGCGTGTCTATACGATACTCCGTTAGTGAGATACGTCGTGAAGAATCATTAGTGTATCATGTGCGCAAGGCGTCATGTACTCCATTCCACACATGTGCACAGCACATGTCATACACACATGCACATGACACACATGGGTGAGAGAATCTCTACCCATGTGTGTGATGTCACACACCCATACCTCTCCCTCTCTCACATACACCTCAAGTCAACTCTTTTCTATGCCATAACTTAAGCATGACATCATCAAACCATGCCATCCCATGCTCCTTTAATCCACCATTAAATAAAAATTATGAATTAAATGTCATAATCCTAGCCTAAGCTAATATTAATCACATTAGCCTAACTTAATCAAAATTTTATCAATTTCTCTATAAATACATCTCAATCCCTTAGTATTTCTCCATTTTCTACACATGGAGAGAGAGAGAGAGGGTGATCTTGGTGGGCCATCAACTCCATCAATCTCATCCCTTTCATCCATCTCAACCATATATTTAATTCATCAAGGTGAGTACACCCAATCCACTCTTGGTTTGTTTTCTTTTTCATTATTTGTATGATTATTAGTGGTGACGATTTGATGTGATCAATGGTGTGGATACATAGGAGAGTACATATAAACAGATGATAAAAAATGGTGATGATATGATGATAACGATATGTTTAATGGTGTTGATTCATGGGAAAATACATATCAAAAGTTAATAATAAAAATAATTTATTATAGACTTTATGTGACCCATTAATTGTGGGCCCCGCCAGAATTTTGTAGGCCATCGAAACTATCTAAAGTATTGCCCATTGGTCTAGCCACATACTCACACATACACACTCGAGAAACACACCACATTTAAAATTAATTAATTAATTTTTTTTAAAAAAAAAAAATAGAGAATGGACGTGCAGCAGCGTCCAACTGCTTTTGAATTAAAGGGGGAGGGGCTGTGAGCCCACAATAGGCCCCACCCATGATGTACATCTTTAATCCATACCATCCATCTGATTCCCTCATTTTATGCATTGAACCAAAAAATGAAGCCAATCCAGATCTCTAGTAGGCCACACCATCAAAAACATTATTTTAATAGTGATAAATTGTTAGGGCCCACTGTGATGTATCTGTACATCAAAAAATATTGAATATTGGGCTCTTTAGACCTGATATGAGCCTAGGAACCCAGTAGATGGAGTAGATCATCTTAATGTGGGCCCCACCTATGAAAATCCATTAAAAAATAGAAATTAAAAAAATAAAGAAAAAATTCAGAAAAAATCTTCCTTGTGGTGCGCCGAACTCCGGACTTGGTGTATGGAAATCGAGTGCCGGATTTGGGGTATCACGAAAACTATCCGTCCACAGACTTGGGGCGTGACAGAAGATGGTATCCGAGCATAAGATTTGGGATCACTTACAATTAAAGTCAATAAATGGAAAACATAAAAGAACTTAAACTAGGTCTCCCACTATCATTGATCGAGAACCTTGATGCTATTAGTGCCACTGATTTATATGAATTTAGAGACATGAATCTAGAATTCCCAGTTTGAGAACCTAGTCAAAATAGGATCCTCTAGTAGGGAACCTAGAGAATATACTTAGCACCCAGACATTAGGCAGATAGCCGTGAGCAATACCCTCACTTGTGGGATGGATGATTGTATTGTATATGTATGATGATACATATGTTTGGCTTTCCACGTTATGAGCTTGTTAATGTATTGTGACTAAAAATTTTGAGGATGAAATTTTTATTAGGAGGGTAGATTGTAACAGGCCATCCATTCTATACCATTTTCTATGCATATGTACACGATAATCGATGCCCTTAGATAGACCTGGATTTTCCATTCATAGTACACACCCAACTGACCGGAACCCCAAGACCTCGAAACCTATCTCATATCGACCGCCCCGTCGCTGCAATCGTGGAGGTACCACCTGTAAGACCTGTATCCTAGCCCGTACCGTTACGTAGGCTTCTACGGTCCTCCCAGTCAAATTTCGGTGACCCGTGATCTATTATCAGCATTTGCGCGTAATCCTGAGATGTATCTCGTATATCAGAGTTGGCTTGACCTGAGACTTGTACCAGTGTGACCACACCGTCGCCGCGGTTCGGACGCTACAGCTCGCGCAGTGAGACGATGCCGGGCCAGGAGATGTAAGCCCGCGTTCAATTCAAGGAAAATGTCGCGCTTTGTGAATTCTGATAGAATCTCTATGATATGTCCCATCAATCACATCAATCATAAGTCAAGTACATCCCATCACAAGCCATCACTCACCCTTACCTCTCCTTACCCAAAGGCAATGCAACCCATGCTTAGCCCATTCTTTTCTTACAAAAGTCAAAAGATCTCATCCCTTTCCACTCCATCACCACTCCTTTCTCTCTCTCTCTCTCTCTCTCATTTCTCACTCTCCCAAGCAACTCCCAAGGAGAGGAAACGTCCAAGCTCTCCATGAGAAGAGCCAGGTGTGGCCCACTCCATACCACCCTATCTCCCATCTCCACCCTTGGATCATCATCTCCACCGTCGAAGGAGCACTTTTGGAGCATTGGAAGGCTAGGGAGGAAGAAGAAGGATAGGTGGGTGCTTCTCTCTCTCTCTCTCTTTCATTTTTGTGTGATATGTGGCCCACTCGGATGGACCCCACCTTGATGTATGTCTTATCCACACCATCCAACCTATTTGGTGGCCCACCTGAGCAGGGCTCATCTTAAACATTTGATTATGCCCAAACCATCCAGCGTCCCTGGACGCTGGACGTGACCTGACAAAATGAATATCAGTTTGATTCAAAGCCTTGGGATGGGTTGCTCAGCCAGGCCCCACCTTGATGTATGGCTTTAATCCACACCGTCCACTCTTTTTCCCATCTTATTTTAGCCGTTGAGTTGAAATGTGAAGCCGATCTAAACCTCTGGCAGGCCATAATACAGGAAATAATAGTTTTAGGTGATTTTAACTGTTAAGGCCCACTGTGATATTTCTATACACCAAAAATATTGTATATTGGACTCGTTAGTTCTATTATGAGCTAAGGAGACCAGTAGTCGGTGTGGATTTTTCTAATGCGGGCCCCACATATAAGAATCCGTAGAATAACAAAAAAAAGAAGCAAAACACATACATGGACGTCCTGTTGCTGTCAGCATCCTCGCTGCTGGTTTAAAGGTGGAATAGTGGGCCCCACCACGAAGTATGTTGCACATCTACACAGTGCATTTGATGGGTTCCCTTTTTAGAACTAGGTTTCCCCAAAAATGAGTCGTATACACAACCCAGGTGGCCCACATGGCAGGAAATAGTGTTGATTGAACGTTTGCCATTAAAACCCCTTTGGGTTATCATAGAAGTTTTGGATTAGTATGCAATTTATTTTTCCTCCTCATCCAGTTCTGTGTGACCTTCTTAACAGTTTGGATAGCAAATGAACATTGTGGTGGACCCATACGTGGGACCCACCTGATGTAAGAATCGGATTGGCCTTTGTGCCTCGGTAGCTACAGAGCTTCTGTAGGTAACGTCACCAAGCTCTGTGAGTCCCATCCACCGTCTGTTCATTTTTTAGATGTGGGACTCACCTCACACGAGCTACACGTGTGAGGGTGGGGCCCACCTTGAGATATGTATTGTGTCCCCTACCATCATCGTGGACGGTGGGTATCAGTAGCAGCGGTAGCTGGGCGGACACCAATAAGTTCTATGTCCCCGTCATGATGAATGTGTTTCATTTGAACCATCTAACGGTTCCTTGGACCCCACCTTGATAAAGGTGTTGTACTTGCACTCTTCAATAGTATGTGGGGTCCACCTTAATATGTGTTTTATCCATCGTCCATCTGAGGATGGTGGAACCCACCTATATAGCTGCCCTATTGACACAGCAAGTGTTGTGAAGGGCCCACTGTGATGAATCTATCACCCAATCTGACCGTCCATCCAGGACGTAGCATCCACTCCACACGTGTGGAGGTGGGACCCGACCTCATGTATTTATTCTATGCTACACCGTCCATCCCTCTTTGGACGGTGGGTGGACACCTTGATGTATGTAATCTGCACCATCCAGACAATGCTGTGTGTGTAGGCCACTGTGATGTTTGTGTTATTTGCACCATGATGGGTGTATTTGCATCCACACCGCCCATTTGCACCATGTTGTGTATTTTGTATACGTCAGTAAGTTCTGTGGGTGGGGTTCCATCTGGACTGTGGACCCCACCACAATATATGTATTTTATCTCAACTGTCCATCTGGACGGTGAGGACTCGACCTAACCGCTGTATTGATGCCACTATGTTTTGTGGGCCTGATCATCAGGCATGTGTTACATCTGACCATCCATCTGCAGTGGGGTGACTGTGATATATGTGTGCTCCATGCCGTCCACTCATTTACAATTCAGACTGTTCATCATATCCAAATCTCTGATGGCTACATGCATGGGATCCACAGTGATGTAAGCATTTTGTCCATGCTGCCCTGGGGTGTGGGCACCCGTGGAAACCTCCCATGATGTATGTGTTTCACTCCATGCTGTCCATCTATTTGATAGGTGGGAACCACCTTGATGGATATGTTTCATTCCAGGCCATCCATGGGACGTGAAACCCACACTCAATGTATTTATGGCCCATCTGTGAGGCCCACCTTGATGTCTTAGTGACCCACCCATGAGGCCCACTTGTTGTGTATTTGAAGCCCATGGTATTAGGCCCATTGATGCGGCCCACCTAATGTGTATGAGGCCCATTAGTGTGGCCCATATCATGTCATTCAACTTGATGTTTATAAGGCCCATTGGCGCGGCCTGTTGTTGCGGCCCAACTTAATGTTTATGAGGCCCATTGGTGTGGCTCGTCAATGCGGTCAACTTGATGTTTATGAGGCCCATTGGTGTGGCCCATCAATACGGTCAACTTGATGTTTATGAGGCTCATTGGTGTGGCCTGTCAATGCGGTCAACTTGATGTTTATGAGGCCCATTGGTGTAGCCTGTCAATGCGGTCAACTTGATGTTTATGAGGCCCATTGGTGTGGCCCGTTAATGCGGTCAACTTGATGTTTATGAGGCCCATTGGTGCGGCCCGTCAATGCGGTTAACTTGATGTTTATGAGGCCCATTGGTGCAGCCTCAACTTGATGTTTATGAGGCGCATTGGTGCAGCCCGTCAATGTGGTCAACTTGATGTTTATGAGGCCCATTGGTGATGTATTTATGGCCCATGTGTCGAGACCCACTATGATTCATTTGAGGCCCACTGTTATGGCCCATTGTGATGTATATGAGACCCTGAGATATGGCTCATTGTGATATGTATTAGGCCCATGATGCATGGCCCATTTGATGTATTCGAGACCCATGTGTAGGGCCCACATGTCAAGTATTTGAGGCCCATGAGCAGGGCCCACCTGTTGTGTATATGTGGCCCTTGAGTAATGCACATTGTGTTCTATATTAGGCCTTTATGTTTGGTCGTGGGCCCATTATATGTTTGGCTCTATGTAGATCACTCCTTGGGAGCAATATTGGTGTCCACATTGAGGGGTAATGATGGTTGGATGTCTACATTGTGACCTTCCCTTAGGCCTGGTTAGGCCCATTCTCGTCATTCTTTAGTGGGTTACCCCAAACACTTGGGCCCCATTGACATTGCTTGATCCATCATCAGTCGTCCATCTATGGACCCCGCCTTGTGTCGAGGCCAATTATGATTACCGATTACCGATTACCGATTTCGATTATCGGGGTCGAGGCCGATTCTGACTGCCGATTACTGATTTTGATTATTGAGGTTGAGACCGATTCTGACTGTCGATTATCAATTTCAATTATCAGGGTCGAGGCCGATTTTGACTGCTAATTATCGATTTCGATTATCGGGGTCGAGGCCGTTTCCGATTGTCGATTATCGATTTTGATTATTAATTGTCAAGGCTAGATATCGAGGTCAATTGTCGAGGCCCATTATGATGTATATGTAGCCTATATTTTAGGCCCATTCTGATGAGCATTCAACCTCGACTTGATGCATTTGGGGCCTATGTAAGGTATGTAAGGCCTATGTGATGAGGCCCATTGTGGTGCGTTTAAGGGCCAGGTGATGGAGCCATTGTGATGTATATTAGGCCCATGTGAGAGGCCCATCGTGATGTGTATTAAGCCCTTGAGTGAGGCCCATGGTATTATACATTTAACCTTGTGTGGGGCCATGGGTCCACTGTATGTTAGGCTCTATATGGGTCATTCCTTGGGGGAAATGTTGGTTAAATGTCCACATTGTCAAGGTCAATTGTCGATGACGGTTATTGATACTGATTATGAATACGTGACAGCATATCATCATGATACATGCCCATACGCATCATCTTCATGTTTGTTATGAGATGTGATTGACCATTACCTATGTCATTAGGCAGGATAATATGAGACTCCCTAATAGCCGAAGTTTATCTCACATGAGCGCACGACATGCGCAAGATTTATGCATGACTGGATTGTATGACTCATGCATCTTGCATTATGTTGTAATTACTATACGCCCTAGTGACATCAGGGCCATAGCCTCCATAAGCATGTAATGGATGGTCAGACGGGACACTGAAAATTTGTTCTAACATCGAGCTTCCATATATGGCCCTAAGTAAAATTCCCTAAACCCTCTTGGTACGAGAGGACGCCCCAATGTCGAGACTGAGTGGATACATGAGCGCTCGAGTGTCGAATACCAGGAGGTCGCATCTCCTACTGTGTCGTGGTCGGTTGGGAGGAGGTGTGACCTTACCTGCTTGAGTGAGGGGGCAATGTCTAGGTTGAGTTTGACCAACTTGAAGAATGGGTCCACTATCGACGAGCAGGGCCCGATATTGACAGGCGAATAGTTAGTTCTCTTCCACTTACTTAGTTATGCCCTCGGATAGGGGCAGCAAGCTGGTGTAAAGTGTAATAGACTACAATGATGATCCCAGAGATGAACTGTACTGATATGTGGACTTATTGAGCAAGAGTTACATACTCATTCATTCATTCATTCACTATCCACCCGGGCTGGTGGTGCGTAACTATTTATTACATGTACCTTCGCAATGGCCAGAATTTCAGTTGGGGCGTGCAACTAACTTGGGATCAGAAGTTTACAACATTGAGTCTGACTATCCAAATTTAAGTATGAGACTATTTTGGATAGAAGTCCCTTGTGTGGACCCCATAGCCTGCGATACTATGTACTATCATACCAACTTCACACTCCAGCATGGTCATTCCATTCGCACCACATATTACATGACATCCACGGCATATGGTATTTGGGTTACTGTGTTTCTGCATTTATATGGTATAGATACGGCTGACGTATTTGTGAACTCATCAGGAATTATATATTGTGTTGCATTCTCAACATCTGATAATTGGCTCTCTATCACTCCTCATTTGCATAACTGATCTGTATTACATACTCTGATATTGTATGACTCATGAACTTGTTAGTATTTCCACTTAATCTGTTATCGTATGATTTACGATCTTTTCAGTATTTCTACTTATTCTGATATTGTACAATTTATGGATTATAAGTATTTTCGGTATTGTATGATTATGGCATTGTATTGGATATGTGACACTTACTTTGTGTACACAGTTACACCACCCTCTAAGCTTTCTATAAGCTTATGCACGATAGATGTGTGCAAGTGATGTTAGGTTGCAGTAACGTTGAGCTTGGAGCGTGCAGCTGTCTTCTCGAGCTTTGATTTTTGATATATGTATTTTCCTTTCAGCATTGTATTCAACTATTTATATTAGTGGATATGTGATGATGATGTTGCCTTTGTGATTTAGGTAAACTTGTGGTTATACTTATGATGAGTTAAATGTATATTGGAAAAAAAATTTCTCCTTGTAGGATCCTAGGATCAGAATCTGGCGTATGGACGCCGAGAGCCAAGAATGGGGTACTATAGAGGATGTCGACACCAGATTCGGTGATTGGGATCTCTGTGAATCCGATTTCTAGGTTTAGGGCGTGACACCACCCATGCGTCTGTACGATACTTCGTTAGTAAGATATGCCATGAAGAATCATTAGTGTATCCTGTGCACAAGGCGCCATGTATTCCATTCCACACATGTGCAAAACACATGTTATACACACATGCACATGCCACACATGGGTGAGAGAATCTCTACCCATGTGTGTGATGTCACACACCCATACCTCTCCCTCTCTCATGTACACCTCAAGTCAACTCTTTTCCATGCCACACCTTAAGCATGACATCATGATACCATACCATCCCATGCTCCTTTAATCCACCATTAAATACAAATCATGAATTAAATGTCATAATCATAACCTAAGCTAATATTAGGCTATCAACTCCATCAATCTCATCCCTTCCATCCATCTCAACCATCCATTTAGTTCATCAAGGTGGGTATACCCACTTCACTCTTAGTTTGTTTTCTTTTTGATTATTTGTATGATTATTAGTGGTGACGATTTGATGTGATCAATGGTGTGGATACATAGGAGAGTACATATAAAGAGATGATAAAAAATGGTGATGATACGATGATAATGATATCTTTAATGGTGTGGATTCTAGGGAAAATACATATAAAAAGATTAATAATAAAAATAATTTGTTATAGACTTTAAGTGGGACCCATTGATTGTGGGCCCCACCAAAATTTTGTAGGCCATCCAAACTGTCTAAAGTGGGGCCCATTGGGCTAGTCACATACTCATACACACACACATGTGACACACACCACATTTAAAATTAATTAATTAATTTTAAAAAATAGAGAATGGACGGTGGACACTGCAACAAGCAGCGTCCAGCTACTTTTGAATTAAAGGGGGAGGGGTTGTGTGCCCATAACGGGCCCCACCCATGATGTGCATGTTTAATTCATGCCGTCCATCTGATTCCCCAGCTCGTTTTAGGCGTTGAGCTAAAAAATGAAGCCAATCCAGATCTCTGGTAGGCCACACTATCAAAAACATTATTTTAATAGTGATAAATTGTTAAGGCCCACTGTGATGTTTCTGTACATCAAAAAATATTAAATATGGGCTCTTTAGACATGATACGAGCCCAGGAACCCAGTAAATGGAGTAGATCATCATGATGTGGGCCCAACCTATGAAAATCTATCAAAAAATAGAAATTTAAAAAAAATAAAGAAAAAATTTAGTAAAAAATCTTCCTTGTAGTGAGCCAAACTCGGGACTTGGTGTATGAAAATCGAGTGCCGGATTCGGGCTATCACGGAAGCTATCTGTCCACGGACTTAGGGCATGACAGAAGATGGTATCAGAGCATAAGATTTGGGATCACTTATAAGAAAAGTTAATAAATGGAAAACATAAAAGAACTTAAACTTGGTCTCCCACCATCATTGATTAAGAACCTTGATGCTATTAGTGCCCCTGATTTATATGAATTTAGAGACATAAATCTAAAATTCCTAGTTTGAGAACCTAGTCAAAATAGGATCCTCTAGTAGAGAACCTAGAGAATATACTTAACACCCCAACATTAGGCAGGTAGCGGTAAGTAATACCCTCACTTGTGGGATGGATGATTATATTGTATATGTATGATGATACGTATGTTTGGCTTTCCACGTTATGAGTTTGTTAATGTATTATGACTAGAAATTTCGAGGATGAAATTTTTATTAAGAGGGTATATTGTAACACCCCGTCCATTCCGTACAATTTTCTATGCATATGTACACGATGATCGATGCCCTTAGATAGACCTGGATTGGTCATTTATAGTACACACCTAGTTGACTGGAACGCTAAGACCTCGAAACGTATCTCATATCAATGGCCCCATTGCCACGATCGTAGAGGTATCACCCATGCGTCTGTACGATACTCCATTAGTGAGATACGACATGAACAATCATTAGTGTATCATGTGCGCAAGACGCCATGTACTCTTTTTCATACATGTGCACAACACATGTCATACACACATGCACATGCCACACATGGGTGAGAGAATCTCTACCCATGTGTGTGATGTCACACACCCATACCTCTCCCTCTCTCATGTACACCTCAAGTCAACTCTTTTCCATGCTACACCTTAAGCATGACATCATCACACTATGCCATCCCATGCTCCTTTAATCCACCATTAAATACAAATCATGAATTAAATTTCATAATCCTAGCCTAAGCTAATATTAATCACATTAGCGTAACTTAACCAAAATTTTATCAATTTCTCTACAAATACCCCTCAATCCCTTAGCATTTCTCCATTTTCTACACATGGAGAGAGAGAGAGGGTGATCTTGGTGGGCCATCAACTCCATTAATCTCATCCCTTCCATCCATCTCAACCATCTATCTAATTCATCAAGGTGTGTACACCCACTCCACTCTTGGTTTGTTTTCTTTTTGATTATTTGTATAATTAGTGGTGACGATTTGATGTGATCAATGGTGTGGATACATAGGAGAGTACATATAAAGAGATGATAAAAAATGGTGATGATGCGATGATAATGATATGTTTAATGGTGTGGATTCATGGGAAAATACATATAAAAAGATTAATAATAAAAATAATTTATTATAGACTTTATGTGGGACCCATTGATTGTGGGCCCCACCAAAATTTTACAGGCCATCCAAACCATCTAAAGTGTGGCCCATTGGGCTAGCCACATACTCACACATACACACATGTGACACACACCACATTTAAAATTAATTAATTAATTTTTTTTAATAGACAAAGAATGGATGCTAGACGTTGTAGCAAGCAGCGTCTAGCTGCTTTTGAATTAAAGGGGGTGGGGCTATGGGCCCACAACGGGCCCCACCCATGATGTACATGTTTAATCCATGCCGTCCATCTGATTCCCCAACTCATTTTAGGCTTTGAGCCGAAAAACGAAGCCATTCCATATCTCTGGTAGGCCACACCATAAAAAATATTATTTTAATAGTGATAAATTGTTAGGGCCCACTGTGATGTTTCTGTATGTCAAAAAATATTAAATATTGGGCTCTTTAGACATGATACGAGCCCAAGAACCCAGTAGATAGAGTAGATCGTCATGATGTGGGCCCCAATTATGAAAATCCATCAAAAAAAAAAAATAGTGCCAGGAAGCTATTGCTGTCAACATCCAGATGACGCTGTAGCAAACAATGTCTACTGTTAGACACTGGAGGAAGTTGGCCCCACCATGATGCATGTCGAGCATCTATACCGTGCATTTGATGGGTCAGCTTTAAAAATGGGTTACCCCAAAAATTCAGCCTTACACGGAACTTAGGTGGCCCACACCATTAAGAAAATAAATAAATAAAAATAAAAATACAAAAAATAGGAATCTGATCATGAGGTATAAGTTGTATTCAAACCGTCCATTCATTTGGCGAGTTTGTCTTAAGGCTTTAAAAATAATAATAAAATAGATCTAACTATCAAGTGGGCCACACTATAAAAAAGCAGTAGGATTGAACGTCTACCATTGGAACCCTTTTTGGGTCATAGAAGTTTTGGACCAATATGAAATTAGTTTTCCCCTTAATTCAGGTCTCTGTGAGCTTATGAACAGATTGGATGGAAAATAAACATTAAGGTGGGCCCTTCAAATTGTTTAACGGTGAAATCATTATCTCCACTATTGTTTGTGGTGAGGTCCATATAATCTTTAGATATGATTCATTTTTGGAAAATTCTATAAAATGATATCTAAAAAAAATAATAATAATAAAACAAAATAAAAATAAAAGAAATAAAAATAGATGAACTATGTAACGTAACAAATACATCACTCTAGGATCCATGTAACTTTGATCACCTTGAACCGTTTGTACAACTCGAAGCAAGCCCAATCATATAAAAACACTTGCCGGCGTCCACTTGAAATTTGGATGTATCTGAAACTTTGACTGACTCCTCAACTAAGTGCGACACACATAATGGATGGGCTAGATTTATGAACCACATCTCTGTGGGCCCAGCACATGATTATGAATATTTAATGGAGGGTAAACCTCTCAACTTGTGTGTGGTATGGCCCACTTTGATGTAGGTGTTATGCCACTTAATCCACCATGGTTATGACATGATATGTATTTAAGATCATCATTGTTTATCTATTTTATCGACCCTTTTGACAATATGTTACCAAGACTTAGGCCCATCTAATGATTAGATAGTCGTACGTTCTGAATTAATGCAAATTGAACTCTCATCATTGAAAATTTATTATGGGCCATCCTAGCGATGTATTAAATATTCAATCCGTCCAGCCCATATATCGAGTTTCCTTTAAGCCATTGTCCTAAATAGTCAATCTGACTTGAAATGAACCATACAATACAAGGCTAAGAGAATTAATGCCTAACCATTAAATCCAACCTAAGGCCACCATAGTGTATCTATTTAATCCATGCGAACCATCCACTTGCTCATATCATTTTAGGAATTGGACTAAAATTAAAGCAGACCTAAGTCTTAAGTGGGTCACACACAACTTAACCTCATGGGAAATCCCCATGAGCTCCACCACATAGAACCCATTGTAAATTCCATTGATGTGTGGGCCCAAGAATTTTAAGGCCCATTTTGAGTAAATGTCATGTGGGCCCGTCAGTGGTAGCCTTGTTTGGGCCAACCATTGGGCCTCTTCGATAAGAATTTGTAATCTCCATGCGTTGAATATATGATGAATTGGTATTATAATTTTTGAAGTAATGATGATTAATCCCTTAAATGGGTTGATTGTTGGCAGCCCTTAATCACTTGGCACTTTGGTTAGAGTGCGGCCCCAAGTAACAGGATCATGTGACTTGTGTTTAAACTCTTAAACATGTTTAATTATAACAAATATGTAGACTCTAGTGGTGTAAGGGTGTGATATACCTGTTTGGCCCATTAATCATATGGGTATTTGATGTATGTATAACCATCTAATCATAGGCAATGGTGGAGTATATGTAGTACATGTAGTCATCTAACTATATGAAAGTGAAATACATACAAGGCCACCTAACCATATGAAATCAAGTAACATTGATGGTCATTCAACAACTTAGATTTGTGCTTATCGATATAGATACAGCCACTTGAATCACATATGACCAAGTTGTAGACTAAACCGAATGTGATGTAGGGTTATGTTACCCAAGCTAATACTATCAAGGTCCTAGACGCTATACGATGTGATCTCTAAACCATAAATGGTATGATGAAATGTAGCCCTTGGCCCTTAACCATGCGACACCGAATATGAGTCATTAACTATGTGACGTGTGAAGTGGTTATAGTATAAGACTTATCATAATTGGTGTAGCCTTGTATTCGTGTGTAGGATTATGATTGCTCGATTATGTTTGGATATTTTGAAATGTGGACACTAAACATGATAGTAATCGTATACATACTAAACTATGTGAAATTGTGGTACTTACTGCCTGACCATGTGAAAGTTTAGTAAAGCGGTTGCTCCATTATGTGAGCTATGATGTAATGAAAGTACATAATCATCTAACCTTAAGTCCCTTATTATGAATAGTAAAGTGACATTTTTGTGGTCACTCAACCATATGGACTTCTGATAATGGAGTGACCATAAGACCATGTGAGCATATGAGAATTGTGTGATTACTCAGACTCGTGGATTATGCTGATAGTGTAACTTCTTCTGTATGTGAACTTAGGGCATGTGTCATATTGATTATGGATCCTACCTTCATGTATGTGAATTACCTATACTATCTACTTATTGGGACCCACCGTAATGTTTGTATGAGAACCCATCAGCTTGCATGACCACATGGAAGTAGGACCCACTACATTGTATGAGATAAACCCGCATTATTCAACCATAACTAACTCTTATGTGTATATTATATACCAAGTCATTTAACTTAGGGCTCACTATATCTTATGAAGTTCACACGTGCCTTCCAAACCATTGTAGAACTACTACAACAATTATTTGTAAATCTAATTTACTAATAACCCATGTGAAGATGAAGTTCACTACATTATATGAGTTTCGCTAGCACCATTCGTCTTGTGGCTCATTTTATATATGTTATGTCTGAGCCCTTCATCTCATAACCACTTGGTGCATGTACTTTGCGTCACCACCGCTCATTAAACATAAGGCCCAGTTAGGGTACAACCATGTGGTCCCAATAGAAGAAAATCATATCGGGCCAAAGCCACTAATGGAATACCTATCTTGTGAAGGATATGGTATAATTCTGAATACAATTAATGCTCATGATTATGATAGTTATGGATGATATTAGTGGTGCAAGTTATTATGGTTAATAGAAGTATGTGATTAATGTTGTTCCATTTCCTAGCATACTAAATTCATTTACTTGACCATGTTGTTATTGATCATATTCATGCACCATGGAATGATGGTATGTGCAAGTGTACTTCAATACATTTGTTTATGTGTAAGATTTCCTCTTCAGTTTAGTCACATGACTATGGATTGATATAGTTGATAGTGGCACATGATGATTGTATGTCATTTTTGGCTTAAAGGTTAAGCAGACTTTAAACTCATGGCATTATATGCTTACCACATGCACTTAATCATATGCCTTATCATAATTGCTTGAATTCATGTATAATCATGACATACATGATGATCAAAATACCATAGTCGTGCCGTATAACATGAGTTGGATCTTGACGATGAAATGTACTTTTATGATGATGACTTGGGTTATCCCTGAAAATGAATGAGACATTGGAAGTGTGGAAATAGTAGGGGATGATGTGCCACTTAAGTTGAAAGTCCCTAAACCCCTATGTTAGCTAGGGTTGCCTCATCATCGGGCTGAGTGGATACATGGGTCATGGATTTGACTCCCATTGACGAGGTCAGGTTAAGAAGAGGTGGGTCCAACTTGCTTAAGGGCTTAGGTGCAAATAAGGATCGGTCTAACTTGCCTGCGAGGAGAAGTGCAAATGAAGTCCACTACTAGCATGCCAGGTGAAAGTCCAGCGCAAGGCGGGTATGCGAGGTCAATTACTGGTGTCTGGTGCATTGGTGTCAACCACAGTGTTTTTCATGATATATAGTTGGTGGAAGTCCACCACAGGGCGGGCATGTGAGGTCGATTAATAGTGTCTGGTGCATGGTATCGACCACAGTGCTTTCAGAGATATATAGTTATAATATAGCATGAAAATATGATGATGATTATGTGATTGCGGATGTGTATAATATGGTTATGACTGTGGTATAGGAGAAAAGAAAATATGACTTGGTGATGCTAGTAGCATTGACTCGAAGTATTACTATGATGCATATGCATTGGCATTGGCATTGACATCATACCTTACGTGCTACATGTCTTTCACATATATGATTTCCTTGTGACATATTTATCTTGCTTGCATGTAGGACACACTACACACACATGTGTACTCACTAGGATTTTTGCCTAAGCTTTCTATTTCCCATTTTTTTCAGAGCAGGACTAGCTTGGAAGACTTAGCTTTCTCGATGCATTGTATTTATTTTTCAATTTGGCAATGTTAACGTCGTGTAACTTTGAAAAGCATTGTATTTGTAACCATCAAGATTTATAATGGAGAGTATTATTTGGTATTTTGATCTTGGATCTTCATGCTCAGGTATTATTATATGTATATATAAAAAAATAAAGAAAAAATTCAGTCAAAAATCTTTCTTATGGTGCACCAAACTCGGGACTTGGTGTATGAAAATCAAGTGCCGAATTCGGGGCATCACGGAAGTTGTCCATCCTTGGACTTGAGGTGTGACATTTGGTGGGTCCCCTTTAAAAATGGGTCACCCCCAAAAATCAATAGTATACAGAACTCAGGTAGCCCACACCATCAAAAATCATGTGAAAACATGCCTAAAATGTATAAGGGCTCTTGTTGGGGCCCACCTGAAATTTGAATGCATCTGAAACTTAGATTGACCCCTCAACCAAGTGGGACACACATAATGGATGGGCTAGATTCGTGAACCACATCCTAGTGGCCCAACAAATGATTATGAATGTTATAACGGAGGATAACCCTCTCAACCTTTGTGTGTGGTGTGGCCCACAAGAGCCACAGATTGACTTGATTTAAAGCCCCAGGCCCCACCATGATGTACGTGCTAAATCCACACCATTCATCCATCTTACCAGCCCCATCCATTGCACGACATAAAAAAAAGGCCCATTAAAAGCTCATGCAGGCCATACCATTTGGACAGTGGAAATTGTACTCAAAACGGTTAGATTTTTCTAGGGCCCACCTTGGTGATGAAAATTATATCTGGGCCATTCATTTACTCCTTTGAACCGTTTTAAGAGATGATTAAAAGAATGAGGCAAATCCATGCCTTAGGCGGACCACACTATAATTAATAGTGGGAAAAAAAATCTCTACCATTAAAACCCTTGAGTTCTACCTGATGTATAAATGGCACCAAAGTTGGGTCAATCATTGGACAGCGGAGTCAACTCATTACATGTGTTTTATATCTAAGTCATCCATCATTTAGACCATCCATGTGTTGTGGGCCCCAACTTGACGTATGTACCTTATAGCCATGCCATTCATCCAATGGGTGGTATCAACTATGATGTTGTTTGTTGAAAAAACTGTTCAGGGGGTGGACCCCATCATGTAAATGGGACCCAAAATTATATAAAATATAATAATAATAACAATAATAATAATAATAAGGAAAGGGAATTGCATGTTTACTAATGAAGACTTCCCTGGACATAACGTGATGCATGTGGAGCCCACCTAGGTGCATGTGTTGTATACCCGCACCGCCTATATTTTCCATTCACTTGGGAAGTGGGCCCACCTCCTGCCCATGGACACAAGATGAAGTAGAGCTCAATTTTAGGTGGGCCATGCTGCAAATAAAAATAGTGGTAACAACCGTTGGAAATTCTTAGACTTAAGTGTGCCCCCTTATATGTTGGGACGCTTCCTTGACCATGGACTCCACCTTGTAGTATGATGCAGATCCATGCCATTCATCAGTTTATCCTTATCATTTTAGGGTATGGTCCCATAGACTAGTTAGATCCAAATCTCATGCCACGGGAGCAATATTGATCACTTGTCCACCATTAAATATTTCCTAAAACTGCAGTAATGTTTATGAGAAATCTATGTCTTTTTTAACCAATCATGGGCCACCTAATATACATGTTTTACCAGTCATTCATCTACTTTGTTAGATCATTTTAGACTGTGGGATTGCCTATATATTTATTACAATCTAAGTCATTTCCATGGTACCTATTATAATGGTTATTTCTCATTTAGACCGTCAGTTGGTAGAAATCATGTGGATCACTACACCATAGAAATTAAGGATTTTGGGTGGCCCAACTAGTTGTGTGGATTGGTGAAAGTTGTGTGGGCCACTACACCATGTGAGTGCATGATTTTTATAGCCCACCTAACTATATTAAATTGGGGCAATTGTGTGACTACTTGTTTAAGTGGACTTATGATTGTTGTGGCCCTTACCCATATGATCACTGAAGGGATGAATAACAGCTAGATTTGACAAAATGGTGTTGAATATGTAGCTCATAAATATTTTGATCATGCATGACGTGGATAGCCATAAATCATGTGGGTATGTGGGGAATGTGTGGCCCAACCATATGATCATGTGGTGTTTAAGTGATTTCTAAACTATGTGAAATTATGGTACAGGCCGCCTGACTATGTGAAAGTTTAGTAAAGCAGTAGCCCCATTATGCGAGCTATGGTATAATGAATAATAATAATAATAATAATAATAATAATAATAAGTAACCATCTCACCTTAAGTCCCTTATTATGACAAGTGGAGTGACATTTGTGTGGCCACTCAACCATATGGACTTTTAATAATGGAGTGGCTATAAGACCATGTGAGCATATGAGAATTGTGTGATTACTCAGACCCGTGGATTATGATAATGGTGTAACCTCTTGGGTTTGTGAACTTAGGATATGTGTCAGATTCATTATGGACCCTACCTTGATGTAAGTATTGCATATTTCACTATTATCTATTCAGCTAGCTAATTCTAGAAGATGATTCCAAAATGACCTAGATTTAAGTCCTAAATAAGTTAGACGATATGAACTAGTGTTAATTGAACATATAACTTTCAAACACCTGTGAACTCACTTGATGTATGTATTTTATCCGCACTGTTCAAATATTTTGCCAACCAAACAGTTCGATCATGAAGTCGCTAACGTATGCCTTGTGCATCTGAACTGTTCTTCCTTGTACTACCTTAATGTATGTGAGTTACCTATACTATCTACTTATTGGGACCCACGGTAATGTTTGTATGTGGACCCATCTTCTTATAGGACTACTTGGAAGTAGGACTATGTTGTATGAGATAAACTCATGTCATCCAAACGCGACTAACTTTTATGTGTATATTATATACCCAAGTTGTTCAACTTAGGTCTCACTGTATCTTATGAGGTTTATATGTGCCTTCCAAACCATTGTGGAACTACTATAATAATTATTTGCAAATTCAACCTACCAACAACAGTCCACTTGAAGGTGAAACCCTTTACATTATATGAGTTTCACTAGCACCATCCTTCCCGTGGCTCATTTACTATATGTTATAATTATGTCTTTCATCTCATAACCACTTGGTACATGTACTTTGCGTCACCACCACTCATTAACCATAAGGCCTAGTTAGGGTATAACCATGTGGTCCCAATAGAAGAAAATCATGTCGGGCCAAAGCCAATAATGGAATATCTATCTTATGAAGGATATGGTGTAATTCTGAATACAATTAATGCTTGTGATTACGATAGCGATGGATGATATTAGTGATGTTAATGATTATGGTTAATAGAAGTATGTGATTTAATATCTTGATTAATGTTGTTTCACTTCCTAGCATACTAAATTAATTTACTTAACCATGTTGATATTGATCATACTCATGCACCATGGAATGATGGTATAAGCAAGCGTATTTCAATACATTTGTTCATGTATAAGATATGTCCTCTTTAGTTTAGATCACATGACCATGGATTGATATAGTTGAAAGTGGCATATGATGATTATATGTCATTTTTGGCTTAAAGGTTAAGTAGACCCTAAACTCATGGCATTATACGCATATCATATGCCCTTGAACATATGCCTTATCATAATTATTTGAATTCATGCATAATCATGACATACATGATGATCAAAATACCACAGTCATGCTATATAACATGAGTTGGATCTTGACAATAAAATGTTCATCTATAAGACTTGGGTTATCCCTGAAAAGGAACAATACACCAGAAGTGTGAAAATAGTAGGGGATGATGTGCCCCTTGGGCTGAAAGTCTCTTAACCCCGATGTTAGCTAGGGATACCTCATTGTCGATCCGAGTGAATACATGGGACATGGATTTGACTCCCACTGACAAGGTCGGGTTGAGAAGAGGTGAGTCTAACCTGCTTAAGGGTTAATGTGCAAATAGGGACCAGTCTGACTCACCGGTGAGGAGAAGCATGAATGAGGTCCGCTACTGGCATGTTGGGTTGAAGTCCACCATAGGGCAAGTATGCGAGGTCGATTACTAGTGTTTGGTGCATGGGTGTCGACCATGGTGTTTTCTCAAGATATACAGTTATGATATGGCATGACAATATGGTGGTTATGATGTGATTATGGATGCATGTAATACGGTTATGGCTATGGTATAGGAGAAATGAAAATATGACTTGGTGATGTTAGTATCATTGACTCGGAGTATTACTATGATGCATATGCATTGCATTGGCATTAACATCATACCTTGCGTATTACTTGCCTTTTAGAATACATAATTTCTTCGTGGCATATTTATCTTGCTTGTATGTAGGACACACTACACACATGTGTACTCACTAGGCTTTTTGCCTAAGCTTTCTATTTCCCATTTTTTTCTAGATAGGAGTAGCTTGGAAGACTTAGCTTTCTCGATGCATTATATTTATTTTTTAATTTTGTGATGTTGATATTATGTACCTTTTGGAAAGCATTGTACTCGTAACCATAAGGATTTAAAATGGAGAGTGTTTCTTGGTATTTTGATCACTGATCTTCATGCTCAGGTATTATTATATGTATATATAAAAAATTCTATAAAAAATCTTCCTTGTGGTGCACTGAACTCAGGACTTGGTGTATGGAAGTCGAGTGCCAAATTCGGGACATCACAGAAACTATCCGTCCCCAGATTTGGGGCGTGACAAGGCTTCTGTAGGATCTCCTAGGAAACGATGATAATGGAAATAATTCTTTTCTTTCTTCATCTCTACTTCTATTAGATACTTCAGTTGAGGTAACTTAATAGTCCCAGCAGTGAGTAGTTGCTCCATCATTGGAAATACATCTTCTTTTTCGAAAGAATACTCTTTGCGAGAGTCATGTAATTGAGATCGTTTATCATTTGCACAACCTCTGTAGTGAACTGAATCTTCTCTTTTTCTCCCCTCTTTCTTGTTATGGAATCCATCTCTTTTCTTTTCATGATTAATCACATTCACCATTAATCTATTTGATACCCTTCTTTCTATCCTATTTTAAAATATTGGCATTTTCCTGGTCATTAACTCTAGCATGTGCGCCTTTGTGGCCAAGTCACGAAAGGTTCTTATGTTAGCACTTGTGAGTCCGAACGCAATTCCCGTTCTCATAGAATTTAAGCACGTCTCCACCTGTTCTTTTTCTTCAGGCAACTGTTTGTATGACACTCTCAAAGTTTTCCATCGATCGATGAATTTCTCCATGGGTTCGTTCTCTCTTTTTCGAACAACAGCTTATTCCGTAATACTAACATCATGATCAGATGAAAAGTAGTTAGACATAAAAGCATCTTACATTTGTTCCCAAGTCCGTATTGACTCTGGCCCCAAATTGGAATACCATTGGAATGCTTTTCCTGTTAACAAGGAACCAAACAGTCACAAGAAATATTGTGAAATTGTGGAAAAATTTCCTATCATAGTGATGAAGTGCATTAAGTGTTCTTCTGGAGACCCGTCCCCATTGAATTTTTGAAAGTTCAGATGTTTGAAATTAGCTGAAAATGGTATCTCCTCAACCTCTCTCGGATATGCCATTCTATAACGAAACCTTCCGGTATGCTCATGCTCTCTAACTATTTCTATAACTACTTGTCACATTTCTTCTTGTGTTACAGCTCTCATGGCAGGCGTAGAGTCATGTGATCTTGTTCTCGAAGGTTATGATCATTCGGGCTGCTGCATATTTCAATTTATTATAGCCATCATTGGCGAGGCTACAGCTTGAGCTACATTGTGGGTGAGAGTTGTCAAACCTTCTCGAAGATTCTGGCATTCTTTCATTAGAATCCCTTGGGTTTATGCCATTTCAATCATATGCTTATCAACATTCAGTAATGGATCTTGATTCATTCCTGTCATATATATAGTGGATTTTTCTCTCCTTAGAGAAATTGTTGTCGAAATAGAATATGAGAATGTTCGAGTGATAGATCTAAATAAAAGGGGAGTCCCACTAAGTTCCCTTGTATTTTCACAAGACTCGACTGATTCTAACGTGACTATCAGAGGCGTTACTTACGGAGATATGAAGGATGATGAATCTATTATAAGTGATTTGCCCTTTTTCCTTCCCATCCATTTATCATTTGTGATGGGTAGGGTCAAAAAATCCCGTAATGTTAGGGAGTAAGGGGATTTCTTCGGATAAAGTGTCAGAGGAGTGAGTAGAGGATTCATTCTCACTGTGTTTCTCATCACTAGGCCTCTAGTCATTTGCCGGAGAATTGACTTAGCAGCTATATAATTTTGGGTCTTCGACCTACGACTAGAGACAACAATCCATTCATCTCCTTTATCCTGCGAGAGGGGTGATATAGATATCACTCCAGTGATAGCTCGTGAAGTACTACTTTAGTTAGTGTTGACGTTCTCGGAATCATCTGATTCTTTGAACTCGGAGAATGATTGTGAACGTATTCCACCACAAATCCAGTGGGGATGAAGTAAAAATTTTTTTACTGGAAGGGAATGTCATTGGTTGAGATTTAAACTTATCTGCTGCAGAGTAGTTCTGTCAGAGGACAAAACGATATTAGTTAGTATTTATATACAAACACGCTTTATCTTGAAGATGAAAGGAAGGGTGTTCCCATTGAGAGTCACCATTTTGCTATTTATGTAATGCCAAACCAGGATGAAATCCTCTAAACACTTTCCCAAGTTGATATTAAATAAGATAGAAATCCCTAGCAAAGTCGCCATTTTGTTTCGACAAGAAACGAAAAGTGTTTGGTTCAGGGAATTATCTCGCTTAACATTGACAAAGGGATAAAGTGAAGAGAATAATCATCATTACATTTTATTAATATTCTAAATTCTTTTACATCCTTTTTATCCCTTGATTCTAAGATAAAGTCATTATAATTGAAAATGTAATTATTGAATAGATTCAAATATGAATTTTGGTAGCATTCCGGCTCATAGCATTCAAGTCTCCACAAGATATGAGTTGTGCGGATTTCTCTCCTCATGTATGCACATATTTTTCTTTGAATGAAGAATATAAAAGGAGATTCTTTAATAATAAAAAGAGAATGCTCGCTCTTTGAGTTACTTGTGCAACTCATCTCCGAGTTGAGTGGCTTGAGGAGTTGCACGGGTCCACGTAACTCAGTGAGTAGTGTGGGCCACCCTTATATTTCCTTTCCCTATTCTCTCCTTGATACCTGTCAGAGGTACTAGTCTTCTAAAAATCTGAAAATCTGAATCCCTCAAATGGAAGGGGAGTGGGGTATTTATAGGCATTCACATGTGTGGGCCCTCAAATCCCGTGTAGTGGACCTCACTTCGCATCCATTTGTTGCAATTGAGACAAATCAGAAAAACGAGTTGCATGGGTCTGCACAACTCACCAATCTGTGCAATTTATCTACCTGTGTAACTTGTCTTCATATCTTCAATCTCATCTCCTAGTCTTTGTTTCTTTTGCTTTCTTCCTTTCTACTAATTAATTGACAATTTTTCTATGCTCTAACAAGCACCACATACTTTCTTCTGTATTTTTTTTTTTTTTGAAGTTTGGGTAAGTGTCGAAGATGATCTCTCTTGCTTAATTTGCATAAGTCTCTATAGTTTACATGTCCAAGACATTGATGCCACAATTTAGTTTTGTTTGTTTAGACCATGTAGCAAGAGTGATTTGAAGAACAAGATTTATCAATGATATAGTAATTTTTAGAGGTTCTTCAACCATTTAGTATTATATGGCCTTGGTTATTAGTTATCTCACATCCATGATCAGAAAATTTAACGCTTAGATTATTATCACAGATTTGATATATGCTCAACAAATTATATTTTAGACCTTCGACATAAAAGACATTTAAAAATAGGTAAGTTAGAAGGTTTTACATTGCCTCTTCTAATGATTTTTGTTCACAACTGTAGTTGATATGTTTTCTAGCTCCTATGATTGTCAAATTTTGTACTGCCAAAACCACTTGGAATCTGTGTCTTGTGTAGCTCATCTACATATTCAATACTGTGCATCTCATGTACAAGAACAAATGTCTTTACCTCAAGAACTTCAAATGCAAGATCAAGAGATATACATGCTCAAGTACAATACCATGGGATAGTTCACTACTTCAAGCTTCAAAGTTCAAGATTTCAAAGCTTCATCTAAGGCAAGACAATAGTCTTTAGTTTAGTACTTGAAGCTCAAGGTGAAGTACAACTCAAGTACCTCAAGCTTAAGCTTCAATGAATTTCAAATTCAAGCTTCAAAATATCTCAAGTTCAAGCTTCATCATATGTCAAGATCTCAAGCTTCGTGAACTTCAAAGAACAACTATCAACTAAAGAAAAAGAAGATTCAATGTTCATATATCGCTTATAAGGTATGAATGACCATAAATTGACCATAGGATAGGTCATTTTGAATACATAATTTAATTGGGTCACTTTATAAGTGCATAGTCTGTTTTTCAACTAGTCTTAGACTATGTTCGACTAGTCCTAGTACTGGCTCGACCAGTCTAAGAAATTCTTTGACCAGTCATAAGTTTGTTATTAATTTTTAGGATTTTTTTTTTATTACCTCGACCAGTCCTGGAGAGTACTCGACCAGTCGAGTGAACAGTGTTCGACTAGTCCAGTAGGCTCGACTCAAAGTCCAACAACTAAAATGAGTCCCACACGACTAGTCATGGATAAGACTCAACAGGTCGTGGAGGCCACTCAACTGGTTGAGTAGGCCCTTCGACCAGTCGTGGAACGGCCTGATCTTATCTCACCCAAATTTTTAAAAGTTGTTGGTCCTTTAACCAGTCGAGCTATCCTCCGGGCCAGTCGAAGGAATAATTTCTACACTTATAAATAAAGCACGAATTTTAAAGTTTGATATCTAATTCAAGCAAAATCAAGACACCACTCTGAGAGATAAGTTAGTGATATTCTTAAGCTATTTAGTACTCATTTTATATTCTCTTTAATTAGCTTTTTTGTATTTGATTTTGTATTCTACATTCCAATTTTATTTGAAAGAGGGATTGAAGTTTTTCCATTTCTTGGAATCAAATCCAAATCAAGCTAGCCCATGGTGATTTAATCTAAAATTAATTTAGAACTTAGAACCATTTCATAAGTGAGTGTGAACATTGAACTTCTACGTTGAACTTCTACTCCGAATTGGTTCTACCAGGCTGCATCAAAAGAGAATATCCATATAAGTATTTTACTATATTGTAAATCAATTATTCTCTTGGTTTCTTTGAGATTGTGTCAGAAAAATCTCTTTCTTTTAGTTCATTTGAGGTGATCCAAAAAACTCAGAGTGTGGGGTTTTTGAATTATATAAGCCCACTTGAAAGACACAATTGTGAGGGTTTTTGGTGAACCTTGAAAAACCTATCTCATAGTGAACGCTAATATCAACTGTGTGAGGATATTAGGAGTGGAGTAGTTGTGTGGCTATTTTTCTAATCTTATGGTGATTAATTGATTATTTTATTGTGTGGATGTTCTAATTTTCCTTTATGCATTTGTGGAGAATGTTGTAATTCTTTTTATGCAAGTTTTAATAACTTAGTTTTCTTTACTATTTTATTCTTTATTCCTTTGTATTGGTTTGATATTTGATACATAGACCGTTCTAGGAATCAGGTTATCCTACCATAAGCCATTGGTTTTTGGTGTAAGGTTATTCTTAGAAAAACATTTGTATCAACCTCTCAATACTTATACACGTGAGGTTATTATTCATTTCTGCATCATTGGATTGTTTAAGTGCTATCTTTATTTATATTTGTTTAAATTCCTCATTTAATTTTTAATTTGGCATAGTCCTATTCAACTCTCCCCCCCCCCCCCCCCCCCCTCCTCTAGGACTCTTAGCTCAACCTTTTTAAGTGGTATTAAAGCCTAATATCTAGCTTTAATTATTATTTCTTTTTTTTTTGGATTAATTTTCTTAGCTAATCGATCTGATCTTTTTAAGATGTCAAATTTTATAGCCTTTCAGTCACTAGGCCTCCACCATTTGATGGCTCCAACTATGCCTATTGGAAAGCCAGAATGAGAATTTTCTTAAAATCCATGGAGGAGAGCGTGTGGCAAGCCACAGTGACTAATTGGACCCCTCCTACCATTAAAGTAACTGGTACCGACAGATCCAAAACTAAGAAAGTCACATCTTATTTTTCTTGGATCACTCTTCAAAAAAGTGAGAGTAGTGTCAATGCAAAGGCTCTAAATGCAATTACTTGCGCACTATTACCAGATGAATTTAAAAGAATTATATCTTATGATCCTACAAAATAAGCCTAGGATATTTTAGAAATGACACACAAGGGAACAAGAATTATCAAGAAATCTAAAGTCTAAATCCTCAACCAAATTTGAGGAAATACGTATGGAGGAAAGTGAAACTTTCATGGACTTCTATACAAGATTAAATGGCAATATCAACTCTATGTAGGGTCTCTGTGATATAATCCCAGAGCATAAAGTCTGTGCACAGATACTATGCTCACTGCCTGAATGGTTCAATTTAAAGGTGATTGTGATCCAAAAACTTTGTGATGTGGATAATATGAGGGTAGAAGAATTAGTTGGTTCTTTACAGACTTATGAGTTAAATTTTAAAGCTCTTAAAGGCAAATCCATCACCCTTAAATCTTCTAAAAGTATTGCTCAAGAAAATGACAATTTTGATTTAGAAAATTCTGAAGCTGATATGGCCCTTTTAGCTAAAATGTTTTATAAGTTTTCAAAAGTAAAAGAGGGTTGATTTACAAAAACCTAATGAAAAGAAAATATTTAGATCTAAAACTTAGAAATATTTAAAAGACAGTCAATATTACAACTGCCATGAATATGGGCATCTAGCGAACAAGTGTCCTAAAAAGGATAAACTGAAAAAGAAAGGTATGCTAGCTACTTGGGATGAATCTTCCAACTCTGAACCCTCTTTTAAGTCAGAAGATTTTGAAACCGAGTCGGGTAATAAAGTTAAAGCCCTTATGACTCTAGCTAACTTCACTTTTTCAGATAATGATGATTCAACTAGTGAAGAAAATCTGAATAGTGATAATGACAATGAAGAAGATCTTCAAGATGTTTATAATGCCCTATACAAGGAAAGTTTCAAAATTTCTGTAAAACTAAAACTTCAAAAAGAAAAGTTTTCAAAACTTAAAGAAAATTTTGATAATCTTGTTTTAGAAAAATCTCACATTTCAGATTGTTTTGAAAAAACTAAGTGCGACTTAGATTTAAAAACCTCCCTTGCTGAAAACCTAAAATATGAAAATGAAAAGATAAAATTTGAAGTCTCTTTATTTTTGTAACACCCTGAAAATCGGGGGTCGTGTATAAACTCAACTCCCGAGTTCCAGACCGTCACTTATGCAACAAAAATGATTATGATTCAATGTTGTCTGATTTAAAGCATTCACATGAGTAAAAGTATACCAAAACTGCAATTCATACTTCAGATCCAGTGATAAAAGCAAGCGGAAGACTAAACAATATATATATCACTATATGGAAAAACAAAGTAAATCTCATCTGTCTCCAAAGTATGAATACATCTCTGAGTCTCATATACATATAAATGAACAAAATAAATATCCAAAATGGTCCCACTGAAATCCCATCGATCCAGGTCGCCTACGCAAAGCCATCGTGATACTGCATGTACGAGAACTCGTCCTGGTCCTCGTCGAAGTCTGGCTCTGCCTCCTGGATCTCAGCCTCACCTGCATCTACAACAGGGTCTGGTGGGATTTGCAAACACCATCCCGTAACGTGGGAGTGAGTGATCAACTCAGTGGAATCATAGAGCAAGGATTAGCATGTTCACAATTCAATCATGCGATAATAGTAAAGCAGTAATGTAACGCCCGTGAAAAATCTATACTTGGGCTCGAGTACTAACTCGACCCGGAATTGCGTAGAATTCATTCCTTTGGAAAATTTGACTAGGTTAGCTAGTGCAACGTTGGAGTAGCTGGGAAATGGTCCCTGATCACTTTAAATACGTTCTACGAGGCCCGAAGCGAGTGGAACCAAGGGTGCTATAATGCTCTAAAGCCTCGGATCAAACTCTAAACCGGTTTGTTCTCTGGACCACTTTGAATCTTTGTATTGGATCTAGACCGCACGTTGAAAGTCCGATACCTCCTATCTTAGACCGTTAGAACCGTCTAGCTGGACTTGACACTCATTCCAAAAATCAAGTCAAACCGATACTCACAGGCTATTTCATTGAGCCCGGACCGAAGAGAGTGTGAATAGGGACATAGTTGGAATTTCAAATTCAAATCTGGCACACAAATTTGACGCATCAGTATTAAGCATTCTGACCGTCAGAATACAGCCAAATTACACCCTTGGATCAGGAAAAATATCTATTATATATCACGAGACTTATAGGCCTGATCTTGGTGCGGTGACCGTTAAACTGAAACTGGGCCGCCACGTGCGATCTGGGAACCCAACCGGTCTGAAAACTGGATGTATGCTAGATCTAGTATGCATGAGCTTAAGTCCGACCGCATTTGGCCAGGGGACCTCCAGAAATGCCCTTTTGGACCGAAACGGCCCCGATTTGGTTAGGCACCAAGTAAACATTGTTCGCAAGCCTATTTTGGGAATGTTTTAGGCTATAAAAGGGGTTGAAACCCTCACTCCTCTCTCCCATCCGAATTTGAGAGAAGCCCTAGCTTGGGAGAGAGAAAAAGAGTGAGAGATTGTGAGAGAGTGAGAGAGTTCTTCCCGCCGCTTGTGCTACGTGTTGCACATGCTTAAGCAACACTCCTCTACCGCTTTCCCGGCGATTCCACCGCAATCCTAGGTAAGTAAAAACCCTAAATAGTTGTTGATTTGAGTTTTCCTTGTTTCCATAGCGATGTAGCTTATGGATCTTATGTATTAGGCTCCTTACTCGCCGTAGACGAAGCATATACACTCCGCTTCAATTCCCGAGTCTACAAGACACTAGGTGAGGATTTTAGACGCTTTGATTGACGGTTCCCAACGCTTTCAATGTCTTTTAATAGTAGATTCTTGACGGCATCGCCGTTTGACATGTACAAAATGCTCTCCGTTTCCCGTTTCGTAAGCTAACGAAGAATATGAGATTTAGGGCATTTTAGTCATTTGTAGGAAGTACTGTTTACATTCATATTTTGCTGATGTGATTGACATGGTTTGTTGTCGCATTAGGAAGTTAGGAATGCGTGCATAATTAGTTTGGCGAAGAGATTCGCCTAGTTGCGCACTTTGGGTCGACATACTATATGTAGACTTAAGTGTGTAGTGTATGTGTTTGTATAAATGCTTGTATTAGTATTTATTGAATTAAATGATGTTATTTGATAGTTTGTGATTGATTTTTCAATTATTATGCTGATCTAAATGATTTTCTACATGTTGACTAAATGCATGATTTCATTACATGTATGGAATTTATGTGCTTGAGGATTTGCTTAAGTTGAATGATATAACATGTGTTAACATGCTCACATGATTGTATTTCAATTCCAATGCTCTTACATAACTTGTTGATGTGATTCCATAAGTGTTTGGGACTAGACTTAGTCCAGGCAGTCGGTAACCGAGCGAATTCGTGGCTGACTGGTCATAGCCACGAACGACGCGTCGATGAACGTGATTCGTGTTGAGAGTTGGCGGCAGTGGTTAGGCCACGCGAAGTGTTTTACGCACTTCATGTCGTTCAGCTTGAGATGCGATCGCGCTAGTCGAGCCCGTCAAGTAACCCGACTGGCCGATGTTTGTTCACCTTGTATGTATCATAACTGCTTGAACCTAGGGTACTGAACTTACCATTGTAAACCCTATTAACCGTGGTACCTTGATCCACGAAGACTCATGAGCCGGGCATGGTGGTATGGGACACCGTGGTCGAGCTGTCGGCCTACGCTGGGGCCACAAACCTCCCCGTAGTGACCAGTGAGCACCTTGACTCGTGAGCAGATTATGGTGGTATGGGACACTATATTCTAGCTGTCGGCCTACACTGATCAGGCGACGAGCCCTTTGTAGTGACCGCGAGCGTATTCTGAGTTCACGGGAGGCGACGACCCTTCCGTGCAGTAGAGTACAGTAGGCCTGTATTGATAAGGTGATGGGGGAGCGGTGCAACGAGTGCGAGCAACAGCCCTGGCAGCCCTTGCAGTGACCTACGAAATGTACATCGTATGAGATTACTAGGAGTGACGACCCTAGACAGGATCCGTGTTGGGATTGATACAAGGGAGGTACCTTAGTTTCCCAATCCTGCTGTTTGAATGGACTAATAACAACTTGGTAATCATATCACCATAGCATTGCATGTGCCTGGAAGATGTGGAGCACTCTAGGGAGTGTGGCATGCCGCGGTCGTAAGATGTTGCCGTATGAGGGTGATCGTCGGTGAGGGCATACATCACGTCATATCATCTTGCATTAACAACAGTATTAGGACTTGTCTGATTTACTGCTTTACTATTATCGTGTGATTGAATTGTGAACATGCTAATCTTTGCTCTATGATTCCACTGAGTTGATCACTCATTCCCACGTTACGGGATGGTGTTTGCAACACCCACCAGACCCTGTTGTAGTTGCAGGTGACGACGAGATCCAGGAGGTGGAGCTAGATGATGACGAGGACCAGGATGAGTTCTCGTATATGCAGTATCATGACGGCTTCCCGTAGGCGACCTGGATCGAGGGGACATCAGTGGGACTTTTCTTTTTTGAACATTATTCTTTTGTTATGTACATGTATATGAGACTCAGAGATGTAGTCATACTTTGGAGACAGTTGAGATTACTTTGTTTTTCCATACAGTGATATATATCTTGTTTAGTCTTCCGCTTGCTTTTATCACTGGATCTGAAGTATGAATTGCAGTTTTGGTATACTTTTACTCATGTGAATGCTTTAAATTAGACAACATCGAATCATAACCATTTTTGTTGCATAAGTGACGGTCTGGAACTCGGGAGTTGAGTTTATACACGACCCCCGATTTTCAGGGTGTTACAAGTTGGTATCAGAGCATGAATGAGAGTATACTGGGCCTGGGTTATGGTCTTGCGACGTACACTGTCGCTTCCTTTGACTTAGGTGGGTGCGAGAAGGGTCTAGAAACACTCCTAGGATCACAGATTCGCCGATAGGCGAAGTCTATAAGGATCGATCGCAAGATCGAGTCTGTAACGCATCTCGGGTCGCGTAAAGCGACCCGAATCACTTCTAAGCTGTAGGAAGTCGGGTGGAGACGTCCTATGAGCGGTTTTAAACCGCAAAAGTGAATCTTTGGGCCGTGGAATGACCACGACTCCAGTAATCAATCGCCAGGGCTTAAAAACCCCGTTTTGCCAAAAATTCTCAAAATTCCTTCTCTAAACACTTCAACCTTCAGTTCTTTCTTATCCATTTCATGTTAGGCATCAAACCTAATGTGAAAATAACACAAATTAGTACATTCACCAAATTTTACAGTGAATAGTAAAATTTCATGAAAAATGGCCATAAGGCCATTCTAACTTCACTTTATTTAGCAACTAAGGAGCTAGAAAGATGTACTGGATCCTTCTACCCCAAATTCATATGCTGCATCATATGGTTTGGTATTCGGGATTGCGATGTGGACCCGGAAAGCCCCGAACACATGTTTGGGCTCATAGGGACCAAAATATAATGAACCAAGGGGTGGGACCAACCTTTTTGGGGCCCTGGGACCATGGGGGACCAGACCCATGGGGTCCCGCTGGCCAACCTGAAGGTTGGCCGGCGATGCCATCGCCGGCCGGCCACCTCGGTTGGTGCTGCCCTTTGGGCGCACCCACTTAAATACCCCCCCATCACTCCTAGCTACCTCCCATCCCACGAAAACCCCTAAAACACCCCTCTCCTTCACAAACAGCCCCCTTGCATACCCTAGATTTGATTTTCAGCACTCCATTCCAAACCCCGGCGACCCAAACCCCTCCTAAACCCTTCCTTGGCCAAAACCGACCACCACCCATCGATTATTGGGTGTTGGCAGCCCCTTTCCTTGAAGATTTTCCCATTTGGAGCTCCAAAATCCCCCAAATAGTGCTGAAATCGTGAGCAGCTCCATTCCATCTTTTTGTTCTTATTTTTCCCTGAAAGTATAGCCTTGGGAAGCTTGAAGCATCCCTCTACGACGCCTAGATTTTCTTTTGTCAGATTGGGCAGCCATTTCTCCGCATTTTCGGCGTTTTCCATGGCTTTCGTGGAAGCTATTTTGGGTCTTTTGTCGCTCTCATCCATCCTGTCTTTGATGGGTAAGAGGAAAACTGCAACAGACGAGGCTGGGCCGAGCCGCCCTGCTCGATTGAGAAGACCGCGGGGTGGTGCCGCAAGTTCAAGCGCCGCCGCAGGTCCAGCTGCAGTCCTGGAGTGCCGTACAAAGCGGGATTTGGATCCCCATGCACATCTTGGACGAACCATCCTATCAGAGATGCCTCATGGTGAATACACTGATCGTAGAGTGTTATTTGAGGCGGACGTAGATGGGCGATTGTTCGGCGAGTATCTGTTGTTCGAACGCATTGAAGCTGCGCACTGGGGACCGATCTTTGAAGCTCGCGCTCGTGCTAATGTGAGCACTGTTCGTGCCTTCTATGCTAGCATCCAGAGTCCTACCTTGGAGCCCTTGCAGTTCAAAATCCCTTTTGGCAGAGATCGGATGGCTACGATCGACGTCCGGTTGGTTGCGCGACTTCTCAACGTGCCTCTAGGTGATGTACATCCAAGTGAGAAGAATTTGAGGACTAGACGTGAACGAGATCGCCGCACCAGGTTTCTGTGCGGTAAGTTGGTTCCATGGCAGCCTAATAATAGCCTCAAGGCGACGTACATGTCTGAGGATTTGCGTCTGCTGCATCACATCTGCACGTTCAATGTTTATCCTAGGTCGACGAACCGCATTGAATGTACACGTCTTATGGTCGATTTCTTATTTCTGGTGGCCCAGGGAGAGAACGTATGTATGGCCACTTTCATCTTACGGCAGATAGTTCTCATAGCCAGGTCGAGAAGAACATCCGAATCCCTTCCCTTTGGCCGACTCATTTGCAAGATTGCGCTTGAGTTTGCCTATAGACTTGGACCCGAGTTGCCGGTATCGATTCACACCATCGATGAGTCGACGATGGTTAAGATGAAGATTGGGTCGCAATATCATGAAAATCAACTTGAAAGGGATAGTGGGGACGACTTTGATGAAGAGGAAGATCAAAGCGAAGGAGAACCTATTGCAGAGGTTCAGGAAGAGACTCAGGAAGAAGCAGAAGAGGAGGCTCAGGATACTGATGAGAGCCCTCCTCCTTCTGCGCAGACTACTATTGACGATCGCATTGCTCGGATGGAGGAGAGTCAGACCGCTTTGCGAAGGGAAGTCCAAGAACTTCGAGCAGAGGTCGCTGATGCCAAGGCCGTTACGAAGAAGAAGTTTGGCAAGGTGACTCGCACCTTGAAGGCAATCCTGTGTTGCTTACAGGATAAGGGTGCTCCTCCTCCGTCGCCAGACTCCGACTAGCGACGCGATCTTTGATGTTGTTATGAGTAGTTAGCCATTTTTTGTTTTATGTGTGTAAGCCTGTTGAGGCTAGTGCTTTGCTTATGTTGCTGTTGCTTAACTGTCTTAATTTCCATGTCATTCTAGTCATGATGCTTGTAAGGATATATCCCTTGTATTGTGATAATTTTGATTAATTGAAATGCATGGAATGCCTTTGACTCTTTAGTGAATGATTGTGGTGTATTTGAGCAATTGAGACTGACAAGGTTGCGCCCTATTTTGAATATAGGGAATGCCACCTAAGACTACGAGGAGCGCGGTTCGGCTTTCGTTGTCTGAGCAGATGGATCAGACTCCCTCTCAGTCTGGCACTCGTCCGGACCCTGCTGTGGGCCCGATTCCTGAGACTGTTCGATCGTCTCAGCCTGCTACTGGTCCTACAGATGGACCACCGCCATTTACACCATCAGTTAGAGAGCCACAGCGCGCATCTACTTCCGCACCTCATCCGCCACAGCCTGCTCCACCACCTGATAGATTCGAGCAGATGATGGCTATGATGCTACAGCAGCAGCAGCTATTGACTACTATAGTCGGGACCTTAGCCCAGGGTGGGGGTGCGACTGTATCTACTCCGCCTACACCACCTGCGCATCCAGCTGAGGATGCCTACACTTACGCCCAGGATGAGGGCATAGCACATCCTGCACAGCCTGTTTTCCCTGCGGGGAACCCTGCCGACACACGGGGCCTTCTGGAGCGATTTCAGCGCTTGCGGCCTCCTACTTTCACGGGTTCTCACAGACCCGAGGAGGCTGAGTTTTGGCTCGACCGAGTGTCGAAGATTCTGCGCATGTTGCACTGTACTGAGGCAGAGCAGGTAGAGCTGGCTACCTTCCAGTTTGAGAGAGAGGCCAGTATGTGGTGGGATAGTGTATTGCGGACTGTTACCGCAGACTTCGTATGGATATGGGCAGCATTCGAGTTTCGCTTCCATGAGAAGTATTATCCTCAGACCTACAGGCACGAGAGGGAGAATGAGTTTCTCCGTCTCAGGCAGGCAGCGATGACGGTCACCGAGTATGAGCATCGGTTCACAGAGTTGGGCAGGTACGTCCCGACGATTCTAGCTGATGAGCAGATGCGCATACGGTGCTTTTTGGAGGGCTTGCGACCGGATATTCGGTCGAAGATGTGCTGCATCAGTTTCTCCTCCTATGCGGAGTTAGTTCACATGTCCATGCGGGCAGAGCAGGACGTGGATCGACTTGCGCGATCACGAGGCCCGACTACTTCCAGGCCGCGACCGGAGTTGCCAGATAGGCCCTTCGCGGGCAAGAGGCCTCGCATTGATCCTCCTACCAGGACCACGGCGCCAGTAGGACCGTTTCGGCGCCCTGATCTATCATGCACATACTGTGGGAGGACGGGCCACCTAGCGCAGAGTTGCTTTTCGAGGATGTGGGACAGTGGGTTCTCGCCGCCGCAGAAGATTGATCGTGTACGTCCACAGGCGATATCAGCACCGCCTATACGGTCAGCTCCTGCGCAGTCCTCTTTCAGACCCACAGTATCGCAGATTCGACAGCCCCCACGGCCCTTGACACAGCGGCCGAACCGGCCACAGCAGGCTCGAGTTCATACACTGACCGCTGAGGTAGCTACGACGCCGACTTTCCAGCATTCAGCCTTCGAGGTCACGGGCCATATCGGAGGTACTCCCGTTCTTGTCATGGTGGACACTGGTTCCACGATTTCCTTGATATCGCGTGCCGTAGTCAGACGTCTTGGGTTACAGACTATCACTATGGATAGCGTGCGAGTCCTTGCAGCTCATGGAGATTATTCGGATGTCACCCAGATGTGTGAGGGTTGTTTAGTTGATCTGGGAGGCAGGACGATGACTCTTGATCTGGTCGTCGATCCCTCGCTCGTATATCTCGACGTCATTCTTGGCATGGACTGGTTGACTGCAGCGAGAGCCGAGATTGACTGCGAGGCTCGTGTGGTGACGGTGTACGAGCCTGAGGGCACGCCTTTCACATTTTCAGTGTGGGTAAATCTTCCTTTCCGCATTCTTAGCTACGCCACTCTATTGCGCGACGCTGGTGCCCAGGTACTTGAGCAGACGCCAGTTGTTTCTGAGTTCGGGGATCTGTTCAGGAAGATCCCTGGTTTGCTGCCCCGACGTGAGATCGATTTCACTATCGATCTGATTCCTGGTTCTACACCCGTCTCACTGCCGACGTATCGCATGGCACCATGTGAGATGGAGGAGTTGAGGACGCAGATTGATGGTCTACTAGAGCTTGGCCTTATACGGCCTAGCGTATCTCCTTGGGGAGCACCGGTCTTGTTCGTGAAGAAGAAGGATGGTTCGCTGCGATTGTGTATTGATTATCGCAGGCTGAACCAACTCACAGTGAAGAACAAGTACCCTTTGCCCAGGATCGACGACTTGTTTGATCAGTTGAGAGGAGCGCAGTACTTCTCGAAGATTGATCTTCAGTCAGGATATCATCAGCTGCGCGTCAGAGATGAGGACGTGCAGAAGACAGCGTTCAGGACCAGTTTTGGTCATTACGAGTTCCTTGTGATGTCGTTCGGTCTCACGAACGCACCGGCCGTGTTCATGGATCTGATGAACCGGGTATTGCGGCCTTTCCTCTATCGATTCGTCGTTGTCTTCATCGACGACATTTTGGTATACTCTAGGAGTCGAGAGGAGCATGAGGAGCACTTGCGTTTGGTCCTTGATACGCTCAGACAGCATCAGTTGTTCGCACAGTATAAGAAGTGCGACTTCTGGAAGCAGGAGGTGAAGTTTCTGGGACACGTGGTGTCCAAGGATGGCATGGCAGTTGACCTGTCTAAGGTAGCTGCGGTGCAGGACTGGGAGCAGCCTGGTTCTGTCACTGAGGTGAGGAGTTTCTTGGGTCTCGCTGGCTACTATCGGCGCTTCATTCAGGATTTCTCGAAGATCGCGAGACCCTTATCTCAGTTGACACGGAAGGACGTGAAGTTCGCCTGGAATGATAAGGCGGAGTCAGCTTTTCAGGAGCTGAAGGACAGACTTACGTCCGCCCCTGTACTAGTATTGCCAGAGCAAGGGGTTAAATACACTATATACACTGACGCGTCTAGCGTTGGTTTGGGTTGTGTCCTTATGCAGAGGGACAGGGTAATTTCGTATGCCTCGAGACAATTAAGGAAGCACGAGGAGAATTACCCTACACACGACCTAGAGTTGGCAGCCGTTATATTCGCACTGAGACTCTGGAGACATTACCTCTACGGAGAGGAGTTCGAGCTCTTTTGCGACCACAAGAGCCTCAAGTACATATTCACGCAGCGGGACTTGAATATGAGGCAGCGACGATGGATGGAGACGCTGAACGACTTCAAGTTTGAAGTCTCTTACCATCCTGGGAAGGCGAACCTTGTGGCTGATGCGTTGAGCCGCAAGAAGGCGATAGAGTTTGCGGCTCCGCTGATGGTTGCCGAGTGGGATATGGTTGAGTTTTTGCGAGACTTTGAGCAGAAACTCACCGTAGAGGAGCCATTTGAGTTCATCGCACATGTTCAGGTGCGATCCCAGATCGATGACCGTGTCATCGAGGCGCAGAGGGACGACGCGCATCTTACTGAGCTTCGAGAGCAGGCCAGTGATGATGCTGACGCCGACTGGCGAGTTGGCATGGATGGGGGCTTACGTTACCGTGGCCGCCTATGCGTTCCTGATGTCCCTGACTTGAGACGAGAGATTCTCGAGGCTGCGCATTCTACTAGACTCGCGATGCATCCAGGTAGCACGAAGATGTATCGTGACGTGAAGAGGACGTATTGGTGGGAAGGTATGAAGACCCACATAGCTGAGTTCGTGTCCCGTTGTCTCACTTGTCAGCAGGTGAAGGCAGAGCATCGCCGACCACCTGGACTTTTGCAGCCTATGCCGATTGCAGAGTGGAAGTGAGATTTCATTTCCATGGACTTCATTTCTGGGTTGCCGAAGACGAGGAAGGGGCATGATTCCATTTGGGTGATCGTCAACCGATTGACGAAGTCGGCGCACTTCCTACCGATCAGAGTTACGAACTCTACAGACGAGCTGGCTAGATTGTATATTAGAGAGATCGTGCGTCTGCATGGAGTTCCGCTGGAGATCGTGTCGGACAGAGACACGCGGTTCACTTCTATTTTCTGGACTCGCATTCAGGAGGCTATGGGTGTGAAGTTGAAGTTCAGTACCGCCTTCCACCCACAGACGGACGGACAGACGGAGCGAGTGAACCAGATCCTGGAGGACATGTTGCGAGCTTACGCTTTGGACTTCAAGGACAGTTGGGATGACTGTCTTGCGTATGCGGAGTTTGCGTACAACAATAGCTTCCAGGCGAGTATCGGCATGGCACCTTATGAGGCGCTGTATGGGCGACCTTGTCGCGCACCGCATTGCTGGTTAGAGGTCGGTGAGCGCAGCTTGATTGGCCCAGAGTTGGTGCAGGCGACGTCAGAGAAGATTGATATTATTCGACGTCGGCTTCTTACAGCGCAGAGCAGACAGAAGAGCTACGCCGATACGAGACGGAGACCACTAGAGTTCACAGTCGGGGATCATGTGTTTTTGCGAGTTTCCCCTATGAAGGGAGTCCTTCGGTTCGGAAAGAAGGGGAAGCTGGCACCGCGATTCATTGGCCCATTTCAGATCCTCGATCGTGTGGGAGCAGTGGCTTACCGATTGGCTTTACCCACGCCCCTCGCGAGCGTCCACAACGTATTTCATGTTTCTATGCTGAAGAAGTACGTTGCTGATCCTTCTCATATCATCAGATGGGAGCAGGTGCAGTTAGGAGAGGATGTTACTTATATCCTGCGACCGACACGCATCTTAGACCGGAAGGAGCAGGTACTGCGTAGCAAGGTGATTCCCCTTGTGAAGGTACTATGGACGCATCATACTGAGGAGGAGGCTACTTGGGAGACAGAAGCCGAGATCAGAAAGAACTACCCACAGCTTCTCGAGGAGTACGAAAAGGTACAAAATTTCGAGGACGAAATTATTTGTTAAGGGGGGTAGATTGTAACGCCCGTGAAAAATCTATACTTGGGCTCGAGTACTAACTCGACCCGGAATTGCGTAGAATTCATTCCTTTGGAAAATTTGACTAGGTTAGCTAGTGCAACGTTGGAGTAGCTGGGAAATGGTCCCTGATCACTTTAAATACGTTCTACGAGGCCCGAAGCGAGTGGAACCAAGGGTGCTATAATGCTCTAAAGCCTCGGATCAAACTCTAAACCGGTTTGTTCTCTGGACCACTTTGAATCTTTGTATTGGATCTAGACCGCACGTTGAAAGTCCGATACCTCCTATCTTAGACCGTTAGAACCGTCTAGCTGGACTTGACACTCATTCCAAAAATCAAGTCAAACCGATACTCACAGGCTATTTCATTGAGCCCGGACCGAAGAGAGTGTGAATAGGGACATAGTTGGAATTTCAAATTCAAATCTGGCACACAAATTTGACGCATCAGTATTAAGCATTCTGACCGTCAGAATACAGCCAAATTACACCCTTGGATCAGGAAAAATATCTATTATATATCACGAGACTTATAGGCCTGATCTTGGTGCGGTGACCGTTAAACTGAAACTGGGCCGCCACGTGCGATCTGGGAACCCAACCGGTCTGAAAACTGGATGTATGCTAGATCTAGTATGCATGAGCTTAAGTCCGACCGCATTTGGCCAGGGGACCTCCAGAAATGCCCTTTTGGACCGAAACGGCCCCGATTTGGTTAGGCACCAAGTAAACATTGTTCGCAAGCCTATTTTGGGAATGTTTTAGGCTATAAAAGGGGTTGAAACCCTCACTCCTCTCTCCCATCCGAATTTGAGAGAAGCCCTAGCTTGGGAGAGAGAAAAAGAGTGAGAGATTGTGAGAGAGTGAGAGAGTTCTTCCCGCCGCTTGTGCTACGTGTTGCACATGCTTAAGCAACACTCCTCTACCGCTTTCCCGGCGATTCCACCGCAATCCTAGGTAAGTAAAAACCCTAAATAGTTGTTGATTTGAGTTTTCCTTGTTTCCATAGCGATGTAGCTTATGGATCTTATGTATTAGGCTCCTTACTCGCCGTAGACGAAGCATATACACTCCGCTTCAATTCCCGAGTCTACAAGACACTAGGTGAGGATTTTAGACGCTTTGATTGACGGTTCCCAACGCTTTCAATGTCGTTTAATAGTAGATTCTTGACGGCATCGCCGTTTGACATGTACAAAATGCTCTCCGTTTCCCGTTTCGTAAGCTAACGAAGAATATGAGATTTAGGGCATTTTAGTCATTTGTAGGAAGTACTGTTTACATTCATATTTTGCTGATGTGATTGACATGGTTTGTTGTCGCATTAGGAAGTTAGGAATGCGTGCATAATTAGTTTGGCGAAGAGATTCGCCTAGTTGCGCACTTTGGGTCGACATACTATATGTAGACTTAAGTGTGTAGTGTATGTGTTTGTATAAATGCTTGTATTAGTATGTATTGAATTAAATGATGTTATTTGATAGTTTGTGATTGATTTTTCAATTATTATGCTGATCTAAATGATTTTCTACATGTTGACTAAATGCATGATTTCATTACATGTATGGAATTTATGTGCTTGAGGATTTGCTTAAGTTGAATGATATAACATGTGTTAACATGCTCACATGATTGTATTTCAATTCCAATGCTCTTACATAACTTGTTGATGTGATTCCATAAGTGTTTGGGACTAGACTTAGTCCAGGCAGTCGGTAACCGAGCGAATTCGTGGCTGACTGGTCATAGCCACGAACGACGCGTCGATGAACGTGATTCGTGTTGAGAGTTGGCGGCAGTGGTTAGGCCACGCGAAGTGTTTTACGCACTTCATGTCGTTCAGCTTGAGATGCGATCGCGCTAGTCGAGCCCGTCAAGTAACCCGACTGGCCGATGTTTGTTCACCTTGTATGTATCATAACTGCTTGAACCTAGGGTACTGAACTTACCATTGTAAACCCTATTAACCGTGGTACCTTGATCCACGAAGACTCATGAGCCGGGCATGGTGGTATGGGACACCGTGGTCGAGCTGTCGGCCTACGCTGGGGCCACAAACCTCCCCGTAGTGACCAGTGAGCACCTTGACTCGTGAGCAGATTATGGTGGTATGGGACACTATATTCTAGCTGTCGGCCTACACTGATCAGGCGACGAGCCCTTTGTAGTGACCGCGAGCGTATTCTGAGTTCACGGGAGGCGACGACCCTTCCGTGCAGTAGAGTACAGTAGGCCTGTATTGATAAGGTGATGGGGGAGCGGTGCAACGAGTGCGAGCAACAGCCCTGGCAGCCCTTGCAGTGACCTACGAAATGTACATCGTATGAGATTACTAGGAGTGACGACCCTAGACAGGATCCGTGTTGGGATTGATACAAGGGAGGTACCTTAGTTTCCCAATCCTGCTGTTTGAATGGACTAATAACAACTTGGTAATCATATCACCATAGCATTGCATGTGCCTGGAAGATGTGGAGCACTCTAGGGAGTGTGGCATGCCGCGGTCGTAAGATGTTGCCGTATGAGGGTGATCGTCGGTGAGGGCATACATCACGTCATATCATCTTGCATTAACAACAGTATTAGGACTTGTCTGATTTACTGCTTTACTATTATCGTGTGATTGAATTGTGAACATGCTAATCTTTGCTCTATGATTCCACTGAGTTGATCACTCATTCCCACGTTACGGGATGGTGTTTGCAACACCCACCAGACCCTGTTGTAGTTGCAGGTGACGACGAGATCCAGGAGGTGGAGCTAGATGATGACGAGGACCAGGATGAGTTCTCGTATATGCAGTATCATGACGGCTTCCCGTAGGCGACCTGGATCGAGGGGACATCAGTGGGACTTTTCTTTTTTGAACATTATTCTTTTGTTATGTACATGTATATGAGACTCAGAGATGTAGTCATACTTTGGAGACAGTTGAGATTACTTTGTTTTTCCATACAGTGATATATATCTTGTTTAGTCTTCCGCTTGCTTTTATCACTGGATCTGAAGTATGAATTGCAGTTTTGGTATACTTTTACTCATGTGAATGCTTTAAATTAGACAACATCGAATCATAACCATTTTTGTTGCATAAGTGACGGTCTGGAACTCGGGAGTTGAGTTTATACACGACCCCCGATTTTCAGGGTGTTACAAGTTGGTATCAGAGCATGAATGAGAGTATACTGGGCCTGGGTTATGGTCTTGCGACGTACACTGTCGCTTCCTTTGACTTAGGTGGGTGCGAGAAGGGTCTAGAAACACTCCTAGGATCACAGATTCGCCGATAGGCGAAGTCTATAAGGATCGATCGCAAGATCGAGTCTGTAACGCATCTCGGGTCGCGTAAAGCGACCCGAATCACTTCTAAGCTGTAGGAAGTCGGGTGGAGACGTCCTATGAGCGGTTTTAAACCGCAAAAGTGAATCTTTGGGCCGTGGAATGACCACGACTCCAGTAATCAATCGCCAGGGCTTAAAAACCCCGTTTTGCCAAAAATTCTCAAAATTCCTTCTCTAAACACTTCAACCTTCAGTTCTTTCTTATCCATTTCATGTTAGGCATCAAACCTAATGTGAAAATAACACAAATTAGTACATTCACCAAATTTTACAGTGAATAGTAAAATTTCATGAAAAATGGCCATAAGGCCATTCTAACTTCACTTTATTTAGCAACTAAGGAGCTAGAAAGATGTACTGGATCCTTCTACCCCAAATTCATATGCTGCATCATATGGTTTGGTATTCGGGATTGCGATGTGGACCCGGAAAGCCCCGAACACATGTTTGGGCTCATAGGGACCAAAATATAATGAACCAAGGGGTGGGACCAACCTTTTTGGGGCCCTGGGACCATGGGGGACCAGACCCATGGGGTCCCGCTGGCCAACCTGAAGGTTTGCCGGCGATGCCATCGCCGGCCGGGCGATGCATCGCCGGCCGGCCACCTCGGTTGGTGCTGCCCTTTGGGCGCACCCACTTAAATACCCCCCCATCACTCCTAGCTACCTCCCATCCCACGAAAACCCCTAAAACACCCCTCTCCTTCACAAACAACCCCCTTGCATACCCTAGATTTGATTTTCAGCACTCCATTCCAAACCCCGGCGACAGCTAGAATATAGTGTCCCATACCACCATAATCTGCTCACGAGTCTAGGTGCTCACTGGTCACTACGGGGAGGTTTGTGGCCCCAGCGTAGGCCGAAAGCTCGACCACGGTGTCCCATACCACCATGCCCGGCTCATGAGTCTTCGTGGATCAAGGTACCATGGTTAACAGGATTTACAATGGTAAGTTCAGTACCCTAGGTTCAAGCAGTTATGACTCATAAAAGGTGAACATACATCGGCCAGTCGGGTTGCTTGACGGGCTCGACTAGTGCGATTGCATCTCAAGTCGAACGACATGAAGTGCATAAAACACTTCGTGTGGCCTAACCACTGCCGCTAACTCCAAACATGAATCGCGTTCATCGATGCATCGTTCGTGGCTATGACCAGTCAGCCACGAATTCGCTCGGTTACCGACTGCCTGGACTAAGTCTAGTCCCAAACACTTATGGAATCACATCAGAAATTTATATAGGAATATTGGAATTGAAATACAATCATGTGAGCATGTTAACACTTGTTATAACATTCAACTTAAGTAAATCTTCAAACACATATTTCATGCACGTAATGAAATCATGCATATAGTCAACATGTGGGAAATCATTTAGGTCAGCATATTAATTGAGAAATCCATCTCAAACTAATTCATAACATCATTTAGTTCAATACATACTAATACAAACATTTATACAAACACATACACTACACACTTAAGTCTACATATACCATGTCGACCCGAAGTGTGCAATTAGGCGAATCTCTTCGCCAAACTAATTATGCACGTATTCCTAACTCCCTAATGCGACAACAAACCATGTCAATCACATCAGCAAAATATGAATGTAAACAGTACTTCCTACAAATGACTAAAATACCCTAAATCTCATATTCTTCGTTAGTTTACGAAACAGGAAACGGAGAGCATATTGTACATGTCAAATGGCGATGCCGTCAATAATCTACTATTAAACGACATTGAAAGCGTTAGGAACCGTCAATCAAAGCGTCTAAAATCCTCACCTTAAGTCTTGTAGACTCGTGAATTGAAACGGAGCGTATACGCTTCGCTACGGCGAATAAGGAACCTAATACACGAGATCCATAAGCTACATCACTATGGAAACAAAGGAAACTCAAATCAGCAACTATTTAGGGTATTTGCTTACCTAGAATCGCGGTGAAATCACCGGGAAAGCGATAGAGGTGCGTTGCTTAAGTACGTGCAACACGGAGCACAGGTAGTAGGAAGAACTCTCCCACTCTCTCTCACAATCTCTCACCTTTTTCTCTCTCCCAAGTTAGGGTTTCTCTCAAATTCGGATGGGAGAGAGGAGTGAGGATTTCAACCCCTTTTATAGCCTAAAACATGCCCAAAATAGGCTTGGGAACAATGTTTACTTGGTGCCTAACCAATCGGGGCCGTTTTAGTCCAAAAGAGCATTTCTGATGGTCCCCTGGCCAAATGCGGTCGGACTTAAGCTCATACATACTGGATCTAGCACACATCCAGTTTTCGGACCGGTAGGGTTCCCAGATCGCACGTGGCGGTCCAGTTTCAGTTTAACGGTCACCGCACCAAGATCAGGCCTATAAGTCTCGTGATATGTAATAGAAATTTTTCCTGATCCAAGGGTGTAATTTGGCTGTATTCTGACGGTCAGAACGCTTAATACTGATGCGTCAAGTCGTGTGCCAGATTTGAATTTCAAATTCCAATTCTAACCCTATTCTCACTCTCTTCACTCCAGGCTCAATGAAATAGCCTCTGAATGTCAGTTGGACTTGATTTTTGAAACGATTGCCAAGCCTAGCTAAGTGGTCATAACGGTCTAAGATGGTAGGTATCTGACTTTCGATGCGCGGTCTAGATCCAATACAAAGTTTCAAGGAGGTCCCGAGAACAAACCGGTTTAGAGTTTGATCCGAGGCTTTAGAGCATTATAGCACCCTTGGTTCCACTCGCTTTGAGCCTTGTAGAACGTATTTAAAGTGATCAGGGTCCATTTCCCAGCTATTCTAACGTTGCACTAGCTAACTTAGTCATATTTTTCTAAAGGAATAAATTCTATACAATTTCGGGTCGAGTTGGTACTCGAGCCCAAGTATGGATTTTTCACGGGCGTTACAATCTACCTCCCTTAACAAATAATTTCGTCCTCAAAATTTTGTACCTTTTCGTACTCCTCGAGAAGCTGTGGGTAGTTCTTTCTGATCTCGGCTTCTGTCTCCCAGGTAGCCTCCTCCTCAGAGTGATGCGTCCATAATACCTTCACAAGGGGAATCACCTTGCTACGCAGTACCTACTCCTTCCTGTCTAGGATACGTGTCGGTCGCAGGATATAAGTAACATCCTCTCCTAACTGCACCTGCTCCCATCTGATGATATGGGAAGGATCAGCAACGTACTTCTTCAGCATAGAAACATAAAATATGTTGTGGACGCTCGCGAGAGGCGTGGGTAAAGCCAATCGGTAAGCCACCGCTCCCACACGATCGAGGATCTGGAATGGACCAATGAATCGCGGTGCCAGCTTCCCCTTCTTCCCGAACCGAAGGACTCCCTTCATAGGAAAAACTCACAAAAACACATGATCCCCAACTGTGAACTCTAGTGGCCTCCGTCTCGTATCGGCGTAGCTCTTCTATCTGCTCTGCGCTGTAAGGAGCAGACGTCGAATAATATCAATCTTCTCTGACGTCGCCTGTACTAACTCTGGGCCAATCAAGCTACGCTCACCGACCTCTAACCAGCAATGCGGTGCGTGATAAGGTCACCCATACAGCGCCTCATAAGGTGCCATACCGATACTCGCCTGAAAACTGTTGTTGTACGCGAACTCTGCATATGCAAGACAATCATCCCAACTGTCCTTGAAGTCCAATGCGCAAGCTCGCAACATGTCCTCCAAGATCTGGTTCACCTGCTCTGTCTCTCCGTCTGTCTGTGGGTGGAAGGCAGTACTGAACTTCAACTTCACACCCATAGCCTCCTGAATGCGAGTCCAGAAGATAGAAGTGAACCGCGTGTCTCTCTCCGACACGATCTCCAACGAAACTCCATGCAGACGCACAATCTCTCTGATGTACAATCTAGCCAGCTCGTCTGCAGAGTTCGTAACTCTGATCGGTAGGAAGTGCGCCGACTTCGTCAATCGGTCGACTATCACCCAAATGGAATCATGTCCCTTTCTCGTCTTCGGCAACCCAGAAATGAAGTCCATGGAAATGAAATCCCACTTCCACTCTGCAATCGGCATAGGCTGCAAAAGTCCAGGTGGTCGGCGATGCTATGCCTTCACCTGCTGACAAGTGAGACAACGGGACACGAACTCAGCTATGTGGGTCTTCATACCTTCCCACCAATACGTCCTCTTCACGTCACGATACATCTTTGTGCTGCCTGGATGCATCGCGAGTCTAGTACAATGCGCAGCCTTGAGAATCTCTCGTCTCAAGTCAGGGACATCTGGGACGCATAGGCGGCCATGGTAACGTAAGCCCCCATCTATACCAACTCGCCAGTCGGCGTCAGCATCATCACTGGCCTGATCTCGAAGCTCAGTAAGATGCGCATCGTCCCTCTGCGCCTCGATGACTCGGTCATCGATCTAAGATCGCACCTGCACATGTGCGATGAACTCAAACGGCTCCTCTACGGTGAGTTTCTGCTCAAAGTCTCACAAAAACTCAACCATATCCCACTCGGCAACCATCAGCGGAGCCGCAAACTCTATCGCCTTCTTGCGGCTTAACGCATCAGCCACAATGTTTGCCTTCCCAGGATGGTAAGAGACTTCAAACTTGAAGTCCTTCAACGTCTCCTTCCATCGCCACTGCCTCATATTCAAGTCTCGCTGCTTGAATATGTACTTGAGGCTCTTGTGGTCGCAAAAGAGCTCGAACTCCTCTCCGTAGAGGTAATGTCTCCAGAGTCTCAGTGCGAATATAACGGCTGCCAACTCTAGGTCATGTGTAGGGTAATTCTCCTCGTGCTTCCTTAATTGTCTCGAGGCATACGAAATTACCCTATCCCTCTGCATAAGGACACAACCCAAACCAACGCTAGACGCGTCAGTGTATATGGTGTATCTAACCCCTTGCTCTGGCAATACTAGCACAGGGGTGGACGTAAGTCTGTCCTTCAGCTCCTGAAAAGCTGATTCCGCCTTGTCATTCCAGGCGAACTTCACGTCCTTCCGTATCAACTGAGATAAGGGTCTCGCGATCTTCGAGAAGTCTTGAATGAAGCGCCGATAGTAACCAGCGAGACCCAAGAAACTCCTCACCTTAGTGACAGAACCAGGCTGCTCCCAGTCCTGCACCGCAGCTACCTTAGACAGGTCAACTGCCATGCCATCCTTGGACACCACGTGTCCCAAAAACTTCACCTCCTGCTTCCAGAAGTCGTACTTCTTGTACTGTGCGAACAACTGATGCTGTCTGAGCGTATCCAGGACCAAGCGTAAGTGCTCCTCATGCTCCTCTCGACTCCTAGAGTACACCAAAATGTCGTCAATGAAGACAACGACGAATCGATAGAGGAAAGGTCGAAATACCCGGTTCATCAGATCCATGAACACGGCTGGTGCGTTCGTGAGACCGAACGACATCACGAGGAACTCGTAGTGGCCAAAACTGGTCCTGAATGTTGTCTTCTGCACGTCCTCATCCCTGACGCGCAACTGATGATAACCTGACTGAAGATCAATCTTCGAGAAGTACTGCGCTCCTCTCAGCTGATCAAACAAGTCATCGATCCTGGGTAAAGGGTACTTGTTCTTCACCGTGAGCTGGTTCAGCCTGCGATAATCAATACACAATCGCATCGAACCGTCCTTCTTCCTCACGAACAAGACCGGTGCTCCCCAAGGAGACATACTAGGCCGTATAAGGCCAAGCTCTAGCAGACCATCAATCTGCGTCCTCAACTCCTCCATCTCACATGGTGCCATGCGATACGTCGGCAGTGAGACGGGCGTAGAACCAGGAACCAGATCGATAGTGAAATCGATCTCACGTCGGGGCGGCAAACCAGGGATCTTCCTGAACAGATCCCCGAACTCGAAAATGACTGGCACATGCTCGAGTACCTGGGCACCAGCGTCGCGCAATAAAGTGGCGTAACTAAGTATGCGGAAAGGAAGATTTACCCACACTGAAAACGTGAAAGGCGTGCCCTCAGGCTTGTACACCGTCACCATACGAGCCTCGCAGTCAATCTCGGCCCTCCCAGCAGTCAACCAGTCCATGCCAAGAATGACGTTGAGATAAACGAGCGAAGGATCGACGACAAGATCAAGAATCATCGTCCTGCCTCCCAGATCAACTAAACAACCCTCACACATCTGGGTAACATCCGAATAATCCCCATGAGCTGCAAAGACTCGCACGCTATCCATAGTGATAGTCTGTAACCCAAGACGCCTGACTACAGCACGCGATATCAAAGAAATCGTGGAACTAGTGTCCACCATCACAAGAATGGGAGTACCTTCAATATGGGCCGTGACCTCGAAGGCCGAATGTTGAAAAGTCGGTGTCGCAGCTGCCTCAACTGTCAATGCATGAACCCGAGCCTGTTGTGGCCGGTTCGTCCGCTGTGCCAAGGGCCGTGGAGGCTGTCTGATCTGCGATACCGTAGGTCTGAATGTAGGGTGCACAGGAGCTGACCGTATAGGCGGTGCTGATATCGCCTATGAACGAGTACGGTCAATCTTCTGCGGCGGTGAGAACCTGTTGTCCCGCATCCGAGAGAAGCAGCTCTGCGCCAAGTGGCCTGACCTCCCACAGTATGTACATGTCAAATCAGGGCACCGAAACAGTGGTACAGGCGCTGTAGTCCTAGCAGGGGGATCAATGCGAGGCCTCTTGCCCGCGAGGGGCCTGTCCTGCATGTCTGGTCGCGGCCTAGAAGCAACAGGGCCACGAGATCGCGCAAGTCGATCCACATCCTGCTCTGCCCGCATGGACATGTGAATCAACTCTGCATATGAAGGAATGGTCACACAGCACATCTTCGACCGAATGTCCGGTCGCAAACCCTCCAAAAAGCGCCGTATGCGCATCTGCTCATCAGCCAAAATCGTCGGGACATATCTGCCCAACTCCGTGAACCGATGCTCATACTCTGTAACTGTCATGGCTGCCTGTCTGAGGTGGAGAAACTCATTCTCCCTGTCGTGCCTGTAAGTCTAGGGATAATACTTCTCATGGAAGCGGAACTCAAACGCTGCCCACGTCCATACATAGTCGGCTGCAACGGTCCGCAGTACGCTATCCCACCACATGCTGGCCTCTCTCTCAAACAGGAATGTAGCCAGCTCTACCTGCTCGGCCTCTATGCAATGAAGCATCCGTAAAATCTTCGACACACGGTCAAGCCAGTACTCAGCCTCCTCGGGTCTGTGAGAACCCGTGAAAGTGGGAGGCCGCAAGCGCTGAAATCGCTCCAATAGGCCCCGTGTATCGGCGGAATTCCCCGCAGGGTAAGCAGGCGGTGCAGGATGAGTCATGCCCTCATCCTGGGCGTATGTATAAGCATCCTCAGCTGGATGCGCAGGTGGTGCAGGTGGAGTAGATGGAGCCGCACCCCCACCCTAGGCTAATGTCCCCACGATGGTAGTCAGAAGCTGCTGCTGCTGCAGCATCATAGCCATCATCTGCTCTAATCTGTCAGGAGGTGGAGCAGGCTGTGGCGGATGCTGTATGGAAGTAGATGCGCGATGAGGCTCTCAGACTGATGGCGTAAATGGCGGTGGTCCAACTGTAGGACCAACGGCAGGCTGAGACGATCGAACTGCCTCAGGAATCGGGCCCAAAGCAGGGTCCGCATAAGTGTCAAACTGCGAAGGAGTCTGATCCATATGCTCAGTCAGTGCAAGCCGAACCGCGCTCCGTGTATCCTTAGACGGCATTCCCTATATTCAAAATAAGGCGCAACCTTGTCAGTCTCAATAGCATAAATTTACCGCAATCATTCACAAGGAGTCAAAGGCATTCCATGCATTTCATTTACTCAAAATTGTCACAATACAAGGGATATATCCTTACAAGCATCATGACGAGAAATACATGGGAACTAAGATAGTTAAAATTGTAACAGCAACATAAACAAGCACTAGCCCTAATAGCCTTACACACATAAAGCAGGAAATGACTAACTACTAACAACTACATCAAAGGTCGCATCGCTAGTCTGAGTCTGGGGACGGAGGAGGGGCACCCTTATCCTGTAAGCAACACAGGATCGCCTTCAAGGTGCCAGTCACCTTGCCTAATTTCTTCTTTGTAACGGCCTTGGCATCCGCGACTTCTGTTCGAAGTTCTTGAACTTCCCTTCGCAAAGCGGTCTGACTCTCCTCCATCCGAGCAATGCGATCGTCGATAGTAGCATGCGCAGAAGGAGGAGGGCTCTCATCTGTATCCTGAGCCTCCTCTTCTGCCTCTTCCTGAGCCTCTTCCTGAACCTCTGCTCTAGGTTCCTCTTCGCTTTGATCTTCCTCATCATCAAAGTCATCTTCACTGTCCTACTCGAGCTGATTTTCACGGTACTGCGACCCAATCTTCATCTTGACCATAGTCGACTCATCAATGGTATGAATCGATACTGGCAATTCTGGCCCAAGTCTGTAGGCAAACTCAAGCGCAATCTTGCAAATCAGTCGGCCAAAAGAAAGCGATTCGGATGTTCTTCTTGACCTGGCTATGAGGATTATTTATCGTAAGATAAAAGTAGACATGCATACGTTCTCTCCCTGGGCCACTAGATACAGGAAATCAACCATAAGGCGTGTACATTCAATGCGATTCGTCGACCTGGGATAAACATTGAACGTGCAGATATGGTGCAGCAGGCGCAAATCATCAGACATATACGTCGCCTTAAGGCTATTATTAGGCTGCCATGGAACCAACTTACCGCACAGAAATCTGGTGCGGCTATCTCGTTCACGTCTACTCCTCAGGTTCTTCTCACTAGGATGAACATCACCAAGAGGCACGTTTAGAAGTCGCGCAATCAGTCGCACATCAATCGTAGCCATCCGATCTCTACCAAAATGGATTTTGAACTGCAAAGGCTCCAAGGTAGGATTCTGGATACTAGCATAGAAGGCACGAACGGTGCTCACATTAGCACAAGCACCAGCTTCAAAGATCGGACCCCAATGCGCAGCTTCAATGCGTTCGAACAACAGATATTCTCCAAATAGTCATCCATCTACGTCCGCCTCAAATAATACTTTGCGATCAGTGTATTGGCCATGAGGTATCTCCGATAGAATTGCTCGCCCAAGGTGAGCATGGGGATCCAAATCCCGCTTAGTACGGCACTCCAGGACTGCAGCTGGACCTGCGGCGGCGCTTGAACTTGCGGCACCACCCCGCGGTCTTCTCGATTGAGCAGGGCGGCTTGGCCCAGCCTCGTCTGTTGCGATTTTCCTTTTACCCATCAAAGATATGATGGATGAGAGTGATAAAAGGCCTAAAATGGATTTCACGAAAGCCATGAAAAATGGTGAAAATGAAGAGAAGTGGCTGTCCAAACTGGAAAAAGGAAATCTAGGCGTCGTAGAGGGATGCTTCAAGCTTCCCAAGAGTGTATTTTCAAGGAGAAATGAAAACAAAAAAGTGGAATGGAGCACCTCACGATTTCAGCTCGATTTGGGGGTTTTTGGAGCTCCAAATGATGAAATCTTCAAGAGGAAGGGCTTCCAACTCCCAAGGATCGATGGATGATGGTCAGTTTTGGCCAAGGAGGGATCTAGAAGTGATTTGGGACCACAAAATTTGGGGATAGTTGCTGAAAAATGGAAATAGGGCTATGGGGAGGGCTGTTTGTGAAGGAGGGGTATGATTTGGGAGTTTTTATCGGATGGGAGCTATATGGGGAGGGTACACGTGCCATTTAAGGGTGTGCGCCCGAAATCCACATCAAAGGGGCCCACCTGTACTGCAATGCATCGCCGGATCGGCGATGGCATCGCCGACCGATGGTGCATCCGGTCGGTGGGGCCAGGTGGGTTCGGTCCCCCATGGTCCAAGGACCCCAATCTATAAGGTTCGACCCCTGGTTCATAGTATTTTGGCCTATGTGAGCCCAAACATGTGTTCGGGGCTTTTCAGGACCACTTCGCAATCCCGAATACCAAACCCTATGATGCAGCATATGAATTTGGGGTAGAAGGAGCTAGTACATCCATATAGATCCTTATTCGCTAAACAAAGTGAAGTTAGAATGGCCTTATGGCCATTTTTCATGAAATTTTACTACTCACTGTACAATTTTGTGAAAGTACTAATTATTTTCAATTTAGTTTTGATGCCAAACATGAAATGGATAAGAAAGAAATGAATATCATAGTGTTTAGAGGAAGAATTTTGAAGATTTTTGGTGAAACGGGGTTTTTAAGCCCTGGCGATTGATTACAGGAGTCGTGGTCATCCCACGGCCCAAGAATTTACCTTTGCGGGTTTAAAATCGTTCATAGGACGTCTCAACCCGACTTCCTACGGCTTAGAAGCTATTCGGGTTGCTTTACGCGACCCGAGATGCGTTACAGACTCGATCGTGCGATCGATTCGAATAGACTTCGCCTAATGGCGAATCTGCGGTCCTAGAAATGTTCCTAGACCCTTCTCGCACCCACCTAAGTCAAAGGAAGCGATAGCGTACGTCGTGAGACTATAACCCAGGCCCAGTATACTCTCATTCATGCTCTGATACCAACTTGTAACACCCTGAAAATCGGGGGTCGTGTATAAACTCAACTCCCGAGTTCCAGACCGTCACTTATGCAACAAAAATGATTATGATTCAATGTTGTCTGATTTAAAGCATTCACATGAGTATAAGTATACTAAAACTGCAATTCATACTTCAGATCCAGTGATAAAAGCAAGCGGAAGACTAAACAATATATATATCACTGTATGGAAAAACAAAGTAAATCTCATCTGTCTCCAAAGTATGAATACATCTCTGAGTCTCATATACATATAAATGAACAAAATAAATATCCAAAATGGTCCCACTGAAATCTCATCGATCCAGGTCGCCTACGCAAAGCCATCGTGATACTGCATGTACGAGAACTCGTCCTGGTCCTCGTCGAAGTCTGACTCTGCCTCCTGGATCTCAGCCTCACCTGCATCTACAACAGGGTCTGGTGGGTGTTGCAAACACCATCCCGTAAAGTGGGAGTGAGTGATCAACTCAGTGGAATCATAGAGCAAGGATTAGCATGTTCACAATTCAATCATGCGATAATAGTAAAGCAGTAAATCAGACAATCCTAATACTGTTGTTAATGCAAGATGATATGACGTGATGTATGCCCTCACCAACGATCTCCCTCATATAGCAACAGCTTACGACTGCGGCATGCCACACTCCCTAGAGTGCTCCACATATTCTAGGCACATGCAATGCTATGGTGATATGATTTTCAAGTTGTTATTAGTCCATTCAAACAGCAGGATTGGGAAACTAAGGTACTTCCCTTGTATCAATCCCAACACAGATCCTGTCTAGGGTCGTCACTCCTAGTAATCTCATACGATGTATATTTCGTATGTCACTGCAAGGGCTGCCAGGGCTGTTGCTCGCACTCGTTGCACCGCTCCCCCATCACCTTATCAATACAGGCCTACCGTACTCTACTGCAACGGAAGGGTCGTCGCCTCCCGTGGACTCAGAATACGCTCGCGGTCACTACAAAGGACTCGTCGCCTGATCAGTGTAGGCTGACAGCTAGAATATAGTGTCCCATACCACCATAATCTGCTCACGAGTCTAGGTGCTCACTGGTCACTACGGGGAGGTTTGTGGCCCCAGCGTAGGCCGACAGCTCGACCACGGTGTCCCATACCACCATGCCCGGCTCATGAGTCTTCGTGGATCAAGGTACCATGGTTAACAGGGTTTACAATGGTAAGTTCAGTACCCTAGGTTCAAGCAGTTATGACTCATACAAGGTGAACATACATCGGCCAGTCGGGTTGCTTGACGGGCTCGACTAGCGCGATCGCATCTCAAGTCGAACGACATGAAGTGCGTAAAACACTTCATGTGGCCTAACCACTGCTGCCAACTCCAAACACGAATCGCGTTCATCGATGCGTCGTTCGTGGCTATGACCAGTCAGCCACGAATTCGCTCGGTTACAGACTGCCTGGACTAAGTCTAGTCCCAAACACTTATTGAATCACATCAGCAATTTATATAGGAATATTGGAATTGAAATACAATCATGTGAGCATGTTAACACTTGTTATAACATTCAACTTAAGAAAATCTTCAAACACATATATTTCATGCACGTAATGAAATCATGCATATAGTCAACATGTGGAAAATCATTTAGGTCAGCATATTAATTGAGAAATCCATCTCAAACTAATTCATAACATCATTTAGTTCAATACATACTAATACAAACATTTATACAAACACATACACTACACACTTAAGTCTACATATAGCATGTCGATCTGAAGTGTGCAATTAGGCGAATCTCTTCGCCAAACTAATTATGCACGTATTCCTAACTCCCTAATGCGACAACAAACCATGTCAATCACATCAGCAAAATATGAATGTAAACAGTACTTCCTACAAATGACTAAAATGCCCTAAATCTCATATTCTTCGTTAGTTTACGAAACAGGAAACGGAGAGCATATTGTACATGTCAAACGGCGATGCCGTCAATAATCTACTATTAAACGACATTGAAAGCATTGAGAACCGTCAATCAGAGCGTCTAAAATCCTCACCTTAAGTCTTGTAGACTCGTGAATTGAAACGGAGCGTATACGCTTCGTCTACGGCGAATAAGGAACCTAATACATGAGATCCATAAGCTACATCACTATGGAAACAAAGAAAACTCAAATCAGTAACTATTTAGGGTATTTGCTTACCTAGAATCGCGGTGAAATCGCCGGGAAAACCATAAAGGTGCGTTGCTTAAGCACGTGCAACACGGAGCACAAGTAGTAGGAAGAACTCTCCCACTCTCTCTCACAATCTCTCACCTTTTTCTCTCTCCCAAGTTAGGGTTTCTCTCAAATTCGGATGGGAGAGAGGAGTGAGGGTTTCAACCCCTTTTATAGCCTAAAACATGCCCAAAATAGGCTTGGGAACAATATTTACTTGGTGCCTAACCAAATCGGGGCCATTTCGGTCCAAAAGAGCATTTCTGATGGTCCCCTGGCCAAATGCGGTCGGACTTAAGCTCATACATACTGGATCTAGCACACATCCAGTTTTCGGACCGGTAGGGTTCCCAGATCGCACGTGGCCGTCCAGTTTCAGTTTAACGGTCACCGCACCAAGATCAGGCCTATAAGTCTCGTGATATGTAATAGAAATTTTTCCTGATCCAAGGGTGTAATTTGGCTGTATTCTGACGGTCAGAACGCTTAATACTGATGCGTCAAATCGTATGCCAGATTTGAATTTTAAATTCCAATTCTAACCCTATTCTCACTCTCTTCACTCCAGGCTCAATGAAATAGCCTCTGAATGTCAGTTGGACTTGATTTTCGAAATGATTGCCAAGCCCAGCTAAGTGGTCATAATGGTCTAAGATGGTAGGTATCTGACTTTCGATGCGCGGTCTAGATCCAATACAAAGTTTCAAGGAGGTCCCGAGAACAAACCGGTTTAGAGTTTGATCCGAGGCTTTAGAGCATTATAGCACCCTTGGTTCCACTCGCTTTGAGCCTTGTAGAACGTATTTAAAGTGATCAGGGTCCATTTCTCAGCTATTCTAACGTTGCACTAGCTAACTTAGTCATATTTTTCTAAAGGAATAAATTCTATACAATTTCGGTTCGAGTTGGTACTCGAGCCCAAGTATGGATTTTTCATGGGCGTTACAATTTTAAGTTTAAAAGACACTTGGAGGTATGCCCAAGGTGATCCTAAGTCAGAAAAACTCTTATTCGAATCCAAAAAACGTGGCGATCGATCTGGGTTGGGCTACGACAAAAGTATTCCTCCCAAACATAAGAATACTCTACATAAATTTGTGAAAGGAGAGTCTTCAAACTCAAAAGGAAAAAGTCTGAATAAAAACTATTCTAAAAATGTTAAGACTTTTCAAACCTTAAAACCTAAAAGCAACCATATCAACTATAAAAATTAAAATCATAATCTTTTAGCTGAGAAAATTATTAATTTACTTAAGGAGCTCTTAAAATCTAACTCAGTGGGTCAGTCTTATAACAATTGTTTTTATAAATATAAGAAGACTAACTTTACTCTTAAACCCAAAACTGTAATGAAATGGGTCCCTAAAGTTACATGTTTGGTTGCCCACACTGCTTTCAAAGCTTCGAGCCATTCAAAGTGTTGCCCAGACAGTGGTTGCTCCAGACAAATGACAGGAGACAAGGGTTTATTCACCAATCTTAAAGACATGACTAATGGTTTAGTCACTTTCGGTGATGGTAGCAACTGCAGGATTGTTGGCCAAGGTACGGTTCAACTCTTTAACCTCCCTCTATTTGAAAATATTTTATATGTAGAAGGGTTAAAACATAATTTATTAAGCATCTCTTAAATATGCGATAATAATCATAGTGTAAAATTTACTAACCAAGGATGTGAAATTCTAAATAAAAATAGTTCTGTAATATAAACTGGTCGTAGAACTTTTGAAAACTGGTACATTGTTTGTGATTCAAGCTCATCTAATTTATCATGCTACATGGTCCATACCGATGAGTCCAAGTTATGGCATAAATACCTCGGACATGTACACAGCCGCAACTTATATAGATTGAGTAAAAGAGAGTTGGTAAGAGGCTTATCCAAAATACAGAAAATAGATAAGATATGTGGCAAATGTTAGATTGACAAACAAACTAGGAGTACTCACAAAAAGATGAACTCTAATGCTAAATCCAAACCGCTCGAACTTCTCTACATGGATCTTATTAGACCAACCAGAACGAAGAGTTAAGGTGGTAATAAGTACATACTGGTAATTATTGATGACTTTACTGGGTTCACTTGTGTAGTCTTCTTAAGGGACAAATCAGAAACTCTAGATGAAGTAAAAAGGGTACTTAAACGCATCAAAACGGAAAAAGGATCTCAAGTCTATAAGATCTATAGTGATCATGGATCAAAATTTGAGAATAGCAATTTTCAGAAGTTTTGCAGTGACTAGGGAATATCACATGAATTCTCTGCACACAAAATACAACAACAAAATGGTATAGTAAAAAAGAAAAAATAGAGTGCTTCAAGAAATGGCAAACGTCATGCTAAATAGTATGAAGCTCCTTAAAAATCTTTGGGCCGAAGCCGTAAATACTATGTGTTATATTATTAACCGCGTTTATACTAGAAAATTAAATGGTAAAATAACTTATGAAATGTGGTTTGATAAGAAGATTATTGTCAAATACTTTCGTGTTTTTAGCACCAAGTGCTACATTTTACGTGAATAAGAAAATCTGGGAAAGTTTGACACCAAAAGTGATGAAGGAATATTTTTAGGGTATGTTCTGAATAGTCAAGCATATTGGGTTCTTAATAAGAGGACCGATGTAATCCAAGAGTCTATTAATGTGGTTATTGACGATCACTTGAATACACTTGTCTCAAGTTTAGAAAATGATGAAGTTCTTCTAATTGATAAACCAGATACTTCATCAAGTCAAAATAACTCTGAACCAAGGACTGTTAAAGACCATCCAACTAATCAGATTTTTGGAAACCCTCTCACTGGTTGCACACTCATAAATAACTAGAAGATATGTGTAATTATGTGTACTTTACATCTTAGATAGAATCAACTAAAGTAAAAGAATCTCTTACTAACAAAAACTGGATTATTACGATACAAGAAGAGCTCAATCAATTTGTTAGAAATGATGTTTGGTACTTAGTTCCAAGACTGAAAGATAAACACATTATCAAAAAAAAAAAATGGATTTTCAAAAATAAGTCTGATGAATTTGGTAATATTATTAGAAATAAGGTTAGGCTGGTTGTACAAGGGTACACTCAAATTGAAAGGATCTATTATGATAAGACCTTTGCCCCAGTAGTTCGTCTTGAATCAATCAGGTAGTTTATATTCCTTGCTTGCTTTAGAAAGTTCAAAATAACTCAATAGATGTAAAGAGTACATTCTTGAATGGAGATTTAAATGAAGAAGTGTATGTTGAACAACCAACGGGTTTTGAAGACCTTAAGAATGTTGATCACGTCTACCACCTAAAAAAGGCACTCTACGGTTTGAAATAAGCTCCTAGGGCATGGTACGAAAAGGTGACTAAGTTTATACTAAGTCATAACTTTATAATGGGAAGTGTTAATAAGACGTTGTTTCTAACGAAACATAACGATCACATTTTAATAGTGCAAATTTATGTTGATGATATTATCTATGGATCTGCTTGTGCTAATATGACTGTTGAGTTTGTAGATCTTATAAGGTCTAAGTTCGAAATAAGCATGGTTGGAGAATTGAATTATTTCCTAGGGTTATAAGTAAAATAACTACCTGATGGTTTCTTTATCTCTCAAACTAAATACGTTCTGAACTTAGATAAAAAGTTCAGATTTGAGAGTGAGAAAAATTTTGATACTCCTATAAGTACTACTTTAAAACTCTCAAAGGACTCTATAGGTAAGAGTGTAGATCCTAAGTTGTATCGCAGTATGATAGGAAGTTTACTTTATTTAACTGCGAGCCGACTTGATATTACATTTAGCACAGGAATATGTGCTAAATATCAATCTAACCCTAAAGAGTCACATTTTATTGTTGTTAAGCGGATTATGTGATATGTTGCTAGTTCAGTAAATATTGGTCTCTGGTATCCACATGATACTAGTGTGCAATTAGCTGGTTACATGGTTGCTAATTGGGCTGGTAACATTGATGACCGAAAATCAATCAGTGGTGGTTATTTCTATGTAGGGAACTATTTAGTTTCTTGACAAAGTAAGAAATAAAGTTCTGTATCGCTCTCAACTGCTGAGGCTGAATACATTGCAGCAGGTAATGCATGTACTCAGCTTGTGTGGATGAAAAGAATGTTAAGAGATTACAAAATTGCGCAAGATACTATGGTTTTATATTGTGATAATTCAAGCACAATTAATATCTCTGAAAATCTAATCCAGCATTCACGAACCAAGTATATTGACATTAGATATTACTATATTCGTGAATTAGTGGAAGACAAGACAATTTCTTTCGAATATATTCCGACTGAGACTCAACTTGCTGACATATTCACAAAATTGCTCGACAAAAGTAGGTTTGCTAAATTAAAATTTGATCTTGGTATGTGTAATATGAATTTTTAATTCATTAATTTTTATATCATAATGTATATATTTGTTATTTAAAATTTTAAAAGTTTAAAATTTGTGTAAAATTGCACATTTTGAGCTATGCACGACCAGTTGAGTACATACTCAGCTAGTCGTAGCACAACCGGTCAAGTATGTACTCGACCAGCCATGAACCACGGGTTTGGTGCTTTATTTGAGGAAAAATTTACTCTTTCCTCATTTGGGTTGTCTTCTCCAACAAGCCCAACGTCAACCGGTCAAACTCATCTTCGATTTCATCATGGTTAGTGCATTGTTTTCATTTTTCTTGTAGATTTAAGTCCTTTGCACTCCCTTTTCATCATTTGTGTGGTTTATTTCTTGATTTATGTTAGTTTTTGGGGTTTTCTACTCAAAAATCTGATCTACTAGAAACCCACTTTAACTCTTTTGCAATCTCCATTTTTCTTAATATCTTTGTTGCAAATGGAAGGTAGAACTGAAAAGAAAAGGTCTCATGGTCCCTCTACATTTCGGTCGACTCCTATCACAGTGAGCCACCTTCGGTAGCCCGAAGATGATCTCACTTATGTGCAGGATATTCGGTTGCACAATGTTATAGTAGAACGGCCCATTAATGTTGATCATTTGGCTCTGTTTGATATCCTTCCTCTCCTTTAGTCTGTAGGATTGAATAACATACTACATTGGGGTGGGCCAGCATACCACTCCATTGCGCAGGCAATGTATGCTTACATTACTAATTTTTCTATTAAAAATTTGATCTTTACTATTGTGACCAGAGAAGGTCCAATTAATGTGGATCATCATCTTTTCTCCGAATTAATGGATTTACCTGTCAATGATGAAGGTATTCCCATTAGCAGTCTAATGGCAAAACCATTTGAAACTGAGAAGCGAATACTTACTAGAGATTTATGAAATATATATGCGGAATGGAATACTACTGGAAATGCACTTGCCTTAAAGGTTTTGTTATCCAGATATAGAATCCTTCACAGGATTTTCATTTTGAATGTTTATCCTCGATCTGGTAACAAAACCGAACTCACTACGTTCATGGCTCATATTCTTCATTTCATCATTTTTAGAACCTTTGTATGTCTTCCTTCATTGATTTATCATTGCATCATTCAGTTCTATCTCCATCCAGGACACAGTGACATTCCCTTCGCTTATCTTATGACAGTGTTGGCCACCCATAGTTTAGTGGCTATGCCTGTTGGAGAAGCTCCCATCTACCACTTACCCTTCAACAACTCCAATATTAATAGGATGAATTTGAAGTTAGCCCCAGGCCAAGAATATGGGTGCTAGTGGAGATGATGCTGTAAATGAAGAGAAGGGTGATTTGCCTCCATATGACATTAATATGGATGACATTTTTGATGTTATTGAATCTGATTCTGCAGATGATCCTGATTATTAAGCATCTGACTTTTATGCGCGTTTGTGCTCACTTGAGGAGAAGGTTGAAAACATAAATGTGTCCCATGATATGCAATTCAAATATATGCGCAAATATCTTAGGCTCATTAATAAGGGACTTCATCAAATTGATCCTTCCATACTTGCTCCTTCATTGGGTTCATATTAGTATTTGAATTTGTGGTTTGTAATAAGTATTATGATTCTTGAATTTCTTTTGTTTTATGGGTTGGACAAGCTTAAACATGCTTTCTTATTATTTTACTTTGTAATATTGATCTTACTTGGAATACTCTTATATTTACTTCCTTATTTATATACTTCTATGACCATTTATTAGTTCTTTCCTTTGTCATGTTGCGATAAAAAGGGAGAGAATTTTATGTGTGAAATGTGAGATTGTGGATTGTGGATAGGTAGCTATTTTTTTTTATGATAGTAAGGGGGAAGAAGTAAGGAGGAGAGTTGTATTGATGCGCTAACCTTTTATAACTGGTGCATGATTCTTTATTGTGTGCATTATACTTATCTTATTTTAATACAGTATTTTTTGTCACAAATTTGACAAAGGGGGAAATTGTAAGTGCTATATTTTTTGGCTCCTATGATTGTCAAATTTTGTTGTGCCAAAACCTCTTAAAATCTGTCTTGTGTAGCTCATCTACATATTCAAGACTGTGCATCTCATGTACAAGAACAAAGGTCTTTACCTCAAGAATTTCAAATGCAAGATCAAGAGTTATACATGCTCAAGTACAAAACCATGGGATAGTTCACTCCTTCAAGCTTCAAAGTTCAAGTTTTCAAAGATTCATCTAAGGAAAGACAATAGTCTTTACTTTGGTACTCAAAGCTTAAGGTGAGGTACAACAAGTACCTTAAGCTCAAGCTTCAATGTATTTCAGATTCAAGCTTCAAAATGTCCCAAGTTTAAGCTTCATCATATGTCAAGATCTCAAGCTTCATGAACTTTAAAGAGTAACTATCAACTGAAGCAAAAGAAGATTTAATGTTCATATAAAGCTTATATAGGACATTTTGAATACATAATTTAATTAGGTCACTTTTTAAGTGCATAATCTATTTTTTGACTAGTCTTAGACTATGTTCGACTAGTCGTAGTACTGGCTCGACTAGTCCAAGAAATTCCATGACCAATCCTAAGTTTGTTATTAATTTTTGGGATTTTTTTCTCGACCAGTCCTAGAGATTGCTCGAACAGTCGAGTGAACAGTGCTCAACCAGTCCAGCAGGCTTGACTCAAAGTCTAGCAACTAAAATGAGTCCCACACGACTAGTCGTGGAAAGGACTCGATCGGTCATGGAGGCCACTCGACTGGTTGAACAGGCCATTCGACCAGTCGTGGAAAGGCCTGATTTTATTGTGCCCAAATTTTTAAAAGTTTGTTGGTTCTTTGTAACACCCTGAAAATCGGGGGTCGTGTATAAACTCAACTCCCGAGTTCCAGACCGTCACTTATGCAACAAAAATGGTTATGATTCAACGTTGTCTGATTTAAAGCATTCACATGAGTAAAAGTATACCAAAACTGCAATTCATACTTCAGATCCAGTGATAAAAGCAAGCGGAAGACTAAACAATGTATATATCACTGTATGGAAAAATAAAGTAATCTCATCTGTCTCCAAAGTATGAATACATCTCTGAGTCTCATTTACATATACATAACAAAAGAATAATGTTCAAAAGAAAGTCCCACTGATGTCCCCTCGATCCAGGTCGCCTACGGAAAGCCGTCGTGATACTGCATATACGAGAACTCATCCTGGTCCTCGTCGATCTCTGGCTCCACCTCCTGGATCTCGTCCTCACTTGCAGCTACAACAGGGTCTGGTGGGTGTTGTAAACACCATCCCGTAACGTGGGAATGAGTGATCAACTCAGTAGAATCATAGAGCAAAGATTAGCATGTTCACAATTCAATCACGCGATAATAGTAAAGCAGTAAATCAGACAATCTTAATACTATTGTTAATGCAAGATGATATGACGTGATGTATGCCCTCACCGACGATCACCCTCATGCGGCAACATCTTACGACCGCGGCATACCACACTCCCTAGAGTGCTCCACATCTTCCAGGCACATGCAATGCTATGGTGATATGATTTCCAAGTTGTTATTAGTCCATTCAAACAGCAGGATTGGGAAACTAAGGTACTTCCCTTGTATCAATCCCAACACAGATCCTGTCTAGGGTCGTCACTCCTAGTAATCTCATACGATGTGTATTTCGTAGGTCACTGCAAGGGCTGCCAGGGATGTTGCTCGCACTCGTTGCACCGCTCCCCCATCACCTTATCAATACAGGCCTACCGTACTCTACTGCAACGGAAGGGTCGTCGCCTCCCGTGGACTCAGAATACGCTCGCGGTCACTACAAAGGGCTCGTCGCCTGATCAGTGTAGGCCGACAGCTAGAATATAGTGTCCCATACCACCATAATCTGGTCACGAGTCAAGGTGCTCACTGGTCACTATGGGGAGGTTTGTGGCCCCAGCGTAGGCCGACAGCTCGACCACGGTGTCCCATACCACCATGCCCGGCTCATGAGTCTTCGTGGATCAAGGTACCACGGTTAATAGGGTTTACAATGGTAAGTTCAGTACCCTAGGTTCAAGCAGTTATGACACATACAAGGTGAACATACATCGGCCAGTCGGGTTACTTGACGGGCTCGACTAGCGCGATCGCATCTCAAGTTGAACGACATGAAGTGCGTAAAACACTTCGCGTGGCCTAACCACTGCCGCCAACTCTCAACACGAATCACGTTCATCGACGCGTCGTTCGTGGCTATGACCAGTCAGCCACGAATTCGCTCGGTTACCGACTGCCTGGACTAAGTCTAGTCCCACACATCTATGGAATCATATTAACACGATATGCAAAGGTATTGGAATTGAAATACATCATGTGAGCATATTAACACATGTTATAACATTCAACTTAAGCAAATCTTTAAGGCATACTTTCTATGCATGTAATGCAATCATGCATAAGGTAAACATGTAGGAAATCATTTAGGTCAGCATATTAATCATGAAATCAATCTCAAACTACTACATAACATCATTTAATTCAATACATACTAATACAAGCATTTATACAAACACATACACTACACACTTAAGTCCACATATAGTATGTCGACCCAAAGTGCGCAACTTGGCGAATCTCTTCGCCAAACTGATTATGCAAGCATTCCTAACTCTCTAATGCGGCGACAAACCATGTTAATCACGTCAGCAAAATATGCATGTAGACCGTACTTCCTACAAATGACTAAAATGCCCTAAATCTCATATTCTTCGTTAATTTACGAAACAGGAAACGGAGAGCATGTTGTACATGTCAAACGGCGATGCCATCGATAATCTACTATTAAACGACATTGAAAGCGTTGTAAACCGTCAATCAAAGCGTCTAAAATCCTCACCTAGTCTCTTACGGTTGCAGAATTTTGAACGGAGCGTGTACGCTTCGTCTACAGCAGTAGGAGAGCCTGATTTATGGAATACGTTAGCTAACATGTTATGCATCTAAGTAAACCCTAAATCAGCAAGTTTTTGGGATTATTTTATACCTGAAAAATGGAGAAATCACCAGCCAGGTGATTGGAAAGAAGTGTTGAAGCAGCAACTGTCAGGGGCTCGGAAGCGGGAAGAATCTCTTCTTCTCTTTCTCTCAAACTCTCTCTCCTTTTTCTAGGGTTTGTGATTTTCGGATGGAAGGGAGAAATGAGGGTTTCAACCCCTTTTATAAGCTTGAAATCGCCGAAAATAGGCTCCGGGACGAAGTTTACTTGATGCCTATCCATTTCGGGGCTGTTTCGGTCCAAAAACTGCTTTCTGGTGGTCCCCTGGTCGATTGCGATCAGACTTAAGCTCATGTGTACCAGATGTAGCTCGTATTAAGTTTTCAGTCTGGCAGGGTTCGCAGATCGCACGTGGCGGACCAGTTTCAGTTCAGCGGTCACCGCACGTAGATCAGGGCTGAAAGTCTCATGATAATAAATAGAAATTTTTCCTGATCCGAGGGTGTAATCTGGATGAATTCTGACGGTCAGAACGCTTAATACTGACGCGTCAAGTCGTGTGCCAGATTTGAATTTGAAATTCCAAATCCGTCCCTATTCGCGGTCGCTTCAGTCCGGGTTCAACGAAATAGTCTGTGATTATCGGTTTGACTTGATTTTTGAGATGATTGTCAAGTCCAGCTGGGCGGTTCTAACGGTCTAAGATAGGAGGTATCGGACCTTCGACGCGCGGTCTAAATCCAATACAAAATTTCAATATGGTCCAGAGAACAAACCTGCTTAGAGTTTGATCCGAGGTTATAGAGTGTTGTAGAGTTGTTTGTTCTACTCGATTTGGGTCTTGTAGAATGTATTTAAAGTGATCAGGGACTATTTCCCAGCTACTCTAGCGTTGCGCTAGCTAACTTACGCTTAATTTCCATGGAATTTATTTCTACGCGTTTTCGGGTCGAATTGGTACTCGAGCCCAAGTACGGATTTTTCACGGGCGTTACAATCTACCCTCCTTAACAAATAATTTTATCCTCGAAATTTGTACCTGTTCGTACTCCTCGAGAAGCTGTGGGTAGTTCTTTCTGATCTCGGCTTCTGTCTCCCAAGTAGCCTCCTCCTCAGTATGATGCGTCCATAGTACCTTCACAAGGGGAATCACCTTGCTACGCAGTACCTGCTCCTTCCGGTCTAAGATGCGTGTCGGTCGCAGGATATAAGTAACATCCTCTCCTAACTGCACCTGCTCCCATCTGATGATATGAGAAGGATCAGCAACGTACTTCTTCAGCATAGAAACATGAAATACGTTGTGGACGCTCGCGAGGGGCGTGGGTAAAGCCAATCGGTAAGCCACTGCTCCCACACGATCGAGGATCTGAAATGGACCAATGTATCGCGGTGCCAGCTTCCCCTTCTTCCCGAACCGAAGGACTCCCTTCATAGGGGAAACTCGCAAAAACACATGATCCCCGACTGTGAACTCTAGTGGTCTCCGTCTCGTATCGGCGTAGCTCTTCTGTCTGCTCTGCGCTGTAAGAAGCCGACGTCGTATATTATCAATCTTCTCTGACGTCGCCTGCACCAACTCTGGGCCAATCAAGCTGCGCTCACCGACCTCTAACCAGCAATGCGGTGCGCGACAAGGTCGCCCATACAGCGCCTCATAAGGTGCCATGCCGATACTCGCCTGGAAGCTATTGTTGTACGCAAACTCCGCATATGCAAGACAGTCATCCCAACTGTCCTTGAAGTCCAATGCGCAAGCTCGCAACATGTCCTCCAGGATCTGGTTCACTCGCTCCGTCTGTCCGTCCGTCTGTGGGTGGAAGGCAGTACTGAACTTCAACTTCACACCCATGGCCTCCTGAATGCGAGTCCAGAAAATAGAAGTGAACCGCGTGTCTCTGTCCGACACGATCTCCAACGGAACTCCATGCAGACGCACGATCTCTCTAATATACAATCTAGCCAGCTCGTCTGCAGAGTTCGTAACTCTGATCGGTAGGAAGTGCGCCGACTTCGTCAATCGGTCGACGATCACCCAAATGGAATCATGCCCCTTCCTCGTCTTCGGCAATCCAGAAATGAAGTCCATGGAAATGAAATCCCACTTCCACTCTGCAATCGGCATAGGCTGCAAAAGTCCAGGTGGTCGGCGATGCTCTGCCTTCACCTGCTGACAAGTGAGACAACGGGACATGAACTCAGCTATGTGGGTCTTCATACCTTCCCACCAATACGTCCTCTTCACGTTACGATACATCTTCGTACTGCCTGGATGCATCGCGAGTCTAGTAGAATGCGCAGCCTCGAGAATCTCTCGTCTCAAGTCAGGGACATCTGGGACGCATAGGCGGCCACGGTAACGTAAGCCCCCGTCCATACCAACTCGCCAGTCGGCGTCAGCATCATCACTGGCCTGCTCTCGAAGCTCAGTAAGATGCGCATCGTCCCTCTGCGCCTCGATGACTCGGTCATCGATCTGAGATCGCACCTGTACGTGTGCGATGAACTCAAATGGCTCCTCTACGGTGAGTTTCTACTCAAAGTCTCGCAAAAACTCCACCATATCCCACTCGGCAACCATCAGCGGAGCCGCAAACTCTATCGCAGTCTTGCGGCTCAACGCATCAGCCACAAGGTTCGCCTTCCCAGGATGGTAAGAGACTTCAAACTTGAAGTCCTTCAGCGTCTCCATCCATCGCCGCTGCCTCATATTCAAGTCTCGCTGCGTGAATATGTACTTGAGGCTCTTGTGGTCGCAAAAGAGCTCGAACTCCTCTCCGTAGAGGTAATGTCTCCAGAGTCTCAGTGCGAATATAACGGCTGCCAACTCTAGGTCGTGTGTAGGGTAATTCTCCTCGTGCTTCCTTAATTGTCTCGAGGCATACGAAATTACCCTGTCCCTCTGCATAAGGACACAACCCAAACCAACACTAGACGCGTCGGTGTATATAGTGTATCTAACCCCTTGCTCTGGCAATACTAGCACAGGGGCGGACGTAAGTCTATCCTTCAGCTCCTGAAAAGCTGACTCCGCCTTATCATTCCAGGCGAACTTCACGTCCTTCCGTGTCAACTGAGATAAGGGTCTCGCGATCTTCGAGAAGTCCTGAATGAAGCGCCGATAGTAACCAGCGAGACCCAAGAAACTCCTCACCTTAGTGACAGAACTAGGCTGCTCCCAGTCCTGCACCGCAGCTACCTTAGACAGGTCAACTGCCATGCCATCCTTGGACACCACGTGTCCCAGAAACTTCACCTCCTGCTTCCAGAAGTCGCACTTCTTATACTGTGCGAACAACTGATGTTGTCTGAGCGTATCAAGGACCAAACGCAAGTGCTCCTCATGCTCCTCTCGACTCCTAGAATAGACCAAAATGTCGTCAATGAAGACAACGACGAATCGATAGAGGAAAGGCCGAAATACCCGGTTCATCAGATCCATGAACACGGCCGGTGCGTTCGTGAGACCGAACGACATCACGGGGAACTCGTAGTGGCCAAAACTGGTCCTGAATGCTGTCTTCTGCACGTCCTCATCCCTGACGCGCAGCTGATGATATCCTGACTGAAGATCAATCTTCGAGAAGTACTGCGCTCCTCTCAACTGATCAAACAAGTCATCGATCCTGAGCAAAGGGTACTTGTTCTTCACCGTGAGCTGGTTCAGCCTGCGATAATCAATACACAATCGCAGTGAACTATCCTTCTTCTTCACGAACAAGACTGGTGCTCCCCAAGGAGACACGCTAGGCCTTATAAAGCCAAGCTCTAGCAGACCATCAATCTGCGTCCTCAACTCCTCCATCTCACATGGTGCCATGCGATACGTCGGCAGTGAGACGGGTGTAGAACCAGGAACCAGATCGATAGTGAAATCGATCTCACGTCGGGGCGGCAAACCAGGGATCTTCCTGAACAGATCCCCGAACTCAGAAACAACTGGCGTCTGCTCAAGTACCTGGGCACCAGCGTCGCGCAATAGAGTGGCGTAGCTAAGAATGCGGAAAGGAAGATTTACCCGCACTGGAAATGTGAAGGATGCACCCTCAGGCTCGTATGCTGTGACTATACGAGTCTCGCAGTCAATCTCGGCTCTCGCTGCAGTCAACCAATCCATGCCAAGAATGACGTCGAGATAAACGAGCGAGGAATCGACGACCAGATCAAGAGTCATCGTCCTGCCTCCCAGATCAACCAAACAACCCTCACACATCTGGGTGACATCCGAATAATCTCCATGAGCTGCAAAGACTCGCACGCTATCCATAGTGATAGTCTGTAACCCAAGACGCCTGACTATGGCACGCGATATCAAAGAAATCGTGGAACCAGTGTCTACCATGACAAGAACAGGAGTACCTCCGATATGGGCCGTGATCTCAAAGGCTGAATGCTGGAAAGTCGGCGTCGTAGCTGCCTCAGCGGTCATTGCATGAACTCGAGCCTGCTGTGGCCGGTTCGGCCGCTGTGTCAAGGGCCGTGGAGGCTGTCGAATCTGCGATACCGTAGGTCTGAAAGAAGGATGCGCAGGAGCTGACCGTATAGGCGGTGCTGATATCGCCTGTGGACGTACACGATCAATCTTCTGCGGCGGCGAGAACCCACTGTCCCGCATCCTCGAAAAGCAACTCTGTGCTAAGTGGCCCGTCCTCCCACAGTATGTACATGACAAATCAGGGCGCCGAAATGATGGTACAGGCGTCGTGGTCTTGGTAGGAGGATCAAAGCGAGGCCTCTTGCCCGCAAAGGGCCTGTCTGGCAAATCCGGTCGTGGCCTAGAAGTAGCCGGGCCTCGAGATCGCGCAAGTCGATCCACGTCCTGCTCTGCCCGCATGGACATGTGAACCAACTCCGCATAGAAAGGAAAACTGACACAGCACATCTTCGACCGAATATCCTGTCGCAAGCCCTCCAAAAAGCGCCGTATGCGCATCTGCTCATCAGCTAGAATCGTCGGGACGTACCTGCCCAACTCTGTGAACCGATGCTCATACTCGGTAACTGTCATCGCTGCCTGCCTGAGACGGAGAAACTCATTCTCCCTCTCGTGCCTGTAGGTCTGGGGATAATACTTCTCATGGAAGCGGAACTCAAATGCTGTCCACGTCCATACGAAATCTGCGGCAACAGTCCGCAATACGCTATCCCACTACATACTGGCCTCTCTCTCAAACAGGAAGGTAGCCAGCTCTACCTGCTCAGCCTCGGTGCAGTGCAACATCCGTAGAATCTTCGACACTCGGTCGAGCCAGAACTCAGCCTCCTCGGGTCTGTGAGAACCCGTGAAAGTAGGAGGCCGCAAGCGCTGAAATCTCTCCAGTAGGCCCCGTGTGTCGGCAGGATTCCCCGCAGGGAAAGCAGGCTGCGTAGGATGGGCCATGCCCTCATCCTGGGCGTAAGTATAGGCATCCTCAGCTGGATGCGCAGGTGGTGCAGGTGGAGTAGATGTAGTCGCACCCCCACCCTGGGCTAGTGTCCCCACTATGGTGGTCAGGAGCTGCTGCTGCTGTAGCATCATAGCCGTCATCTGCTCGAATCTGTCAGGGGGTGGAGCAGGCTGTGGCGGATGAGGTGCGGAAGTAGATGCGCGATGTGGCTCTCTAACGGATGGTGTAAATGGCGGTGGTCCATCTGTAGGACCAACAGTAGGCTGAGATGATCGAACCGTCTCAGGAATCGGGCCCACAGCAGGGTCCGGACGAGTGCCAGACTGAGAGGGAGTCTGATGCATCTGCTCTGACAATGAAAGCCGAACCGCGCTCCTCGTAGTCTTAGGTGGCATTCCCTATATTCAAAATAGGGTGCAACCTTGTCAGTCTCAATTGCACAATTACACCGCAAACATTCACTTAAAGAGTCAAAGGCATTCCATGCATTTCAATTAATCAAAATTGTCACAATACAAGGGATATATCCTTACAAGCATCATGACTAGAATTACATGGAAATTAAGACAGTTAAGCAACAACAACATAAGCAAAGCACTAGCCCTAATAGGCTTACACACATAAAACAGGAAATGGCTAACTACTAATAACAACATCAAAGATCGCATCGCTAGTCGGAGTCTGGTGACGGAGGAGGAGTACCCTTATCCTGTAAGCAACACAGGATTGCCTTCAAGGTGCGAGTCACCTTGCCAAACTTCTTCTTTGTAACGGCCTTGGCATCAGCGACTTCTGCTCGAAGTTCTTGGACTTCCCTACGCAAAGCGGTCTGGCTCTCCTCCATCCGAGCAATGCGATCGTCGATAGTAGTCTGCGCAGAAGGAGGAGGGCTCTCATCAGTATCCTGAGCCTCCTCTTCTACTTCTTCCTGAGCTTCTTCCTGAACCTCAGCTCTAGGTTCTTCTTCGCTTTGATCTTCCTCTTCATCATAGTCATCCCCACTATCCCTTTCAAGTTGATTTTCACGGTATTGCGACCCAATCTTCATCTTGACCATTGTCGACTCATCGATGGTGTGAATCGATACCGGCAATTCGGGCCCAAGTCTATAGGCAAACTCAAGTGCAATCTTGCAAATAAGTCTGCCAAAGGGAAGCGATTCGGATGTTCTTCTCGACCTGGCTATGAGAACTATCTGCCGTAAGATGAAAGTGGCCATACATACGTTCTCTCCCTGGGCCACCAGAAATAAGAAATCAACCATAAGACGTGTACATTCAATGCGGTTCGTCGACCTGGGATAAACATTGAACTTGCAGATATGATGCAGCAGGCGCAAATCCTCAGACATGTACGTCGCCTTGAGGCTATTATTAGGCTGCCATGGAACCAACTTACCGCACAGAAACCTGGTGCGGCGATCTCGTTCACGTCTAGTCCTCAGATTCTTCTCACTAGGATGCACATCACCTAGAGGCACGTTGAGAAGTCGCGCAATCAACCGAACGTCGATTGTAGCCATCCGATCTCTACCAAAAGGGATTTTGAACTGCAAAGGCTCCAAGGTAGGATTCTGGATGCTAGCATAGAAGGCACGAACGGTGCTCACATTAGCACGAGCGCGAGCTTCAAAGATCGGTCCCAAGTGCGCAGCTTCAATGCATTCGAACAATAGATATTCGCCGAACAATCGTCCATCTACGTCCGCCTCAAATAACACTCTACGATCAGTGTATTCACCATGAGGCATCTCTGATAAAATTGTTCGTCCAAGGTGTGCATGGGGATCCAAATCCCGCTTTGTACGGCACTCCAGGACTACAGCTGGACCTGCGGCGGTGCTTGAACTTGCGGCACCACCCCGCGGTCTTCTCGATTGAGCAGGGCGGCTCGGCCCAGCCTCGTCTGTCGCGGTTTTTCTCTTACCCATCAAAGACAGGATGGATGAGAGTGACAAAAGACCCAAGATGGCTTCCATAAAAGCTATGGAAAATGCCAAAAATGCGGAGAAATGGCTGCCCAATCTGAGAAAAGGAAATCTAGGCATCGTAGAGGGATGCTTCAAGCTTCCCAAGGCTATAGTTTCAAAGAGAAATACAAACAAAAAGATGGGATGGAGCACCTCACAATTTCAGCTATATTTGGGGGATTTTGGAGCTCCAAATGGTGAGATCTTCAAGGAAAGAGGCTGCCAACACCCAATAAGTGATGGGTGGTAGTCGGTTTTGGCCAAGGAGGGTTCTAGAAGTGTTTTGGGATGTTGGGATTTGGAATGGGTTGCTGAAAATCGAAAATAGGGCTATGTAGAGGGCTGTTTGTGAAGGAGGGGTAAGATTTGGGGGTTTTTGTGAAGTGGGAGGTACCTAGGGATGATGTACATCCCATTTAAGGGCGTGCGCCTGAAAAACAACTCAAATGGGCCCCGCCGGTCGGCGATGCATCGCCCGACCGGCGATGGCATCATCGGCCAACTACCACGTTGGCCGGTGGGACCCCATGGGTCTGGTCCCCCATGGTCCCAGGGTCCCAAAAAGTCACGTCCCACCCCCTAGTTCATAGTAATTTGGTCTGTATGAGCCCAAACATGTGTTCGGGGATTTCCGGGTCCACATTGCAATTCTGAATACCAAACCATATGATGCAACATATGAATTTAGGGTAGAAGGAGCCAGTACATCTATCTAAACCCTTATTTGCTAAATAAAGTGAAGTTAGAATGGCCTTATGGCCATTTTTCATGAAATTTTACTATTCACTGTAAAATTTTGTGAAAGTACTAATTTGTGTTATTTTCACATTAGGTTTGATGCCTAACATGAAATGGATAAGAAAGAATTGAAGGTCAGAGTGGTTAGAGGAGGAATTTTGAGAATTTTTGGCGAAACGGGGTTTTTAAGCCCTGGCGATTGATTACAGGAGTCGTGGTCATCCCACGGCCCAAGGATTCACTTTTACAGTTTAAAACCGCTCATAAGATGTCTCCACCCGACTTCCTAAAGCTTAGAAGTGATTCGGGTTGCTTTACGCGACCCGAGATACGTTACAGACTCGATCTTGCGATCGATCCTAATAGACTTCGCCTATCGGCGAATCTGCGATCCTAGAAGTGTTTCTAGACCCTTCTCGCACCCACCTAAGTCAAAGGAAGCGACAGCGTACGTTGCAAGACCATAACCCAGGCCCAGTATACTTTCATTCATGCTCTGATACCAACTTGTAACACCCTGAAAATCGGGGGTCGTGTATAAACTCAACTCCCGAGTTCCAGACCGTCACTTATGCAACAAAAATGGTTATGATTCAACGTTGTCTGATTTAAAGCATTCACATGAGTAAAAGTATACCAAAACTGCAATTCATACTTCAGATCCAGTGATAAAAGCAAGCAGAAGACTAAGCAATGTATATATCACTGTATGGAAAAACAAAGTAATCTCATCTGTCTCCAAAGTATGACTACATCTCTGAGTCTCATTTACATATACATAACAAAAGAATAATGTTCAAAAGAAAGTCTCACTGATGTCCCCTCGATCCAGGTCGCCTACGGGAAGCCGTCGTGATACTGCATATACGAGAACTCATCCTGGTCCTCGTCGATCTCTGGCTCCACCACCTGGATCTCGTCCTCACTTGCAGCTACAACAGGGTCTGGTGGGTATTGTAAACACCATCCCGTAACGTGGGAATGAGTGATCAACTCAGTGGAATCATAGAGCAAAGATTAGCATGTTCACAATTCAATCACGCGATAATAGTAAAGCAGTAAATCAGACAATCCTAATACTGTTGTTAATGCAAGATGATATGACGTGATGTATGCCCTCACCGACGATCACCCTCATGCGGCAACATCTTACGACCGCGGCATGCCACACTCCCTAGAGTGCTCCACATCTTCCAGGCACATGCAATGCTATGGTGATATGATTTCCAAGTTGTTATTAGTCCATTTAAACAGCAGGATTGGGAAACTAAGGTACTTCCCTTGTATCAATTCCAACACAGATCCTGTCTAGGGTCGTCACTCCTAGTAATCTCATACGATGTATATTTCGTAGGTCACTGCAAGGGCTGCCAGGGCTGTTGCTAGCACTCGTTGCACCGCTCCCCCATCACCTTATCAATACAGGCCTACCGTACTCTACTGCAACGGAAGGGTCGTCGCCTCCCGTGGACTCAGAATACGCTCGCGGTCACTACAAAGGGCTCGTCGCCTGATCAGTGTAGGCCGACAGCTAGAATATAGTGTCCCATACCACCATAATCTGGTCACGAGTCAAGGTGCTCACTGGTCACTATGGGGAGGTTTGTGGCCCCAGCGTAGGCCGACAGCTCGACCACGGTGTCCCATACCACCATGCCCGGCTCATGAGTCTTCGTGGATCAAGGTATCACGGTTAATAGGGTTTACAATGGTAAGTTCAGTACCCTAGGTTCAAGCAGTTATGACACATACAAGGTGAACATACATCGGCCAGTCGGGTTACTTGACGGGCTCGACTAGCGCGATCGCATCTCAAGTTGAACGACATGAAGTGCGTAAAACACTTCGCGTGGCCTAACCACTGCCGCCAACTCTCAACACGAATCACGTTCATCGACGCGTCGTTCGTGGCTATGACCAGTCAGCCACGAATTCGCTCAGTTACCGACTGCCTGGACTAAGTCTAGTCCCACACATCTATGGAATCATATTAACACGATATGCAAAGGTATTGGAATTGAAATACATCATGTGAGCATGTTAACACATGTTATAACATTCAACTTAAGCAAATCTTCAAGGCATACTTTCTATGCATGTAATGCAATCATGCATAAGGTAAACATGTAGGAAATCATTTAGGTCAGCATATTAATCATGAAATCAATCTCAAACTACTACATAACATCATTTAATTCAATACATACTAATACAAGCATTTATACAAACACATACACTACACACTTAAGTCCACATATAGTATGTCGACCCAAAGTGCGCAACTTGGCGAATCTCTTTGCCAAACTGATTATGCAAGCATTCCTAACTCTCTAATGCGGCGACAAACCATGTCAATCACGTCAGCAAAATATGCATGTAGACCGTACTTCCTACAAATGACTAAAATGCCCTAAATCTCATATTCTTCGTTAATTTACGAAACAGGAAACGGAGAGCATGTTGTACATGTCAAACGGCGATGCCGTCGATAATCTACTATTAAACGACATTGAAAGCGTTGTAAACCGTCAATCAAAGCGTCTAAAATCCTCACCTAGTCTCTTACGGTTGCAGGATTTTGAACGGAGCGTGTACGCTTCGTCTACGGCAGTAGGAGAGCCTGATTTATGGAATACGTTAGCTAACATGTTATGCATCTAAGTAAACCCTAAATCAGCAAGTTTTTGGGATTATTTTATACCTGAAAAATGGAGAAATCACCAGCCAGGTGATTGGAAAGAAGTGTTGAAGCAGCAACTGTCAGGGGCTCGGAAGCGGAAAGAATCTCTTCTTCTCTTTCTCTCAAACTCTCTCTCCTTTTTCTAGGGTTTGTGATTTTCGGATGGAAGGGAGAAATGAGGGTTTCAACCCCTTTTATAAGCTTGAAATCGCCGAAAATAGGCTCCGGGACGAAGTTTACTTGATGCCTATCCATTTCGGGGCTGTTTCGGTCCAAAAACTGCTTTCTGGTGGTCCCCTGGTCGATTGCGATCAGACTTAAGCTCATGTGTACCAGATGTAGCTCGTATTAAGTTTTCAGTCTAGCAGGGTTCGCAGATCGCACGTGGCGGACCAGTTTCAGTTCAGCGGTCACCGCACGTAGATCAGGGCTGAAAGTCTCATGATAATAAATAAAAATTTTTCCTGATCCGAGGGTGTAATCTGGATGAATTCTGACGGTCAGAACGCTTAATACTGACGCGTCAAGTCGTGTGCCAGATTTGAATTTGAAATTCCAAATCCGTCCCTATTCGCGGTCGCTTCAGTCCAGGTTCAACGAAATAGTCTGTGATTATCGGTTTGACTTGATTTTTGAGATGATTGTCAAGTCCAGCTGGGCGGTTCTAACGGTCTAAGATAGGAGGTATCGGACCTTCGACGCGCGGTCTAAATCCAATACAAAATTTCAATATGGTCCAGAGAACAAACCTGCTTAGAGTTTGATCCGAGGTTATAGAGTGTTGTAGAGTTGTTTGTTCTACTCGATTTGGGTCTTGCAGAACGTATTTAAAGTGATCAGGGACTATTTCCCAGCTACTCTAGCGTTGCGCTAGCTAACTTACGCTTAATTTCCATGGAATTTATTTCTATGCGTTTTCGGGTCGAATTGGTACTCGAGCCCAAGTACGGATTTTTCACGGGCGTTACATTCTTCGACCAGCCGAGCTGTCCTCGGGGCCAGTCGAAGGAACGTTTCTACACTTATAAATAGAGCACAAATTTCAGAGTTTGATATCCAATTTAGGTAAAATCAAGACACCACTCTGAGCGATAAGTTAGTGATATTCTTAAGCTATTTAGTGCTCATTTTATATTCTCTTTAATTAGATTTTTTACATTTAATTTTGTATTATACATTCTAATTTTATTTGAAAGAGGGATTGAAGTTTTCTCATTTCTTGGAATCAAATCAAATCAAGCTAGCCTAAGGTGAATTAATCTAAAATTAGTTTAGAACTTAGAACCATTTCATAAGTGAGTGTGAACATTGAACATCTACGTTGAACTTTTACTCTGAATTGGTTCTACTAGGCTGCATCAAAGGAGAATATCCAGATAAGTATTTTACTATTTTATAAATCGATTATTCTTTTGGTTTCTTTACAATTGTGCCAGAAAAATATCTTTCTTTTAGTTTGTTTGAGGTGATCCAGAAAAATCAGAGTATGGGGTTTTCGAATTATGTAAGCCCACTTGAAAGACACAATTGTGAGGGTTTTAGACAAACCTTGAAAAATCTATTTCATAGTGAATGCTAATATTCACTGTGTGAGGATATTTAGAGTGGAGTAGTTGTGTGGCTATTTTTCTAAACAGTTGGTGTACACACAAACGAACCACTATAATTTCTAGTCTTGTGGTGCTTGATTGATTATTTCATTGTGTGGATGTTGTAATTTTACTTTATGCATTTGTGGAGAATATTGTAATTCTTTTTATACAAGTGTGGGAATGTTGTAATAGCTTAGTTTCCTTCTTTGCTATTTTGTTCTTTATTCCTCTCTATCAGTTTAAGATTTTGATATATAGACCATTCTAGGAATTAGGTTGTCCTACCATAAGCCATTAGTTTTTAGTGTGTAACACCCCAAAAATCGGGGGTCGAGTAGAAACCCAACTCCCGAGTTCTAGAATGTCACTTATGCAACATGGGTAATGATAAATGCATGTTGTCTGTAGAATGGCATTAAACAAGATTGAGGCTAAGTCAAAACAGCATATCATACTCCAGAGACAGTTAAATTAGCAAGCGGAAGACTGTGATAAATACATAAAATATATATAATTGATTGTAAGTCTCCAGAGTGTGAACATGTTACCAGGTTAATTAAATACATGTATACTCCAAAAATGGAAAGAAAGGATATACATGAGTGCTCCAAAAATATAAAATGACAAGTGTCAAGGCATCTAATCAACCTCCCTGTAATCCCGTCGATCAGAACACGCATAAAGGAGGGATCCTCCTCATCATCATACAAGTCCAGCTCCGCTTCACAAGCAGCGCCATCATCTGTAACTAGAATAGGGACTGGTGGGTGTTCGAAACACCATCCCGTAACATGGGAGTGAGTAGATAACTCAGTGGAATAATAGAGCAAAGATTAGCAGGTTCTCAAATCAATCATGCGATAATAGTAAAGCAATCAATCAAACATTCCTAGATACTATTATTAATGCATGCATGAAATGACATGATGGATGCCCTCACCAACATACTCCCTCATACTGCACCATCTTACGCCCGCGGCATGCTTACGTTCCTCAGTGCTCCACATCTTCCAGGCACATGCAATGCGATATGGATAATGATTACCGAGTTGTTATTAGTCCTTCTCATACAGTAGGATTAGAAAACTAGGGTACCTTGCTTATATCAATCCCCACAAAGATCCTGTCTAGGGTCGTCACTCCTAGTAATCTCATACGATGTTATATTTGTAGGTCGCTGCAAGGGCTGCCAGGGCTGTTGCTCGCACTCGTTGCATCGCTCCCCCATCACCTTATCAATACAAGCCTACTTGTACTCTTGTCTCTACGGAAGGATCGTCACCTCCCGTAGACTCAGAATACGCTCGAGGTCACTACAAAGGGCTCATCACCTGATCAGTGTAGGCTGACAGCTCGAATGTAGTGTCCCATACCACCACAATCGACCCACGAGTTATAGGTGCTCACTGGTCACTACGGGGAGGTTTGTGGCCCCAGCATAGGCCGACAGCTCGACCAAGGTGTCCCATACCACCATGCCCGGCTCATGAGTCTTTATGGATCAAGGTACCATGGTTAACAGGGTTTTCAATGGTAAGTTCAGTACCCTAGGTTCAAGCAGTTATGACTCACACAGGGTGAACATACAATGGTCAGTCGGGTTACTTGACGGGCTCGACTAGTACGAGCACATCTCAAGCTGAGCAACATGAAGTGTATGAAACACTTCGTGTGGCCTAACCACTGCCGTCAACTCCAAACACGACTCGCGTTCATCGACGCGTCCTCCTTGGTAGATAGAAGCCGACCACGAATTCAATCCATTATCGACTGCCTGGACTAAAGCATAACTCCAAACATTTGTAATCCATACCAGTGATCATATAAGGGTAATGGAATTGAAGTTCAACAACACAACCATGTTAACACATGTTATAGCATACAAAGTAAGCAAATCACCCAACACATGTATTCCATACATATAAGGAAATCAATTCATATAGCAAACATGTAGAAAATCGTGTACAACATCATATGGATTGAGAATTCATTCTCAAAACTAATTTACAACACCATTTATTCAATACATACTAATACAAACATTTATACAAACCCTTAGTTTACACACTTTAGTCTACATAGCGTATGTCGACCCAAAGCGCGCATTAGGGCAAATCTCTTCTCCAAACAGATTATACACATATATATAATATCATAACACGATAAATTTACATGTCAAGCATTTCAACAAAATACGGACGTATACAGTATTTCTATAAATGCCTAAAATACCCTAAATCTCATATTTACCGTCTGTTTACGAAATGAAAAACGGACAGCATGTTTTACATGTCAAACGGCATGCTCGTCGATAATCTACTATTAAACGACATTGAAATCTTTGAAATCAGTCAATCAAAGTGTCTAAAATTCGCACCTTTTACCCTAGACGTGTATCGTTTCAAACGGAACGTATACGCTTCGTCAACGGCGTACAGGTGACCTAATGCACAAGATACATAAGCTATGTTGCTATTTAAATCGAAAGAACCCTAAATCAGCAAGTAGTTAGGGTTTTTCTTACCTAGTAGTGCATTGGAATCACCGGGAAAGTCATTGGTGTGCGGTGCTTTGGCATGTTCAAAAGCTGCAGCAAGTGGCGGGAATTCTCTCCCAGTTCTCTCTCACAATCTCTCACTTTCTCTCTCTTTCAATCTAGGGTTTCTAGAAAATTTGGATGGGAGAGGTATGTGAGGGTTTAAGGCCCTTATATAGCCTAAATTCTAACCTAAATAGACTTGTGAACAAAGTATACTTAAGTTATAACCAAATCGGGGCTGTTCTGATCCAAAAGAGCATTTCAGGAGGTCCCCTGGCCGAACGCGGTCGGACTTAATCTCATGGTCACTGGATGTTGTCCACACCCAATTTTTAGTACGATAGAGTTCGCAGATCGCACATGGCGGTCCAGTTTCAGTTCAGCGGTCATCGTGCCTTAATCAGGTCTACAAGTCTCGTGATATGAAAGAGAAATTTTTTCTAATTCGAGGGTGAAATTTGGCTGAATTCTGACTGTCAGAACGCTTAATAATAACGTGCAAAGTCATGTGCCAGATTTGAATTAAAATATCCAAATCTTTTTCCTTTCTCACTCTCTTTACTCCAGGCTCAATGAAATAGCCTCAGAGCATCGGTTAGCCTTGATTTTTGAAACGATTGTCAAGTCCAACAAGGCGGTCGTAATGGTCTAAGATTGTAGATATCGGACTTTCGACGCGCAGTCTAAATCCAATAAGAAGTTTCAGAAGGTTCCTGAGGGCAAACGGGTTTAGAGTTTGATCCTAGGTTTCAGGGTATTATAGCGTCATTGATTCTACAAGTTTTGGGTCTTGAAGAACGTATTTAAAGTGTTCAGGGACAATTTCACAGCTACTCTAGCATAGCGCTAGCTAACTTACACTTATTTTCTAAAGAATTTGGTTCTAAATGATTTCTTTATCTTTGGAATTGATTCCTAAGAGTGATGTGGTTGACCCATTTCTTAAGGACGTCTAACCCCAGGTTGGCAAAAATTCAGGGTGTTACATAGTGTAAGGTTGTCCTTAGAACAACATCTGTATCAACCTCTAAATACTTATACACTTGTAGTTGTTATTCATTTCTGCCTTATGGGATTGTTTAAGTGCTATTTTTATTTATATTTATTTAAATTATGTATTTAATTTTTAATTTGGCATAGTCCTATTCACCACCCCCCCCCCCCCCCCCCTCTAGGACTCTTACCTCGGCCTTTTCAACATCCCCTAGTGTAGGGTCGCGATGTAGTAATAACTTAAAGAGAATGAAGTCGAACCCACAAGGAATGGGGAATATAATTTAAAACTAGTAAGGCTCGTATCCTAGTCTATACCATTTCGTAAACTCTTGCGATCCTCCCATCTAGGCACATCTTCGTTATTAAGATAGTTCATTACCATATAACATGCTTAGTATAACTTCATGGTTCATGCCCATTCGCATCATATGTATGCTTAATATGAGGAGTGTTTGATCATAGCATATGTCGTTGGGCTAAGACATTTACGAGACTCCTTTGAGACAGAGTGGCCCACATGATTGTGTGGTAGGCGCAGGACTGATGCATGACTGGATGGTATGACTCATGCATCTCGCATTTGTGTGACATGATCACTGTACGCCCTAGCAACATCACAGGCGTATCCTCCACAGGTACATCATAAATGGCCAGATTGGATTCCAACAATATTTTCTCTAACAATATGGGCACATAGAATGTCTTTGGGTGAAAGTCCCAGAACTTTTTTGGTACCAGGAGATGATCAACGTCTAGATCGAGTGGATACATGAGTGCACGAGTGCCAAATACTAGTAGGCCACGTCTCCCACTGTGTCGTGGTCAGTTGGAAGGGGGTGTGGCCTTATCTGCCTGAGTGATAGGCTGTAAGCTAAGCTGAGCTTGACCAGCTCACAAATAGGTCTGCTATCAACAAGTCAGGTAGGTATTGGCAGACTACTAGTTAGGAGGATAGTGTAGTCTCTTCCACTCATTGGGTCGTGGCTAGGGATGTAGCTGTCAGTGTAGAGTGTTCTAGATCCCGGTGATATGCCAGAGAGGAACTGTACTGATATATGTACTTGATGAGGACTGGCATGCTTGTGTTACATCTCGCATATGACATTTGGCTACATAGGCCTCGCATCGCATGCCCTTGGTATGGCCGATAACATTCATGTTTTGTATCGCATGGCCTTGATATGGCTGATACCATACATACCTTGCATTGCATAGCCTTGGTACAACTGATAGTATTCATGGACTTACCAGTATATTTTCACATTACTCTGATATTGCATACTTGGCACTTGCCTTGCGCACACACTTACACCACCCTCTAAACTTTTCGTAAGCTTATACATGACCGTTACGTTTAGGTGACGTTGGATTGCAGCAGTGTTAAGGCAGAGCGTATAGCTAAGCTTTTGGAGTTTTGATATCTATATTTATATTTCTCTTTTGACATTGTACTCAAAGTTTTTAATATAGTGGATATGTGGTGATATTTTTTTGTGACTTAGTTATGCTTATGATTATGCTCCATTATAAATAAAAAAATTCATATCAAAAATCCTCCTTGTAGGATTCCAAGATCAGAATCTGGCATATGGTACCGGGAATTGAGAATGGGGCACTATGGAGGCTGTCGGAGCCGGATTCGATGATCTGGAATTCTGTGAGCTCGATTTCTGAGTTTGGAGCATGATAGAAGTTAGTATCAGATCTTAACTTGGGAATACCAGAGGATCACATCACATATCTGCTATGAACTTAAAATTAATAGGTCACGAGCTTAGCGATTGTCTGATATAGACCCGTAACGTGTGTGCCTTTGAGGATTCTCAAGGCTTATAGGCCTTTGTTCCTTCTTATAGGACATGTCACCTAGGAGAGCGATCCAAGTAACTCTAGCTCCCTTATCTGAGTCTAGTGCAGCCCCGACAGCACTTGTGACTACAGATCAACTTCAACAGATGCTGCAAGCGATGACTATTATCGGTAAGGGATAGGGCAGGCGTCCTGTTGTTATGCCAGCCTAGGCAGAGCAGGAGCGCGCGAGCACCCTTCTCATAGACTTTCGACAGCACGATCCCCAATGCTTCGAGGGTGAGCCAGACCCTACTGTAGCAAAGATATGATGCTCTGAGGTGGAGAAGATATTTGACACTATGAGATGTACGACCCAGTAGCGAATCTTGTTAGTTGTATTTCTTCTTCAGGGTGAGGCTCAGCATTGGTGGGCATCAGTTACCTGAGTAACAATGATCAATTTTGAGTGGACCTGGGAGGGCTTTGTAGACCAGTTCGACCGAAAGTTCTTTCCTGATCATGTTCGACAACAGTGCACGTTAGAGTTCGAGACTCTAGTCCAGGGGGGACATGTCCGTGTCGCAGTATGAGGTACGTTTTATCAAGCTATCGAGGTTCACGATAGACTTTATCCATCTGAGCAGTTCACCGTGGGGAGTGTCGGTACTCTTCGTGAAGAAGAATGATAGCTCATCGAGGCTTTGTGTGGATTACCGCAAGTTCAATAAGGTCACGATTAAGAACAAGTATCCATTCACGAGGATCAATGATTTGTTTGATCAGCTACAAGGTGCACAGTTCTTTTCAAAGATTGATCTACGTTCCAGTTATCATTAAATGTGGGTCCGTGAGGAGGATATCCCGAAGACAGCATTCAGGATGCGCTACGGTCATTTTGAGTTCTAAGTCAAGTCCTTCAGACTGACCAATGCGCTCACCATATTCATGCAGTTGATGAACGAGGTCTTCTAACCATATCTCGATTAGTTTATTATGGTGTTCATCGATGATATTTTGATATATTTAAGGACCCATAAGGAGTATGAGTAGCACTTGGAGATTATTTTACAGACCCTTTGTGCACACCAGCTTTATGCAAAGTTGGTGAAGTTTGAGCTCTGGCAGGAGGAGTGAAGTTCCTCGGTCAAGTGGTGACGAGGCATGGTGTCATAGTGGACCCCTTAAAGATTGATGTCGTACGTCAGTGGGATTAGCCCATGAATGGGTCTGAGATCCATAGTTTCCTTAGTTTGACGAGTTACTACCGACATTTCATTGAGGGATTTTCTCGTATTGTAGCCCTGTTGACGAGGTTGACCTGGAAGGGCATCGAGTTCATTTGGAGCGACGCTTGTGAGCATGCATTTATGGAGCTGAACGACCGACTCACGTTCACTCCTATACTCACTTTTCCCTCTAGGAGTGATGGATTTGTTGTATTTATCGATGCCTAACGAGTTGACTTGGGTGTAGTCCTGATGTAGTACGGGAGGGTGTTGTCCTGATGCAACATGGGAAATCGGTAGCTTATGCGTCTTTCCAACTTAAGGTCCATGAGCTGAACTACCTTACACATGATTTAGAGCTGACAACAGTTGTCTTCGCACTGAAGGTGTAGAGGCACTATCTCTATGGGGTTAGGTTCGAGCTCTTCTCCAACCATAAGAGTTTAAAGTATCTATTCTCTCATTCTGAGATGAACATAATATAGAGGCGTTGGATGGAGCTCCTGAAGGACTATGATTTTAATCTTTAGTACCACTCAGGCAAGGCAAACGTGGTGGCGGATGCCCTCATCCATCAGCCACGAGGCATGGTGGCGCGTATGATGATTTAGGAGTTGAAGATGCTTGAGGATGTGTCAGAATTCAACTCGGCTTGCAGTCTTCTATTATGCAGTTATTAAGCCTATCGATTCAACCCTCTCTTGTCGTAAGGGTGGTCGAGGCTTAACAAGTAGATGAGTCATTGCAGAGTTATCGGGTAGAGGTAGCATTTGAGAGTCAGTCAGATTAGCAAATTGGTTCTGATGGTGGACTTCACTTCAGAGGCCGATTATATTTCTCGGATATTAATGAGTTGCGCAGAGATCTTATGACCGAGGCACATCGATCGCGGTTTTCTATCCACACGGGCTCGATGAAGATGTATCACGATATGAGGTGTAAGTATTTTTGGGCAGGGATGAAGCACCAGATAGCCAGTTTTATGACCGAGTGTGACACATGCCAGCGTGTCAAGGCTGACCATCAGAGACCCCTTAGCCCCATTGTAACATCCCGAAAATCGGGGGGTCGAGCAAAAACCCAACTCCCGAGTTCCAAAATGTTATTTATGCAACATAGATATGTATGATTGAATGTTGTCTGTGATAATGTATTAAACATGAGTGAAATTAAGCCAGAACAGCATATCATACTCCAGAGACAGTTAAATTAACCAGCGGAAGTCTGTAAGAGTATGTATAACATATATAAACTGTTGTATGTCTCCAGAGTGTGAACATGTTACCAGGTTATACACATACATGTATACTCCAAAAGTAGAAGAAACGAATATATATGAGTGCGCTAAAAATATAAAATGACAAATGTCAAAGTATCTAATCAACCTCCTTGTAATCCCGTCGATCAGAACACGCATAAAGGAGTAATCCTCCTCATCATCATCAAGTTCGGCTTCGCCTCACAGGCCGCGCCATCATCTACAATCACAAAAGGGTCTGGTGGGTGTCCAGGAACACCGTCCCGTAACGTGGGAGTGAGTAGCTAACTCAGTGGAATAATAGAGCAAGGATTAACATGTTATCAAATCAATCATACGATAATAGTAAAGCAGTAATTCAAACATTCCTAATACTATTGTTAATGCAATTATGACATGACATGATGTATGCCCTCACCGACGATCACCCTCATGCGGCAACATCTTACGACCGCGGCATGCCACACTCCCTAGAGTGCTCCACATCTTCCATGCACATGCAATGCTATGGTGATATGATTTCCAAGTTGTTATTAGTCCATTCAAACAGCAGGATTGGGAAACTAAGGTACTTTCCTTGTATCAATCCCAACACAGATCCTGTCTAGGGTCGTCACTCCTAGTAATCTCATACGATGTATATTTCGTAGGTCACTGCAAGGGCTGCCAGGGCTGTTGCTCGCACTCGTTGCACCGCTCCCCCATCACCTTATCAATACAGGCCTACCGTACTCTACTGCAACGGAAGGGTCGTCGCCTCCCGTGGACTCAGAATACGCTCGCGGTCACTACAAAGGGCTCGTCGCCTGATCAGTGTAGGCTGACAGCTAGAATATAGTGTCCCATACCACCATAATCTGCTCACGAGTCTAGGTGCTCACTGGTCACTACGGGGAGGTTTGTGGCCCCAGCGTAGGCCGACAGCTCGACCACGGTGTCCCATACCACCATGCCTGGCTCATGAGTCTTCGTGGATCAAGGTACCATGGTTAACAGGGTTTACAATGGTAAGTTCAGTACCCTAGGTTCAAGCAGTTATGACTCATACAAGGTGAACATACATCGGCCAGTCGGGTTACTTGACGGGCTCGACTAGCGCGATCGCATCTCAAGTCGAACGACATGAAGTGCGTAAAACACTTCGCGTGGCCTAACCACTGCCGCCAACTCTAAACACGAATCACGTTCATCGACGCGTCGTTCGTGGCTATGACCAGTCAGCCACGAATTCGCTCGGTTACTGACTGCCTGGACTAAGTCTAGTCCCACACATCTATGAAATCACATTAACAATATATGCAAAGGTATTGGAATTGAAATACAATCATGTGAGCATGCTAACACATGTTATAACATTCAACTTAAGCAAATCTTTAAGGCATACTTTCCATGCATGTAATGCAATCATGCATAAGGTCAACATGTAGAAAATCATTTAGGTCAGCATATTAATCAAGAAATCAATCTCAAACTACTACATAACATCATTTAATTCAATACATACTAATACAAGCATTTATACAAACACATACACTACACACTTAAGTCTACATATAGTATGTCAACCCAAAGTGCGAAACTAGGCGAATCTCTTCGCCAAACTGATTATGCAAGCATTCATAACTCCCTAATGCGGCAACAAACCATGTCAATCACGTCAGCAAAATATGCATGTAGACCGTACTTCCTACCAATGACTAAAATGCCCTAAATCTCATATTCTTCGTTAATTTATGAAACAGGAAACAGAGAGCATGTTGTACATGTCAAACGGCGTTGCCGTCGAGAATCTACTATTAAACGACATTGAAAGCTTTGGAAACAGTCAATCAAAGCGTCTAAAATCCGCACCTTTTCCCTTTTAGGGATGAGAATTCGAACGGAGCGTATACGCTTCGTCTACGGCGAATAGAGAACCTGATTTACTAGATTTATCAACTAACAAGCTATGGAACTAAAGAAGCATCAAATCAGCAACTTTCTAGGGTTATTTCTTACCTAGAAACGCGGAGAAATCACCGGCAAAGTGATTGGAATATGCCGCTTAAGCATGTGCAGCAGCAGCAGGAAAAGCTCTCCCACCTTCTCTCACAAACTCTCACTTTCTCTCTCACTCTAGCTAGGGTTTCTAGCAAATTCGGATGGGTGAGAGAAGTGAGGGTTTCAACCCCTTTTATAAGCTCAAATGTGCCCAAAACAGGCTTGGGAACAAAGTATACTTGAGGTATATCCAAATCGGGGTTGTTTCGGTCCAAAAGGGCATTTCTGGTGGTCCCCTGGTCGAATGCGATCGGACTTAAGCTCATGCATACCAGATCTAGCGCGCATTAAGTTTTCAGTCCGACAGGGTTCGCAGATCGCACGTGGCGGACCAGTTTCAGTTCAGCGGTCACCGCACGTAGATCAGGGCTGAAAGTCTCATAATAATAAATAAAAATTTTTCCTGATCTGAGGGTGTAATCTGGATGAATTCTGAAGGTCAGAACGCTTAATACTGACGTGTCAAGTCGTGTGCCAGATTTGAATTTGAAATTCCAATTCTGTCCCTATTCGCGGTCGCTTCAGTCCGGGTTCAACGAAATAGTCTGTGATTATCGGTTTGACTTGATTTTTGAGATGATTGTCAAGTCCAGCTGGGCGGTTCTAACGGTCTAAGATAGGAGGTAACGGACTTTCGACGCGCGGTCTAAATCTAATACAAGAATTCAAAGTGGTCCAGAGAACAAACCGGCTTAGAGTTTGATCCAAGGTTATAGAGTATTATGGAGTCATACGTTCTACTCGATTTGGGTCTTGTAGAACGTATTTAAAGTGATCAGGGACTGTTTCCCAGCTACTCCAGCGTTGCGCTAGCTAACTTACGCTAAATTTCCATAGGAATTAATCCTAAGTGGTTTCTTTGGCTATGAAATTGGGTTCTGAGCGATTTTCCAGGTGTTTTAGTTGACCCATTACCTAAGGACGTCAAATCCTAGATTGGCCAAAATCCGGGGTGTTACACCCATACAGTCGTTGAGTGTCCCATTATGAAAGTGGGAGCACTATCCACCGATTTTATCATGGGTTTGTGTAAGTGTTATGGTCTCTTGCTCCTTTGGTTGTCAAATTTTGTGTGTCAAAACCTCTATATATGTCTTGTGTTTGTTGTGTTTGTTTCTTGATAACTGTGTTCGAGACACCTCATCAACACTTCAAGTTAAAGCTAGTTAACTAAAAGTTAGTTCAAGCTCAAGCTAGTTCAAGCTACAATAAAGAGTTCAAGTTCGAACTCAAGATAGACCGGGAGACATGTGTAACTTAAAGTGATACTGAAGCTTGTGATGTGTTCAAGCTACATTAACTTAAAAGTGAAGTTTTCAATGTCCATACTTCATGTCCCAGGTTTGATAGACCTTAGTTTGACCTTAGGGTAGGTCATTTTGGATACATAATCTAATTTTTATAATTATGCATGATTCTGGTCTGTCCTAAGACTAGTCCGGGATCTGGTTCGACTAGTCCTAGCACTGGCTCAACCGGTCTAAGAAATTTCAAGACCAGTCGTAGATTTGTTGTGAATTATCAAATTTTTTTCTGTTCAGCTACGACCAGTCCTGGAGTCTACTCGACCGATCGTAGGATGGTCTCGACTCGACCTTCGACTAGTCGTGGAGCTACGAGTCAAACTCCAGCGACTAAATCAAGTGTAGCACGACCAGTCGTGGACTGCCTTCGACCAGTCGTGGACTGTCTTCGACCGGTCATAAAACGGTTTTATCCGATCGCGCTCAAAAATTTAAAAATCCGTTTCTTCTTCGACCAGCCGTGGTGACCCTAGGACCAGTCGAAGATGAATTTCTTTAGCTATAAATAGCACACGAATTTCAGAATTATTCATTAAAAATTTAAGTAAATTTGAAGCTCTACTCTGAGATAAGTTTGTGTTTATTTTTAAGCTATATTGTGCATAATTCTATTTCCTTTTGTTAGCTTTTTACTATTTGATTTTATTCTATATTCCAATCTGATTTGAAAAGAGGAATTATTATTTTCCTTCTTCTTGGAATTAAAATCAAATAGAGCTAGCCCAATGTCAGACCCGTATCCTAGATCGTACCGTTCCGTTGACTTCCGTGATTCTTCCGGTAAAATTCCGGCAATCTTCGACCTGTATTCAACATTTACGCTCGAACCTAAGCCGAGTCCCACATATCAGAGTCAACTCGACCCAAAACTTATACCTTAACGACTGTGCCATCGCCACGGTTCTAACGCCGCGACTCACGCACCGACCCGATACCCTGGGTAGAAGATATAAGCTCGCGTTCAATTCGAAGAAACACCACACGTTGTGGATTACGAGGGAATCTCTACGAGATGTCCCATTAATCAATCAATCACTCATGTCAAGTACAAGTCAAGTCACTCCATACCCAAGTACAACAACCCATACCTTTCTCTTACATAAGCAAGCCCAAGGTCAACCCTCACATCACTTCACCTCTCTCTCCACCCATCCCTTCGTACAACACTCCACTCCACCCATCACCCATCACACCACATCACTTGTAACGCCCGTGAAAAATCCGTACTTGGAATCGAGTACCGATTTGACCCGAAATCGCGTATAAATAATTTCCATGGAAATTAAACGTAAGTTAGCTAGCGCAACGCTAGAGTAGCTGGGAAATAGTCCCTGATCACTTTAAATACGTTCTACAAGACCCAAATCGAGTAGAACAGACAACTCTACAATACTCTATAACCTTGGATCAAACTCTAAGCAGGTTTGTCCTCTGGACCATATTGAACTTTTGTATTGGATTTAGACCGCGCGTCGAAGGTCCGATACCTCCTATCTTAGACCGTTAGAACCGCCCCGCTGGACTTGACAATCATCTCGAAAATCAAGTCAAACCGATAATCACAGAGTATTTCGTTGAACCCGGACTGAAGCGACCGCGAATAGGGACGAATTGGGAATTTCAAATTCAAATCTGGCACATGACTTGACGCGTCAGTATTGAGCATTCTGACCGTCAGAATTCATCCAGATTACACCCTCGGATCAGGAAAAATTTCTATTTATTATCATGAGACTTTCAGCCCTGATCTATGTGCGGTGACCGCTGAACTGAAACTGGTCCGCTACGTGCGATCTGCGAACCCTGCCAGACTGAAAACTTAATACGAGGTACATCTGGTACCCATGAGCTTAAGTTTGATCGCAATCGACCAGGGGACCACCAGAAATCAGTTTTTGGACCGAAACAGCCCCGAAATGGATAGGCATTAAGTAAACTTCGTCCCGGAGCCTATTTTCGGCGTTTCCAAGCTTATAAACGGGGTTGAAACCCTCATTCCTTCCTTGCATCCGAATTTCACAAACCCTAGAAAAGAGAGAGAGAGTTTGAGAGAAAGGGAAGAGGAGATTTTTCCCGCATCCGAGCCCCTGACAGTGCTGCTTCAACACTTCATTCCAATCACCTGGCTGGTGATTTTTCCACTTTTTCAGGTATAGAAAAACCCCAAAAACTTGCTGATTTAGGGTTTACGTAGATTCTGAGCATGTTAGCTAACGTAATCCATGAATCAGGTTCTCTTATAGCCGTAGACGAAGCGTACACGCTCCGTTCAAAATCTCGCGACCGTAAAAGACTAGGTGAGGATTTTAGGCGCTTTGATTGACGGTTCCCAACGCTTTCAATGTCGTTTAATAGTAGATTATCGACAGCATCATCGTTTGACATGTACAACATGCTCTCCGTTTCCTGTTTCGTAAGCTAACGAAGAATATGAGATTTAGGGCATTTTAGTCATTTGTAGGAAGTACGGTCTACATGCATATTTTGCTGACGTGATTGACATGGTTTGTCGCCGCATTAGTGAGTTAGGAATGCTTGCATAATCAGTTTGGCGAAGAGATTCGCCAAGTTGCGCACTTTGGGTCGACATACTATATGTGGACTTAAGTGTGTAGTGTATGTGTTGTATAAATGCTTGTATTAGTATGTATTGTATTGAATGATGTTATGAAGTAGTTTGAGATTGATTTCATGATTTAAAATGCTGACCTAAATGATTTCTTACATGTTGACCTTATGCATGATTGTATTACATGCATAGGAAGTATGCCTTGAAGATTTGCTTAAGTTGAATATGCATGGAAAGTATGCCTTGAAGATTTGCTTAAGTTGAACGTTATAACATGTGCTAACATGCTCACATGATGTGTTTCAATTCCAATACCCTGGTATATAGCGTTAATGTAATTCAAAAGATGTGTGGGACTTGACTTAGTCCAGGCAGTCGGTAACCGAGCGAATTCGTGGCTGACTGGTCATAGCCACGAACGACGCGTCGATGAATGTGATTCGTGTTGAGAATTGGCGGCAGTGGTTAGGCCACGCGAAGTGTTTTACGCACTTCATGTCGTTCAATTCGAGATGCGATCGCGCTAGTCGAGCCCGTCAAGTAACCCGACTGGCCGATGTTTGTTCACCTTGTATGTATCATAACTGCTTGAACCTAGGGTACTGAACTTACCATTGTAAACCCTATTAACCGTGGTACCTTGATCCACGAAGACTCATGAGCCGGGCATGGTGGTATGGGACACCGTGGTCGAGCTGTCGGCCTACGCTGGGGCCACAAACCTCCCCGTAGTGACCAGTGAGCACCTTGACTCGTGAGCAGATTATGGTGGTATGGGACACTATATTCTAGCTGTCGGCCTACACTGATCAGGCGACGAGCCCTTTGTAGTGACCGCGAGCGTATTCTGAGTCCACGGGAGGCGACGACCCTTTCGTGCAGTAGAGTACAGTAGGCCTGTATTGATAAGGTGATGGGGGAGCGGTGCAACGAGTGCGAGCAACAGCCCTGGCAGCCCTTGCAGTGACCTACGAAATGTACATCGTATGAGATTACTAGGAGTGACGACCCTAGACAGGATCCGTGTTGGGATTGATACAAGGGAAGTACCTTAGTTTCCCAATCCTGCTGTTTGAATGGACTAATAACAACTTGGAAATCATATCACCATAGCATTGCATGTGCCTGGAAGATGTGGAGCACTCTAGGGAGTGTGGCATGCCGCGGTCGTAAGATGTTGCCGCATGAGGGTGATCGTCGGTGAGGGCATACATCACGTCATATCATCTTGCATTAACAACAGTATTAGGATTGTCTGATTTACTGCTTTACTATTATCGCGTGATTGAATTGTGAACATGCTAATCTTTGCTCTATGATTCCACTGAGTTGATCACTCATTCCCACGTTACGGGATGGTGTTTGCAACACCCACCAGACCCTGTTGTAGTTGCAGGTGAGGACGAGATCCAGGAGGTGGAGCCGGAGATTGACGAGGACCAGGATGAGTTCTCGTATATGCAGTATCACGACGGCTTCCCGTAGGTGACCTGGATCGAGGGGGACTTCAGTGGGACTATTTTGAACTTATTCTTTTGTCTATTTACATGTATATGAGACTCAGAGATGTAGTCATACTTTGGAGACAGCTGAGATTACTTTGTTTTTCCATACAGTGATATATATATTGTTTAGTCTTCCGCTTGCTTTTATCACTGGATCTGAAGTATGAATTGCAGTTTGGTATACTTTTACTCATGTGAATGCTTTAAATCAGACAACATTGAATCATAACTATTTTTGTTGCATAAGTGACGGTCTGGAACTCGGGAGTTGAGTTTATACACGACCCCCGATTTTCAGGGTGTTACATCACTCCATCACCCTTTTTCACCTATTACTCCCCTCTCTCTCTCATTCATTCTCAAAAAAAATTCCAAGCAAAAGAGCTTCACACGTCTAAGCTCTCTCTCCCTCTCCCAAATGCCAAGTGTGGCCCACCTTCCCTACTCTCTCATCTCTCATCTCAACCGTTGATCTATCATCTACCACCGTCAAAAGTCAAGCAAAGGAGCTAAGGAGGCTAGGGGAGCAAGGAGGAGGCTTAGAGGTGGGTGATCTACCGTTAAATTCTTTTTAGGAACCACTAGTTGGTGGGACCCATTTTTGATGTATGATTTGTATTATGTGGGGCCAGAGTGGCGGAGCCCCACCATCACCGTCTCTTGTCCTCTCTCTCTCTCTCTCTCTTTCTCTCTCCTTATCCTTCCCCTAAAATGAAGTGGGCCCCACCGATTCATGATAAATCTACTCCATCCATCAAATGGTGTGGCCCACTACATCTTAGATAAATGATATATATATATATATATATATATATATATATATATATATATGTACATGCAAGGTGGGCCACGATCGTGTGGGACCCACCTTGGTGAATGTGGACCATGTCCCTGTGGGACCCACCGTGTTGTATCTGTTTAAAGCACGCCGTCCAGCGTCTCTGGACGCTGGACTGGCAGCGTTAACACACTGCGCTTTTCAAAAAAAAAGAAGGGAAAAATATACTTTTACGGTGGGCCACTGATGCAGGCCCCACCTTGAGGTATTTACTTGATCCAAGCTATCCATTCTATTCTCAGGATCATTTTAGGCGTTGAGCCAAAAAATGAGACCGATCCAATTATCTGGTGGGCCGTGACATTAAGAATACTAGTATTTTCCTTTAAAACTTGGAAAAATGATTGCTGGGGTCCACCAGAAGCTTGGACCTACCTGAAATTTGTTTTGGACCCCTATTTTTGTGGGACATATGCAATGGATGGGGTAGATCTGGTTAATGTGGGTCCCACCTAGGAAAAAAATAAAATAAAATTTTTTGGCATGACTTTGTGCCATGACGTCCAGAGACGTCCATGTTAAAAAGGGTGGCCGCATTGGCCCACATGTAGACTCTGCCATGATGTATGTTTTACATCTATACCATTCATTTAATAGGTCCCCTTGAATGGTCCCTTGACTCCAAAAATCATCCAAAAACTGAACTTAGGTGGGCCATACCATCCAAATCATGTGAAGACATGCCTAAAGCATATAAAAACACTTGGTGGGGCCTACCTGAATTTTGAATGTGGTTGAAATTTGGTGTGAACCCTCAAACAGGTGGGACACACATAATGGACTTGTTGGATTGCAAATAAACACTTTGGTGGGTCCTGTATGGGACCCACTGTGGTATGTGTGGCTTACCACACCGTCCACAACACTGGGTGGTGACACCCACTATGATGCAAGTGTTTCACTCACGCCGTCCGTCCACGGCAGTGGACGGTGACCCCCACTCAGATGTATGTATTGTGTCCACGCCGTCCATCACGTGGGCCCCTAGCCACGTGACGTTATGAACAGGTTTGTATGGCAATAAACATTACAGTGGGCCCTAAGCCATGTGATTCTATGAACAGTTTGGATGCAAATAAATAGTACAGTGGACCCAGGTTGGGTAGAAAATATACATTACAGTGGGCCCTGGGTCTATATGACCTTATCAACAGGTTTGAATGGAAAATAAACATTTTGGTGGGCCCCTTGCTACATGGCCTTATCAACAGGTGGGATGTAAAATAAACATTTTAGTGGGCCCCTTGCTACATGGCCTTATCAACAGGTGGGATGTAAAATAAATATTTTGGTGGGCCCCTTGCCACATGGCCTTAACAGCAGGTTGGGTGGCAAATAAGCATTTCAGTGGGCCCAGGATTGGACGGAAAAAAAATGTTATAGTGGGCCCACATGGGAGTCTACCATGATGCATGAGTTTCATCCAAACCGTCTAACCATTTTGAGATCATTTTAAGGACATTGTTGAGGCCCATCTTAATGTATTTGTGGCCTGCCCACTAAGCCCCACTTTGTTATATATGGGCCCATGTGTGTAGGCCCATTTGATGTATTTGTGGCCCAATGTTGAGACCCACTTTGGTATATATAAGGCCTATGTGATTAGGCCCATTTGATGCACATAAAGCTTATGTGATTGGGCTCATTTTAATGCATTCTAAGGCCCATGGGTGATGGCCCATTGCAAAGTACCTAAGGTCCATTGGTGAGGCTCATTGAGGTGGCCCACTTGATGAATATAAGGCCCATGATATACGGCCCACTTGATGTATTTGAGGCCCAATGGGATGTACCTAAGGTACATTGTAATGTGTGATTACGCCATGATTTATTTAATGATATTTAAGGTGAACTGAGCCTTGGGAGCAATGATGGTTTGACGTCCACATTGTAAGATTAATGTTGGTTAAATGTCCACATTGTCACTCTCCCTAGGACCTACTGATAGGCCTAACTCTTTGTGTATGAGGCCCATGTGCAGGGCCCACCTGTGATGTATATTAGGCTCATGTGTAGGACCCACCCATTAAGTATTGGGCCCGTGGATTATGATGTATTTTCGGCCCAGATGGTAAGACCTGATATTATGTATGAGAGACCTAAGGGATATGGCCCATTACGATGTGTTCGGGGCCTATGGATATGGTCCATTATATTATACATGCAGCCCGTATATGGGGACCATTATAATGTTACATATGGCCTTATGTGAGGACTAATGTGGTTCATGTGAGGCTTAGGTGATAAGGTCCACTTTGATATACTTGTGGCCCATTAGTGCTCCCCATTGATGCGATTCACTTAATGTGTATGAGGCCCATTAGTACGACTCATTGATGCAGCTCACCTGTTGTATATGAGGCCCTTGATCGAGGCCCATTGTGATGCATTCGTGGCCCGTGGGCAAGGCCCATTATGATGTATATTAGGCCCATGATGCATAGCCTATTTGATATATTTGAGGCCCATGAGCAGGGCCCACCTATTGTGTATATATGACCCTTGAGTAATGCCGAATGTGTCGTATATTAGGCCTTTGTGTAAGGCCGTGGGCCCATTATATGTTTAGATCTATGTGGACTATTCCTTGGGGCAATGTTGGTTAAATGTCCACATTGTTGAGGCCGATTGTTGATACCGACTATGAGTATGTGACAACATAACATCATGATACATGCCCATATGCATCATCTGATGTTTGTTATGAGATGTGATTGACCATTGCATATGTCATTGGGTAGGATGATATGAGACTCCCTAATACGCGGAGGTTATCTCACATGAGTGCATGACATGCGTAGGATTGATGCATGACTGGATTGTATGACTCATGCATCTTGCATTGTGTGTTATACGCCCTAGCGACATCAGGGTCGTAGCCTCCACAGGCATATCGTGGATGGCCAGACGGGACACCAAAAATGTTTGGTTCTAGCATACAGGTGCCATAGATGTCCCTGGGTGAAAATCCCTAAACCTCCGTGGCCAGGAGATGACTCCAACGTCGAGATCGAGTGGATATATGAGCGCACGAGGGCCGAATACCAGGGGGCCGCGTCTCTTACTGTATCGTGGTAGGTTGGAAAGGGGTGTGACCTTACCCTCCTGAGTGAGGGGGCAATGTCTAGGTTGAGTTTGACTAGCTTGATGAATGGGTCTGCTATCGATGAGCTGGGCCTGATATTGGCAGGCAGTTAGTGAGGTCTCTTCCACTTACCCAGTTGTGCGCTTGGATAGGGGCGGCAAGTTGGCTTAAAGTGTAATAGACCGATGATGATCCCAGAGATGAACTGTACTAATATGTGGACTTATTGAGTAGGAGTTACATACTCATTCATTCATTCATTCACTCTTCACTCGGGTTGGTGGTGCGCAACTAATTATTATGTACCTTCGTTATGGCAAGGATTTCGGTTAGAGCGCGCGACTAACCTGAGATCAGGAGTTTACCATATTATGTCTGACTATCCAAATTTAGGTATGAGACTGGTTTGGATAGAAGTCCCTTGTGATGGACCCCATAGCCTGTGATACTTCGTACTGTCATCCCGACTTCACATTCCAGCATTGTCATTTCATTCACACCGCATATTACATTGCATCTACCATACTTGGTATTTTGGGTTACGATGTTTTGCACTTGTATAACCTAGATGAGGTTGATGGTATTTATGGCTTGTCTGGATTTGCATATTGCATTGTATCCTCAGCATCTGTTATTGTCTTATTAAGTTTTGCATTACATGGCCATGGTATGGCCAATAACATTCATGCCTTGCATCACATAGCTTGGGTACAACAGATTGTATTCATGGACTTATCGCATATTTCCGCATCACTCTGATATCGTATGATTCTTGATCTTGTCAGAATTTCTGCTTATCCCGATGATATATGATTATGAGCTTTATTATATACGTGATACTTACCTTACACACACTTACACCACCCTCTAAGCTTTTGTAAGCTTATGCACGATAGATATGTGCAGGTAGCGTTAGGTTGTAGCAGCGTTGAGCTTGGAGCGTGCAGCGATTTTCAGGAGCTCTGATTTTGATATATGTATTTTCCTTTCAGTATTGCATTCAAGTGATTATATTAGTGGATATGTGATGATGATGTTTCCTTTATAATTTGGGTAAACTTGTAGTTATGCTTATTGTAAGATAAATGTACGTTCAAAAAATTCTCCTTGTATGATCCCAGGTTCGGAATCTGGCGTATGTTGTGCTGGGAGCTGAGAATGGGGTACTACAGAGGCTGTCGGCACCGGATTCGGCAATCGAGATTCCTGTGAATCTGATTTCTGGGTTTGGGGCATGACGGAAGTTAGTATCAGAGTATAACTTAGGAATACCTGAAGATAACATCATATATGTACTGATAGTTACCCTTCACTCTATGATTGTTGAGAACTTAGAATGGTTAGATCCCCGAGTTCTAATAACTTAGAGATTTTCTGATATAGCTTCCTACCGTCGAGCTTATGAGGCTTTATCGTATTCCGGTTTCGATTGTTTCAAATCCAGGATTCAAGGCTCAGTTGGTAGTCATAGTGTGGATGAGGCATTTTGGGAGCAGAAGGCTGAGATTCGCAGGCGTTGTCCCCATCTCTTAGGTGTTTGATTATGTTTGTATAGGATTTTTCTTCCTTGGTTGAACTCTGTATTAGTTGTGTCGTGTTTTAAATTTCGAGGATAAAATTTTTACTAGGTGGTGAGAGCTGTAAGACACGTATCCTAAACCGTACCATTCCGTTGACTTCCTCGATCCTTTCGGTCGAATTCCGGCAATCTTTGACCTGTATTCAACGTTTATGCTCAAACCTAAGCCGAGTCCCGCATATCAGAGTCTACTCGACCCGAAACTTATACCTTAGCGACTGCGCAATCGCCACGGTTCTAACGCCGCGACTCTCGCACCGACCCGATACCCTGGGTAGAAGATATAAGCTCGTGTTCAATTCAAAGAAACACCGCACGTTGCGGATTATGAGGGAATCTCTACGAGATGTCCCATCAATCAATCAATCACTCATGTCAAGTACAAGTCAAGTCACTCCATACCCAAGTACAACAACCCATACCTTTCTCTTACATAAGCAAGCCCAAGGTCAACCCTCACATCACTTCACCTCTCTCTCCACCCACCCTTCTTACAACACACCACTCCACCCATCATCCATCACACCACATCACTCCATCACCCTTTTTCACCCATTACTCCCCTCTCTCTCTCATTCATTCTCAAAAAAAATTCTAAGCAAAAGAGCTTCACACGTCCAAGCTCTCTCTCCCTCTCCCAAATGCCAAGTGTGGCCCACCTTCCCTACTCTCTCATCTCTCATCTCAACAGTTGATCCATCATCTACCACCGTTAAAAGTCAAGCAAAGGAGCTAAGGAGGTTACGAGAGCAAGGAGGAGGCTTAGAGGTGGGTGATCTACCATTAAATTCTTTTTAGGGACCAGTAGTTGGTGGGACCCATTTTTTATGTATGATTTGTATTATGTGGGGCCCATAGTGGCGGGGCCCCACCATCACCGTCTCTTGTCCTCTCTCTCTCTCTCTCTCTCTCTCTTTCTCTCTCCTTATCCTTCCCCTAAAATGAAGTGGGCCCCACCGATTCATGATAAATCTACTCCATCCATCAAATGGTGTGGCCCACTACATCTTAGATAAATGATATATATATATATATGTACATGCAAGGTGGGCCACGATCGTGTGGGACCCACCTTGGTGAACGTGGACCATGTCCCTGTGGGACCCACCTTATTGTATCTGTTTAAAGCACGCCATCCAGCGTCTCTGGATGCTGGACTGGCAGCGTTAACACACTGCCCTTTTAAAAAAAAAAAGAAGGGAAAAGTATACTTTTACGGTGGGCCACTGATGCAGGCCCCACCTTGAGGTATTTACTTGATCCAAGCCATCCATTCTATTCTCGGGATCATTTTAGGCGTTGAGCCGAAAAATGAGACCGATCCAATTATCTGACGGGCCGTGACATTAAGAATACTAGTATTTTCCTTTAAAACTTGGAAAAATGATTGCTGGGGTCCACCAGAAGCTTGGACCTACTTGAAATTTGTTTTGGACCCCTATTTTTGTGGGACATGCAATGGATGGGGTAGATCTGGTTAATGTGGGTCCCACCTAGGAAAAAAAATAAAATAAAATTTTTTGGCATGACTTTGTGCCATGACGTCCAGAGACGTCCACGTTAAAAAGGGTGGCCGCATTGGCCCACATGAAGATTCCACCATGAAGTATGTTTTACATCTATACCGTTCATTTAATAGGTCCCCTTGAATGGTGCGTTGACTCCAAAAATCATCCACAAACTGAACTCAGGTGGGCCATACCATCCAAATCATGTGAAGACATTCCTAAAGCATATAAAAACACTTGGAGGGGCCTACCTGAATTTTGAATGTGGCTGAAATTTGGTGTGAACCCTCAAATAGGTGGGACACACATAATGGACTTGTTGGATTGCAAATAAACACTTTGGTGGGTCCTGCATGGGACCCACTGTGGTATGTGTGGCTTACCACACCGTCCACAACACTGGGTGGTGACACCCACTATGATGCAAGTGTTTCACTCACGCCGTCCGCCCACGGCAGTGGACGGTGACCCCCACTCAGATGTATGTATTCTGTCCACGTCGTCCATCACGTGGGCCCCTGGCCACGTGACGTTATGAACAGGTTTGGATGACAATAAACATTACAGTGGGCCCTAGGCCATGTGATTCTATGAACAGTTTGGATGTAAATAAATAGTACAGTGGACCCAGGTTGGGTAGAAAATATACATTACGGTGGGCCCTGGGTCAATATGACCTTATCAACAGGTTTGAATGGAAAATAAACATTTTGGTGGGCCCCTTGCTACATGGCCTTATCAACAGGTGGGATGTAAAACAAACATTTTAGTGGGCCCCTTACTACATGGCCTTATCAACAGGTGGGATGTAAACTAAACATTTTGGTGGGCCCCATGCTACATGGCCTTATCAACAGGTGGGATGTAAAATAAACATTTTAGTGGGCCCCTTGCCACACGGCCTTAACAATAGGTTGGGTGGAAAATAAGCATTTCAGTGGGCCTAGGATTGCATGAAAAATAAATGTTATAGTGGGCCCACATGGGAGTCTACCATGATGCATGAGTTTCATCCAAACCGTCTAACCATTTTGAGATCATTTTAAGGACATTGTTGAGGCCCATCTTAATGTATTTGTGGCCCGCCCACTAAGGCCCTGTAAGACCCGTATCTTGGTCCGTACCGTTCCGTAGACTTCTGCGGTCTTACCGGTCGAATTCCGGCAACCTTCGACCCTTAAACGATATCGATGCACGACCCTGGTTCATGTGCCGACAACCTGAGTCGACTCAACTAGAGACCAATACCATAGCGACCGCGCCGTCGTTGCGGTTCCGATGCCGCGACTCCCGCGCCGAGGCGATACCCTAATCAAGAGATGTGGGCCAACATTCGGTGCAAGAAAACGCCGCGCGTTGCGAAAACCAAGGGAATCTCTACGATGTGTCACATCAATCACATCAATCCCATCAATCAATCAACCCATCAAGCCATCACAAGTCAAGTACACATCATTTTCATCCCTTTTCCCAAGCAACCACAAAAGTCTCCCAAAACCATACCTCTCTTACACAAAAAGCCACAAAAGTCAAGCTTTTCTTGCACCTCCCATACTTCTCTTACACAAAAGCCTCAAAAGTCAAGTTTTTCTTACACAAACATCACTCACCACATCCATCCATCACTCTCTCTCTCTCCCTTTACATCACTCTCTCTCTTTCTCTCTTTCTCATTTCAAAATTTCCAAGCAACAAAAAATTTCAAGAGCCCATACGTATGGAATTCTCCCTCTCTTCCTAAACTCCAAGTGGCCCACCTCTTCACCCCATCATCTCCCATCTCAACCCTCCATTCCTCATCTTAACCGTTGAAAACCAAGCTAAGGTGCCAAGGAACCTCTAGGAGCGAGAAGATCGGACGGTGGGTGCCTCTATAGGGTAGATTTACTTTTTTTTTTATGATGGGCCAAGTGAGGCCCACCGATCCATGGTGTGGATCTCACTTGGGACCCTAAAAGGTGGTCGATGGACCACTTGGATCATCATGATCATTCCATGATGGGGCCATTCTCCATGGACCCCATCATGATGTTTATTTCATTAAGAAAGGTCATCTAGACCGTCCATATCGGTGGGGAGTGGATCTCCACCGTTGATTTACTTTTTTGATGGTCCCTTGTTCAAAGGGATCGGTTGATTGTATGATTTATTGCAAGGGAGGGCCCATAGTGTCGGGGTTCCTCCATCACAAGGCGTGTCCCACTCTCCATCTCTCTCTCTCTTTTATTTTATTTTATTTTATTTTATTTTATTTTATTTTTATGCAAGAGGATTGTGTGGCCCACTTGAATGGATCCCACCTTGATGTAATTATTTTTATTCAAGTGGGGCCCACCTTAGACGTTGAACCCATGTCCCCCATCAGTGGTGGCCCACTTCATCAAGGTCCACACTAAAAAAAAAATAAAATAAAATAAAAGACCGTCCAACGTCTGGGACGCTGGACGTTTCAACAGAAAGAAGAAAAGGAAAAGAAGTAAAGGAAAGGGACTTTGGTGGTCCGCTTGCTTAGGCCCCACCCTGATGTATCGTCCTAATCCAAGCCGTCCATCCCTTTCACCATCTCATTTTATGCGTTGAGCCAGAAAATGAGATTGAACGGAGCACCTGGTGGGCCATAACGTCAAAGATCGCACCCTCACCGTTCAAACATCATTTTCGTATTTTATTTCACTTCCATAGCATTTTAAAATTTGAACTCTGGACTCATTTGGATGGCCTCGAGCCGCTGATCGCAATGGCCGGGGCGGATTTCACTTTAGCGGGCCCCACGTGCGAAAAACCCCAGAAAAAGGGTTTTTCCTCTTTTTTGTAAAATGAAATGGCAGAGGCTTTGCCTCTGCCTCTGACTACGGCAGCGCTGCACGCTGCTGCGTGCAGCCGTGAAGCGGGCGGGCGGCCGCTGGCCACCCACAGCTCTGCACGTGGGCCCTACAGTAATGTTTATTTGTCATCCGACCTGCTCATGAGGTGGGCCACCCCAGTGGTGGGCCCCCCATCCAAAAAATGAAACAGATCCAAAACTCAGGTGGCCCACACCACGTGAAACAGTGGAAATTGAATTCTACCATTGAAGAGTTTTTGGGGCCCACAGAAGTATTTGATCAAGCTGAAATTTATGTTGTCCCTTCATCCAGGCCCGAGGGACCTTATGAACAGATTAGATGGCAAATAGACATTTCAGTGGGCCCCACATGGGACCCACAGTGTTGTATGTATTTTAAGGCCACCGTCCAGCGGACGGTGGTACCCACCTTGCATGTATGCCTCCACCGTCCAGCGGACGGTGGGGCCCTGTGTAATGTATGTGCGCTATCCGCACTGTCCACTGGACAGTGGGACCCGCCATGATGCATTCAACCGTCCATGCACTTGGTGAGATCATTTTTAGCATGGGTCATTAGTTGGGTGGACCACTCACATATGGGCTTAGGCTTACTTGATATTAAAGGCCTATGGGCTAGGCTCATTTGAATTATAAAAGGCCTATGGGCTAGGCCCATTTGATTTATAAAATGCTTATGGGCTGGGCCCATTTGATTCATTTAAGGCCTAAGAATTTAGGCCCACTTGATATGTAAAGCCTATGGGCTTAGGCTTACTTGATATTTAAGGCCTACGGGCTAGGCTCATTTGAATTTCAAAAGGGCATGGGCTAGGCCCATTTGATTTATAAAATGCTTATGGGCTAGGCCCATTTGATTCATTTTAGGCCTAAGAACTTAGGCCCATTTGATGTGTTGCAAGTCCATGGGACTAGGCCCATTTGATGTACTTCAAGGCCCATGCAATTGGAGATTGTGAGACTGCATGGCATTCCAGTCTCGATCATTTCTGACCAAGACTCGAGGTTCACGTCTCAGTTTTAGGGGAGCTTCCAACGTGCGATGGAGACTGATTTGCAGCTCAGCACCGTGTACCATCCGCAGACCGATGGCCAGACCAAGAGGGTCAATCGGATACTTGAGGATATGCTTCGGGCCTGCACGATTGACTTCGGGGGTAGCTGGGATGAGCATCTGCGATTGGCTGAGTCCGCGTATAATAACAGCTATCAGGCGACCATCGGTATGGCTCCTTTTGAGGCACTATATGGCAGACCATACAGATCACCAAGTTGTTGGACCAAGGTTGGAGAGCGTCAACTCCTAGGTCCCGAGCTTGTGAAGGAGACTTCAGAGGCTATAGATATCATCAGGAAGAGGATGCGCATAGCTCAGAGCTGACAGAAGAGTTTTGCTGATCGTCGGTGTCGTCCTTTGGAGTTTGATGTAGGGGACCATGTGTATCTCAAGGTCTCGCCCATGAAGGGCGTAGTTCGATTTGGAGCGAAGGCCAAGCTTGCCCCGAGATTCATAGGACCTTTTGAGATCATTAGGCGCATTGGCGCCGTGGCCTATCGGCTTGCCTTGCCATCACAGTTGTCTGGCGTCCACGACATTTTCCACATATCCATGTTGAGGAAGAGTGGGTCAGACATAGTTCCTATTATTGATTGGCAGCCGTTGGAGGTTCGTGAGGACGCTTCTTACATTGAGCAGCCAGTCCGTATACTTGATCGAAAGGAGCAGGTCCTCAGAACCAAGGTCATTCCGTTGGTGAAGGTGCTGTGGGGTCACCATTCCGTAGAGGAGGCTTCTTGGGAGCGTGAGGCTGAGATTCGAGAACGTTATCCTCATCTCTTTGATGGTTGATCATGTGATGTATTTTGTATGTTATCTCTGATTCTATATGATGATGTTATATCGTTTCTTTTTCATGAGTTAGGCTTAGTTGCGATGCTTGTGTAAATTTTAAGGATGAAATTTTTATAAGGAGGGGAGAGCTGTAAGACCCGTATCTTGGTCCGTACCGTTCCGTAGACTTCCGCGGTCTTACCGGTCGAATTTCGGCAACCTTCGACCCTTAAACGATATCGATGCACGACCCTGGTTCATGTGCCGACAACCTGAGTCGACTCAACCCGAGACCAATACCATAGCGACCGGGCCGTCGTTGCGGTTCCGATTCCGCGACTCCCGTGCCGAGGCGATACCTTGATCAAGAGATGTGGGCGAACATTCGGTGCAAGAAAACGCCGCGCGTTGCGAAAACCAAGGGAATCTCTACGATGTGTCACATCAATCACATCAATCCCATCAATCAATCAATCCATCAAGCCATCACAAGTCAAGTACACATCATTTTTATCCCTTTTCCCAAGCAACCACAAAAGTCTCCCAAAATCATACCTCTCTTACACAAAAAGCCACAAAAGTCAAGCTTTTCTTACACCTCCCATACTTCTCTTACACAAAAGCCTCAAAAGTCAAGTTTTTCTTACACAAACATCACTCACCACATCCATCCATCACTCTCTCTCTCTCCCTTTACATCACTCTCTCTCTTTCTCTCTTTCTCATTTCAAAATTTCCAAGCAACAAAAAATTTCAAGAGCCCATACGTATGGAATTCTCCCTCTCTTCCTAAACTCCAAGTGGCCCACCTCTTCACCCCATCATCTCCCATCTCAACCCTCCATTCCTCATCTTAACCGTTGAAAACCAAGCTAAGGTGCCAAGGAACCTCTAGGAGCGAGAAGATCGGACGGTGGGTGCCTCTATAGGGTAGATTTACTTTTTTTTTTATGATGGGCCAAGTGAGGCCCACCGATCCATGGTGTGGATCTCACTTGGGACCCTAAAAGGTGGTCGATGGACCACTTGGATCATCATGATCATTCCATGATGGGGCCATTCTCCATGGACCCCATCATGATGTTTATTTCATTAAGAAAGGTCATCTAGACCGTCCATATCGGTGGGGAATGGATCTCTACCGTTGATTTACTTTTTTGATGGTCCCTTGTTCAAAGGGATCGGTTGATTGTATGATTTATTGCAAGGGAGGGCCCATAGTGTCGGGGTCCCTCCATCACAAGGCGTGTCCCACTCTCCATCTCTCTCTCTCTTTTATTTTATTTTATTTTATTTCATTTTATTCTATTTTTATGCAATAGGATTGTGTGGCCCACTTGAATGGAACCCACCTTGATGTAATTATTTTTATTCAAGTGGGGCCCACCTTAGACGTTGAACCCATGTCCCCCATCAGTGGTGGACCACTTCATCAGGGTCCACACTTAAATATATATATATATATATATATATATATATATATATATATATATATATATATATATATATATATATATATATATATATATATATAAGACCGTCCAGCGTCTAGGACGCTGGACATTTCAATAGAAAGAAGGAAAGGGAAAGAAGTAAAGGAAAGGGACTTTTGTGGTCCGCTTGCTTAGGCCCCACCCTGATGTATCGTCCTAATCCAAGCCATCCATCCCTTTCACCATCTCATTTTACGCGTTGAGACAGAAAATGAGATTGAACGGAGCACCTGGTGGGCCATAGCGTCAAAGATCGCACCCTCACCGTTCAAACATCATTTTCGTATTTTATTTCACTTCCGTAGCATTTTAAAATTTGAACTCTGGACTCATTTGGACGGCCTCGAGCCGTTGATCGCAATGGCCGGGGTGGATTTCACTTTAGCGGGCCCCACGTGCGAAAAACCCCAAAAAAAGGGTTTTTCCTCTTTTTTTATAAAATGAAATGGCAGAGGCTTTGCCTTTGCCTCTGACTACGGTAGCGCTGCACGCTGCTGTGTGCAGCCGTGAAGCGGGCGAGCGGCCGCTGGCCACCCACAGCTTTGCACGTGGGCCCCACAGTAATGTTTATTTGTCATCCGACCTGCTCATGAGGTGGGCCACCCCAATGGTGGGCCCCCCCTCCAAAAAATGAAACAGATCCAAAACTCAGGTGGCCCACACCACGTGAAACAGTGGAAATTGAATTCTACCATTGAAGAGTTTTTGGGGCCCACAGAAGCATTGGATCAAGCTGAAATTTATGTTGTCCCTTCATGCAGGCCCGAGGGACCTTATGAACGGATTGGATGGCAAAGAGACATTTCAGTGGGCCCCACATGGGACCCACAGTGTTGTATGTATTTCAAGGCCACCGTCCAGCGGACGGTGGCACCCACCTTGCATGTATGCCTCCACCGTCCAGCGGATGGTGGGGCCCTGTGTAATGTATGTGCGCTATCCACACTGTCCACTGGACAGTGGGACCCGCCATGATGCATTCAACCGTCCATCCACTTGGTGAGATCATTTTTAGCATGGGTCATTAGTTGGGTGGACCACTCACATATGGGCTTAGGCTTACTTGATATTAAAGGCCTATGGGCTAGGCTCATTTGAATTATAAAAGGCCTATGGGCTAGGACCATTTGATTTATAAAATGCTTATGGGCTGGGCCCATTTGATTCATTTAAGGCCTAAGAATTTGGGCCCACTTGATATGTAAAGCCTATGGGCTTAGGCTTACTTGATATTTAAGGCCTACGGGCTAGGCTCATTTGAATTTCAAAAGGGCATGGGCTAGGCCCATTTGATTTATAAAATGCTTATGGGCTAGGCCCATTTGTTTCATTTTAGGCCTAAGAACTTAGGCCCATTTGATGTGTTGCAAGTCCATGGGACTAGGCCCATTTGATGTACTTCAAGGCCCATGCAATTGGACCCCTTTTGTTGAAATTTAAAGCCCATGGAAGTAGGCCATTTGATATATGTAAGGCCTGGGGGTTCAGGCCCACTTTGATATGCATACGAGGCCTTTGGGTTGGACCCATTTAATTTATTAAAGGTTCATGGGTTAGGCCTATTTGATATATGTAAGGCCTAGGGGTTTAGGCCCATTTGACTCCTGTTAGGCCTATGGGTTGAGGCCCACTTGATCCACATGTGGGACCCAATTGGTGTGACCCATTGGTCACATACTAGACTCATGAGACTATGATCATTTGATGCAATCCAAGGCCCACGGGTTTTGACCCATTGCAATGCACATAAGACCCATTGTTGTGACCCATTTATGTGGCCCATCTGATGATTAAAAGGCCCATAGGATATGGCCCATTTGACATAGAAAAGCCCAATGGGATGAACTTAAGGTCCATTGCAATGTGTAATCCCAATACCGATTATGTAGTGATATTTAAGAAGATCGTACCTGGGATGCAATATTGGTTTGACGTCCACATTGCGAGTGTAATGTTGGTTGGATGTCCACATTATGACTCTCTAAAGGCCCATTACTGGGCAGTACTTTCTGTGTTTCGGCCGTCCAGGCCCATCTGCGTTGTAAGAATGGTTCATCACTCATTTACATGTTTAGTATAGTTTCATGACCCATGTTCATACGCATCATATGTATGCTTGATATGAGGATTGACTGATCATAGCATTTGCCTTCGGGCAGGTTGTTTATGGGCTCCCGGTTAGGCAGTGTTGCCCTACATGAGCGAACGATATGCGCAGGATTTGATGGATGACTGGATAGCGTGAATCATGCATATCGCATTTGTATGACATGGATATTGTACGCCCTAGCGACATCAGGGCCGTAGCCTCCACAGACGCATCGTGGTTGGAGGGATTGGATACCAAAAATCTTATTCTACATGGGGTACTATAGATATTCCTGGGTGAAAGTCTCTAAACCCTTATGGTACCAAGAGGTTGCTCCAACGTCTAGACTGAGTGGGTAGATGAGCGTTGAGTGCTGATTACCAGACGGTTACGTTCTCCACTGTGTCGTGGTCGGTTGGAAGGGGGTGCGGCCTTACCCGCCCGAGAGTAGGGGGCAATGCTAGGATGAGTTTGACCAGCTCGAGGAATGGGTCCGCTATCGACGAGTCGCGCCCGATATTGGTAGACGGATAGTGTGGTCTCTTCCACTTATCTTATTGCGCCTGATGTGGCGGCAATCTGGTTTAGAGTGTACTAGACCCCGGTGATATTTCATATTTTGAGCTGTATTGATGTGTGGACATTGATGAGGATCTGTATGCTTGAGTTGCATTGCACATCGCATGGCCTTGGGATGGCCGATACCATTCATGTCTTGCATCGCATAAGCCTTGGTACGGCTCATGATATTATAGATTCATCTACATATTCCACTTTACTCTGACATTGCATGTTCATATTACTACCTTGCGCACACACTTTCACCACCCTCTAAGCTTTCTATAAGCTTATGCACGACCGTTGCATGCAGGTGACGTCGGATCGCAGCAACATTGATGCAGGAGCATGTTACAGAGCATTTTGGAGTTTTTTATTCTTTACCATTGTATTTCCCTTTATGCTCATTGTACTTGTAAAGTTTTTGATCATAGTGGAAATGTAATGGAGTTCTTGGTTGTTGTTGTGGGTTATGCCTTTAGTTATGCTTATTACGAATCAAACTGACATTTAAAATCCTCCTCGTAGCATCCCAGGATCGGAACCTGGCGAATGGGAGCTAGGAGCCGAGAATGGGGTTCTACGGAGGCTGTCGGCGCCGGATTCAGCGATCGGGAATTTTGTGAACCTGGTTTCCGAGTTTGGGGCGTGAAAGAAGTTGGTATCAGAGCATAACTTGGGAATAACCGAGAACAACATTACATGTCTGCTATGAGTATAGAATGGCTAAGTTTAGAAGTTCGGATAGCTTCGCGACCTTCTAATTCAGACCTTTAACGTGCGTACCTTCGAGAGTTTTGAAGTTGATAGGCGCCTTCGCTCTTTCCTGTAGGACATGGCTCCTGGGAGAGTTACCCGATCGACTCCCGCACCACCACCTGAGGATTCTGCTTCACCATCGGAGGCTCCAGCTTTATCCCCTGCGTCTCCCGTTCCACCGTCAGAGATCCCTGCTTCTTTCCCTGAGAATGACATTCCTCCACCTGAGGCCGATGAGGAGCCGACTGTGACTGTGAGTGCTTCTCAGTTGCAGCAGATGTTACAGGCTATGATAGCCACACTCTAGGGACAGGGCAGACGCCCAGCTGTTTCACCAGCTCAGGTAGAGCAGGAGCGCGCGAGCGCCTTACTTCGTAAGTTCAGACGGCTTGATCCCTCACGTTTCTAGGGCGAGTCAGATCCAACTGCAACAGAGAGATGGCGCTCTGATGTGGAGAAGATCTTCGATACCATGTCATGTACGACCGAGCAGCGCATCCGGCTAGCTGTATTTCTCTTCCAGGGTGAGGATGAGCATTGTTGGACCTCTGTTACCCGTGTTGTCGGACCTGATTTTATCTGGACATGGGAGGACTTTGTGGATCGATTCGAGGAGCAGTACTTCCCCGACCATATCCGTCGTCAGTGAGCCTTAGAGTTCGAGATTCTGGTGCAGGGAGACATGACGGTGGCGCAGTACGTGGCCCGTTTCGTAGCACTCTCGAGATTTGCACCTTATATGGTTAATGACGAGGGGCGGAAGGTCCGCCGTTTCGAGCACGGCTTACGTTACGGCCTTCGAGGTCGTGTTATTGGGCATGAGCTCCCTACTTTTCAGGCAGTAGTGTGGAGAGCTCAGATTTATGAGACTGAGTGGGCCGGTTCTCAGTCTGATCGCAGTCAGAGGAGAGACTGGAAGAGGCAGGCTTCTTCCAGTCCTTCCCAGTAGCGTCGACCACAGCAGCAGAGGCGCACAGGTCGCCCAGCTTTTCGAGCACCATCAGCACTAGCAGTACCTCCACCACCACCTTAGAGGCAATTCACCGGCACTTGCTTCAGGTGCGGTGCGACGGGACACCGTTCATGGGAGTGTCCCAGCCCCCAGCAGCAGCAGAGAAGTCCACAGCATCAGAGACCTCCACCGCAGCAGCAGAGACCCCCACAGCAGCAGCAACAGCAGACTCCACCACCGAGGCCACCTCAGCAGCAGCATCAGCATCAGCACCAGCCTCAGAGACCACAGCAGCAAATGCAGCAGTTTCGACCACCTCAGCGACCCCACCAGCAGCAGAAGCACGCTCAGAGGGGACAGGCACCTCCCCATCCAGTTCAGGCTAGATTCTATGCGGCTCAGCAGGATCCGCAGTCATCTGGTGGAGTTGTTGAGGGTATACTTTCAGTTTCTGCATGCATTGCACGTGTGCTTTTTTATTCCAGTGCATCACATTCTTTTGTGGCCGAGAGCTTATGTCGATCGGCGGGCTTACCGTTGGAGTCTGTCGGTGAGAGCCTGTCAGTATCGACTCCCTTGGGGAGGACTGCAGTGTTAGGACGATTTTGTCCGTCATGCCCCGTTCTAGTTGGGGATACCTTCCTGCCCGCTGATTTGTTTTTTTTATCGATGTCCGAGTTCGACGTCATCCTGGGCATGGATTGGCTTGCTGAGTATTATGCCATTTTGGACTGCGCCGCGAGGACCGTCACGTTCTATATACCCGGCGTGCCATAGTTTTAGTTCGTTGCAGATGCTAGAGGAGAGAAGTTGTCTTATTTGATGTCCTGCGCCATAGAGGAGCCTGTTGCCGCTTGCATCGACCATCTGCCTGTGGTTTGTGATTTTCCTGATGTGTTCCAGGAGATTCCGGGATTACCGCCTCGTCGACTCACCGAGTTTCAGATTGATCTCGTGCCCGGTACCGCGCCTATTTCGAAGGCCCCGTATCATATGGCACCGTTGGAGTTATGGAAACTGCAGAAGCAGTTGGACGAGTTGCGAGAGTTGGGTTTTATCCGTCCGAGCAGTTCACCGTGGGGAGCACCGGTACTCTTCGTGAAGAAGAAGGATGGCTAGTTGAGGCTCTGCGTTGACTACCGCGAGCTCAACAAAGTCACGATCATGAACAAGTACCCGCTCCTTGGGATTGATGATTTGTTCGACCAGCTGCAGGGTGCACAGTTCTTTTCGAAGATTGACCTGCGTTCCGGTTATCATTAGATTCGGGTCCGAGATGAGGACATTCCGAAGACAGCATTCAGGATGCGTTACGGTCATTTTGAGTTTCAGGTCATGTCCTTCGGACTGACCAATGCACCCGCGGTCTTCATGCAGCTGATGAACGAGGTTTTTCGCCCATATCTGGATCAGTTTTTTGTAGTCTTCATCGACGACATACTGATCTACTCGAGGACCCGTGAGGAGTATGAGCAGCACTTGGAGATTACTTTGCAGACCCTCCGGGCACACCAGCTGTATGCGAAGATGGAGAAGTGCGAGTTCTGGCAGGAGGAGGTGAAGTTCCTCGGTCACGTGGTGACGAGGGAGGGTGTCACAGTAGACCCTCGAAGGTCGAGGCAGTGCATCAGTGGGGACAGCCCACGACTGCAACAGAGATCCGTAGTTTCCTTGGCTTGGCGGGCTACTACCGGCATTTCATCAAGAGTTTTTCTCATATTGCAGCCCCGCTGACCAGGTTGACTTGGAAGGGCGCAGAGTTTATTTGGAGTGATGCCTGCGAGCAAGCATTTATGGAGTTGAAGGACCGTCTGACGTCCGCTCCTGTCCTCACTCTTCCCTCTGGGAGTGATGACTTTATTGTATTCACTGATGCCTCGCATATCGGTTTGGGTGCTGTCCTGATGCAGAACGGGAGACCAGTGGCCTTTGCGTCTCATCAGCTCAAGGTCCATGAGCTAAACTATCCTACACATGATTTAGAGCTGGCTGCAGTTGTCTTCGCACTGAAGGTGTGGAGGCACTATCTTTATGGGGTTAGATTCGAGCTCTTCTCTGATCACAAGAGCTTGAAATACCTCTTCTCGCAGTCTGAGTTGAATATGAGACAGATGCGCTGGATGGAGCTCTTGAAAGACTATGATTTTGATCTCTAGTACCATCCGGGCAAGGCAAACATGGTGGAAGATGCCCTCAGCCGTCAGCCACGAGGCCTAGTGGCGCATATGATGATCCGGGAGCGGCGGATGCTTGAGGATATTGCTGCGTATGACTTTGAGTTCGGCCTACAGTCTTCCATCGTACAGTTATCGAGCTTGTCGATTCAACCCTCTTTTGTCGCTAGGGTGATCGAGGCTCAGCAGGCTGATGAGTCGTTGCAGAGTTATATGGCTGAGGCGGCATCTGAGGGTCAGACAGATTGGATGATCGGTACAGACGGTGGACTTCGTTTCAGAGGCCGATTATGTGTCCTGGATATTCCAGAGTTACGCAGAGATCTTATGACCGAAGCACATCGATCGCGGTTTTCTATCCACCCGGGCTCGACGAAGATGTACCGTGACATGAGGCGATAGTATTTTTGGGTGGGGATGAAGCGTCAGATCGCCAGTTTTGTGGCCGAGTGTGACACGTGCCAGCGTGTCAAGGCCGATCATCAGAGACCTCCTGGTCTATTGCAGCCATTGAGCGTCCCGATGTGAAAGTGGGAGCACGTGTCGACTGATTTCATTATGGGTTTGCCGAGGACTCAGCGCGGTCATGACGCCATTTGGGTTGTTGTGGATCGTGTGACGAAGTCGGCACATTTTCTTGCTATGCGTGCGACTTGGTCTATGGACTGGCTTGCGAGACTATTCATCGAGGAGATTATGAGACTGCATGGCGTTCCAGTCTCGATCATTTCTGACCAAGACTCGAGGTTCACGTCTCAGTTTTAGGGGAGCTTCCAGCGTGCGATGGAGACTGATTTGCAGCTCAGCACCGCGTACCATCCGCAGACCGATGGCCAGACCGAGAGGGTCAATCAGATACTTGAGGATATGCTTCGGGCCTGCACGATTGACTTCGGGGGTAGCTGGGATGAGCATCTGCGATTGGCTGAGTTCGCGTACAATAACAGCTATCAGGCGACCATTGGTATGGCTCCTTTTGAGGCACTATATGACAGACCATACAGATCACCAAGTTGTTGGACCAAGGTTGGAGAGCGTCAACTCCTAGGTCCCGAGCTTGTAAAGGAGACTTTAGAGGCTATAGATATCATCAGGAAGAGGATGCGCACAGCTCAGAGCTGACAGAAGAGTTTTGCTGATCGTCGGTGTCGTCCCTTGGAGTTTGATGTAGGGGACCATGTGTATCTCAAGGTCTAGCCCATGAAGGGCGCAGTTCGATTTGGAGCGAAGGGCAAGCTTGCCCTGAGATTCATAGGACCTTTTGAGATCACTAGGCGCGTTGGCGCCGTGGCCTATCGGCTTGCCTTGCCATCACAGTTGTCTGGCGTCCACGACATTTTTCATGTATCCATGTTGAGGAAGAGTGGGTCAGACATAGTTCCCGTTATTGATTGGCAGCCGTTGGAGGTTCGTGAGGACGCTTCTTACATTGAGCAGCCAGTCCGTATACTTGATCGAAAGGAGCAGGTCCTCAGAACCAAGGTCATTCCGTTGGTGAAGGTGCTGTGGGGTCACCATTCCGTAGAGGAGGCTTCTTGGGAGCGTGAGGCTGAGATTCGAGAACGTTATCCTCATCTCTTTGATGGTTGATCATGTGATGTATTTTGTATGTTATCTCTGATTCTATATGATGATGTTATATTGTTTCTTTTTCATGAGTTAGGCTTAGTTGCGATGCTTGTGTAAATTTTAAGGATGAAATTTTTATAAGGAGGGGAGAGCTGTAAGACCCGTATCTTGGTCCGTACCGTTCCGTAGACTTCCGCGGTCTTACCGGTCGAATTTCGGCAACCTTCGACCCTTAAACGATATCGATGCACGACCCTGGTTCATGTGCCGACAACCTGAGTCGACTCAACCCGAGACCAATACCATAGCGACCGCGCTGTTGTTGCGGTTCCGATGCCGCGACTCCCGCGCCGAGGCGATACCCTGATCAAGAGATGTGGGCCAACATTCGGTGCAAGAAAACGCCGCGCGTTGCGAAAACCAAGGGAATCTCTACGATGTATCACATCAATCACATCAATCCCATCAATCAATCAATTCATCAAGCCATCACAAGTCAAGTACACATCATTTTCATCCCTTTTCCCAAGCAACCACAAAAGTCTCCCAAAACCATACCTCTCTTACACAAAAAGCCATAAAAGTCAAGCTTTTCTTACACCTCCCATACTTCTCTTACACAAAAGCCTCAAAAGTCAAGTTTTTCTTACACAAACATCACTCACTACATCCATCCATCACTCTCTCTCTCTCCCTTTACATCACTCTCTCTCTTTCTCTCTTTCTCATTTCAAAATTTCCAAGCAACAAAAAATTTCAAGAGCCCATACGTATGGAATTCTCCCTCTCTTCCTAAACTCCAAGTGGCCCACCTCTTCACCCCATCATCTCCCATCTCAACCCTCCATTCCTCATCTTAACCGTTGAAAACCAAGCTAAGGTGCCAAGGAACCTCTAGGAGCGAGAAGATCGGACGGTGGGTGCCTCTATAGGGTAGATTTACTTCTTTTTTTATGATGGGCCAAGTGAGGCCCACCGATCCATGGTGTGGATCTCACTTGGGACCCTAAAAGGTGGTCGATGGACCACTTGGATCATCATGATCATTCCATGATGGGGCCATTCTCCATGGACCCCATCATGATGTTTATTTCATTAAGAAAGGTCATCTAGACCGTCCATATCGGTGGGGAATGGATCTCCACCGTTGATTTACTTTTTTGATGGTCCCTTGTTCAAAGGGATCGGTTGATTGTATGATTTATTGCAAGGGAGGGCCCATAGTGTCGGGGTTCCTCCATCACAAGGCGTGTCCCACTCTCCATCTCTCTCTCTCTTTTATTTTATTTTATTTTATTTTATTTTATTTTATTTTTATGCAAGAGGATTGTGTGGCCCACTTGAATGGATCCCACCTTGATGTAATTATTTTTATTCAAGTGGGGCCCACCTTAGACGTTGAACCCATGTCCCCCATCAGTGGTGGCCCACTTCATCAGGGTCCACACTCAAAAAAAAAAATAAAAAAATAAAAGACCGTCCAGCGTCTGGGACGCTGGACGTTTCAACAGAAAGAAGAAAAGGAAAAGAAGTAAAGGAAAGGGACTTTGGTGGTCCGCTTGCTTAGGCCCCACCCTGATGTATCGTCCTAATCCAAGCCGTCCATCCCTTTCACCATCTCATTTTATGCGTTGAGCCAGAAAATGAGATTGAACGGAGCACCTGGTGGGCCATAACGTCAAATATCGCACCCTCACCTTTCAAACATCATTTTCGTATTTTATTTCACTTACATAGCATTTTAAAATTTGAACTCTGGACTCATTTGGACGGCCTCGAGCCGCTGATCGCAATGGCCGGGGCGGATTTCACTTTAGCGGGCCCGACGTGCGAAAAACCCCGAAAAAAGGGTTTTTCCTCTTTTTTGTAAAATGAAATGGCAGAGGCTTTGCCTCTGCCTTTGACTACGACAGCGCTGCACGCTGCTGCGTGCAGCCGTGAAGCGGGCGGGCGGCCGCTGGCCACCCACAGCTCTGCACGTGAGCCCCACAGTAATGTTTATTTGTCATGCGACCTGCTAAAGCCTCTGCCTTTGACTACGACAGCGCTGCACGCTGCTGCGTGCAGCCGTGAAGCGGGCGGGCGGCCGCTGGCCACCCACAGCTCTGCACGTGAGCCCCACAGTAATGTTTATTTGTCATCCGACCTGCTCATGAGGTGGGCCACCCCAGTGGTGGGCCCCCCCTCCAAAAAATGAAACAGATCCAAAACTCAGGTGGCCCACACCACGTGAAACAGTGGAAATTGAATTCTACCATTGAAGAGTTTTTGGGGCCCATAGAAGTATTTGATCAAGCTGAAATTTATGTTGTCCCTTCATCCAGGCCCGAGGGACCTTATGAAAAGATTGGATGGCAAATAGACATTTCAGTGGGCCCCACATGGGACCCACAGTGTTGTATGTATTTCAAGGCCACCGTCCAGCGGACGGTGGTACCCACCTTGCATGTATGCCTCCACCGTCCAGCGGACGGTGGGGCCCTGTGTAATGTATGTGCGCTATCCGCACTGTCCACTGGACAGTGGGACCCGCCATGATGCATTCAACCGTCCATCCACTTGGTGAGATCATTTTTAGCATGGGTCATTAGTTGGGTGGACCACTCACATATGGGCTTAGGCTTACTTGATATTAAAGGCCTATGGGCTAGGCTCATTTGAATTATAAAAGGCCTATGGGCTAGGCCCATTTGATTTATAAAATGCTTATGGGCTGGGCCCATTTGATTCATTTAAGGCCTAAGAATTTGGGCCCACTTGATATGTAAAGCCTATGGGCTTAGGCTTACTTGATATTTAAGGCCTACGGGCTAGGCTCATTTGAATTTCAAAAGGGCATGGGCTAGGCCCATTTGATTTATAAAATGCTTATGGGCTAGGCCCATTTGATTCATTTTAGGCCTTAGAACTTAGGCCCATTTGATGTGTTGCAAGTCCATGGGACTAGGCCCATTTGATGTACTAAAAGGCCCATGCAATTGGACCCCTTTTGTTGAAATTTAACGCCCATGGAAGTAGGCCATTTGATATATGTAAGGCCTGGGGGTTGAGGCCCACTTTGATATGCATACGAGGCCTCTGGGTTGGACCCATTTAATTTATTGAAGGCTCATGGGTTAGGCCTATTTGATATATGTAAGGCCTAGGGGTTTAGGCCCATTTGACTCATGTTAGGCCTATGGGTTGAGGCCCACTTGATCCACATGTGGGACCCAATTGGTGTGACCCATTGGTCACATACTAGACTCATGAGACTATGATCATTTGATGCAATCCAAGGCCCACGGGTATTGACCCATTGCAATGCACATAAGACCCATTGTTGTGGCCCATTTATATGGCCCATCTGATGATTAAAAGGCCCATAGGATATGGCCCATTTGACATATATATGAAAAGTCCAATGGGATGAACCTAAGGTCCATTGCAATGTGTAATCCCAATACCGATTATGTAGCGATATTTAAGAAGATCGTACCTGGGATGCAATGTTGGTTTGACGTCCACATTGCGAGTGTAATGTTGGTTGGATGTCCACATTACGACTCTCTATAGGGCCCATTACTGGGCAGTACTTTCTGTGTTTCGGCCGTCCAGGCCCATCTGCGTTGTAAGAATGGTTCATCACTCATTTACATGTTTAGTATAGTTTCATGACCCATGATCATACGCATCATATGTATGCTTGATATGAGGATTGACTGATCATAGCATTTGCCTTCGGGCAGGTTGTTTATGGGCTCTCGGTTAGGCGGTGTTGCCCTACATGAGCGCACGATATGCACAGGATTTGATGCATGACTGGTAGCGTAAATCATGCATATCGCATTTGTATGACATGGATATTGTACGCCCTAGCGACATCAGGGCCGTAGCCTCCACAGACGCATCGTGGTTGGAAGGATTGGATACCGAAAATCTTGTTCTACATGGGGTACTATAGATATCCCTGGGTGAAAGTCCCTAAACCCTTATGGTACCAAGAGGTTGCTCCAACGTCTAGACCGAGTGGGTAGATGAGCGTTGAGTGCCGATGACCAGACGGTTACGCTCTCCACTATGTCGTGGTCGGTTGGAAGGGGGTGCGGCCTTACCCGCCCGAGAGTAGGGGGCAATGTTAGGATGAGTTTGACCAGCTCGAGGAATGGGTCCGCTATCGACGAGTCGCGCCCGATATTGGCGGACGAATAGTGTGGTCTCTTCCACTTACCTTATTGCGCGCGATGTGGCGACAATCTGGTTTAGAGTGTACTAGACCCCGATGATATTCCATATTTTGAGATATATTGATGTGTGGACATTGATGAGGATCTGTATGCTTGAGTTGCATTGCACATCGCATGGCCTTGGGATGGCCGATACCATTCATGTCTTGCATCGCATAAGCTTTGGTACGGCTCATGATATTATAGATCCATCTGCATATTCCACTTTACTCTGACATTACATGTTCATATTACTACCTTGCGCACACACTTTCACCACCCTCTAAGCTTTCTATAAGCTTATGCACGACCGTTGCGTGCAGGTGACGTCGGATCACAGCAGCGTTGAGGCAGGAGCACGTTACAGAGCATTTTGAAGTTTTTTATTTTTTACCATTGTATTTTCCTTTACGCTCATTGTACTTGTAAAGTTTTTGATCATAGTGGAAATGTAATGGAGTTCTTGGTTGTTGTTGTGGGTTATGCCTTTGGTTATGCTTATTACGAATCAAACTGACATTTAAAATCCTCCTCGTAGCATCCCAGGATCGGAACCTGGCGAATGGGAGCTAGGAGCCGAGAATGAGGTTCTACGGAGGCTGTCGGCGCCGGATTCGGCGATCAAAAATTTTGTGAGCCCGGTTTTCGAGTTTGGGGCGTGACAAGCCCACTTTGTTATATATGGGCCCATGTGTGTAGGCCCATTTGATGTATTTGTGGCCCAATGTTGAGGCCCACTTTGGTATATATAAGGCGTATGTGATTAGGCCCATTTGATGCACATAAAGCTTATGTGATTGGGCTCATTTTAATGCATTCTAAGGCCCATGGGTGATGGCCCATTGCAAAGTACCTAAGGTCCATTGGTGAGGCTCATTGAGGTGGCCCACTTGATGAATATAAGGCCCATGAGATACAGCCCACTTGATGTATTTGAGGCCCAATGGGATGTACCTAAGGTACATTGCAATGTGTGATTACGCCATGATTTATTTAATGATATTTAAGGCATACCGAGACTTGGGAGCAATGATGGTTTGACGTCCATATTGTAAGATTAATGTTGGTTAAATGTCCGCATTGTCACTCTCCCTAGGGCCTACTGATAGGCCTAACTCTTTGTGTATGAGGCCCATGTGCAGGGCCCACCTGTGACGTATATTAGGCTCATGTGTAGGGCCCACCCATTAATTATTGGGCCCGTGGATTGTGATGTATTTTTGGCCCAGATGGTAAGACCTGATATTATGTATGAGAGACCTAAGGGATGTGGCCCATTACGATGTGTTCGGGATATTGTCCATTATACTGTACATGCGGCCCATATATGGGGACCATTATAATGTTACATATGGCCTTATGTGAGGACTAATGTGGTACATGTGAGGCTTAGGTGATAAGGTCCACTTTGATATACTTGTGGCCCATTAGTGCGCCCAATTGATGCGATTCACTTAATGTGTATGAGGCCCATTAGTACGGCTCATTGATGCAGTTCACCTGTTGTATATGAGGCCCTTGATCGAGGCCCATTGTGATGCATTCGTGGCCCATGGGCAAGGCCCATTATGATGTATATTAGGCCCATGATGCATGGCCTATTTGATATATTTGAGGCCCATGAGCAGGGCCCACCTATTGTGTATATATACCCTTGAGTAATGCCGAATGTGTCGTATATTAGGCCTTTGTGTAAGGCCGTGGGCCCATTATATGTTTAGATCTATGTGGACTATTCCTTGGGGCAATGTTGGTTAAATGTCCACATTGTTGAGGCCGATTGTTGATACCGACTATGAGTATGTGACAACATAACATCATGATACATGCCCATATACATCATCTGCATGTTTGTTATGAGATGTGATTGACCATTGCATATGTCATTGGGTAGGATGATATGAGACTCCCTGATAGGCGGAGGTTATCTCACATGAGTGCACGACATGCGCAGGATTGATGCATGACTGGATTGTATGACTCATGCATCTTGCATTGTGTGTTATACGCCCTAGCAACATCAGGGTCCTAGCCTCCACAGGCATATCGTGGATGGCCAGACGGGACACCAAAAATGTTTGGTTCTAGCATACGGGCGCCATAGATGTCCCTAGGTGAAAATCCCTAAACCTCCGTGGCCAGGAGATGACTCCAACGTCGAGATCGAGTGGATATATGAGCGGACGAGGGCCGAATACCAGGAGGCCACATCTCCCACTGTATCGTGGTCGGTTGGAAAGGGGTGTGACCTTACCCGCCTGAGTGATTATATTAGTGGATATGTGATGATGATGTTTCCTTTATAATTTGGGTAAACTTGTGGTTATGCTTATTATAAGACAAATGTACGTTCAAAAAATCCTCCTTGTACGATTCCAGGATCGGAATCTGGTGTATGTTGCGCTGGGAGCCGAGAATGGGGTACTACGGAGGCTGTCGGCACCGGATTCGGCAATCGAGATTCTTGTGAATCTGATTTCCGGGTTTGGGGCGTGACATCCAATCTGGTTTAATTTAAAATCAATTAGAACTTAGAACCATTATAAAGTGAGTATTGGACATTGAACTTTCATATTCGAGCATCTACTCCAATTGGTTCTTCCGGGCTGTTGCGAGGGGAGAAATCCAGGTATTTTCCTATTTTGTAAATTTCATTCTATTTGGTTTTTGTTTGGTATTCGCCAAAAAAATATCAATTTGTGTGGTTGTCTGAGGAGAGCCAGAAAACTAAGAAAAGAGGAATTTTTTTTTGTGTAAGCCCAAGTGAAAAAGACACAATTGTGAAGGTTTTAGGTGAACCTGTGAAACCTATTTTGATAGTGAACGCTAATATCCCTGTGTGAGGATATTAGGAGTGGAGTAGCATTCTGTGTGGCTGTTGTTTAACAGTTGGTGAATACACAGGCGAACCACTCTAACTCCTTGTCTTGTGGATTGAATGCTTGCTTAATTCTTTATCTTTTATCATTCAGTTTTATGGAATGTGTATGTGGATGTGAATGTTGTAATAATTTACATTTCAAGAAAGTGTGGAGAATGGTGTAATAGTTTAGAGTTTTATTTCAGCAATTTATCTCTTGCTATTCCTTTATCAATTTGAGTTTCAATTTCTGTAATTATTCTAGTAAGGTTGCCCTGCCATTTTTATGGTACATGGTTGTCCTTAGAATAATCAATTCTTAAGATTGTAATTTATTCTTTTTGAATTTATATTTTTCTCTTTCAGTTTGAGTTCTTGATACAAAAATCTTTCTAGAAATCAGGTTGTCCTACCATAAACTTTTGGTTTTTAGTGTAAGGTTGTCCTTAGAACAACTTTTGCATCAATCTCTTAAGATTTGAATTTTGAGGTTGCATTGTGAATTGATTTATTTTAGTTTGGCTATCTATTTAATTTAATTCCGCAGTATTTAATTTTAATTTGGCATAGTCCTATTCACCCCCCTCTAGGACATATAGCTTGGCCATTTCAAGTGCTATCAAAGCCTAATAGCTCGTTCTTATTGCTTTTTATTTGGATTTATTTCCTGAGCTAACGATCTAAGCTATATAAAAAGATGTCAAATTTCGATAGCCTTTCAGTCACTAGGCCTCCACCATTTGATGGCTCCAACTATGCATATTGGAAAGCCAGAATGAGGATCTTCCACAAATCAATGGATGAGAGTGTGTGGCAAGCCACAATGACTGAATGAAAACCCCCTACCACTGAAGTGACTGGAACCGATGGTTCAAAAATAATGAGAGTGCCTCCTTATTTCTCATGGACTACACTTCAGAAAAGTATGACTAGTGCCAATGCTAAAGCACTAAATGCTATCACTTGCGCACTATCACCGGATGAGTTCAAAAGAATCATATCCTGTAATAATGCAAAGCAATCCTAGGATATATTAGAAATGACACACGAGGGTACATCAATTGTTAAGAAATCTAAAGTCCAACTCCTCACAACTAAATTTGAAGAAATTCATATGGAGGAAAATGAAATATTTATGGACTTTTACACTAGATTGAATGACATTATAAACTCAATGTAGGGTCTTGGCGATAAAATCCCAGAAAGTAAAGTGTGTGCAAAGATACTACGCTCACTTCCTAAACGGTTCAACTCTAAAGTAACCGCGATTCAGGAACTTCGTGATACGGATAATATGAGGGTAGAAGAACTAGTTGGTTCTTTACAAACCTATGAATTAAATTTTAAAGCTCCTAAAGGTAAATCTATCACTTTAAAATCTTCTAAAGGTATTTCTCAAGAAAACTCAGATTTAGAAAATTCAGAAGATGATATGGCGCTTTTAGCAAAAAAGTTTTACAAGATTTTCAAAAGTAAGAAAAGGGTCGATTTTCAAAAGACAAACGAAAAGAAACGATCTAAACCTAAGTTTAGAACTTGGAAGTCTTTGAAAGATAATCAATGTTACAACTGCCAAGAATATGGGTATTTAGCAAACAAATGTCCAAAAAAGGACAAACCCAAGAAGAAGGGTATGTTGGCTACTTGGGACAAATCATCTGATTCTGAAGCCTCTTCTGAATCAGAAGATTTTGAAACCGAGTCGGGCAATGAAGTAAAAGCCCTCATGACTCTAGCCAAGTTCGCATTTTTAGATCACGATGATTCAACTAGTGAAGAAAATTTGCATAGTGATCATGAAAATGAAGAAGATCTTCAAGAAGCTTATAATGCCTTATATAAGGAAAGTTGTAAAATTGCTGTCAAACTTAAACTTCAAAAAGAAAAGTTTTCTAAACTCAAAGAATGTTTTGAGACTCTTGTTTTAGAAAAATCATAAATTTCAGATTGTTTTGAAAAATTAAAATATGATTTGAAATTCAAAACCTCCCTGATTGAAGATTTGAAATCTGAAAATGAGAAACTTAAAAATGAAGTATCTTCTCTTCTGAGTTTGAAGGACACATGGAGATATGCCCAAGGTGATCCAAAATTAGAAAAACTATTATTCGGATCAAGAAAATGTGTTGATCGATCTGGGTTGGGCTATGATAAAAATACATCTCCTAAATAAAAGAATACTCCCAATTTTGTGAAAGAAGAGGTCTCAAACTCAAAAGAAAAAGGTACATGTCAAGGTTTTTCTAAAAATACAAAAACTTTTCAAAAACCTAAAAGTAGCTATTTCAAACATCAGATTAGAAATCCACTAGCTGAAAAGATAGTTGATTTACTTAAAGAATCTAAAGAATCTCACTTAACTTTCATTAAGTGAATTATTAGATATGTCGCAAGTTCAGTTAATTTGAGTCTTTGGTATTCTTATGATACTAGTGTTCAATTGGCTGGGTATTCAGATACTGATTGGGCTGGTAATATCGATGACAGAAATCAACCAGTGGTGGTTATTTTTACATTGAAAACTGCTTGGTTTCTTGGTTTAGAAAGAAGCAAAGTTCCATATCACTCTCAACTGTTAAGGCTAAATACATTGCAACTGGAAATGCATGTACACAAATAGTTTGGATGAAACGTATGTTGAGTGATTATGGTATCGCACAGGATTCAATAGTTTTATACTGTGATAATTCCAGTGTGATAAATATTTTAAAAAACCCAATCCAACATTCACGTACTAAGTACATTGACATTAGATTTCATTATATTCGTGAATTAGTGGAAGAAAAAGTAATATCCTTAGAATACATACCTACTGAGATTCAGCTTGCTGACATTTTCACTAAAATGCTCGACAAAATCAGGTTTAATAAATTGAAATTTAATCTTCGTATGTGAAATTTAAAATGATTGATCATGCATCTTTGTATCATAGTGTATATATATTAAATACTTTAATACATTAAATTTCAAAATTTGTAGAGAATTGCATATTTTTTCTGGTACACGACCAGTCGAGAACAAGCTTGACCAGTCGTGTCAAGACCGGTCGAGGACGTCCGCTGACCAATCGTGGAGCAGGCTTTTTGCTTTATTTGAGGAAAAAATCTCATCTTTTTCATTCTATTTCTCTTCTCTAACGAGCCGAGCTAGGACCTGTCGAAACCTTCTATTCAATTCCTTCTGGTTAGAGTATTTTTACTTATTTTCTTGAAGAATCATAGTCTTTTCTCTTAGATTTCTTAATTGTAGCTCTCTATTTCAACTCGTTCTTCTAGATATTGGGATTTTCTTCCTCTCTTGCTAAATCTAAAGAAACTCATCTCTATTTTCTTAAAATTTTTGGTATTTCTTCAAGAAAATGGACTCTAGAGGTAAAAAGAAAAATCCTATAGGTACTTCTTCTTCTAGATCAAATATCATCACTAGACGCCATCTTAGGGCTCCCGAAGATGCTCCACCATGTGTACGTGATTTACGTATGTGCAATGTGATAGTTGAAAAGGCCGTTGATTTAAACCATATCACTCCTTTCAGTCTTCTTCCTCTCCTTCAATTTGTAAGTTGGGAAAACATTTTACGCTAGGGCGGGCCGGCATACCAGTCCATAGCGCAGGCCATGGTAGCTTGCATAACTGAATTTTTTTCTAAGCAATTGACTTTTACTATTGCTACCGAGAAGGGCCTTTTCCTATTGATCGACATTTAATTTCAGGCCTTATGGACATATCAGTAAATGATGAAGGTATTCATCCTAGCACACTGGCTTAAAAAGTAACTGAATCAGAAAAATATGTTTTTTACTAGAACATTGTGTAACATGGATGCACCATGGACTCAAAATGGGAATGCCCTCACGTCCAGATACTTGTTACCCAGATACACAGTTTTACATCGTATCTTTACCTCTAATCTGTATCTCCGCTCTGGAAATAAAACTGAGTTGACTCTGCTTATGGTTCGTATTATGTACTCAATCAGTACTGGCGCTAATGTCTGTTTGTCCTCTTTGATTTGTTCCTCTATTATTCAATTTTGTATCCATCCTAGTCATAATGATATTCCATTTTGGTGTCTGATGAATGTATTAGCCACTCACATGTTAGTCGCTATGCCCATTGGAGAGGCTCCTATCCAACACCTCATATTCAACAACTCCAACATAAACAAAATAAAGTTGAAATTAGCTCCAGGCCAAGTTGATGTTGGTGCAGGTGGAGCTGCTGCTAAAGCTGAAATTGGTGTTGAGGGTGATGATTTGTCGCCAGATGATATAGACATGGATGATATCTTTAATGAAATTGATTCAGATCTGGAAATGATCCAGACTTTGAACCATCTAATTTCAATGCACGTCTGAGTGCATTAGAGGAGAAGGTAGAACAGATGAATGTTGGCCACAATGTAACACCCTGAAAATCAGGGGTCGTGTATAAACCCGACTCCCAAGTTCCAGACCATCACTTATGCAACAAATATGATTATGATTCAATGTTGTCTGAGTTAAAGCATTCACATGAGTAAGATTATACCAAAACTGCAATTCATACTCCAGATCCAGTGATAAAACGCAAGCGAAAGACTGAAAGATATATATATCACCGTATAAAAATAAAATAATCTCAAACTGTCTCCAAAGTATGAATACATCTCTGAGTCTCATATGTGTCATAAAGCAGAAATAAATGTCTGATGATAGTCCCACTAGCATGTCCCGCCGATCCAGGCCGCCTACGTAAAGCCGTCAGAGAACTGCATATACGAGAACTCATCCTGATCCTCGTAGTAATCCGGCTCTTCGTCCTGAATCGCCTCATCACCTGCATCTAAAACAAGGTCTGGTGGTGTTCCAAACACTATCCCGTAACGTGGGAGTGAGTGATCAACTCAGTGGAATAATAGAGCAAAGATTAGTATGTTATCAAATCAATCACGCGATAATAGTAAAGCAATCAATCAAACATTCTTAGATACTATTATTAATGCAAGCATGAGATGACATGATGGATGCCCTCACCGACATTCTCCCTCATATGGCACCATCTTAAACCTACGGCATGCTTTCTTCCCACAGTGCTCCACATCTTTCAGGCACATGTAATGCGATGTGGATATGATTACTGAGTTATTATTAATCCTTTCATACAACAGTATTGGGAAACTAAGGTACCTTCCTTATATCAATCCCAACACAGATCCTGTCTAGGGTCATCACTCTTATAAATCTCATGCGATGTTATATTTGTAGGTCGCTGCAAGGGTTATCAGGGCTGTTGCTCGCACTCGTTGCACCGGTCCCCCATCACCTTATCAATACATGCCTAATGTACTCTCGTCGCTACGGAAGGGTCGTCGCCTCCGGTAGACTCAGAATACGCTCGCGGTCACTACAAAGGGCTAGTCACCTGATCAGTGTAGACCGACAACAAGAATATAGTGTCCTATACCATCATAATCTGCTCACGAGTCATATGTGCTCACTGGTCACTACGGGAAGGTTTGTGGCCCCAGCGTAGGCCGACAGCTCGACCACAGTGTCCCATACCACCATGCCCGGCTCATGAGTCTTTATGGATCAAGGTACCATGGTTAAAAGGGTTTCCAATGGTAAGTTCAGTACCCTAGGTTCAAGCAGTTATGACTCATACAGGGTGAACATACAGTGGCCAGTCGGGTTATTTAACGGCCTCGACTAGTACGAGCGCATCTCAAGTCGAACGACATGAAGTGCATGAAACACTTCGTGTGGCCTAACCACTGCCGCCAACCCAAAACACGACTCTTGTTTATCGACGTGTCCTTCATGGCAAATAGAAGCCAACCACGAATTTGATCCATTACCGACTATCTGGACCAGGTCATAGCCCCAAGCATTTGTCAATCAGTATCAGTAATCATATGAGAGTAATAGAAATGCAATACAACAATACAAGCATATTGTTACATGTTATAACATATAACTTAAGCAATTCATCTAATACATGCATTTCATACATATAATAAAATCCATACATATAGCCAACATGGTGAAAATCATATACATTAACATGTTGATTGAGAATTAAATCTCAAAACTAATACACAACACCATTTACTCAATACATACTAATACAAACATTTATACAAACACTTAGTCTACACACTTTAGTCTATATAGCGTATGTTGACTCAAAGTGCACATAAGGGCGAATCTCTTCGCCAAAACGATCATGCACGCATTCCTAACATCCTAACATGACAAATAACCATGGCAAACATTTCAGCAAAATGTGGATGTAAACAGTATTTCCTGCAAATGACTAAAATACCTTAAATCTCATATTTTCCTTACGTTTACGAAACGGAAAACGGACAACATGTTCTACATGTCAAACGGTGTTCTCTTCGATCATCTACTATTAAACGACATTGAAATCTTTGAAATCAGTCAACCAAAGTGTCTAAAATCCATACCTTTTGCCCTAGACGCGTATCAGTTCGAATAGACTGTATACGCTTCGTCAACGGTGTAAAGGCGACATAATACACAAGTTACATAAGCTACATCGCTATTCGAATCATAAGAAACCCAAAACAGCAAGTAGTTAGGGTTTTTCTTACCTAGAAGTGCGTTAGAATCACCGGGAAAGTGAATTGAATGTCGTGATTTAGCATGTGTAATAGCCGTAGCAAGTGGCAGGAAAAACTCTCCCACACTCTCTCACTTTCTCTCTCTCAATCTAGGGTTTCTAGCCAATTCGGATGGGAGAGATATATGAGGGTTTGAGGCCCTTATATAGGCTAAAACCTACCTTTTTAGACTTAGGAACAAAGTATACTTAGGTTATAACCAAATCAGGGCTGTTTCCATCCAAAAGAGCGTTTCGGTAGGTCCCCTGGCCGAACGCGATCGGACTTAAGCTCATGATCACTGGATGTTGCTCACACCAAGTTTTCAGTCCGGTAGAGTTCCCAGATCACACGTGGCGGTCCAGTTTCAGTTCAGCGGTCATCGTACCTAAATCAGGTCTACAAGTCTCATGATATGAAAGAGAAATTTTTCCTAACCCGAGGGTGAAATTTGGCTGAATTCTGACAGTTAGAACGCTTAATAATAACGCGCAAAGACCCGTGCCAGATTTGAATTAAAATTTTAAATCTTAACCCATTTCTCACTCTCTTCACTCCAGGCTCAATGAAATAGCCTCTGAAGGTCGGTTGGGCTTGATTTTCGAAATGATTGTCAAGTCCAGCTAAGCGGTCATAACTGCCTAAGATTGTAGACATCGGACTTTCGACGCGCTGTCTAGATCCAATACAAAGTTTCAAAGGGTTCCTGAGAGTAAACGGATTTAGACTTTGAGCCTAGGTTTCAGGGTATCGTAGCATCATTGATTCTACAGGTTTTGGGTCTTACAGAACGTATTTAAAGTGTTCAGGGACAATTTCACAGCTACTCTAGCGTGGGCCTAGCTAACTAATGCCTAATTTCTAAAGGAACTAATCCTACGTGATTTCTGGTCAAGTTGGTACTCGAGTCCCTGTACGGATTTTTCTGAGGCGTTACAATCTACCCCCCTTAATAAAAATTTTATCCTCAAAATTTGTACCTTTTCGTACTCCTCGAGAAGCTGTGGATAGTTCTTTCTGATCTCGGGTTCTGTCTCCTAAGTAGCCTCTTCCTCAGAGTGATGCGTCCACAACACCTTCACAAGGGGGATGACCTTGCTACGCAGTACCTACTCCATCCTGTCTAGTATACGCGTTGGTCGCAATATATATGTAACATCTTCACCTAACTGCACCTGCTCCCATCTGATGATATGGAAAGGATCAGAAACGTATTTCTTCAGCATAAAAACATGAAATACGTTGTGTACACTCGCGAGAGGTGTAGGCAAAGCCAGACGGTAAGCCACTGCACCCACACGGTCAAGAATCTGGAATGGACCAATGAATCACGGTGCTAGTTTCTCCTTCTTCCCAAACCGAAGGACTCCCTTCATAGGAGAAACTCTCAAAAACACGTGATCCCCAACCGTGAACTCTAACGGGTGCCGTCTCGTATCGGTATAACTCTTCTGTCTACTCTGCGCTGTGAGAAGCCGGTGTCTAATGATATCAATCTTCTCCGACATCGCCTGCACTAACTTTGGGCCAATCAATCTGCGCTCACCGACCTCTGCCCAGCAATGCGGTGCTAGACAAGGTCGCCCATACAAAGCCTCATACGGTGTCATACCGATACTCGCCTGGAAACTGTTGTTGTACGCGAACTCTGCATATGCAAGACAATCATCCCAACTGTCTTTGAAGTCCAATACGCAAGCCCATAACATGTCCTCTAGAATCTGGTTCACCCGCTCTGTCTGTCCTTCTGTATGTGGGTGGAAGGCAGTACTGATCTTTAACTTTAAACCCATAGCCTCCTGAATGTGAGTCCAGAAAATAGAAGTAAAGTGCGTGTCTCTGTCCGACACGATCTCTAAAGGAACCCATGCAGACGCACTATCTCTTTGATATACAGCCTGGCTAACTCATCTGCAGAGTTCATAACTTTGATCGGTAGGAAGTGCGCTGACTTCGTCAGACGGTCGACGATCACCCAAATAGAATCATGTCCCTTCCTCGTCTTCAGCAGTCCCGAGATGAAGTCCATGGAAATGAAATTCCACTTCCACTCAGCTATAGGCATAGGCTGAAGGAGTCCAGGAGGTCGGCGATGCTCTGCCTTCACCTACTAGAAAGTGAGACAACGGAACATGAACTCTGCAATGTGGGTCTTCATACCCTCCCACCAATAAGTCCTCTTCATATCACGATACATCTTGGTGCTGCCTGGATGCATCGCAAGTCTAGTACTGTGCACAGCCTCGAGAATCTCTCGTCTCAAGTCAGGGACATCTGGAACGCATAGGCGGCCACTGTAACGCAAGCCCCCATCCGTGCTAACTCGCCACTCGGCGTTTGCATCATCACTGGCCTGCTCTCGAAGCTCAGTCAGACACGCATCATCCCTCTGCACCGAGATGACTCTGTCATCGATAAAAGATGGCACCTGCACATGTGCGATAAACTCATACGGCTCCTCCATAGTGAGTTTCTGCTGAAAGTCTCACAAAAACTCAACCATGTCCCACTCAGAAACCATCAGTGGAGCCGCAAACTCTATCGCCTTCTTGCGGGTCAGCACGTCAGCCACAAGGTTCGCCTTGCCAAGATGGTAGGAGACTTCGAATTTGAAGTCCTTCAAAGTCTCCATCCATCGCCGCTGCCTCATATTCAAGTCTCGCTGCGTGAATATGTACTTGAGGCTCTTGTGGTCGCAAAAGAGCTCGAACTCCTCTCCATAGAGGTAATGTCTCCAAAGCTTCAATGCGAATATGACGGCTGCCAACTCAAGGTCATGTGTAAGGTAATTCTCCTCGTGCTTCCTTAATTGTCTCGAGGCATACGAAATTACCCCGTCCTTTTGCATAAGGACACAACCCAAACCAACGCTAGACCCGTCAGTATATATCGTGTATCTAACCCCTTGCTCTGGTAATACTAGCATAGGGGCGGACGTAAGCCTGTCCTTCAGATCCTGAAAAGCTGACTCCACCTTATCATTCCAAGCGAACTTCACGTCCTTCCGTGTCAACTGAGATAGAGGTCTGGCGATCTTCAAGAAATCTCAAATGAAACGTCTATAATAGCTAGCCAGACCCAAGAAACTCCTCACCTCAGTGACAGAACCAGGCTGCTCCCAGTCCTGAACTGTAGCTACCTTAGACAGGTCAACTTGCATCCCATCCTTGGACACCACGTGTCCCAGGAACTTCACTTCCTGCTTCCAGAAGTCACACTTCTTATACTATGCGAACAACTGATGCTGCCTAAGTGTATCCAGGACTAATTGTAAGTGCTACTCATGCTCCTCTCGACTCCTGGAGTATACCAAAATGTCATCTATGAGCACAATGACGAATCAATAGAGAAATGACTGAAATACCCTGTTCATCAGATCCATGAACATGGTTGGTGCGTTCGTGAGACCGAACGACATCACAAGGAACTCGTAGTGGCCAAAGCTGGTCATGAAGGCTGTCTTCTATAGGTCCTCATCCCTGACGCGCAACTAGTGATACCCTGACTGAAGATCAATCTTTGAGAAGTACTGGGCCCCTCTCAACTGATCAAACAAGTCGTCTATCCTGGGCAAGGGGTATCGGTTCTTCACCGTAATCTAGTTCAGCCTGCGATAATCAATACACAATCGCATAGAACCGTCTTTCTTCTTCACAAACAGAACTGGTGCTCCCCAAGGAGACACACTCGGTCGAATGAAACTAACCTCCAACAGATCATCAATCTGTTTCCTCAACTCCATCTCACACGGTGCCATGTGATACGTTGGCAGTGAGACGGGCGTGGAACCAGGTACCAGATCGATAGTAAAATTAATCTCACGCTAAGGTGGCAAACCAGGAACCTTCCTGAACAGATCCCCAAAATCACGGACTACAGGCGTATGCTCAAGTGTCGGGGCATCGACGTCCCGTAATAAGGATGCGTAGCTAAGTATGCGGAAGGGGAGATTTACCCGCACTGAAAATGTAAAGGACGCGCCCTCTGACTCGTAGACTGTCACTATGCGGGTCTCGCAGTCAATCTCGGCCCTCCCAGCAGTTAGCCAATCCATGCCAAGAATGACATCGAGATATATGAGAGAATGGTCGACGACAAGATCAATAGCCATGGTCCTACTCCCCAGATCCACCAAACAACCCTTACACAACATGGTGGCATCCGAAAAGGTCCCTTGAGCCGAAAGAACTCGCACCCCATCCATCTGAATAGTCGATAGCCTAAGACGCCTGACTATGGAATGCGATATCAAAGAAATCGTGGATTCAGTATCTACCATCACAAGTATGGGAGTACCTCCAATATGGGCGGTGTCCTCAAAGGCTAAAGGCTGAGTAGTCTCTTTCTCAGCTGCCTCAGTTGTCAAGGCATGTACCCGTGCCTACTGTGGACGGTTCGGCCGCGGTACCATGGGCCGTTGAGGCAGCCGAAACGGAGGTACTGGAGGTCTGAAGGATGGATGCGCAGGAGCCGACCGTAGCAGTGGAGCAGATAAGGCCTGTGAGCGTGGACGGTCAATCTTCTTCAGTGGTGAAAACCTGCTATCCCGCATCCGAGCAAAATAACTCCCTACTTTGTGACCCGATCGCCGACAATACGTACACGACACATCAGGGCACCTCATCGGGGGTACTGGCGCTGTAGCCCTAGGAGGAGGGTCGATGCGAGGCCTCTTACCAACAAATGGCCTGTCCTGCATATCTGGTTGTGGCCTATCAACCATAGGGCCACGAGACTGCGTAAGTCGATCAACATCCTGCTCTGCCCTCATGGACATATGTATCAACTCTGTGTAGGAGGGAATGCTGACACAACACATCTTCGACCGAATGTCTGGTCGTAAGCCCTCAAAAAATTGAAGTATGCGCATCTTCTCGTCAGCAAGTATAGTCGGGACGTATCTGTCCAACTCAGTAAACCGATGCTCATACTCTATCACAGACATGCCTCCCTGCCTGAGGCATAGAAACTCATTCTCCCGCTAGTGCCTGTAAGTCTGAGGATAGTATTTCTCATGGAAATGGAACTCGAACGCTGCCCAAGTCCAGATGTAGTCAACAGCAACGGTCCGCAACACACTATCCCACCACAAGCTGGCCTCTCGTTCGAACATGAACGTAGCCAACTCAACCTGCTCGGACTCTGAGCAGTGCAACATCCTCAGAATCTTTGACACACGGTCGAGCCAATACTGAGCCTCCTCGGGTCTGTGAGAACCCGTAAAAGTAGGAGGCCGCAAGCGCTGGAATCGTTCGAGTAGGCCCCCTGTATCAGCAGTGTGCACCATATGGTAAGCAGATGGTGTAGGATGAGTCATGCCCTCATCCTGAGTCGAAGTACAGGCATCCTTAGCTGTATACACATATGGTGCAAGTGGAGTCACACTCCCACCCTGGGTTAAGGCCCCTGCTATTGTAGTCAAGAGTTGCTGGTACTGCTGATGCATCATGCCCATCAACTGCTCAAACCTATCAGGAGGTGGAGCATGCTGCAGCACATACTGCGTAGAGGAGGACGCACGATACTGCTCTCTGACAGGCGGTGTGAAAGGCGGCGGTCCAACTGTAGGACCTATAGAGGGCTGAGACTCAGGTGTGGTCTCAGGAATCGACCCCACAGCCGGATCTATAAGCTCATCAATCTGGAGAGGAACCCAATCCATAGGCTCTCCCAGTGTAAGTCGTGTCATGCTCCTCGTAGTCTTAGGCGACATTCCCTATATTCAAAATAGGGCGCAACCTTGTCAGTTTCAACAACAGCATAAACACACCACAAACATTCACAAAACAAACCGTAAAATTTCATGCATTCCATTAAATTAAAATTTGTCGCAATGCAAGAGATATATCCTTACATGCATCATGACAAGAAACACATGGAAACTAAGCCAATCAAAGCTACAACTGCAACATAAGCAAACTACTAGCCTTCTCAGGCTTACACATAGAAAGTAAGAAATAACTATCTACGACCAATAACATCTGGGTCTAGATCACTAGTCCGAGTCTGAGGATGGAGGAGGAGCGCCCTTATCCTGCAGACAACACAGGATGGCCTTCAGGGTGCGAGTCACCTTACCAAATTTTCACTTCATGACGGCCTTGGTATCATAGAGATCTTGTTTCACCTCGGCCCGAAGATCCTGGACTTCCCGTCGTAAGGCAACCTGACTCTCCTCAAGTCGGGCTATATGAGCATCCCTAGTAGCCCGAGTCATAATAGAAGGACTCTCATCAGCATCCTGAGCCTCCTCTTCCTCTTCTTCCTGGACTTCTTTCTCTATTTCTGCCCCAACTTCTTCTTCACTAGCATCCTCTTCACTGTCAAAATCACCCTCACTGTCATCATCAAGCTGAGCCTTACGCTGCCGAGGCCCTATCTTCATCTGGCTCATGGTATCCTCATCAATGAAGTGAATCGGCACAGGTATCTCCGGCCCAAGTTTGTAAGAAAACTCAAGTGCGATCTTGCATATGAGTCGGCCAAAAGGAAGTGACTCAAACGTTCTTCTCGACTTCGCTTATAAGGACGATCTGTCGCAACACAAAGCTGGCCATGCACACATTCTCTCCCTGGCCCACCAGATATAGGAAGTCGACCATGAGTCGTGTACATTCACTGCGGTTGGTGGACCTAGGATACACATTGAACGTGCAAATGTGATGCAGAAGGCGAAAATCATCTGACATATGGGATGCTAAGAGGCTCTTGTTACGCTGCCATGGAACCAAACCACCACATAAGAACCTGGTGCGGCGATTTCTCTCACGAACACTCTTCAGATTCTTACCACTTGGATGAACTTCACCAAGAGGCACCTTCAGAATGCGAGCTATCAACCGAACATCGATCGTGACTTCCCGATCTCTATCAAAGGGAATCCTGAACTGCAATGGCTCTAACGTAGGAGCCCGAATATGAGCATAGAAGGCACGAACAGTGCTCACATTTGCAACGAGACTGGGCTTCAAAGAGCAGACCCCAATTGGCAGCTTCAATGCGCTCAAACAACAGAAATTCACCAAAAAGCCGCTCATCCACATGCACCTTAAACAGAACCTTACGATCAGTACCCGCACCGTGAGCCAAGTCTGCCAACAGAGCTCACCCTATGTGAGCATGGGGATCCAAATCCCGCTTCGTATGCAGCTCTCAGCCAACACTTGGACTAGTGGTGGCACTTGAGCTAGCAGCACCACCTCTTGACTTCCTCAAACGTGAAGGGTGACTAGGCCCATCTTCATCCGCTGCGGTCTTCCTCTTTCCCATGAGAGAGAGGATGGTGGAAAAAGAGAAAAAGGCTAAAATGGCCTCCACAAAAGCCATGGAAAATCAGGGAAATGGGGAGAAATGGCTACCCAAATGGACTGAAGCGAATCTAGGCACTGTAGAGGGATGAATCAAGCTCCCAAAGGCTGGATTTTCAAAGGGAAAAGAGAACAATAAGTGGGGATGGAGCTCACCCGACTTTCAGCCATAAATGGAGGTTGTAAGAGCTTCCACGGATGATAAATGAGAGAGAGAGAGGATTGTGAATAGATGCAAATGGATGGGTTGGCGCCAGTTTAGGGAGAAAATGAGATTGGGGACGTTTGGCACCAGGATTTGAGAGGGAAAATAGGAAAACAATGGGAAAGGGAGAGCTTGGGGACGTGAAATGTGAAGGAGGTATGGTTTTTGGGGGCTTTTGAGGGACGTCCCATGTGTGGGGGAGGTTCCCTAGGCATTTAAGGGCGTCGGCCCAAATTTCAGCCCGAGTGGGGCCCATCGTATGGCGAGTCCTAGCCGAACCGGCGAGGTCCTGGCCGGTGAAGTTGCAAATCGGCAACTCCGGCCATGTGGGCTGGGTTCCCCTTGCCCTAGGGACCCAAAATATATGTGGGACCCACCCTTGTTCATTGTCTATTAGCCTAGATAGGCCTATGACTCTGTTTGGGGCATTTCGTGGCCAATTTGTAAATTAGAATGAGTTTATGCATCATGTAACATATGATTTTGGGGTAGGAGAAGCTAATCCACCAAAATAATCCATTTATTATAAGAAATTCCATAATTGGAAAGTCCAAAAGTCCAATTCTTATATATATTTACTATTTATAGTAAAATTTTTGTTTAAGTATGATTCACTATCATTCAAACATTTAGATTTATGTGTAGGAAAAAAGTACTTAGAAAAATTTAAAGAATGGGGTGGTGAAAGGAAGGATTCTGAAGGAATTGGATGAAGCGGGGTTTTTAAGCCTTGAGATTGAATGTAAGGGTTGTGGTTGCCCCACGACCCAAGGACATGCATTTCTGAGTTTGAAATTCTTCTAGGATCATCTCAAACCCACCAAATAATGACCTAGAGGTGACTTAGGTCACTTCACGCGACCAAAGATACGTTATGGACTCGATCAAAACGATCGATTTGAGTAGACTTCGCCTATTGGCGAAACTGAAGTCCTATAAGTGTTTCTAGGTTTTTTTCACACCCACCTAAATAGAAAGAGCGACAGTGTACATCGTGTGGCCATAACCCAGGTTCGATTTAATCCAAATCATGCTCTGATACCAACTTGTAACATCCTAAAAATTGGGGGTCGTGTATAAACCCGACTCTCGAGTTCCAGACCATCACTTATTCAATAAATATTATTATGATTCAATGTTGTCTGAGTTAAAGCATTCACATGAGTAAGATTATACCAAAACTGTAATTCATACTCCAGATCCAGTGATAAAAAGTAAGTGGAAGACTGAAAGATATATATATATCACCGTATAAAAATAAAATAATCTCAAACTGTCTCCAAAGTATGAATACATCTCTGAGTCTCATATACATGTCATAAAGTAGAAATAAATGTCTGATGATAGTCCCACTAGTATGTCCCACCGATCCAGGCCGCCTACGCAAAGCCGTCAGAGAACTGCATATACGAGAACTCATCCTGATCCTCATAGTAATCTGGCTCTACGTCCTGAATCACCTCATCACCTGCATCTAAAACAAGGTCTGGTGGTGTTGCAAACACCGTCCCGTAACGTGGGAGTGAGTGATCAACTCAGTGGAATAATAGAGCAAAGATTAGCATGTTATCAAATCAATCACGCATAATAGTAAAGCAATCAATCAAACATTCCTAGATACTGTTGTTAATGCAAGCATGAGATGACATGATGGATGCCCTCACCATCACCGACATTCTCCCTCATACGGCACCATCACCTGTGGCATGCTTTCTTCCCACAGTGCTCCACATCTTCCAAGCACATGCAATGTGATGTGGATATGATTACCAAGTTATTATTAATCCTTTCATACAGTAGTATTGGGAAACTAAGGTACCTTCCTTATATCAATCCCAACAAAGATCCTGTCTAGGGTCGTCACTCCTAGAAATCTCATACGATGTTATATTTGTAGGTCGCTGCAAGGGCTGTCAGGGCTGTTGCTCGCACTCGTTATACCGCTCCCCCATCACCTTATCAATACAGGCCTAATGTACTCTCGTCGCTACGGAAGGGTCGTCGCCTCCCGTAGACTCAGAATATGCTCGCGGTCACTACAAAGGCATCGTCACCTGATCAGTGTAGGCCGACAGTAAGAATATAGTGTCTCATACCACCATAATCTGCTCACGAGTCATATGTGCTCACTGGTCACTACGGGGAGGTTTGTGGCCCCAGCGTAGGCCGACAGCTCGACCACGGTGTTCCATACCACCATGCCCAGCTCATGAGTCTTTATGGATCAAGGTACCATGGTTAACAGGGTTTCCAATGGTAAGTTCAGTACCCTAGGTTCAAGTAGTTATGACTCATACAGGGTGAACATACAGTGGCCAGTCGGGTTATTTGACGGGCTCGACTAGTACGAGCGCATCTCAAGTCGAACGACATGAAGTGCATGAAACACTTCGTGTGGCCTAACCACTGCCGCCAACCCAAAACATGACTTGCGTTCATCGACGCGTCCTTCATGGTAAATAAAAGCCAACCACGAATTTGATCCATTACCGACTGTCTGGACTAGGTCATAGCCCCAAGCATTTGTAAATCAGCATCAGTAATCATATGAGAGTAACAGAAATGCAATACAACAATACAAATATGTTGTTACATGTTATAACATACAACTTAAGCAATTTATCCAATACATGCATTTCATACATATAATGAAATCCATACACATAACCAATATGGTGAAAATGTAATGCCCTGGAAAAATCAGTACTTGGACTCGAGTACCAACTCGACCAGAAATCGCGTAGGATTAATTCCTTTAGAAAATAAGTGTAAGTTAGCTAGCGCAACACTAGAATAGCTGGGAAATTGTAATACCCCGAATTTTGGCTAATCTGGGATTTGACGTCCTTAGGCAGTGGGTCAACTAAAACACCCGAAAAATCGCTCGGAACCCAATTCCATAGCCAAAGAAACCACTTAGGATTAATTCCTATAGAAATTAAGCGTAAGTTAGCTAGCGCAACGTTAGAGTAGCTGGAAAATAGTCCCTGATCACTTTAAATATGTTCTACAAGACCCAAATCAAGTAGAACCAATGGCTCTATAATACTCTATAACCTCGGATTAAACTCTAAGTAGGTTTGTTCTCTGGACCGCTTTGAAATTTTGTATTGGATCTAGATCGCGCGTCGAAAGTCCGATACCTCCTATCTTAGACCGTTAGAACCGCCTAGTTGGACTTGACACTCATTTTGAAAATCAAGTCAAACCGATAATCACAGGCTATTTCATTGGGCTCGGACTGAAGCGAGTACGAATAGGGACATAATTGGAATTTGAAATTCAAATCTGGCACACGACTTGACGCGTCAGTATTAAGCGTTCTGACCGTCAGAATTCAGCCAGATTACACCCTCGGATCAGGAAAAATTTCTATTTTATATCATGAGACTTTCAGCCCTGATCTACGTGCGGTGACCGCTGAACTGAAACTGGTCTGCGAACCTTGCCAGACTGAAAACTTAATACGTGCTAAATCAGGTACGCATGAGCTTAAGTCCGATCGCATTTGACCAGGGGACCACCAGAAAGCATCTTTTGGACCGAAACAGCCCCGAATTGGATATGTACTAAGTAAACTTCGTTTCGGAGCCTGTTTTCGGCATTTTTAAGCTTATAAAAGGGGTTGAAACCCTCATTCCTCTCTCCCATCCGAAAATTACAAAACCCTAGCTTTGGGAGAGAGAAAAGGAGAGAGTTTGAGAGAGAGAGTAGAAGGATTTTTCCCGCCTTCGTGTCGCTGATTGCACGTGCTTCAGCAACTCTTCCTAATCACCTGACCGGTGATTTCCTCACTTTTTCAGATATGAAACGACCCTAAAAGTTGCTGATTTAAGGTCTACTTAGATTCATAGCGTGTTAGCTAACGTAACTCGTAAAACAGGTTCTCCTACTGCCGTAGACGAAGCGTATACGCTCCGTTTCAATTTACGAGTCTACAAGACATAAGGTGAGGATTTTAGACGCTTTGATTGACGGTTTACAACGCTTTCAATGTCGTTTAATAGTAGATTATCGACGACATCACCGTTTGACATGTACAACATGCTCTCCATTTCCTGTTTCGTAAATCAACGAAGAATATGAGATTTAGGGCATTTTAGTCATTTGTAGGAAGTACAGTTTACATTCATATTTTGCTGATGTGATTGACATGGTTTGTTGTCGCATTAGAAAGTTAGGAATACGTGCATAATTAGTTTGGCGAAGAGATTCGCCTAATTGCACACTTCGGGTCGACATACTATATGTAGACTTAAGTGTTTAGTGTATGTGTTCGTATAAATGCTTGTACTAGTATGTATCGAATTAAATGATGTTATGAAATAGTTTGAGATTGATTTCTCAATTAATATGCTGACCTAAATGATTTCCTACATGTTGACTATATGCATGATTTCATTACATGCATGAAATATACGTGCTTGAAGATTTACTTAAGTTGAATGTTATAACATGCGTTAACATGCTCACATGATTGTATTTCAATTCCAATATTCCTACATAGATTGCTGATGTAATTCCATGATTGTTTAGGACTATACTTAGTCCAGGCAGTCGGTAACTGATCGAATTCGTGGCTGGCTGGTCTTGGCCACGAAGGACGCGTCGATGAACGCGAGTCGTGTTTGGAGTTGGCGGCAGTGGTTAGGCCACGCGAAGTGTTTTATACACTTCATGTCGTTCGACTTGAGATGCGATCGCGCTAGTCGATCCCGTCAAGTAACCCGACTGGCCGATGTATGTTCACCTTGTATGAGTCATAACTGCTTGAACCTAGGGTACTGAACTTACCATTGTAAACCCTGTTAACCATGGTACCTTGATCCACGAAGACTCATGAGCCGGGCATGGTGGTATGGGACACTGTGGTCGAGCTTTCGGCCTACGCCGGGGCCACAAACCTCCCCGTAGTGACCAGTGAGCACCTAGTCTCGTGAGCAGAGATTATGGTGGTATGGGACACTATATTCTAGCTGTCGGCCTACACTGATCAGGCGGCGAGTCCTTTGTAGTGACCGCAAGCGTATTCTGAGTCTACGGGAGGCGACGACCCTTCAGTAGCGTAGAGTATAGTAGGCCTGTATTGATAAGGTGATGGGGGAGCGGTGCAACGAGTGCGTGCAACAGCCCTGACAGCCCTTGCAGCGACCTACAAAATATACTTCGTATGAGATTACTAGGAGTGACGACCCTAGACAGGATCTATGTTGGGATTGATACAAGGGAAGTACCTTAGTTTCCCAATCCTGCTGTTTGAATGGACTAATAACAACTTGGAAATCATATCACCATAACATTGCATGTGCCTAGAAGATGTGGAGCACTTGAGGGACGATTGCATGCCGCGGTCGTAAGATGGTGCCATATGAGGGAGATCGTCGGTGAGGGCATACATCATGTCATGTCATCTTGCATTAACAACAGTATTAGGATTGTCTGATTTACTGCTTTACTATTATCGCATGATTGAATTGTGAACATGTTAATCTTTGCTCTATGATTCCACTGAGTTAGCTACTCATTCCCACGTTACGGGATGATGTTTGCAACACCCACCAGACCCTGTTGTAGATGCAGGTGATGTTGAGATCCAGGAGGCAGAGCCAGACATCGACGAGGACCAGGACGAGTTCTCGTACATGCAGTATCATGATGGCTTTGCGTAGGTGAGCTGGGTTGATGGGACTTCAGTGGGACTATTTTGAACATTTTGATTTTGTTCATGTATATGTTTATGAGGCTCAGAGATGTATTCATACTTTAGAGACAGATGAGATCTACTTTGTTTTTCCATACAGTGATATATATATATTGTTTAGTCTTCCGCTGACTTTTCTCACTGGATCTGAAGTATGAATTGCAGTTTTGGTATACTTTTACTCATGTGAATGCTTTAAATCAGACAACATTGAATCATAATCATTTTTGTTGCATAAGTGACGGTCTGGAACTCGGGAGTTGAGTTTATACCCGACCCCCGATTTTCAGGGTGTTACAGAAATAGTCCCTGATCACTTTAAATACGTTGTACAAGACCCAAAGCGAGTAGAACTAATGACGCTATAATACTCTAAAACCACGGATCAAACTCTAAACCGATTTATTCTTTGGACCTCCTTGAAACTTAGTATTGGATCTAGACCATGCGTCGAAAGTTCGATACCTGCAATCTTAGACCATTGAAACTGCCTAGCTGGACTTGACAATCATTTCGAAAATCAAGTCCAACCGACATACACAGACTATTTCATTGGGCCTGGACTGAAGAGAGTGATAATATGGTTAGATTTGGAATTTGAAATTCAAATCTGGCACACGACTTGACACGTCAGTATTAAGCATTCTGACTGTTGGAATTCAGCCAAATTACACCCTCGGATCAGGAAAAATTTCTATTTCATATCATGAGACTTGTAGGCCTGATCTACGTGTGGTGACCACTGAACTGAAACTGGATCGCCACGTCTGATCTACGAACACTGATGGTCTGAAAATGGGATGTGAGTGAATTCCGACGTGCACGAACTTAAGTCCGATCGCGTTCGGTCAGGAGACCACCAGAAATGCCTTTTTAGATCGAAACAGCCCCAATTTGGTTAGGTATCAAGTAAACCTTGTTCTCAAGCCTATTTTGGGCATGTTTGGGCTTATAAAAGGGCTTGAAACCCTCACTCCTCTCAGCCATCCGAATTTGTTAGAAACCCTAGCAGAGTGAGAGAGAAAGTGAGAGTTTGTGAGAGTGAGTGGAAGGGAATTTCCTGCTGCTTGTGCCACCTGTTGCACGTGATTAAGCAACGCGCCTCAATCACTTTTTCGGTGATTCCGCTGCAATTGTAGGTAAGAAAACACCCCTAACACTTGCTGATTTGTTGTTCCTTAGTTTCCATAGCGAAGTAGCTTATGGATCTTGTAAATTAGGTTGCCTATTTGCCGTAGACGAAGCGTATACGCTCCGTTCGAATTGATACGCTTATAGGAGATAAGGTGCAGATTTTAGATGCTTTGATTGACTGTTTCCAATGCTTTCAATGTCGTTTAATAGTAGATTATCGAGGACAACACCGTTTAACATGTACAACATGCTGTCCGTTTCCTGTTTCGTAAGCAGACGAAGAATATGAGATTTAGGGCATTTTAGTCATTTGTATGAAATACTGTTTTCATCCATAATTTGCTGATGTGATTGACATGGCTTCTTGTCGCATTAGGATACTAGGAATGCGTGCATAATTAGTTTGGCGAAGAGATTCGCCTAAATGCGCACCTTGAGTCGACATACTATATGTAGACTTATGTGTGTAGTTTAAGTGTTTGTATAAATGCTTGTATTAGTATGTATTGAATTAAATGGTGTTATGAATTAGTTTGAGATTGATTTCTCAATTAATATGCTGATGTAAATGATTTCCTACATGTTGGCTATATGCATGATTTCATTATATGTATGAAATGCATGCTTTGGATGATTTACTTAAGTTGTATGTTATAACATGTGTTAACATGCTCACATTGTTGTATTTCATTTCCAATACTCTTACATGATTGCTGATGTGGATTCATAATTGTTTAGAACTATACCTAGTCCAGGCAGTCGGCAACTGAGTAAATTCGTGGTTGGCTTATCTTTGCCACGAACGACGCATCGATGAACGCGAGCCGTGTTTTGGAGTTGGCGGCAGTGGTTAGGCCACACGAGGTGTTTTACGCACTTCATGTCGCTCGACTTGAGATGCGCTCGTGCTAGTCGAGCCCGTCAAGTAACCCGACTGGCCATTGTATGTTCACCCTGTATGAGTCATAACTTCTTGAACCTAGGGTACTGAACTTACCATTGTAAACCTTGTCAACTATAGTACCTTGATCCACAAAGACTCATGAGCTGGGCATGGTGGTATGGGACACCGTGGTCGAGCTGTCGGCCTACGCTGGGGCCACAAACCTCCCCGTAGTGATCAGTGAGCACCTATGACTCGTGAGCAGATTATGGTGGTATGAGACACTATATTCTTGCTGTTGGCCTACACTGATTAGGCGACGAGTCCTTTGTAGTGACCGTGAGCGTATTCTGAGTCTACGGGAGGCGACGACCCTTCCGTAGCAGTGAGAGTACAGTAGGCCTGTATTGATAAGGTGATGGGGGAGCGGTGCAACGAGTGCGAGCAACAGCCCTGGAAGCCCTTGCAGCGACCTACAAAATATACATCGTATGAGATTACTAGGAGTGACGACCTTAGACAAGATCTGTGTTGGGATTGATATAAGGGAACTACCTTAGTTTCCCAATCCTGCTGTTTGAATGGACTAATAATAACTTGAAAATCATATTACCATCACATTACATGTGTCTGGAAGATGTGGAGCACTGTGGGATGATTGCATGCCGTAGGCGTAAGATGGTGCCGTATGAGAGAGATCGTCGGTGAGGGCATCCATCATGTCATGTCATATTGCATTAACAACAGTGTTAGGAATGTTTGATTTACTGCTTTACTATTGTCGCATGATTGATTTGAGAACATGTTAATCCTTGCTCTATTATTCCATTGAGTTAGCTACTCACTCCCACATTTCGGGATGGTGTTTGCAACACCCACCAGACCCTGTCTTAGATGCAGGTGAGGCGACGATTTAGGAGGCAGAGCCGGACTATGATGAGGACCAGGAGGAGTTCTCATATATGCAGTACCACGACGGCTTTACTTAGGTGGCCTGGATTGGTGGGACTTCTCAGTGGGACTATTTTTGACATTTTAATTTTGTTTATTTACATGTATATGAGACTCAGAGATGTATTCATACTTTAGAGACAGTCGAGATCTACTTTGTTTTCCATACAGTGATATATATATTCTTTAGTCTTCCGCTTGCTTTTATCACTGGATCTGGAGTATGAATTGCAGTTTTGGTATACTTTTACTCATGTGAATGCTTTAACTCAGACAACATTGAATCATAATCATTTTTGTTGCATAAGTGACGGTCTGGAACTCGGGAGTTGAGTTTATACACGACCCCCGATTTTCAGGGTGTTACAGAAAATCATATACATCAACATGTTGATTGAGAATTAAATCTCAAAACTAATACATAACACCATTTACTCAATACATACTAATACAAACATTTATACAAACACTTAGTCTACACACTTTAGTCTACATAGCGTATGTTGACTCAAAGTGCGCATAAGGGCGAATCTCTTCGCCAAACCGATCATGCACACATTCCTAACATCCTAACACGAGAAATAGCCATGGCAAACATTTTAGCAAAATGTGGATGTAAACAGTATTTCCTGCAAATGACTAAAATGCCCTAAATCTCATATTTTCCTTACATTTACGAAACGGAAAATGGACAGTATGTTCTACATGTCAAACGGCGTTCTCTTCGATAATCTACTATTAAATGACATTGAAAGCTTTGAAATCAGTCAATCAAAGCATCTAAAATCCTCACCTTTTGTCTTAGATACGTATCGGTTCGAATAGACTGTATATGCTTCGTCAACGATGTAAAGGCGACGTAATACACAAGTTACATAAGCTACATCGCTATTCGAATCGCAAGAAACCCAAAACAGCAAGTAGTTAGGGTTGTTCTTACCTAGAAGTGCGTTAGAATCACCGAAAAAGTGATTTGAATGCCGGGATTTAGCACGTGTAATAGCCGTAGCAAGTGGCAGGAAAAACTCTCCCACATTCTCTCACAATCTCTCACTTTCTCTCTCTCTCAATCTAGGGTTTCCAGCAAATTTGAATGGGAGAGATATATGAGGGTTTAAAGCCTTTATATAGGCTAAAACCTCACCTTTTTGGACTTAGGAACAAAGTATACTTGGGTTATAACCAAATTGGGGCTGTTTCGATCCAAAAGAGCATTCCGGGAGGTCCCCTGGCCGAACGTGATCGGACTTAAGCTCATGATCACTGGATGTTGCTCACACCAAGTTTTCAGTCCGGTAGAGTTCCCAGATCGCACGTGGCGGTCCAGTTTCAGTTCAGCGGTCATCGTACCTAAATCAGGTCTACAAGTCTCATGATATGAAAGAGAAATTTTTCCTGACCCGAGGGTGAAATTTGACTAAATTCTGACAGTCAGAACGCTTAATAATAACGTGCAAAGACCCGTGCTAGATTTGAATTAAAATTTCAAATCTTAACCCATTTCTCCCTCTCTTCACTCCAGGCTCAATGAAATAGCCTCTAAACGTCGGTTGGGCTTGATTTTTGAAATGATTGTCAAGTCCATCTAAGTGGTCATAACCGTCTAAGATTGTAGACATCGGACTTTCGACGCGCGGTCTAGATCTAATACAAAGTTTCAAAGGGTTCCTGAGAGCAAACGGATTTAGAGTTTGAGCCTAAGTTTCAGGGTATTGTAGGGTCATTGATTCTACAAGTTTTGGGTCTTGCAGAACGTATTTAAAGTGTTCAAGGACAATTTCACAGCTACTCTAGTGTAGCGCTAGCTAACTAATGCTTAATTTCTAAAGGAACTAATCCTACGTGATTTCTAGTCGAGTTGGTACTCGAGTCCCTGTACGGATTTTTTCGAGGCGTTACACAATAATCAATTTAAAAAGATGCGCAAGTATTTTAGGCACTTTCAGAAGAGCCTTCATAAAAGTGATCCTAACATACCAGCTCCTTCCTCTAAATCAGATTGAAAATATTTTTTTTTGTCTATAATAACTATTATATTTTATGTTTGTGTATGAGACTTCATCTGACTTAACTTGTTAACTCCTGATGATATGTTCTGTACTTTGAACTTTCTATCTTGATATCTATATACTGTCTTTCATATCTTATCTTTGCTTCTTCCTTTGTCATATTTTGACAAAAAGGGGGAGAATTTATGAATTCTATGGCATTATGGATTATGATGGGGTACACTACTCAGGGGGAGTTAATTCAGGGAGAGTTTAGAAGTTGTATATTGCTTATGACAACTGGTGCATGATTCTTTGTGTTGTTTTATAACAACTGGTGCATGATTCTTTGTTGCACCTGGTTTATAACAGCTTGTACTTGTGCTTCTCTTGTTGATTATTGATAGTGCTATTTTTTTATAAGAGCATGTTTTGTCACAAATTTGACAAAGGGAGAGATTGTAAGTGCTATGGTCTCATGCTCCTTTGGTTGTCAAATTTTGTGTGTCAAAACCTCTATATATTTCTTGTGTTTGTTGTGTTTGTTTCTTGATAACTGTGTTCGAGACGCCTCATCAACACTTCAAGTTCAAGCTAGTTAAGTACAAGTTAGTTTAAGCTTAAACAAGTTCAAGCTACAATAAAGAGTTTAAGTTCGAGACTCAAGATAGAATGGGAGACAGGTGTAACTTAAAGTGATACTGAAGCTTGTGATGTGTTCAAGCTACATCAACTTAAAAGTGAAGTTTTCAATGTCTATACTTCGTGTCCCAGGTTTGATAGACCTTAGTTTGACTTTAGGGTAGGTCATTTTGGATACATAATCCAATTTTTATAATTGACTAGTCCTGGATCTGGTTCGACTAGTCCAACCACTGGTTCGACTGGTCCAAGAAATTTCAAGACCAGTCGTAGATTTGTTGCGAATTATCAGATTTTTTTCTATTCGGCTACGACCAGTCCTGGAGTCTGCTTGACCGATCGCAGGATGGTCTCGACTCGTCCTTCGACCAGTCGTGGATCTATGACTCAAACTCCAACAACTAAATCAAGTGTCACAAGACCAGTCATAGAGGGGTCTCGACCGGTTGTTGACTGCCTTCGACCAGTCGTGGACTGTCTTCGACTGGTCGTAAAACGGTTTTATCCGATCGAGCTCAAAAATTTAAAAATCCGTTTCTTCTTCGACCAGTCGTGGTGACCCTAGGACCAGTCGAAGATAAATTTTTGCAACTATAAATAGCACATGAATTTCAGAGTTATTCATTGAAAATTTAAGTAAATTTGAAGCTCTACTTCAAGATAAGTTTGTGTTTATTTTTAAGCTATATTGTGCATAATTCTATTTCCTTTGGTTAGCTTTTTACTATTTGATTTTATTCTATATTTCAATTTGATTTGAAAAGAGGAATTATTGTTTTCCTTCTTCTTGGAATTAAAATCAAATAGAGCTAGCCCAATCTGGTTTAATTTAAAATCAATTAGAATTTAGAATCATTGTAAAGTGAGTATTGGACATTGAACTTTCATATTCGAACATCTGCTCCAATTGATTCTTTTCGGCTGCTACAAGAGGAGAAATCCAGGTATTTTATAATTTTATAAATTCCATTCTATTTTGGTTTTTGTTTTGGATTCACCAGAAAAATCTCAATTTGTGTGGTTGTTTGAGGAGAGCCAGAAAACTCAGAAAAGAGGGGTTTTTTTTTATGTAAGCCCAAGTGAAAAAGACACAATTTTGAAGGTTTTAGGTGAACCTGTGAAACCTATTTTGATAGTGAACGCTAATATCCCTGTGTGAGGATATTAGGAGTGGAGTAGCATTCTGTATGGCTGTTGTTTAATAGTTGGTGAACACACAGGCGAACCACTATAACTCCTTGTCTTGTGGATTGAATGCTTGCTTAATTCTTTATCTTTTATCATTTAGTTTTGTGGAATGTGTATGTGGATGTGAATATTGTAACAATTTACATTTCAAGAAAGTGTGGAGAATGGTGTAATAGTTTGGAGTTTTATTTCAGTAATTTATCTCTTGTTATTCATTTATCAATTCGAGCTTCAATTTCTGTAATTATTCTATTAAGGTTGCCCTGCCATTTTTATGGTGCATGGTTATCCTTAGAATAATCAATTCTTAAGATTATAATTTATTCTTTCTGAATTTATATTTTTCTCTTTCAGTTTGAGTTCTTGATACAAAGATCTTTCTAGAAATCAGGTTGTCCTACCATAAACTTTTGGTTTTTGGTGTAAGGTTGTCCTTAGAAGAACTTTTGTATCAATCTCTCAAGAATTGAATTTTAAGGTTGCATTGTGAATTGATTTATTTTAGTTTGGCTATTTATTTAATTTAATTTCACTGTATTTAATTTTAATTTGGCATAGTCCTATTCACCACTCCCCTCCCCCCTCTAGGACATATAGCTTGGCCATTTCAGTTTGCTGAGGACTCAGCGCGGTCATGACACCATCTGGGTTGTCATTGATTATCTGAAGAAATCGACGCATTTTCTTACGATTCATGTGACTTGAACTTTGGACCAGCTTTCAAGGTTATTCATAGATGAGATTATGAGCTACATGGCATTCCAGTTTTGATCATTTCTGAAAGAGACTCGAGGTTCATATCTCAGTTTTGGAGGAGCTTCCAGATGGCGATGGGGTCTGTTTTACAACTCAACACCGCGTATCATCCGCAGACCGATGGGCAGACCGAGAGGGTCACCAGATCCTTGAGGATATGCTTCAAGCTTACGTGATTGATTTCTCAGGTAACTAGGATAAGCACCTATGATTGGCTGAGTTCGCGTACAACAACAGCTATTAGGCGACCATTGACACGACTCCTTTTGAGGCAATATATGGCTGACCATGCAGATCTCTAATTTGTTTGACCAAGGTTGGAGAGTGGCATCTCCTAGGTCCCAAGCTTATGTAGCAGACATCAAAGGTCATCGACATCATTAAGTAGAGGATATGCACAGCTCAAAGTCGGTAGAAGAGTTTTGCTAATTGTCAGTGTCGTCCCTTGGAGTTTATCGTTGGGGACCATGTGTATCTCAAGGTCTCACCCATGAAAGGTGTAGTTCATTTTGGAGTGAAGGCAAGCTTGCCCCGAGATTCATTGGACCTGTCGATATCACTGAGCACGTTAGCGTCGTGGCCTATCGGCTTGCCTTGCCATCTTAGTTGTCTGGCGTTCACAATATTTTTCATGTCTCTATGTTGTGAAAGTGTGGGTCAGACATCATTCCCATTATTGATTGATAGCCATTAGAGGTTCGTGAGGATGCTTCTTATAATGAGCAGCTAGTTCCTATCCTTGATTGGAAGGAGCAGTTCCTCCGGACTAAGGTCATCCCCTTGGTGAAGGTGTTGTGGGGCCATCAAGCGTTGACGAGGCGTCTTAGGAGCGCGAGGCTGAGATTCACGAGTATTATCCCCATCTTTTTAATGATTATTTATATTTTATATTATCTTTAATTATATATGATGCTATGTTTCCTATTTTCTTATGAGTTTTGCTTAGTTATGATGATAGTACAAATTTTGAAAAATTTTTATTAGGAGGGGAGAGTTGTAAGGCCTGTATCCTAGTCTGTACCATTCTGTAAACACTTGCGATCCTCCCTGTTGAATTTCGGAAACCCTCGACTTGTAATTGACATTTGCACGCGAGGATGGGTAGCATCCCATAGATTAGAATCGGCTTGACTCGAAACATGTACCATCGTGACCACACCATCGCCACGGTTCCAACATTGCGTCTTGTGCACCGATTCGATACCCATGCCAGGAGTTGTGGACTCATAAATATTTCGAAGAAACGCCGCATGTTGTGAATCCCAAGAGAATCTATACAACTCGTCATATCGATCAATCAAATTAAGTCAAGTACACAACATCTCCAACCCATGCTTCCTTTCTCCTCAATACCAGAAATCTATCCTAAGTCAACTCTCGAGTCAAGTACATCTATCACTCACATCCATCACTCACAGCCATCACCTCTCTTACAACCTCTCTCTCTCTCTCATTCTCCACCCATTCTTCCATGTAAGAAAAGTAAACGTCCAAGCATTTCCAAGCTCCAAGAGAGCCAAGTTTGGCCCACTTCCTACCCTTCTCATCTCCCATCTCAACCTTCTAACCTTCATCAACCTCCATCAAAGAGAGAGCCAAGGAGTTTGGCACTCCATCTGACCAAGAAGATTGAATGGTGGGTGTTTTATAGGCTTAAATTTCATGTTTTGATGATGGGACAAGTGGGGCTTACCGATTGATGGTATGAATCTTACTTCGGACCCTAGGTGTGGTCGATGGCCCACCATGATTCATATACCCATCCCATGATGGGGCCATTCTCCATGGACTCCATCATGATGTTTAATTTCCTTGTATGAAAAGGGTCATCTAGACCTTGCGTTTTGGTGAAGAACGAATATCCACCATTGATTTTGATTTGGCTGACCCACATGTAAAGGAACCCACATGATGAATGTTGTATGCATGGAAGGGAGGGCCCTTAGTGTCGGGGTCCCTCCATCACACTCATTCTCTCTCCCTCTCTCTCTTTCTCTCTCTCTCTCTCTCTCTCTCTCTCTCTCTCTCTCTCCTTTTTTTTTTCTTTTTGATCGTGGTCCACCTAGCATGTATTGATGGACAATAGGGACCACAGCTATACAGTTGTGGTATTGACGTCAGCAAATTCTATGAGTCCCGCCCATGATATATGTATTTTATCTGTGCTACCCAGCAGCATGGTCCCACACACATGTGGACTCCACTGTGATGTATGGTCACGTAGGACCTGCCTGTAACAGATTGGCCGGTGTATGTGTACAACAGTAATAAAGCTGTTGTATTAATGTTTGCAAGTTCTCTGGGTCCCACACATGATGCATGTTTTTAATCCACACCATCCACCCAATTTCACAAATCATTTTAGGTGTTGAACCGAAAAATGAAGCTAATCTGAAACTCTGGTAGGCCACACCATCTAAAACATTATTTTAATAGTGAGAAATTGTTAGGGCCCACTATGATATTTCTGTGCATCAAAACATGCTAAATATTGGGCTAGTTGGTTTTTTATGAGCCATAGAATCCAATAGAAGGACTGAATCATCCGGTTGTGGGCCCCACCCATGAAAAACCTAAGAAAAGTAATAATATATAGAGGTTGGACGCCACTTGTTGACAGCGTCCAGAGGACACTGGTAGGAAGTTGGACCCCACCACAGGCCCCACCATGATGTATGTTGTACATCTACACCGTGTATTTAATGGGTCCCCTTTAGGAATTGGGATCCCCCAAAAATCATCCATTCACGAAACTCGGGTGGTCCACACTACAACGACTAGCAGGGGATACCATTGAAACCCTTTTTGGGTCCCAGAAGTTTTGGATAGATATGAAATTTGTTTTTCCTCTGTATTTAGGTCTATGTGACCTTATCAACAAATGGGATGGAAGATAAACGTTATGGTGGGCCCCATATGGGACCCACCTGCATGAGGATTGGCTGGTGTATGCATACATCAGCTATATAGTTGCTATATTGATGTCTCAGGTTTTGTGGGCCCCACTCATGAGGTATGTGCTATATCTAAAATAGTGGTGAAGATCACTTGAGTCGAAGTAGGAATATGCCAATATGTCCTAGAGGGGGGGGGGGGGGGGGGGGGGGGTGAATAGGACTTTTTAAAGTTTTATGAAATATTTCAAATCCTATTGCACTAATCCTATCAAATATACAATTATCAGGATTACTCAAATGTAACTCTACTCGCTTCCAAGCCTTGTAGAGGATCCAATCATAAACTGTTTAAAAGATAAACAAGTTGCATACAAGATTGTGATGGATAAGACTCTGTGTATATATGAGGTGTGATCTAAGACAATCAAATATAAAAACGTGTAGGAATATCACACAATGAAAAATAATAACAAACTCAAACACAGTCATTTTTATAGTGGTTCGACTACTTATCTACTCCACTATCGACTGTCGTGCTCAACCCTTCAGTCTACCAGATTTCACTAAGTAGGTTTCCCAGGGTTCACCTCAAACATAAGGTTTTAAATCAGGTTCACCTTCAACCTTTACACAGAGGTTTCTACTGGTTCACCTCTAACCCTGGAGTTTTACTGGTGCACTCCTAACTAGATGTTTATGCCCACACAAAGTAAGGGTCTACACAACGCACCCAGATGTTTATGCTCTCTACAAAGCAAGGATCCACACAACGCACCCATAACGTACACTCCCATCGGAGGCCTCCTATGAGGACTTCAAAGGGTGAGCAAAACTTAAGACCCAATTCTAGAAAGGAATGATCACAAGTGTCCTCTGGACTCTAGGTACTTACAGATAAGTTGATGAGTCCCTTTTACCATAGCGATGAAGATCTCCTTCTTGTTGTTGAAGACTCTTCAGCTTCCTTGATCCACAACACAAAAGATATACTAGTACTTGGCTTCGGGTTGGGTCAAGGTTAGGATGGAAATCTACTCTCTTAGAATTTTCCTATAAGGAAGACAGAGTGATTCCCATTATCTATTCATTCAAGGCATCCCAACTTAATGATATACTGTTAAGATAGTTGCTGAAGGATCCTTGAATGAGGAAGTTCATTTCCCAATCCACTTTATTGAATGTCAATGAATGAGAGTGGATTGGAAGCTGAACTCCCGTGAGAGAAAGGGCTTTGGGTATATGATCTAGAGGTAAAATGCATAAAAGTACTCTCTTCTTTCTCTACCAGAAATATGGACAAGTCTCTTTTTATATAGGTAAAAGATTCCAATGGATATAAAACGGTCATATTTATGACAGTGTTAGATATCATCGAGTAAGGTCGATATCATCAAGCGTATACTCTCGATGGGATCGACTATCCACTGGATAACACAAATTCAAATGTCATACACTTTTGAAACCTTTTGCTAACTGATCGATGGGATCGACACTTGTGTCGATGTTATCGAATTTTGAACTTCGATTCTATCGAGACTGGGATCAATCTATCGACATTTGAAAATTGAAAGAGACTATCTGAAATATTTTAGGTTTTATAGGATATGATCGAGGGTCAACCGATGTCATTAGAATTTGAATATCGATGATATTGAGACTGCGTCGATGGATCGATAAATTATATAGATTTACTTATAATCACACTAGACAATTTGTAGTCAGTCTCGATCCAATCGACCAAGACTCGATAGCATCGACATAAGAATATCGATTTCCTCAAGTGGCCCCTGATTAACGTTAAGAACATCCTGAAATATTTTACTAGAAGAAATGCATGCCTTCTATCGATATGATCGATGGACTTATGATATGATCGATATTTGAATTTAGATTGAATCGAAACAGTCATTGATATATCGAAGCTCATAGCAGTTTTATTTAGAAAAACGGAGGCGCCAAAAATCTTCCTGTCGATATTATCGATCCACTTCCGATGGGCTCAATTTTTGAATATCGATGATATCGATGGTTGTATCGATATATCAATAAATTCGTCTAAATGAGTATGCGGTTGCTGTACACTTTTTGTCCTCTTATCGATAGTATCGATCAAGAGTCGAGGACATCGACAATGCTGGTCGATCATATCGAAAGGTGTATCGATACAATCGACAGGGCAAGTAAACTTAAAGATTTTCTGTTGTTTGAAAAAGTTCACTTACCCAAAAATCCTCATGTGTTCTAAGTTGATTTTATGGGTTTTAATCACCTGGTGTTTTGGGACATGGGATGTGAGGTTATGATTTACCTATGATGAGCTTTCACACATACGGTTGAGGCAGACGCTTGAATTGTTCTTCCTGTTAGGATCTGTAGTTCGACTAACTCAACTCACACGGTAATTGACAAACCAGGACGCTAGTAGGTGCACTTTCAATCTCCCCCTTTTTCAATTACGTGAAAAAATACTATCTAGGAAGATACATCCTAAATTGTGTGTACATGTGTTTACATAATTTTACAAATTCTAACACATTCATGTACACAACCAGAATTTGATCCCCCTTACTGTAAAAACCCCCTTTTCTTGGTGCAGCTGCTTCCCCTTACACCTGGAACATATAAGAGCACAAATATCCAATTTTCCACATAGGGTGTTTTTAACTTTTCTCTCCCTTTTTATCAGTCATTGGTAAAGGCATAACAAGTGATATTGACTGAAGATTTTAAGCATATGGGAGAACTTCAGAGATGGATAAAGATGAACCATACATCATTTTTGAGAGAATATGATGTATATTAAATAGGTCAGGTAAGATAGTCATGAAAATTACATTCATTCATAGCAGACACTCCATTTAACTAAGAGATTTCATATATCACTATGGCAGTAAGAACAGAATTATATGAAGATATATTCAACAGTATCCAAAAAATATACTGCCCCAGACAGCAGTAGTTTAACCATTATCCAAAGAACAGAACAAAGCCCATTTAAGGGCACCTAAATATTATAACCAGTATTTCAGCCCATCCGTGGGCACATAAAAAAAACTTTTAGCCTGTGCAGAATAGAGTGCTATCACATGCACTCAAAGAAGCGCAGAACTTTCAAAAAGATACTATAGTTCGTACGTTGAGTTAAAGAGTGACTGTGTGTGACAGCATTCAGAAATCAGTGCTAGGGAGCATAGTGAGATGGAGCTGTGTCATCTCGGCGACAAGTCATCAAGTCGACTAACTATTGCACAGACTATTGTACCTTGTGGACAACTCGCTCCAAGACTGTAAGTCGTTCTTGCACTAATTGAATGTCCCGTTAAATCGTCCTGATCCTGTCCAGCTTGTATCATTTGGTATGTCCAGGGATTGACATAGATTGGGCTGGATCGGGTCTGGCGGATTCACCACCTTCCATCTCAGTTTCCTCCGTATGAGGGTCACCAACACCTTCGCCTCCTTATTCTTAAATGCCTCCTTCTTTGTACTCATGGTAGATCAGATCCATTTTAAGAATGTTTTTGAAATTAAAAACTTGAAGTGGAAGTACAAGATCATTTGTAGAAGGAAAACCAATGCTTTGACATATTCTGCTTATGATCCAGGGATACGAAAAATGCAGATCTCTTGATGTATGTATAGCATTTACTAACTGATTGGCAATCAGTGTTGGAAGGCAAACCTGTAACACCCCGGATTTTGGCCAATCTGGGATTTGACGTCCTTAGGCAATGGGTCAACTAAAACACCTGAAAAATCGCTCAGAACCCAATTTCATAGCCAAAGAAACCACTTAGGATTAATTCCTATAGAAATTTAGCGTAAGTTAGTTAGCGCAACACTGGAGTAGCTGGGAAACAGTCCCTGATCACTTTAAATACGTTCTACAAGACCCAAATCGAGTAGAACGTATGACTCCATAATACTCTATAACCTCGGATCAAACTCTAAGCGGGTTTGTTCTCTGGACCACTTTGAATTCTTGTATTGGATTTAGACCGCGCGTCGAAAGTCCGTTACTTCCTATCTTAGACCGTTAGAACCGCCCAGCTGGACTTGACAATCATTTCGAAAATCAAGTCAAACCGATAATCACAGACTATTTCATTGAGTCCGGACTGAAGAGACCGCGAATAGGGACAGAATTGGAATTTCAAATTCAAATCTGGCACACGACTTGACACGTCAGTATTAAGTGTTCTAACCATCATAATTCATCCATATTACACCCTCGGATCAGGAAAATTTTTTATTTATTATTATGAGACTTCCAGCCCTGATGTACGTGCGGTGACCGCTGAACTGAAACTGGTCCGCCACGTGCGATCTGCGAACCCTGTCGGACTGAAAACTTAATGCGCGCTAGATCTGGTACGCATGAGCTTAAGTCCGATCGCATTCGACCAGGGGACCACCAGAAATGCCCTTTTGGACCGAAACAGCCCTGATTTGGATATACCTCAAGTATACTTTGTTCCCAAGCCTGTTTTGGGCACATTTGAGCTTATAAAAGGGGTTGAAACCCTCACTTCTCTCACCCATCCGAATTTGCTAGAAACCCTAGCTAGAGTGAGAGAGAAAGTGAGAGTTTGTGAGAGAAGGTGGGAGAGCTTTTCCTGCTGCTGCTGCACATGCTTAAGCGGCGTATTCCAATCACTTTGCCGGTGATTTCTCCGCGTTTCTAGGTAAGAAATAACCCTAGAAAGTTGCTGATTTGATGCTTCTTTAGTTCCATAGCTTGTTAGTTGATAAATCTCGTAAATCAGGTTCTCTATTCGCCGTAGACGAAGCGTATACGCTCCGTTCGAATTCTCATCCCTAAAAGGGAAAAGGTGTGGATTTTAGACGCTTTGATTGACTGTTTCCAAAGCTTTCAATGACGTTTAATAGTAGATTATCGACGGCATCGCCGTTTGACATGTACAACATGCTCTCCGTTTCCTGTTTCGTAAATTAACGAAGAATATGAGATTTAGGGCATTTTAGTCATTTGTAGGAAGTACGGTCTACATTTATATTTTGCTGATGTGATTGACATGGTTTGTTGTCGCATTAGGAATTTAGGAATGCGTGCATAATTAGTTTGGCGAAGATATTCGCCTAAATGCGCACGTCGGATCGACATACTATATGTAGACTTAAGTGTGTAGTGTAAGTATTTGTATAAATGCTTGTATTAGTATGTATTGGCTAAAATGGTGTTATGGATTAGTTTGAGATTGATTTCTCAATTAATATGTTGATGTGAATGATTTCCTACATGTTAGCCATATGTACGATTTCATTATATGTATGAAATACATGTGCTTAATGATTCATTTAAGTGGTATGTTATAACATGTGTTGATGATTTTCTTATGACTTAGTTGGAAATTGAATTCTCAATTAATACGCTGATGGTGATGATTTCCTATATGTTGGCGATATGTATAATTTCATTATATGTATGAAAGGCATGTGTTTGAAGACTCGCTTAAGTTGTATGTAATAACATGTGTTAACATACTCACATGGTTGCATTTCATTTCCATTACCCTTACACAACTGCTGATGTGATTCTATGATTGTTTGGGACTATGCCTAGTCCAGGCAGTCGGTAACCGAAAGAATTCGTGGTTAGCTTATCTTGGCCACGAAGGACGTGTCGATGAACGCGAGTCGTGTTGGAGTTGGCGGCAGTGGTTAGGCCACGCGAAGTGTTTTACGCACTTCATGTCGTTCGACTTACGATGCGCTCATGCTAGTCGAGCCCGTCAAGTAACCCGACTGGCCGTTGTATGTTCACCCTGCATGAGTCATATCTGCTTGAACCTAGGGTACTGAACTTACCATTGTAAACCCTGTTAACCATGGTACCTTGATCCACGAAGACTCATGAGCCGGGCATGGTGGTATGGGACACCGTGATCGAGCTGTCGGCCTACGCTGGGGCCACAAACCTCCCCGTAGTGACCAGTGAGCACCTAGACTCGTGAGCAGATTATGGTGGTATGGGACACTATATTCTAGCTGTCGGCCTACACTAATCAGGCGACGAGTCCTTTGTAGTGACCGCGAGCGTATTCTGAGTCTACAGGAGGCGACGACCCTTCAGTAGCAGTAGAGTACAGTAGGCCTGTATTGATAAGGTGATGGGGGAGCGGTGCAACGAGTGCGAGCAACAGCCCTGGCAGCCCTTGCAGTGACCTACGAAATATACATCGTATGAGATTACTAGGAGTGACGACCCTAGACAGGATCTGTGTTGGGATTGATACAAGGGAAGTACCTTAGTTTCCCAATCCTGCTGTTTGAATGGACTAATAACAACTTGGAATTCATATCACCATAGCATTGCATGTACCTGGAAGATGTGGAGCACTCTAGGGAGTGTGGCATGCCGCGGTCGTAAGATGTTGCCGCATGAGGGTGATCGTCGGTGAGGGTATACATCACGTCATGTCATAATTGCATTAACAACAGTATTAGGAATGTTTGAATTATTTCTTTACTATTATCGCATGATTGATTTGATAACATGTTAATCTTTGCTCTATTATTCCACTGAGTTAGCTACTCACTCCCACGTTACGGGATGGTGTTTCCGGACACCCACCAGTCCCTTTTGTGATTGCAGATGATGGTGTGGCCTGCGAGGTGGTGCTGGACTTGATGATGATGAGGAGGATCCCTCCTTTATGCGTGATCTGATTGGCGGGATTACAGGGAGGTTGATTAGATACTTTGATACTTGTCATTTTTATTTTTAGCGCACTCATGTATATTCGTTTTGTCTACTTTTGGAGTATACATGTATGTATATAACCTGGTAACATGTTCACACTCTAGAGACATAAAACAGTTTATATATGTTATACATACTATCACAGTCTTCCGCTTGTTAATTTAACTGTCTCTGGAGTATGATATGCTGTTCTAGCTTAATCTCACTCATGTTCAATACATTATCACAGACAACATTCAATCATACATATCTATGTTGCATAAATAACATTTTGGAACTCGGGAGTTGGGTTTTTGCTCGACCCCCCGATTTTCGGGATGTTACAAAACCTTTGTCCCATTCGCAATAGAGTATACTATCATGACCATAAGACTCGTGAGATCTGATCAATTTGTACTCCTTGGTTACAAATTTATAGTGAAGATCCTATGCATAACCCAAAAGCGGAGTTCCATGTACCTGGATTTTAAGTCATTCCCATTAATGCCAAGGAATATCTCTATTACGATATAAGTACTTGGTTATCATGGATCAGACATTAGGAAGATCGAGATCCAAATTTGAAAGATCTTCTGAAGCCATCTGTAGATTGAGAATATGATCTATTGTGGCAAGAGTGATAAGCGCATCATCACCATCCAGAAAGACCATGAATGAAGGAGAGTCAGATACCGGAGAATGACACGCTGCAAGGAAGTTGCATGTTTGTTCGAGTTGACAAGGCCCTCCAAAATCTAGGATGGGCAGCCAGCCGATTACAACGAACAGGGGTTCCAGATTGTAAGGTGCTAAACAACCCCTGTCGACTTTTCTCTCATGGATCAGCTTCCTACCGGTGTATTTTTTTCGGTGTTGGATAGTCGAAGGAGGTGGTGCTGGTTGAGGAGGTGCAAGAACTTCGGTCTGGGACCCACCATGTGAGGTCTGTTGTGATCTTTCTTGTGTGGGGATCCCACGGTCCGGGGCCCTCGCCCTTCCTCTTGAGGCAAGAACTTTATTTTCAGTAGTTCTTGATGACTCTCCTGAACCGAATGCAACTCCTTTGTCTTTTCCCATGTGGACCAATAGACTTTTGAAGAATTTGGAAAAAATGATAAGAACACCTGACAAACTAAAAAAATACCCAAAAAAATGGACCTTTGACATTTTTGGAAAGATATTACCCGATTTGAGGAAAGATTTGAGTAGTCTAACGTGGCTCCTAGTGATTGGCCGAGAGAATCAAGTAGAGAAGGCGACCGAGAAACCCTTGATAACCAAACTTTCTTTTTCACTTCGCTGACTTTTATCGGGTGCCATCTATCGATCATAGTTTCGATGTTATCAAGAAGTTACCGATCGATTCTATCGACCCTGTCTCCGATGTCTTTTATGGTCATACAACTTTTCATATTCTGAAGAGTCGTCGATTGTATCGACCCTTGGTCAATAAAATTGAAAAATGATCGACAGTTATATCGAAGGTGAGTATTTTTCAGGTTTTTCACCATAACACACTTTTATGCATATCTTGATTTGATCAGTTCACATCACAAAAATTTTGTACAAGTTTTGTACAGCTCAAAATTATAAACATGATAATGTTCATATATACAGAAAGTTCGAGGTATGCCACCTCAGATGTAATCATTGAAAGCTCAACAAAATTGCATCATTTCACCAAATATCCAGTATTTAGATACATGATCTAGACTTGTTCCATTTTTTGCTTGATATTTCAGGGTATATGAAGGTTAATCTTCAGATAGTTCAGTTTTTCTTTTACTACCCATTATGAGATAAATTTCTTCATTCTGTCCTTTTTTTTAGGCAGCGATGGATGGGTGTTTCTCCTGGATGGACTTTTAACATTCTGAGTTTCTCTGATTGGTTTAAATTTTCCAATGTGATTTTGATCAAAGTTATATAGAGTCCGTCTAGGTGTTAAACATTCAAATTTATAATGACCAACATCACCACATAAATGACAAACTAGAGAAATTTCCATATTGCTACTTGAAGCAGCCAGTTTTATTAGAGCTTTATTTCTAGTTTTCTTTTTACTTTTCTCATATCCTAGTCCACTCTTATCTCTTCCTAGTCTTCCCATTCCTAACAATTTTTCTAATTTTTCACTACTCTGAGAAAATTTGTAGTTTATCTCGACAAATTTTCTGAATTTTTCTAAGTCAATACAAAGTGAGTAGTTCTCATTTTTGAGTTGCGCATTATCATCTCTTAGCAATTCAGCCTGGTTCATAAGTTTTAATAATTCTATTTTTAGGGATAGGTTTTCTCTTTCTAACTTATCATTGTCTGAATGATATTGTTGCAAATCATTGGCTAAATGTATGTTAATTTCTAAGGTTTTTTCCAAGTCTTTCTGCAACAATTCCTTTTTATTTTCAGACATACCGAGTCTTTTAAGGATATGGATGCTATGAATGTATAGTTGATTATAAGCATCCTACAGTTTATCCTTTTCAATGTCTTCTTCTTCTCCAGTCTTTTCATCATCAGACGAAAATGATTCAGCAGCTCGCTATTCATCCTCAGATTCAGTTGGAATGATCAAAGCTGTGGTGATCATAAGTATTTTCAAGGATTTTCGGTCTCCATCGCTCCCTAAGTTGCTTGATTCTGAATTTGACTCCTCTATATCATCCCATGTGGCGGCCATTGCCTTGCCCTTGGTTTTTCTGTTTGGGCATTTGGTAGATAGGTGTCCATACTCTCGATAGGCGTAGCATTGTGGTTCTTTGGTTCTTTTCTCAAATTTGCCTACAGAAGGTTTGTCATCCACCTTTCTACCTCTAGAGGGATGACCGCGATTCTTTTGAAAGAATCTTCTGAATCTTTGTGCCAGCAAAGTCACTTCCACATCTTCATCTTCTTTTTCACTCTCATTGTCCTCATGTTTTCGTTTCTTAGAAGTTTTTAGGACAACTTTTTTGAATTTGTGGGATTGAGTGAAGTGTAGTTCAAAGGTTTGTAGGGAGCCTACCGGTTCTTCTACTTTCATTTCATCATTATTTCTACACTCTTCAATTGTTGTAACCTTGGGATTAAACCGTTCCGGAAGGGATCTTAAGATTTTTCTACATATTTTTGTTACCGAAACTTTTTCTCCCAATCCACCCATGGAGTTACAAATAATATTCAATTTGGTGAAAAACTCCATAAATGTCTCATGCTCTTCCATCCTGAGATTTTCGAATTGTGAAGTCAGAAGTTGTAGTTTAGACCTCTTCACAGTGCTTGTGCCTTCATGGGTTGTTTCCAGTAGATCCTATGCTTTCTTAGATGTCTCACACATACTTATCTGATCGAATATATCCTGAGACACGACACAGTAGATGACATTCATTTCTTTTACTTCAGCAGTTCGTTGTTCTTTGTTGAACGCCATCCACTTTTCTTTAGGTTTGGGTTTAGTGATGGTAGTTTCATCTTCAAGTACGATTTGTTCAGATGGTACCACATATCCCTTTTCAACTACATCCTAAACATCATGATCTAAAGATCTCAGGAAGTAGTGCATTCTAGCCTTCCAGTATGCATAATTTGAACAATCAAATACTGAAGGTCTAGTAACTGATGAACCATCTCCTTTGGCCATATTCCTCAACTTCATTCAAGATCACTCTCTAGGCACTGAAGCCCTTAAAGAGAGACCTGCTCTGATACCAATTGAAATAGCGGTGAACACTGCTTGAGTCGAAGTAGGAATATGCCAATATGTTTTAGAGGGGGGTGAATAGGACTTTTTAAAGTTTTATGAAATATTTAAATCCTATTACACTACTCCTATCAGATATACAATTATCAGGATTACTTAAATGTAACTCTACTGGCTTCCAAGCCTTGTAGAGGATCCAATCACAAACTGTTTGAAAGATAAATAAGTTGCATATAAGATTATGATGGATATGACTGTGTGTGTATATGAGGTGTGATCTTAGACAATCAAATATAAAAACATGTAAGGAATATCACACAATGAAAAATAATAACAAACTCAAACACAGTCATTTTTATAGTGGTTTGACTACTTATCTACTCCACTCCCGGCTGTCCCACTCAACCCTTGAGTGTACCAGATTTCACTAAGGAGGTTTCCCAGGGTTCACCTCAAACCTAAGGTTTTAAATTAGGTTCACCTTCAACCTTTACACAAAGATTTTTACTCGGTTCACCTCTAACCCTCGAGTTTTATTGGTGCACTCCTAACTAGATGTTAATGCCCATACAGAGCAAGGGTCCACACAATGTACCCAGATGTTTATGCTCTCCACAGAGCAAGGGTCCACACAATGCACCCACAATGTACACTCCCGTCGGAAGCCTCCTATGAGGACTTCAAAGGGTGAGCAACATTTAAGACCCAATCCTAGAAAGGAATGATCACAAGTGTCCTCTAGACTCTAGGTACTTACAGATAATTTGATGAGTCCCTTTTAGCATAGTGATGAATATCTCCTTCTTGTTGTTGAAGAGTCTTCAGCTCTCTTGATGCGCAACACAAAAGATATACCAGTACTTGGCTTTGGGTTGGGTTAAGGTTAGGATGGAAATCTACTCTCTTAGAATTTTCCAATAAGGAAGATAGAGTGATTCCCGTCATCTATTCATTCAAGGCATCCCAGCTTAATGATATGCGGTTAAGATAGTTGTTGAAGGAACCTTGAATGTGGAAGTTCATTTCACAATCCACTCTATTGAATGTCAATGAATGAGAGTGAATGGAAGATGAACTCCTGTGAGAGAAAGGGCTTTGGGTATATGATCTAGAGGTAAAACACACAAAAAAACTCTCTTCTTTCTCTACCAGCAATATGGACAAGTCTCTCTTTATATAGGCAAAAGATTCCAACAGATATAAAATGGTCATATTTATGACAGTGTTCGATATCATCGAGCAGGGTCAATATCATCGAGCGTATACTCTCGATGGGATCGACTATCTGCTTGATAACACAAACTCAAATGTCATACACTTTGAAACCTTTTTCCAACTGATCGATGGGATCGATACTTGTGTCGATGTTATCAAATTTCGAACCATCGACACTGGGATCGATCTATCGACATTTGAAAAATGAAAGAGACTATCCGAAATACTTCAGGTTTTATAGGATATGATCGAGGGTCAACTGATGTCATCAAAATTTGAATATCGATGATATCGAGACCATGTCGATGGATCGATAAATCGTATAGATTTACCTATAATCACACTGGACAGTTTGTGGCCAGTCTCGATCCAATCGACCAGGACTCGATAGCATCGATATAAGAATATCGATTTCCTCGAGTGGCCCCCGATCAAGGTTAAGAACATCCCGAAATATTTTACTGGAAGAAATGCATGCCTATTATTGATATGATCGATGGATTTTCGATATGATCGATATTTGAATTCAGATTGAATCGGAACAATCATCGATATATCGAAGCTCATAGTAGTTTTCTTTAGAAAAATAGGGGCACCGAAAATCTGCCTGTCGATATTATCGACCCACTTCCGATGGGCTCGATTTTTGAATATCGATGATATCGATGGTTGTATCGATATATCAATAAATCTGTCCAAATGAGTATGCGGTTGCTGGACACTTTTAGTCCTCTTATCAATAGTATCGATCAAGAGTTGAGGACATCGACAGCACTGGTCGATCATATCGAAAGGCATATCGATACAATCGACAGGGCAAGAAAACTTAGAGATTTTTTGCTGTTTGAAAAAGTTCACTTACCCAAAAACCCTCATGTGTTCTAAGTTGATTTTAAGGGTTTTAATCACCTGGTGTTTGGGGACATGGGATGTGAGGCTATGATTTACCTATGACGAGCTTTCACACATCTGGTTGAGGCAGACGCTTGAATTGTTCTTCCTGTTAGGCTCTATAGTTCAACTGACTCAACTCACACGGTAATTGACAAAATAGGGCGCTAGTAGGTGCACTTTCAATATCTACATCATCCGTCTAGACGGTGGGACCATTGATGTACAGTTGTTGTACATGTAGCAATAGAACCATGGACCACATGGTGATGTATGGGTCTAATCCACAGTGTCCAGATGGCTAGACGGTGGGTCCCACATCATGATGTATATATTTCATCCACGTCGTTCATCTGTTTCACGTCCACACAATGCATCCATAGTGTGATGTATATGCTTTATTCCAACCATCTATCAGGTGGACCACATCGCAAAAATCAATGGAGATTATACGTCCACTATTGAAATCCTTTTGGGAGCACTGAAGTTCTAGATCAATATGATATTTATTTTCCCTCTTGATTCAAGTCCTTGTGACCATATGAATAGATTTGATGGAAAATAAACGCTATGGTGGGCCCTATGGAGTTTTTAATAGTGGAAATCATTATCACCACTACTAGTTATAGTATGGTCTAGATGATCTTTCGATATGATTCATTTTTAGGAACGTATAAGGCCCATTGGTGTGACCCATGTGATGCAGCCCACTTGATATATATGAAGCCCATTGGTGTGACCCACGTGATGCAGCCCACTTGATAAATATGAGGCCCATTGGTGCGGCCCATGTGATGCAGCCCACTTGATGTATATGAGGCCCATTGGTGTGGCCCATGCGATGCGACCCACTTGATGTATATGAGGCCCATTGGTGCGGCCCATGTGATGTGGTCCACTTAATGTATATAAGGCCCATTGGTGCGGCCCATTGATGTGGCCCACTTGATGTATATGAGGCCCAATGAGACGTATGTGAGGCTTTTGTGTAGGGCCGAATGTGATGTATATGAGGACCATTACGATGTGTGATTCCACCATGATGTATGTAACGATGTTTACGATAGGCCATGCCTAGGAGTAATGATGGTTTGACGTCCACTTTGTAAGAGCAATGATAGTTAAATGTTTGCATTTTAACTCTCCTTAGGGTCCATTGTTAGGCCCATACTTGTTATGTGTAGGCCATCTAGGCACATCTTCATTATAAAGATATTTCATCACTGTAAGGCCCGTGTCCCAGACTGTACTGTTCCGTAGGCATCCGCGGTCCTCCCGGTCGAATTTTGACAACCCATGACCCGTAATCGGCATTTGCGCGTGACCCTGAATCGTATCCCGCATTCCAGAGTCAGCTTGACCTGAGACTTGTACCCTAGCGACCGTATCTCACATGCTAAAGTGATACCTGGGCCAGGAGATGTGGGCCCGCATTCAGTTCAAGGAAAACACCGCGTGTTGCAATCTCGAGAGAATCCATTACATCAAATGTCAAGTACACATCACATCACTCCCATCACTCACACCCATCGCTAAGTACAACTACCCTTCCCCAAAAGTTAACTTTTCATCACTTCACCCATCCCTTCATCACTCACATCACATCGCTCTCCTCATCTCTCTCTCATTTTTCTCCCAAGCTCCATGGGAGTAACCCATGTCTAAGAAAGCTCCATGAAAGAGCTTTGTGTGGCCCACTCCCTACCACTTAATACAACCCATCAAAGATGATCTCAACTATTAAAATCCACCCCTTGGAGCTCTAGATCGCATCCGTGGAAGGAGTACAAGAAGATCAAAGATGGGTGATCTACCATCAATTTGCATTTGAGGGCCCACATATAGGTGGGACTCATTATAATGTATGTGTTGTAATCATGAGGGGCACATAGTGGTGGGGTCCCTCCATCATCGTTTCTCTCTCTCTCTCTCTCTCTCTCTCTCTCTCTCTCTCTCTCTTTATCTCTTCCTTTATATGGTGATGATGAAGAGGAGGTGTGTGGCCCACCTGGTATGTGTGTGTGGCCCACCATAATGAATGTATTTTATCCATGCTGTCCACTGAGTGGGCCCAACTAGTAGTCTGTTTGGACGGGTCTAATTGTAGGAAAAGCACAAATATTAGCTCCATCCAAGGAAGGTGGGTCCCACATGTGTGGACCCACCTATGAAGTATATGTTTCATCCATGCAATCCACGATCTAGCATTCTTAGATGGTGGAAATCATTGACCGTTCATGTGACATGGCCCCCACAATGATGTATGTGTGATGTCCACACTGTCCAGACCTTGGACGGTGGGACCCACTATCACGTATGTGTTGTTCATCCACACCGTCCATTGTTTGGGATGGTGGGACCCACCCCACATGTGAGGCCATGTTTTGATGTATAGATTCATCCAAGCCATCCTAGGTCTGGACGCTGGTGGATATGTATTATATATATATAAGAAAATATATAATAATATATAATATAAAGAGAGATAAAGAGAATTGGAGTGGGTGGCCCACCACGTGGGACCCACCTTGGTGTATGTACTGTATATGTACTTCATCCATCCATTTGATCCAGACTGTCCAGCGGTCTTGATGTGGACGTGATCTACCAGATGATTGTATGTGTTTTGTTCACCCGTCCATTTGGACGATGGCAGATGGGACCAACCGCTGATGGATGTGTTCCATCCAAACCGTTCATCCAATTAGTGGGCTGGCCTTATGACTTAAGATAAAAAAAAAAAGAGGCAGATCTAGTTATCTATTCGACCACATTATAGAAAATAGTGGGATGAACGTCCACCATTGAAAACCCCTTTGGTTACAGAGTTTTGGACTAATATGATATTTATTTTTCCTCTATATCCATGTCTTTGTGACCTTATGCACCGACTAGATGGAAAATAAATACTATAGTGGGCCCACTGGAATTCAACTTTAGAAATCATTATCACCACTGCCATTTGTGGTATGGTCCGGATGATCCCTGGGATATGATTCATTTTGTGATAATGCTCTAAAATGATCTCTAGCTATAGAAGAATGATGTGGTTAGTTTGGGCCCATTCGACTTGGCCCATTTGAATTAGCCCATTTGATACGGCCCATTTAACTTGGCCCATATGATTCAGGGCATTTGATTTGGCCCATTTGATATGGCCTATTTGATGTATTTGGGGCCCATTTGGTGGGGCCCCATGTGAGGTATTTGGGGCCTGTTTGGTGAGGCCCAATGTGATGTATTTGGAGCCCATAGGTTGTGGCCTATTATGATGTATTTAAGGCCCATGTGATATGGCCCGTTGTGATGTTTTTGTAGCGTATTTAGTGGGGCCTATTATGATGTGCATTAGGCTCATGGGTTGTAGCCCATTGTGAATATGTTAGGCCCTTATGTGTGGTTATGGACCCACTATATGTTTGACCCTATAAGGGCCATTCCTTGTGAGCAATGTTCGTTAAATGTCTACATTGATGGGCAATGATGGTTAAATGTCCACATTGTGACCTTCCCTTAGACCCTTTGACATGCCGACTATCGAGGCCGATTCCGATTGTCGAGGCCGATTGTTAAGGCCGATTTTGATTCCGATTATCGAGGCCAATTATAGAGGATAATTTTGATTGTGAATGCAGATTGTTGATGCCGATTTTGATTTCAATTATCGAGACTGATTCTGATTGTCGAGACTGATTATTGACGTCGATTTTAATTGTCGAGGCCGATTCCAATTATCGAATCCCATTGTTGAGGCCGATTTTGATTCCGATTGTCGAGGCCAATTCCAATTATCGAGGCCTATTGTTGAGACTGATTCTAATTTCAATTGTCGAGGTCGATTGTTGAGGCCAATTATTGAGGTTGATTCTGATTTTGATTATCGAAGCTGACACCGATCGTCGAGGCCAATTCCGATTGTTGAGGTCGATTGTCGAGCCAATTTTGATTGTTGAGGCCGATTTTGATTCCGATTGTCCAGGCAGATTCTGATTGTCGAGGCAGATTGTTGAGGCTGATTCCAATTCTAATTATCGAGGCTGATTGTTGAGGTTGATTTCGATTTCGAGTGTTGAGGCCAATTCCAATTGTTGAGGCCAATTATCGAGGTCGATTCCAATTGTTGAGGCTAATTATTGAGGCTGATTCTGTTTGTCGAGGTTATTGTTGAGACTGATTTTGATTCCGATTATTGAGGTCGATTCTGATTGTCGAGGCCAATTATCGAGTCCTATTCCGATTGTCGAGGCCAATTGTTGAGGCCGATTTTGATTTTGATTGTCGAGGTTGATTGTTGAGGCCAATTTCAATTATCGAGGCCAATTTCAATTATTAAAGCCGATTCTGATTGTTGAGGCCAATTCCAATTATCGATGCCGATTCTAATTGTCGAAGCCGATTCCGATTGTTGAGGCTAATTCTGATTTCGATTATCGAGGCCTATTTCGATTATCGAGGCCGATTGTTGAGGCCAATTTTGATTCTGATTGTTGAGGCCGGATACCGAGGCTGATTGTTAAGGCCCAATGTGATGTATATGTGGCCTATATTTGAGGCCCATTGTGATGTGCATTCGACCTGTGTTTGAGGTCCAATGTGATGTATATGCGGCTCGTATTTGAGGCTTGTTGTGATGTGTATTCATCCCGTGTTTAAGGCCCAATGTGATGTATATGACGCCTATGTGATGAGGCCTATTATGATATATTTGAGGGCCAGGTGATGAAGCCCATCGTGATATATATTAAGCCCATATGAGAGGCCCATCATGATGTGTATTAAGCTCTCGAGTGAGGCCCATGGTATTTTATATTAGGTCCTTGTATGAGGCCATGAGTCCAGTATATGTTAGACTTTATGTGAGCCAGTCCTTGGGGGTAATGTTAGTTAACTGTCAACATTGTCGAGGCCAATTGTTGATGCCAGTTATTAATACAATTATGAGTATGTGATAGCATAGCATCATGATACATGCCTATACACATCATCTATATGTTTATTATGAGATGTGATTGATCATTGCATATGCCATAGTACAAATGGCTTATGGGACTCCCTAATAGGTGGAGTTATCCCACATGAGCGCAGGGTATGTGTAAGATTAATGCATGATTGGACTACATGACTCATATATCTTACATTGTGTGATTGGGATTACTAAACACCATAGCGACATTAGGGCTGTGACCTTCATAGGCATGTCATGGATGGCCAGATAGAACACTGAAAATATTTGGTTCGAGCATCTGGGCACTTTCGATGTCCGTGGGTGAAAGTCCCTAAACCTTTAAGGTCAGGAGATGCCCCAACGTCTAGACCGAGTGGATACATGAACGCTCAAGTGCCAGATACTAGTAAGCCGAGTCTCCCACTGTGTCATGGTTGGTTGGGAGGGGGTGTGGCCTTATCCACCCGAGTGAGGGGGCTGTAAGCTAGACTAAGTTTGACTGGCTCCCAAATGGGTCTTCTATCGACGAGCTGGGTAGACATTATTATACTACTGGCAGGCAGGTAGTGCGGTCTTTTTCACTCGCTGGGCTGCGTGGTCAGCTGGGGCGGCAGCTAGTTTGGAGTGTACTAGACCCTGGTGATGATCCCAAAGATGTACAGTACTGATATGTGGACTTATTGAGCAGGAGTTAGATATTCACTCATTCATTTATTCATTCACTATCCACTTGGGTTGGTGGTGTGCAACTATTTGTTGCGTGTACCTTCGCAATGGCCACAATTTCAGTTGGGGTGCGTGACTAACCTTAGATCAGAAGTCTATCACATTGAGTCTAAATATCCAAATTCAGGTATGAGAATAGTTTGGATAGAAGTTCCTTGTGATGGACCCCATATCCTGCTATACTACGTACTATCATCTCGACTTCACACTCCAGCTTGACCATTTCATTCACATCGCATATTGCATTACATTTGCAGGCATATGGCATTTTTAGTTACTATGTTTCTGTACTTATATGGCTAAGATAGACTTAGCTGGATTTACATATTGCATTGTACCCTAGACATCTGATATTTGACTCTCTATGACTCCTCATTTGCATAGCTGATTTGTATTTCTTACTCTGATATTGTATGATTTATAGACTTGCAGTATTTCTGCCTACTCTGATATCATATGATTCATGATCTTGCTAGTAATTTGAAATTCTATGATTAAGGCATTGTATTGAATACTTGACACTTATCTTGTGCACACACTTACACCACCCTCTAAGCTTTCTATAAGCTTATGTACGATAGATGCATGCAGGTGGCATCAGGTTGCAGCAACGTCGTGCTTGGAGCGTATAGCTAACTTCTAGAGCTTTAATTTTGACATGTTTATTTCCCTTTCAGCACTGTATTCAACTATTTATATTAGTGGATATGTGATGATGATATTGCCTTTGTGATTTGGATAAACTTATGGTTATGATTATTATGAGTTAAATGTACATTGAAAAATCCTCCTTGTAGGATCCCAGGATCAGAATTCGACGTATGAACACTGAGAGCCAAGAATGGGATATTACAAAGGCTGTCGGCACCAGATTCGGCGATTAAGAATTTTGTGAGCCCGATTTCTGGGTTTGGGGCATGACAGAAGTTAATATCAGAGCATAACTTGGGACTACCTGAGGATAACATCACATATCTGCTGATAGCTACCCTGCACTCTTTGATTGTTGAGAGTATAGAATGGTTAGATCTCCGAGTTCGAATAACTTAGAGATTTTCTAATATAACTCCCTATCATTGAAATTGTGAGGCTGCATAGTATTCCATTTATGATCATTTCTGATCCGGGATCTGAAGATTAGTAAGGGTCACCATTTTGTTGAGGATATGTCTTGGGAGCGCAAGGTTGAGATTAGAAAACGCTATCTCCGTTTGTTTATATATTGATTATGCTTTGTATATGTTTATATTGATGCTTCCTCTTCCCTTTCCTTATCCTGTATGATATTAAATTTCAAGGATGAAATTTTTATTAGGTGGGGAGAGCTATAAGGCCCGTGTCCTAAATTGTACCCTCCCATGAGCTTCCATGGTCCTCCTGGTGGAATTCTGGTAACCTGCGACTTGTAATCAGCATTTGCCCGTGACCCTAAGTCGTATCCTGCATTTTAGAGTCGACTTGACTCGAGACTTGTACCCCAGTGACCGCGACGTCTCTACGGTTCCGACATTGCGTCTCACGTGCCGAGGCGATACCCGGGCCCGCGTTTAGTCTGAGGAAAATACTATGCGCTGCAATCCTGAGAGAATCCATCACATCAAATTCCAAGTACACATCACATCACCCCCATCACTCACACCCATCCCCAAGTACAACTACCCTTCCCCAAAAGTCAACTTTCCATCACTTCACCCATCCCTCTCCCCATCACTCCATCACTTACATCACCTCTCTCTCTCTCTCATCTCTCTCTCCTTTTTCTCCCAAGCTACATGAGAGCAACCCACGTCTAAGAAAGCTCCATGAAAGCCTTTGTGTGGCCCACTCCCTGCCACTCAATCCAACCCTTTAAAGCCGATCTTAACCGTTAAAATCCACCCCTTGGAGCTCAGATTTATAACATCCTCGAAAAATCTAAACAAAGACCCGAGTACCACCTCATGCAGAAATCACTAAGGATTGAATTCTATAGAAATTAGATGAAAATTCATTAAGTACTAAACTAAATAAATCATTGGATTTGCTTGAACCAATATTTATACAAATTGCAAGACCCAGAACCATTAAAATCACTCATTTAACATTACTTAAAAACCTAGAAAAAAAACTCAAAACCCAGTTGCTCCCGAGAACCCATTGAAACCTCGTAGCGGATGTGTACTGCGCATCAAAAGCTTGATTATCGTAAAACTATAAGGTTATGACTGCCTTATTGGGCTTAACAACCATCGTGGAAATCGAGCCCAAATAGTATCTAGAAACATACAACTTGAGCCCTGAGCAAAGTGTGTGAGAAATGCGAATATCTTTAGAAAATGAACTAGAAGTTAAGCGAATTGGACCATTCTCTTATGGGAGAAATTAAAGACTTCAGACTGTCATTTTCAGACCAAACTTTACCCGTGGATCAGGAAAATTTTCTTGCACATGTTAGTGTACTTGTGGCCCTAATCAAGTGACGATGACCGTTGAACTGATACAAGTCCTCCATGGTCGATCCACAAATCCAATCAGACCGAAAGCATAACCTGGCTTAGATCCATGCTCAGGGAATTTACTCCATAACACAGGTGAGTAATGGGCCTCCAGATGAGTCCCGTTTGTTCGAAACAGACACCCTTTGTCTATAACCTAAGTATACCATGACCCTTGGGCCATTTGAACCAGTTCTGGAGTTCTGGGCCTATTTAAGGACCTTAAACCACCCCATTCCCATTCCATACGAAATTTCTCCAAACCTTAGGAGAGAGAAGAGAGAAAAGAAGGGAATAGAGTGAGGAGAAGAGAGCGTTTGGGAGATCAAGGCAGTGTTTCTCTCTTACGACTACACATACTAGATCATCTTTACATCTAGCTAGACGACCATTCTAACTCCGATTTAGATAAGAAATCTTAACCCTAATATTGTTTTAGAAATCCAAATAGAGGAATCGACAAAATAACTAACCTATTTCATGATTTAGGTAGCCGTTGTGCTATAGATAGGGATGTAGTGTAAGAACCGAGTTTGTAACGAGCGTACCGATGAAAGGTGTGGACTATAAATTTTAGGTTATGGTTTTTAAGGCTTTCAATGTTAACTATGATTTATGTTCAACTTGATTGCTATCATATGATTGTAGTTACGATGTATTCGATAAACTATACATGTGTGAGAACTATGTGAATATATAATGCATTCCGTGTGTTTGTTGAAATGTTTGAATGAAAGTGCAATTCTGATTTATGCTTTCCATGACTATTAATATAGAATACATGTTTGTTGTATGTCTGACAACTCCTTTAAGAAAGGATTTTCTATAATATATGTTATAACTAAGTTAGGTCATGTGTGTAGTAATGTGTAGGTTAAGCGTTTGATAAAATATCAGAATGAGTAATTGTTTGATGAATTGTAATTATTAAAGGTGTTGAGATAAGATTGTCAACTACCTTATCTATATGTTTAAATTCTTTCATATGAACTTAATTTCAAATACGTGATTTATGTATAATAACATGTTCTATGTGTTTGATAAAATGCTCAAATGGTTATTGTATTTGAATTGTTTATTAAATATTGTTATGATTATCACATGTGATTCCCTATTGCATCTGAGTATCTTTAGGACTATCCCTTAGTCCAAGCAATCGGTAATGGTTCCAGATCGAGTGGCCGAATTAGTTTCACCACATTAGATACGTTCGATAAATTTGAGCCGTACGGTGATTGTCAACAGTGGTTAGGCCATGAAGAGTGCTTATGCGATCTATGTCAATCAATTCAACGTACAATTGTACCAATCGCTGGCTACTATCGGCGCTTCATTCAGGATTTCTCGAAGATCGCGAGACCCTTGTCTCAGTTGACATGGAAGGATGTGAAGTTTGCCTAGAACGACAAGGCGGAGTCAGCTTTTCAGGAGCTGAAGGACAGACTTACGTCCGCCCCTGTGCTAGTATTTCCTGAGCAAGGGGTTAGGTATACTATATACACTGACGCGTCTAGCGTTGGTCTGGGTTGTGTCCTTATGCAGAGGGACAGGGTAATTTCGTATGCCTCGAGATAATTAAGGAAGCACGAGGAGAATTACCCTACACACGACCTAGAGTTGGCAGCCGTCATATTCACACTGAGACTCTAGAGACATTACCTCTATGAAGAGGAGTTCGAGCTCTTTTGCGACTACAAGAGCCTCAAGTACATATTCACGCAGCGAGACTTGAATATGAGGCAGCGGCGATGGATGGAGACTTTGAAGGACTTCAAGTTCGAAGTCTCTTACCATCCTGGGAAGGCGAACCTTGTGGCTGACGAGTTGAGCCGTAAGAAGGCGATTGAGTTTGCAGCTCCGCTGATGGTTGCTGAGTGGGATATGGTTAAGTTTTTACGAGACTTTGAGAAGAAACTCACCGTAGAGGAGCCGTATGAGTTCATCGCACATGTGCAGGTGCGATCTCAGATCGATGACTGGGTCATCGAGGCACAGAGAGACTATGCGCATCTGACTGAGCTTCGAGAGTAGGCCAGTGATGATGCGGACGCCGAGTGGCGAGTTGGTATGGATGGGGGCTTACGTTATCGTGGCCGCCTATGCGTCCCAGATGTCCCTGACTTGAGACGAGAGATTCTCGAGGCTGCGCATTGTACCAGACTCGCGATGCATCCAGGAAGTACGAAGATGTATCGCGACGTGAAGAGAACTTATTGGTGGGAAGGTATGAAGACCCACATAGCAGAGTTCATGTCCCATTGTCTCACTTGTCAGCAGGTGAAGGCAGAGCATCGCCGACCACCTGGACTCTTGCAGCCTATGCCGATCGCAGAGTGGAAGTGGAATTTCATTTCCATAGACTTCATTTCTGGGCTGCCGAAGATGAGGAAGGGACATGATTCCATTTGGGTGATCGTCGACCGTCTGACAAAGTCGGCGCACTTCCTACCGATCAGAGTTACGAACTCTGTAGACGAGCTGGCTAGACTGTATATCAGAGAGATCATGCGTCTGCATGGAGTTCCGTTGGAGATCGTGTCGGACAGAGACACGCGGTTCACTTCTATTTTCTGGACTCGTATTCAGGAGGCTATGGGTGTGAAGTTGAAGTTCAGTACTGCCTTCCACCCACATACAGACGGACACACAGCGGGTGAACTAGATTTTAGAGGATATGTTGCGAGCTTGCGCATTGGACTTCAAGGACAGTTGGGATGATTATCTTGCATATGCGGAGTTTGCGTATAACAACAATTATCAGGCGAGTATCGGTATGGCACCCCACGAGGCGCTGTATGGGCGACCTTGTTGGGCACCGCATTGCTGGGCAGAGGTCGGTGAGCGTAGCTTGATTGGCCCAGAGTTAGTGCAGGCGACGTTAGAGAAGATTGATATTATTAGACGTCGGCTTCTCACAGCGCAGAGCAGACAGAAGAGTTATGCCGATACGAGACGACGGCCGCTGGAGTTCACAGTTGAGGATCATGTGTTTTCACGAGTTTCCCCTATGAAGGGAGTCCTTCGGTTCGGGAAGAAGGGGAAGCTAGCACCGCGATTCATCGGTCCATTCCAGATCCTCGATTGTATGGGAGCAGTGGCTTACCGATTGGCTTTACCCACGCCTCTCGCGAGCGTTCACAACGTATTTCATGTTTCTATGCTGAAGAAGTACGTTTCTGATCCTTCCCATATCATCAGATGGGAGCAGGTGCAGTTAGGAGAGGATGCTACATATATCCTGCGACAGATACGTATCCTAGACAGGAAGGAGCAGGTACTGCATAGCAAGGTGATTCCCCTTGTGAAGGTATTGTGGACGCATCACTCTGAGGAAGAGGCTACCTGGGAGACAGAAGCCGAGATCAGAAAGAACTACCCACAGCTTCTCGAGGAGTACGAAATGGTACAAATTTTGAGGACGAAATTATTTGTTAAGGGGGGTAGATTGTAACGCCCGTGAAAAATCCGTACTTGGACTCGAGTACCAACTCGACCAGAAATCGCGTAGGATTAATTCCTATGGAAAATAAGCGTAAGTTAGCTAGCACAATGCTAGAGTAGCTGGGAAATAGTCCCTGATCACTTTAAATACGTTCTACAAGACCCAAATCGAGTAGAACTAATGACTCTATAATACTCTGTAACCTCGGATCAAACTCTAAGCCGGTTTGTTCTCTGGACCACTTTGAAACTTTGTATTGGATATAGAACGCGCGTCGAAAGTCCGATACCTGTTATCTTACACCGTTAGAACCGCCTAGCTGGACTTGACAATCATTTCGAAAATCAAGTCCAACCGACATTTGCAGGCTATTTCATTGAGCCCAGACTGAAGAGAGTGCGAATAGGGACATAATTGGAATTTGAAATTCAAATCTGGCACACGACTTGACACGTCAGTATTAAGCGTTCTGACCGTCAGAATTCAGCCAAATTACACCCTCGGATCAGGAAAAATTTCTATTTCATATCATGAGATTTGCAGGCCTGATCTACGTGCGGTGACCGCTGAAATGAAACTAGACCACCACGGGCGATCTGCGAACCCTGCCGGACTGAAAACTTGATGCGTGTTAGATCCTGTATGCATGAGCTTAAGTCCGATCGCGTTCGGCCAGGGGACCACCAGAAATCATCTTTTGGACCGAAACAGCCCCGATTTGGATATGCCCTAAGTGAACTTTGTTCCTGAGCCTACTCTGGGCACTTTTGGGCTTATAAAAGGGATTGAAACCCACACTCCTCTCTCCCATCCGAATTTGAGAGAAACCCTAGATTGGGAGAGAGAAAAGGTGAGAGTTTGTGAGAGAGAGTAGGAGAGAATTTTCCTGCCTTTGCACCACCTGTTGCACGTACTTTAGCATCACGCTTCCATCATTCAGCCGGTGATTCCTCCGCGTTTTCAGGTAAGAAATAACCCTAATAAGTTGCTGATTTGGGATTCTTAGTTTTCATAGCATGTAAACTGATAGAACTCGTAAATTAGGTTCTCTATTCGCCGTAGACGAAGCGTATACGCTCCGTTCGAATTCACATGTTTATAAGAGATAAGGTGCAGATTTTAGACGCTTTGATTGACTGTTTCCAATGCTTTCAATGTCGTTTAATAGTAGATTATCGACGCCAACTCCGTTTGACATGTACAACATACTGTCCGTTTTCTATTTCATAAACCAACGAAGAATATGAGATTTAGGGCATTTTAGTCATTTGTAGGAAGTACTGATTTCATTCATATTTTTCTGATGTGATTGACATGGTTTATTGTCACATTAGAATGTTAGGAATACGTGCATAATTAGTTTGGCGAAGAGATTCGCCTAAATGCGCACTTCGGGTCGACATACTATATGTAGACTTAAGTGTGTAGTGTAAGTGCTTGTATTAGTATGTATTGAATTAAATGGTGTTATGGATTAGTTTGAGATTGATTTTTCAATTAATATGCTGATGTGAATGATTTCCTACAGGTTAGTTATATGCACGATTTCATTGTATGTATGAAATGCATGTGCTTGATGATTTACTTAAGTTCTATGTTATAACATGTGTTAACATGCTCACATGGTTGTATTTCATTTCCAATACTCTTACATGAATTTCTGATGTGAATTCATATGTGCTTGGGACTATACCTAGTCCAGGCAGTCGGTAACTGAGCGAATTCGTGGTTGGCTTATCTTGGCCACGAACGACGCGTTGATGAACGCGAACCGTGTTCTGGAGTTGGCGGTAGTGGTTAGGCCACACGAAGTGTTTTATGCACTTCATGTCGTTCGACTTGAGATGCGATCGTACTATTCGAGCCCGTCAAGTAACCCGACTGGCCGTTGTATGTTCACCCTGCATGAGTCATAACTGCTTGAACCTAGGGTACTGAACTTACCATTGTAAACTCTGTCAACCATGGTACCTTGATTTATGAAGACTCATGAGCCGGACATGGTGGTATGGGACACCGTGGTCGAGCTGTCAGCCTACGCTGGGGCCACAAACCTCCCCATAGTGACCAGTGAGCACCTAGTCTTGTGAGCAGATTATGGTGGTATGGGACACTATATTCTTGCTGTTGGCCTACACTGATCAGGCGACGAGTCCTTTTAGTGACCGCGAGCGTATTCTGAGTCTACGGGAGGCGACGACCCTTCAGTAGCAGTAGAGTACAATAGTCCTGTATTGATAAGGTGATGGGGGAGCGGAGCAACGAGTTCGTGCAATAGCCCTGGCAGCCCTTGCAGCAACCTACAAAATATACATCGTATGAGATTACTAGGAGTGACGACCCTAGACAGGATCTGTGTTGGGATTGATATAAGGGAAGTACCTTAGTTTCCCAATCTTGCTGTTTGAATGGACTAATAACAACTCAGAAATCAATCACCATAACATTGCATGTGCCTGGAAGATGTGGTGCACTTGAGGGACGATTGCATGCCACGGTCGTAAGATGGTGCCGTATGAGGGAGATCGTCGGTGAGGGCATACATCACGTCATGTCATATTGCATTAACAACAGTATTAGGATTGTTTGATTTACTGCTTTACTATTATCGCATGATTGATTTGAGAACATGTTAATCCTTGCTCTATTTTTTCACTGAGTTAGCTACTCATTCCCACATTTCGGGATGGTGTTTGCAACACCCACCAGACCCTGTTGTAGATGCAGGTGATGCTGAGATCCAGGAGGTAGAGCCGGACTTGGATGAGGACCAGGACGAGTTCTCATACATACAGTACCACGACGGCTTTGCGTAGGTAGCCTGGGTTGACAGGACTCCTCAGTGGGACTATTTTGGACATTTATTTCTGTTATTTACATATATATGAGACTCAGAGATGTATTCATACTTTAGTGACAGTTGAGATCTACTTTGTTTTTCCATACAGTGATATATATATTCTTTAGTCTTTCGCTTGCTTTTATCACTGGATCTGAAGTATGAATTGCAGTTTTGGTATACTTTTACTCATGTGAATGCTTTAACTTAGACAACATTGAATCATAATTATTTTTGTTGCATAAGTGACGGTCTGAAACTCGGGAGTTGAGTTTATACACGACCCCCGATTTTCAGGGTGTTACATTTTCCCTCTCAAATCTTCTTCTTCTTCTTCTTCATTACATACCCACCCTCCATCATATTCCTCAAAACCCATCCCCTACCACCTTCTATCTCCCTTATTTCCTCTCATTTGAGCACACAAATCTATCTTTATGTCTCATAAACCCCAAAACCCACCAACCCATCTCATCCTTCAAGCTTTCTTAACCCCATGGTTCTTTTTAGGCTATTTGCTACAATCTTCTCCCTCTCCACATTCATTTCTCTCATGGGAAAGAGAAGGGCATCCACAGATGAAGCTGGGCCTAGCCGTCCAACCCATCCAACCTGTCCAAGGAATAAAGCAGGTGCAGAAGCAAGCACAAGCACCGAGTGGGAGAGAAGGTCAAAACGGGACCTTGACCTGCAGATCCCTATTGAAAGATCGCTATCGGCGGGCATTGAATTAGGTAGGTTCCATAACCGTAGAGTGGTATTCAAGGCCCATGTTGATGAAAAGCTATTTGGACTGTACCCAGTGACAGACATGCTTCTAGAAAATGGTTGGGGTCCCATATTTAAGGGAAATACCCATGCGAGTGAAGGAGAAGTGCGTGCCTTCTATGCTAATATACGGGACCCACTACTGGAGTCACTACAGTTTATTATCTATAACGCCACAAATTTCGAGGGTCAAATAAAGGCTCAACTCCCGAGATCCATTACATCACTTATGCAGCATAGAGAATTATGATTAAATGTTTTCTATATTAGTGCATTAAACATGAATGAGATTATAATAAATCAGCATATCATACTCCAGAGACAATTAGATTACGCAAGCGGAAGACTGATAAATATATAAAGTACATAAATGGTTGTAAGTCCCTAGAGTATGAACATGTCACCGGGCTAAATAATTACATGTATAGTTTCAAAATTTATAAAATGATAAAATGTAATGATCATCTAATTCATATCCCTGTAATCCTGGTGACGTAACTCCAGATCTACATAGACCCGCAGCGAGTTACATGTAGGAGAACTCATCGTCATAAAATTCAGGCTCCATCTTGTAAGCCTCGCCATCACCTATAGCTATAACAGAGTCTGGTTGGTGTTTTAAAACACTGTCCCAGAGTGGGAGTGAGTGATCAACTCAATGGAGCTATAAGGCAAAGGTTAACATGTTATCAATTCAGTCAAGCAGTAATGATAAGGCAATACAATAATCATATCCTAAGTACTCTTATTAATGCAAGAATGATATGTGATAATGATGCATACCCTCACCTGCACTCCCTCAGTGACATTATCTCACGATCGTGCATGCACCCCTTTGGACATGTGCACTTCCTCGCTAAAGCACATGCAATGTGGTGCATGGTTGTGTTAGCTAATATTTAATTAGGCTTATTCATACAACAGATTTGGGAAGCTAAGGTACCTCCCTTTATATCATTTACCCAAACAATGATCCATCTAGGGTCGTTAATCCTAGTTAATCACATACATTAGGCAAATTATAGGGCAACATCACCCCTGATTTGAAAAGCAGTGGATAGGTAAGTTTAGGTCACTCGGAGAGGCTCGTCACCTCAGCGTAGGCCTAGTTTATACTCGAGGTCACTACGGAAAGGCTCATCACCTTAGCATAGGCTGATAGCTCAAATACATTGTCCCATACCACCGTATTCGGCTCACGAGTTTGGGTTGGTAAATGAAAACTACGGGGAGGCTCGAAACCTCAGCATAGGCCGACAGCTCGACCACGGTATCCCATACTACCATGCCCGACTCATGAGTATTTGAAGATCATGGTGTCAAGGTTAAACGGGCTTTTCACTAGTATGTGGTACCTAAGATTCAAGTAGTAGTGTCCATACATGGTGAACATACATTAGGCTAATCGGGTTACTTGAAAAACTCGACTGGTACGAGTGCAAATTAAATTAATCGACATGGAGTGCATATGCACTCCTCGTGGTCTAACCACTGTCAATAATCACCATATGACTCAGATTCATCGAATGTATCCGTTGTGGTGAAACTATTTCAGCCACTGATCGTAAACCATTATCAATTTCCTAGACTATGTATTAGTCTCAATCGTACTCAAATACAATAAGCATTTGTATGTGATAGTTAAAACAACATGTGACAATCAATTTAAATATAAATCTCATTTGAGCATTTTAACAAACACATAATGCGCATGTTATCATATATAGACATTTCATCCATAAATTACGTAGTAGCGAGATAGGTTACATGAAGGAAACTGTAACTATAGATATGGTAATTGAGAATCCTATCTCAACGCCCTTATTAATTACATTTCAACAAGAAACTTCTTATTCAGACATTTTATCAAACACTTAGACTACACATATCAACATACATATAATAAAATAGTTATAACATATATTATAGCAAATCCTTTCATAAAGGAGTTGTCACACCTATAACAATTATATATTCTCAATCAATAATCATAGCAAGCACAAATCATAATTCCATATTCATTCAAACATTTCAACAAACACCTGAAATGCATCATATTCAACATAGTTCATATATACGTGTAATACACGGAAAACAACGCATTTAAGTACATGTGACAGTTATCAAGTCAGTCATAAATCATTAACTAACATTGAAAGCCTTGAAAATCATAACCTAAAGATTTATAGTTCGCACCTTTCACTGATACGCCGATTACGAACTCTGTTCGTACACTACGCCTTTTTCTACGGCACAACGACTACCTAAATCATGAAATAGGTTAGTTATTTTACTGTTTTCTCTATTTGGATTCCTAAAACAAGCTAGGGTTACGATTTTTTACCCAAAAATGGATTCAAATTCGATGGTGTAGTGACACAAGAGAGATAATTCAACACGTTGAGTGGTGGGAATGAATCATAGCAACTATCTGTAACGCCCGTGAAAAATCCGTACTTGGAATCGAGTACCGATTTGACCCGAAATCGCGTATAAATAATTTCCATGGAAATTAAACGTAAGTTAGCTAGCGCAACGCTAGAGTAGCTGGGAAATAGTCCCTGATCACTTTAAATACGTTCTACAAGACCCAAATCGAGTAGAACAGATAACTCTACAATACTCTATAACCTTGGATCAAACTCTAAGCAGGTTTGTCCTCTGGACCATATTGAACTTTTGTATTGGATTTAGACCGCGCGTCGAAGGTCCGATACCTCCTATCTTAGACCGTTAGAACCGCCCCGCTGGACTTGACAATCATCTCGAAAATCAAGTCAATCCGATAATCACAGAGTATTTCGTTGAACCCGGACTGAAGCGACCGCGAATAGGGACGAATTGGGAATTTCAAATTTAGATCTGGCACACGACTTGACGCGTCAGTATTAAGCGTTCTGACCGTCAGAATTCATCCAGATTACACCCTCGGATCAGGAAAAATATCTATTTATTATCATGGGACTTTCAGCCCTGATCTATGTGCGGTGACCGCTGAACTGAAACTGGTCCGCCACGTGCGATCTGCGAACCCTGCCAGACTGAAAACTTAATACGAGGTACATCTGGTACCCATGAGCTTAAGTCTGATCGCAATCGACCAGGGGACCACCAGAAATCAGTTTTTGGACCGAAACAGCCCCGAAATGGATAGGCAATAAGTAAACTTCGTCCCGGAGCCTATTTTCGGCGTTTCCAAGCTTATAAAAGGGGTTGAAACCCTCATTTCTCCTTCACATCCGAATTTCACTAAACCCTAGAAAAGAGAGAGAGAGATTGAGAGAAAGGGAAGAGGAGATTTTTCCCGCTTCTGAGCCACCAACGGTTGCTGCATCAGCTCTTCCTTCCAATCACCTGGCTGGTGATTTCTACACTTTTTCAGGTATAGAAAAACCCCAAAAACTTGCTGATTTAGGGTTTATGTAGATTCTGAATATGGTAGCTAACGTAATCCATGAATCAGGTTCTCCTACAGCCGTTGACGAAGCGTACACGCTCCGTTCAAATTCCCGCGACCGTAAGAGACTAGGTGAGGATTTTAGACGCTTTGATTGACGGTTTACAACGCTTTCAATGTCGTTTAATAGTAGATTATCGACGACATCGCCGTTTGACATGTACAACATGCTCTCCGTTTCCTGTTTCGCAAATTAACGAAGAATATGAGATTTAGGGCATTTTAGTCATATGTAGGAAGTACGGTCTACATGCATAATTTGCTGACGTGATTGACATGATTTGTCGCCGCATTAGAGAGTTAGGAATGCTTGCATAATCAGTTTGGCGAAGAGATTCGCCAAGTTGCGCACGTTGGGTCGACATACTATATGTGGACTTAAGTGTGTAGTGTATGTGTTTGTATAAATGCTTGTATTATTATGTATTGAATTAAATGATGTTATGTAGTAGATTGAGATTGATTTCATGATTAATATGCTGACCTGAATGATTTCCTACATGCTTACCTTATGCATGATTACACTACATGCATAGAAAGTACGCCTTGAAGATTTGCTTAAGTTGAATATACATGGGAAAGTATGCCTTGAAGATTTGCCTAAGTTGAATGTTATAACATGTGCTAACATCCTCACATGATGTGTTTCAATTCCAATACCCTGATATATAGCGTTAATGTAATTCAATAGATGTGTGGGACTTGACTTAGTCCAGGCAGTCGGTAACCGAACGAATTCGTGGCTGACTGGTCATAGCCACGAACGACGCGTCGATGAATGTGATTCGTGTTGAGAGTTGGCGGCAGTGGTTAGGCCACGCGAAGTGTTTTACGCACTTCATGTCGTTCAATTCGAGATGCGATCGCGCTAGTCGAGCCCGTCAAGTAACCCGACTGGCCGATGTTTGTTCACCTTGTATGTATCATAACTGCTTGAACCTAGGGTACTGAACTTACCATTGTAAACCCTATTAACCGTGGTACCTTGATCCACGAAGACTCATGAGCCGGGCATGGTGGTATGGGACACCGTGGTCGAGCTGTCGGCCTACGCTGGGGCCACAAACCTCCCCGTAGTGACCAGTGAGCACCTTGACTCGTGAGCAGATTATGGTGGTATGGGACACTATATTCTAGCTGTCGGCCTACACTGATCAGGCGACGAGCCCTTTATAGTGACCGTGAGCGTATTCTGAGTCCACGGGAGGCGACGACCCTTCCGTGCAGTAGAGTACAGTAGGCCTGTATTGATAAGGTGATGGGGGAGCGGTGCAACGAGTGCGAGCAACAGCCCTGGCAGCCCTTGCAGCGACCTACGAAATATACATCGTATGAGATTACTAGGAGTGACGACCCTAGATAGGATCCTTGTTGGGATTGATACAAGGGAAGTACCTTAGTTTCCCAATCCTGCTGTTTGAATGGACTAATAACAACTTGGTAATCATATCACCATAGCATTGCATGTGCCTGGAAGATGTGGAGCACTCTAGGGAGTGTGGCATGCCGCGGTCGTAAGATGTTGCCGCATGAGGGTGATCGTCGGTGAGGGCATACATCACGTCATATCATCTTGCATTAACAACAGTATTAGGATTGTCTGATTTACTGCTTTACTATTATCGCGTGATTGAATTGTGAACATGCTAATCTTTGCTCTATGATTCCACTGAGTTGATCACTCATTCCCACGTTACGGGATGGTGTTTGCAACACCCACCAGACCCTGTCGTAGTTGCAGGTGAGGATGAGATCCAGGAGGTGGAGCCGGAGATTGACGAGGACCAGGATGAGTTCTCGTATATGCAGTATCACGACGGCTTCCCGTAGGTGACCTGGATCGAGGGGGACTTCAGTGGGACTATTTTGAACTTTATTCTTTTGTTTATTTACATGTATATGAGACTCAGAGATGTAGTCATACTTTGGAGACAGATGAGATTACTTTGTTTTTCCATACAGTGATATATACATTGTTTAGTCTTCCGCTTGATTTTATCACTGGATCTGAAGTATGTATTGCAGTTTTGGTATACTTTTACTCATGTGAATGCTTTAAATCAGACAACATTGAATCATAACCATTTTTGTTGCATAAGTGACGGTCTGGAACTCGGGAGTTGAGTTTATACGAGACCCCCGATTTTCAGGGTGTTACAAGTTGGTATCAGAGCATGAATGAGAGTATACTGGGCCTGGGTTATGGTCTTGCGACGTACGCTGTCGCTTCCTTTGACTTAGGTGGGTGCGAGAAGGCTCTAGAAACACTTCTAGGATCACAGATTCGCCGATAGGCGAAGTCTATAAGGATCGATCGCAAGATCGAGTCTGTAACGTATCTAGGGTCGCGTAAAGCGACCCGAATCACTTCTAAGCTGTAGGAAGTCGGGTGTAGACGTCCTACGAGCGGTTTTAAACCGCAAAAGTGAATCCTTGGGCCGTGGGATGACCACGACTCCAGTAATCAATCGTCAGGGCTTAAAAACCCCGTTTCACCAAAAATCTTCAAAATTCCTTCTCTAAACACTTCAACCTTCAGTTATTTCTTATCCATTTCATATTAGGCATCAAACCTAATGTGAAAATAACACAAATTAGCACATTCACCAAATTTTACAGTGAATAGTAAAATTTTATGAAAAATGGCCATAAGGCCATTCTAACTTCACTTTCTTTAGCAACTAAGGAGCTAGAAAGATGTACTGGCTCCTTCTACCCCAAATTCATATTCTGCATCATATGGTTTGGTATTCGGGATTGCGATGTGGACCGGAAAAGCTCCGAACACATGTTTGGGCTCATAGAGACCAAAATACAATGAACCAAGGGGTGGGACCTGACTTTTTGGGACCCTGGGACCATGGGGGACCAGACCCATGGGGTCCCACCGGTCAACTTGCGAGTTGACCGGCGATGCCATCGCCGGCCGGCGACCTCCATTGGTGCTGTCCTTCGGGCGCACCCACTTAAATGGCCTCCACATCACCCCTATGTAACTCCTACATCACGAAAACCCCCAAAACCCACCTCTCCTTCACAAACAGCCCCCTTGCATACCCTAGATTCGATTTTCAGTAACAAATCCCAAACCCCGGCATCCCAAACCACCTCTACAACCTTCCTTGGCCAAAACCAACCACCACCCATCAGTTATTGGGTGTTGGCAGCCCCTTTCCTTGAAGATTTCCCCATTTGGAGCTCCAAAATCCCCCAAATATAGCTGAAATCGTGAGGAGCTCCATCCCATCTTTTTGTTTATATTTTTTCCTGAAACTACAGCCTTGGGAAGCTTGAAGCATCCCTCTACGACGCCTAGATTTCCTTTTGTCAGATTGGGCAGCCATTTCTCCGCATTTTCAGCGTTTTCCATGGCTTTCGTGGAAGCCATTTTGGGCCTTTTGTCGCTCTCATCCATCATATCTTTGATGGGTAAGAGGAAAACTGCGACAGACGAGGCTGGGCCGAGCCGCCCTGCTCGATTGAGAAGACCGCGGGGTGGTGCCGCAAGGTCAAGCGCCGCCGCAGGTCCAGCTGCAGTCCTGGAGTGCCGTACAAAGCGGGATTTGGATCCCCATGCACACCTTGGACGAACCATTCTATCAGAGATGCCTCATGGTGAATACACTGATCGTAGAGTGTTATTTGAGGCGGACGTAGATGGGCGATTGTTCGGCGAGTATCTGTTGTTCGAACGCATTGAAGCTGCGCACTGGGGACCGATCTTTGAAGCTCGTGCTCGTGCTAATGTGAGCACCGTTCGTGCCTTCTATGCTAACATCCAGAGTCCTACCTTGGAGCCCTTACAGTTCAAAATCCCTTTTGGTAGAGATCGGATGGCTACGATCGACGTCCGGTTGGTTGCGCGACTTCTCAACGTGCCTCTAGGTGATGTACATCCAAGCGAGAAGAATTTGAGGACTAGACGTGAACGGGATCGCCGCACCAGGTTTCTGTGCGGTAAGTTGGTTCCATGGCAGCCTAATAATAGCCTCAAAGCGACGTACATGTCTGAGGATCTGCGCCTGTTGCACCATATCTGCACGTTCAATGTATATCCTAGGTCGACGAACCGCATTGAATGTACACGTCTTATGGTCGATTTCTTATTTCTGGTGGCCCAGGGAGAGAACGTATGTATGGCCACTTTCATCTTACGGCAGATAGTTCTCATAGCCAGGTCGAGGAGAACATCCGAATCCCTTCCCTTTGGCCGACTCATTTGCAAGATTGCGCTTGAGTTTGCCTATAGACTTGGACCCGAATTGCCGGTATCGATTCACACCATCGATGAGTCGACAATGGTTAAGATGAAGATTGGGTCGCAATACCGTGAAAATTAACTTGAAAGGGATAGTGGGGATGACTTTGATGAAGAGGAAGATCAAAGCGAAGAAGAACCTAGTGCAGAGGTTCAGGAAGAGACTCAGGAAGAAGCAGAAGAAGAGGCTCAGGATACTGATGAGAGCCCTCCTCCTTCTGCGCAGGCTACTATCGACGATCGCATTGCTCGGATAGAGGAGAGCCAGACCGCTTTGCGAAGGGAAGTCCAAGAACTTCGAGCAGAAGTCGCTGATGCCAAGGCTGTTACAAAGAAGAAGTTTGGCAAGGTGACTCGCACCTTGAAGGCAATCCTGTGTTGCTTACAGGATAAGGGTGCTCCTCCTCCGTCACCAGACTCCGACTAGCGACGCGATCTTTGATGTTGTTATGAGTAGTTAGCCATTTTCTGTTTTATGTGTGTAAAGCCTATTAGGGCTAGTGCTTTGCTTATGTTGCTGTTGCTTAACTGTCTTAATTTCCATGTCATTCTAGTCATGATGCTTGTAAGGATATATCCCTTGTATTGTGACAATTTTGATTAATTGAAATGCATGAAATGCCTTTGACTCTTTAGTGAATGATTATGGAGTATTTGTGCAATTGAGACTGACAAGGTTGCGCCCTATTTTGAATATAGGGAATGCCACCTAAGACTACGAGGAGTGCGGTTCAGCTTTCATTGTCATAGCAGATGGATTAGACTCCCTCTCAGTCTGGCACTCATCCGGACCCTGCTGTGGGCCCGATTCCTGAGACGGTTCGGTCGTCTCCGCCTGCTGTTGGTCTTACAGGTGGACCACCGCCATTTACACCATCTGTTAGAGAGCCACAGCGCGCATCTACTTCCGCACCTCATCCGCCACAGCCTGCTCCACCCCTTGATAGATTCGAGCAGATGATGGCTATGATGCTACAGCAGCAGCAGCTTTTGACCACTATAGTTGGGACTTTAGCCCAAGGTGGGGGTGCGACTACCTCTACTCCACCTGCACCACCTGCGCATCCAGCTGAGGATGCCTATACTTACGCCCAGGATGAGGGCATAGCACATCCTGCGCAGCCTGCTTTCCCTGCGGGGAATCCTGCCGACACACGGGGCCTTCTGGAGCGATTTCAGCGCTTGCGGCCTCCTACTTTTTCAGGTTCTCACAGACCTGAGGAGGCAGAGTTCTGGCTCGACCGAGTGTCGAAGATTCTATGCATGTTACACTGTACCGAGGCAGAGCAGGTAGAGCTGGCTACCTTCCTATTTGAGAGAGAGGCCAGTATGTGGTGGGATAGTATATTGCGGACTGTTGCCGCAGATTTCGTATGGACGTGGGCAGCATTCGAGTTCCGCTTCCATGAGAAGTATTATCCCCAGACCTACAGGCACGAGAGGGAGAATGAGTTTCTCCGTCTCAGGCAGGCAGCGATGACGGTTACTGAGTATGAGCATCGGTTCACAGAGTTGGGCAGGTACGTCCCGACGATTCTAGCTGATGAGAAGATGCGCATACGGTGCTTTTTGGAGGGCTTGCGACCGGATATTCGGTCGAAGATGTGCTGTGTCAGTTTTTCCTCCTATGCGGAGTTGGTTCACATGTCCATGCGGGCAGAGCAGGACATGGATCGACTTGCGCGATCTCGAGGCCCGACTACTTTCAGGCCGCGACCGGAGTTGCTAGATAGGCCCTTCGCGGGCAAGAGGCCTCGCATTGATCCTCCTACCAGGACCACGGCGCCTGTACGACCGTTTCGGCGCCCTGATTTATCATGCACATACTGTGGGAGGACGGGCCATTTAGCGCAGAGTTGCTTTTCCAGGATGCGGGACAGTGGGTTCTCGCCGCCGCAGAAGATTGATCGTGTACGTCCACAGGCGATATCAGCACCGCCTATACGGTCAGCTCCTGCGCATCCTTCGTTCAGACCTACGGCATCGCAGATTCGACAGCCTCCACGGCCCTTGACACAGCGGCCGAATCGGCCACAGCGGGCCGAGTTCATGCACTGACCGCTGAGGCCGCTACGACGCCGACTTTCCAGCATTCAGCCTTCGAGGTCACGGGCCATATCGGAGGTACTCCCATTCTTATCATGGTGGACACTGGTTCCACGATTTCTTTGATATCGCGTGCCGTAGTCAGACGTCTTGGGTTGCAGACTATCACTATGGATAGCGTACGAGTCCTTGCAGCTCATGGGGATTACTCGGATGTCACACAGATGTGTGAGGGTTGTTTAGTTGATCTGGGAGGCAGGACGATGACTCTTGATCTGGTCGTCGATCCCTCGCTCGTTTATCTCGACGTCATTCTTGGTATGGATTGGTTGACTGCAGCGAGAGCCGAGATTGACTGCGAGGCTCGTGTGGTGACAGTGTACGAGCCTGAGGGCACGCCTTTCACATTTCCAGTGCGGGTAAATCTTCCTTTCCGCATTCTTAGCTACGCCACTCTATTGCGCGACGCTGGTGCCCAGGTACTTGAGCAGACGCCAGTTGTTTCTGAGTTCGGGGATCTGTTCAGGAAGATCCCTGGTTTGCCGCCCCGACGTGAGATCGATTTCACTATCGATCTGATTCCTGGTTCTACACCCGTCTCACTGCCGACGTATCGCATGGCACCATGTGAGATGGAGGAGTTGCGGACGCAGATTGATGGTCTGCTAGAGCTTGGCTTTATACGGCCTAGCGTGTCTCCTTGGGGAGCACCGGTCTTGTTCGTGAAGAAGAAGGATGGTTCACTGCGATTGTGTATTGATTATCGCAGGCTGAACCAGCTCACGGTGAAGAACAAGTACCCTTTGCCCAGGATCGATGACTTGTTTGATCAGTTGAGAGGAGCGCAGTACTTCTCGAAGATTGATCTTCAGTCAGGATATCATCAGTTGCGCGTCAGAGATGAGGACGTGCAGAAGACAGCATTCAGGACCAGTTTTGGCCACTACGAGTTCCTCGTGATGTCGTTCGGTCTCACTAACGCACCGGCCGTGTTCATGGATCTGATGAACCGGGTATTTCGGCCTTTCCTCTATCGATTCGTCGTTGTCTTCATCGACGACATTTTGGTGTACTCTAGGAGTCGAGAGGAGCATGAGGAGCACTTGCGTTTGGTCCTTGATACGCTCAGACGACATCAGTTGTTCGCACAGTACAAGAAGTACGACTTCTGGAAGCAGGAGGTGAAGTTTCTGGGACACGTGGTGTCCAAGGACGGCATGGCAGTTGACCTGTCTAAGGTAGCTGCGGTGCAGGACTGGGAGCAGCCTGGTTCTGTCACTGAGGTGAGGAGTTTCTTGGGTCTCGCTGGCTACTATCGGCGCTTCATTCGGGATTTCTCGAAGATCGCGAGACCCTTATCTCAGTTGACACAGAAGGACGTGAAGTTCGCCTGGAATGATAAGGCGGAGTCAGCTTTTCAGGAGCTGAAGGACAGACTTACGTCCGCCCCTGTGCTAGTATTGCCAGAGCAGGGGGTTAGATACACTATATACACTGACGCGTCTAGCGTTGGTTTGGGTTGTGTCCTTATGCAGAGGGACAGGGTAATTTCGTATGCCTCGAGACAATTAAGGAAGCACGAGGAGAATTACCCTACACACGACCTGGAGTTGGCAGCCGTTATATTCGCACTGAGACTCTGGAGACATTACCTCTACGGAGAGGAGTTCGAGCTCTTTTGCGACCACAAGAGCCTCAAGTACATATTCACGCAGCGAGACTTGAATATGAGGCAGCGGCGATGGATGGAGACGCTGAAGGACTTCAAGTTTGAAGTCTCTTACCATCCTGGGAAGGCGAACCTTGTGGCTGACGCGTTGAGCCGCAAGAAGGCGATAGAGTTTGCGGCTCCGCTGATGGTTGCCGAGTGGGATATGGTGGAGTTTTTGCGAGACTTTGAGCAGAAACTCACCGTAGAGGAGCCGTTTGAGTTCATCGCACATGTACAGGTGCGATCCCAGATCGATGACCGTGTCATCGAGGCGCAGAGGGACGACACGCATCTTACTGAGCTTCGAGAGCAGGCCAGTGATGATGTTGACGCCGACTGGCGAGTTGGTATGGATGGGGGCTTACGTTTCCGTGGCCGCCTATGCGTCCCAGATGTCCCTGACTTGAGACGAGAGATTCTCGAGGCTGCGCATTCTACTAGACTCGCGATGCATCCTGGCAGCACGAAGATGTATCGTGACGTGAAGAGGACGTATTGGTGGGAAGGTATGAAGACCCACATAGCTGAATTCGTGTCCCGTTGTCTCACTTGTCAGCAGGTGAAGGCATAGCATCGCCGACCACCTGAACTTTTGCAGCCTATGCCGATTGCAGAGTGGAAGTGGGATTTCATTTCCATGGACTTCATTTCTGGGTTGCCGAAGACGAGGAAGGGGCATGATTCCATTTGGGTGATCGTCGACCGATTGACGAAGTCGGCGCACTTCCTACCGATCAGAGTTACGAACTCTGCAGACGAGCTGGCTGATTGTATATCCGAGAGATTGTGCGTCTGCATGGAGTTCCGTTGGAGATCGTGTCGGACAGAGACACGCGGTTCACTTTTATTTTCTGGACTCGCATTCAGGAGGCTATGGGTGTGAAGTTGAAGTTCAGTACTGCCTTCCACCCACAGACGGACGGACAGACGGAGCGAGTGAACCAGATCCTGGAGGACATGTTGCGGGCTTGCGCATTGGACTTCAAGGACAGTTGGGATGACTGTCTTGCATATGCGGAGTTTGCGTACAACAATAGCTTCCAGGCGAGTATCGGCATGGCACCTTATGAGGCGCTGTATGGGCGACCTTGTCGCGCACCGCATTGCTGGTTAGAGGTCGGTGAGCGCAGCTTGATTGGCCCAGAGTTGGTGCAGGCGACGTCAGAGAAGATCGATATTATTCGACGTCGGCTTCTTACAGCGCAGAGCAGACAGAAGAGCTACGCCGATACGAGGCGGAGGCCACTAGAGTTCACAGTCGGGGATCATGTGTTTTTGCGAGTTTCCCCTATGAAGGGAGTCCTTCGGTTCGGGAAGAAGGGGAAGCTGGCACCGCGATTCATTGGTCCATTTCAGATCCTCGATCATGTGGGAGCAGTGGCTTACCGATTGGCTTTACCCACGCCCCTCGCGAGCGTCCACAACGTATTTCATGTTTCTATGCTGAAGAAGTACGTTGCTGATCCTTCCCATATCATCAGATGGGAGCAGGTGCAGTTAGGAGAGGATGTTACTTATATCCTGCGACCGACACGCATCTTAGACCGGAAGGAGCAGGTACTGCGTAGCAAGGTGATTCCCCTTGTGAAGGTACTATGGACGCATCACTCTGAGGAGGAGGCTACTTGGGAGACCGAAGCCGAGATCAGAAAGAACTACCCACAGCTTCTCGAGGAGTACGAACAGGTACAAATTTCGAGGACGAAATTATTTGTTAAGGGGGGTAGATTGTAACGCCCGTGAAAAATCCGTACTTGGAATCGAGTACCGATTTGACCCGAAATCGTGTATAAATAATTTCCATGGAAATTAAACGTAAGTTAGCTAGCGCAACGCTAGAGTAGCTGGGAAATAGTCCCTGATCACTTTAAATACGTTCTACAAGACCCAAATCGAGTAGAACAGATAACTCTACAATACTCTATAACCTTGGATCAAACTCTAAGCAGGTTTGTCCTCTGGACCATATTGAACTTTTGTATTGGATTTAGACCGCGCGTCGAAGGTCCGATACCTCCTATCTTAGACCGTTAGAACCGCCCCGCTGGACTTGACAATCATCTCGAAAATCAAGTCAATCCGATAATCACAGAGTATTTCGTTGAACCCGGACTGAAGCGACCGCGAATAGGGACGAATTGGGAATTTCAAATTTAGATCTGGCACACGACTTGATGCGTCAGTATTAAGCGTTCTGACCGTCAGAATTCATCCAGATTACACCCTCGGATCAGGAAAAATATCTATTTATTAGCATGGGACTTTCAGCCCTGATCTATGTGCGGTGACCGCTGAACTGAAACTGGTCCGCCACGTGCGATCTGCGAACCCTGCCAGACTGAAAACTTAATACGAGGTACATCTGGTACCCATGAGCTTAAGTCTGATCGCAATTGACCAGGGGACCACCAGAAATCAGTTTTTGGACCGAAACAGCCCCGAAATGGATAGGCAATAAGTAAACTTCATCCCGGAGCCTATTTTCGGCGTTTCCAAGCTTATAAAAGGGGTTGAAACCCTCATTTCTCCTTCACATCCGAATTTCACTAAACCCTAGAAAAGAGAGAGAGAGATTGAGAGAAAGGGAAGAGGAGATTTTTCCCGCTTCCGAGCCACCAACGGTTGCTGCATCAGCTCTTCCTTCCAATCACCTGGCTGGTGATTTCTACACTTTTTCAGGTATAGAAAAACCCCAAAAACTTGCTGATTTAGGGTTTATGTAGATTCTGAACATGGTAGCTAACGTAATCCATGAATCAGGTTCTCCTACAGCCGTTGACGAAGCGTACACGCTCCGTTCAAATTCCCGCGACCGTAAGAGACTAGGTGAGGATTTTAGACGCTTTGATTGACGGTTTACAACGCTTTCAATGTTGTTTAATAGTAGATTATCGACGGCATCGCCGTTTGACATGTACAACATGCTCTCCGTTTCCTGTTTCGCAAATTAACGAAGAATATGAGATTTAGGGCATTTTAGTCATATGTAGGAAGTACGGTCTACATGCATAATTTGCTGACGTGATTGACATGATTTGTCGCCGCATTAGAGAGTTAGGAATGCTTGCATAATCAGTTTGGCGAAGAGATTCGCCAAGTTGCGCATGTTGGGTCGACATACTATATGTGGACCTAAGTGTGTAGTGTTTGTGTTTGTATAAATGCTTGTATTATTATGTATTGAATTAAATGATGTTATGTAGTAGATTGAGATTGATTTCATGATTAATATGCTGACCTGAATGATTTCCTACATGCTTACCTTATGCATGATTACACTACATGCATAGAAAGTACGCCTTGAAGATTTGCTTAAGTTGAATATACATGGGAAAGTATGCCTTGAAGATTTGCCTAAGTTGAATGTTATAACATGTGCTAACATGCTCACATGATGTGTTTCAATTCCAATACCCTGATATATAGCGTTAATGTAATTCAATAGATGTGTGGGACTTGACTTAGTCCAGGCAGTCGGTAACCGAACGAATTCGTGGCTGACTGGTCATAGCCACGAACGACGCGTCGATGAATGTGATTCGTGTTGAGAGTTGGCGGCAGTGATTAGGCCACGCGAAGTGTTTTACGCACTTCATGTCGTTCAATTCGAGATGCGATCGCGCTAGTCGAGCCCGTCAAGTAACCCGACTGGCCGATGTTTGTTCACCTTGTATGTATCATAACTGCTTGAACCTAGGGTACTGAACTTACCATTGTAAACCCTATTAACCGTGGTACCTTGATCCACGAAGACTCATGAGCCGGGCATGGTGGTATGGGACACCGTGGTCGAGCTGTCGGCCTACGCTGGGGCCACAAACCTCCCCATAGTGACCAGTGAGCACCTTGACTCGTGAGCAGATTATGGTGGTATGGGACACTATATTCTAGCTGTCGGCCTACACTGATCAGGCGACGAGCCCTTTGTAGTGACCGCGAGCGTATTCTGAGTCCACGGGAGGCGACGACCCTTCCGTGCAGTAGAGTACAGTAGGCCTGTATTGATAAGGTGATGGGGGAGCGGTGCAACGAGTGCGAGCAACAGCCCTGGCAGCCCTTGCAGCGACCTACGAAATATACATCGTATGAGATTACTAGGAGTGACGACCCTAGACAGGATCCGTGTTGGGATTGATACAAGGGAAGTGCCTTAGTTTCCCAATCCTGCTGTTTGAATGGACTAATAACAACTTGGTAATCATATCACCATAGCATTGCATGTGCCTGGAAGATGTGGAGCACTCTAGGGAGTGTGGCATGCCGCGGTCGTAAGATGTTTCCGCATGAGGGTGATCGTCGGTGAGGGCATACATCACGTCATATCATCTTGCATTAACAACAGTATTAGGATTGTCTGATTTACTGCTTTACTATTATCGCGTGATTGAATTGTGAACATGCTAATCTTTGCTCTATGATTCCACTGAGTTGATCACTCATTCCCACGTTACGGGATGGTGTTTGCAACACCCACCAGACCCTGTCGTAGTTGCAGGTGAGGACGAGATCCAGGAGGTGGAGCCGGAGATTGACGAGGACCAGGATGAGTTCTCGTATATGCAGTATCACGACGGCTTCCCGTAGGTGACCTGGATCGAGGGGGACTTCAGTGGGACTATTTTAAACTTTATTCTTTTGTTTATTTACATATATATGAGACTCAGAGATGTAGTCATACTTTGGAGACAGATGAGATTACTTTGTTTTTCCATACAGTGATATATACATTGTTTAGTCTTTCGCTTGCTTTTATCACTGGATCTGAAGTATGTATTACAGTTTTGGTATACTTTTACTCATGTGAATGCTTTAAATCAGACAACATTGAATCATAACCATTTTTGTTGCATAAGTGACGGTCTGGAACTCGGGAGTTGAGTTTATACGCGACCCCCGATTTTCAGGGTGTTACACTATCTCTCTCTCTCTCTCTCTCTCTCTCTCTCTCTCTCTTCACCTCACTCTTTCCTCCTCTTTTCTCTCTTCTCTCTCCTAGGGTTTTAGAAAATTCGTATGGAATGAGAGAGGGGTGGGTTAAGGGTCTTATATATGCCCAGATTGGTTCACATGGTCTCAAGACCATGGTATACTTAGGTTATAGCTAAAAAGCATTTGTTTCGGGCAAACGGAGCTCATCTGGAGGTCCATTACCTGCATACAATCGAGAGAAAGCTCTCTGACAATGGATCTAAACTAGGTTAAGATTTTGGTCCGATCGGATTTGTGGATCGACTGTGGAGGACCAGTTTCAATTCAATGGCCATCGTCGCTTGATCAGGGCCACAAGTACATTGACATGTGTAGGGAAATTTTCCTCATCCAAGGGTGTAGTTAGGTCAGAATTTGACAATCTAAAACTTTAAAATTAGCCTACAAGTGAATGACCCAAATCACTTAAGTTTGAGTTCATTTTCTAAAAATATTCGTGTTTCTCACACACTTCGCTTCAGGCTCAAGTTGTGCGTTTCTGGATACTATTTGGACTTGATTCCCATAATGGTTGTCAAGCCTAGTAAGGTGGTCATAACCTTATAGTTTCGCAGTAATCAGACTTTCGACGTGTGGTCTAGGTATGATATGGAGTTTCAATGTGCTCCTGAGAGCAACTGGGTTTTAAGATCTCTCCTAAGTTTTTAGGTAATAAAGGGTTAGTGATTGTACTAGTTTTAGGTCTTACAATTTGTATAGAAAGTAGTTCAAGTTAATCTATTAATTAATTCAATTTAGTACTTAATAAATTTTTATCTAATTTCTATATAATTTGATCCTTAGTGATTTCTACCTAAGATGATACTCGGGTCTTTGTACATATTTTTTCAAAATGTTACAATCTGCCCCCTTTAAAGAAAAATTTTATCCTCAAAATTAGTACATTTTCATACTCCTTAAGAATCTGACGGTAGTTCTTATGGACCTCGGCCTCTATTTCCCAAGTAGTCTCTTCCTCAGTGAGGATAACTTTACTGCGCAGCACCTGTTCCTTCCTATATAGAATACATGTCGGTCGCAGTACATAAGTAGCATCTTCACTCAACTGTACCTACTCCCATTTGATGATATGGAAAAGATTAGGAAAGTATTTCTTCAACATCGATACGTGAAATACGTTATGCATGCCTTAGTGTAGGAAAGTAAGGTGGTACACTACCACACCCACTCGATCTAGAACATGGAATGAACCAATAAATCGAGGTGTGAGTTTCTCGTTCTTGCTAAATCGAAGGATTCCCTTCATGGGAGAAACCTTAAGAAACACATGTTCCCCGACCTCAAACTCTAGTTGTAGCCGTCTCGTATCAGCGTAGATCTTCTGTCTACTCCGTGCTATAAGAAGTCGATGCCTGATAATGTCGATCTTCTCTGAGGTTTCTTGCACTAACTCTAGGCCAATCAAACTCTTCTTACCAACTTCTGCCCAACAATGTGGTGCTCGACATGGGCATCCATACAGTGCTTTGTAGGGAGCTTGCCAATGCTCGCTTGAAAGCTGCTATTATAAGTGAACTCAGCATAGGAAGACAGTCATCCCGACTATCTTTGAAATCAAGCACACATGCCCGTAACATATATTTTAATACCTAATTCACCAGTTTCGTCTGCCCATCAATCTGTGGGTGGAACGTGGTACTTAACTTCAATTTTACACCCATCGCTTCCTGGATAAGAGTCCAGAAATTAGATGTGAATCACGTGTCTTGATCCAACATGATGTCCATATGCACTCCATACAGACGTACTATCTCTTTCATGTACAACCTGACTAAATCATCTGCTGAGTTTGAGACTCTAATCGAGAGGAAATGAACTATAATGCCCTGAAAATCGAGGGTCGAGCATAACTCAGCTCCCGTGTTTCAAAACGTCACTTATGCAACATATTTATGAATGGATGTATGTTGTCTGTATTAGTGCATAAAACATGAGGTAGATTAAGTCAAGTCAGCAAACATAGTTCAGGGACAGTCTGAAAACACATGCAGAAGACTAAAATACATGTATAAACCGACATAAGTCCCCAAGGTATGTATGCTCTGCCAGGTCATAATTACAAGTTTTGTTTCAAAATACATATAACAAAATGTGAAAAATCACTACATCATAGCCCAAAATCCCCGCCAATCAGTACACAGCTCACATGAACCCGCCTGAGAATTGCATGAACGAGAATGCCTCCTCGTCCTCATCGAACTTCGGCTCCGCCTCGCAGGCATCACCATCACCTACAGCTAAGTCAGAGTCTGGTTGGTGTTTAAGCACCATCCCAGAATGTGGGAGTGAGTGATCAACTCAGTAGAACTATATAGCAAAGGTTAACATGTTATCAATTCAATCAAGTAGTAATGATAAAGCAGTACAATCAAACATGTCCTAGATACTCTTGTTAATGTAAGAATGGTATGAGAAAATGATGCATGCCCTCACCACAAACTCCCTCTTGCAACTTCATCTAATGATCACGGCATGAATCACTACCACTGTGCTCTACACCAATGCCAACGACGCATATAGTGCAATGTTATGAGCATGATTATCAAGTTCTTATTAGTTCTTTTCATACAGCAGGGTTGGAAAGCTAAGGTACCTCCCTTATATCAATTTCCAAATAATGATCCATTCTAGGAACGTCAGTCCTAGACAATCTCATACGATGTTATAGTTCTAGATCACTATAAACGGTTCGTCACCAATCAATATAGATCTAGTTATATCCTAGATACTTCAATGAGGCTCATCGCCTAAATGCAGTCTTAGGATATGCTCGAGGTCACTACAGAGGGCTCGTCACCAATCAATGTAGGCTGAAAGCACGAATATAGTGTCCCATACCACCATAATCGGCTCACGAGTCTAGGTTGTTGATTGGTCACTACAGGGAGCCTCATCGCCCCAGCGTAGGCCGACAGCTCGACCATGGTGTCCCATACCACCATACTCGGCTCATGAGTCTTAGCGGATCGCGGTACCAAGGTTAACGGAATTTCACTAGTGAGTTCGGTACCTTAGATTCATACAGTAGCGTCCAAACATGGTGAATATACATCGGTCAATCGGGTAAATTGACGAGCTCAACTAGGACAAGCGCACGTTGAGTTGATGGACATGGAGTGCATAAGCACTCCGTCTGGCCTAACCACTGTCGACATCCCAAGTATGACTCGCATTAGTCGAACACATCTTGCATAGTGAAAATAACCTCAACCACCATTTTAAAGGATGTTACCGACTACCTGGACTATAATATAGTCCCAATCACATACAATCTCAATGCTAGACGTTTGATTCATATCTTACATTCAAATAAACATGTTATGAAATATAACTTAAACATAAATGCAATACATGGAGGAAATCATACACGCAGTTAATATGGATCAATTAGGCTAAACAATTCATGGAGGAAATCATACACACAAGCAGGGAAATTGAAATTCATATCTCAACAACCTTATAAATCACACTTTACTAGATACTAACTCTTTTGGACATTTTTACAAACACTTAGATTACACTATTCAACATACATCACGTATGTCGGCTATATTACACAATAAGGAAAAACCTTTCGCCAAGGAGTTGTTGCATATATAACAATCATGTACTAACGATAATTATTCATGACAATTGCAACATCAGATTTCATGTACATACAAGCATTTCAACATATATATGAAATATTCTATTTACAACTTGGGTTATATATATATACGTAAAATAAAATGAATAGCACATTTGGCATGTATAATTACATCCATATCAAGAATAAATCATTAACTAATATGGAAAGTCTTGAAAACCATAACCTAAGCATATATAATCCGCACCTTAACCAAAAAACGTGTAACGGATATGATTTAGATGATAAGTCTTCGTCAACGGCGGATACGCAACCTAAGGCATGGATTAGGTTAGCTACAACATTACTTAAACTATTCCAAGTTCCAAAACAGGTCAGGGTTTGATTGATTTACCCAAAAATGGAATTAGAATCGCTGAAATAATGATTTAAATACGGTGGATTGGTGCGAGAAGAAACTGGGAAGAATACCAAGGCAAAACACCAAGTTCACTCTCGCTTTCTCTCTCTTTTCTCTCTCTTATATAAGCTAGGGTTAGAAATTCGTATGAGATTTGAGAGAGAGGGTTTAAGGCCCTTATATAGGCCCAAAACCCACGAAAATATCCCTAGGGCCAAGGTATACTTAGGTTATAACCAAATCGGGCTGTTTCTGATCCAACGGAACATTTCTGGAGGTCCTCTTACTAAATGCGGTCAGACTTAAGCTCACTAATTTTGGATCTTAAGCAAGTTAAGTTTTCAGTCTGATTAGATTTTCAGATCGACCGTGGTGGACTAGTTTTAGTTTAACGGTTATCGAAACTCGATTAGGGCCACAAGTACTTTGACATGTATGGGCCATCTTCCTTGATCCGAGGGTGAATTTGGGTCAGATTCTAACGGTCAGAATGCTTATAAAAGGTGCGCAAGTGACACGACTCAGATTACTTAAATTCATATTTAATTTTATAAAAACCTTCACTTTCTCACACTCTTCACTTCGTACTCAAGAAAATTGTCTCTGGACATAGTTTGGTCTTAATTTTAGGGGTGATAGTCAAGTCCAACTAGGCGGTCATAACTGTCTAAGTTTATCGCTATCGGACTTTCGACGTACGGTCCAGGTCCGATACAAAGTTTCTGAATACTCTCGAGAGCAATTGGGTTTAGTGTTGGCTCTTAAATTTCAGGGTAAGGTAGCATTAACAATTCTATAGGTTTTGGGTCTTATAGATCGTATTTAAAGTGGTTGCTGCTAAATTCACAAGTAATCTAGTTTAGCGCTAGTTAATTTACGTTAAATTTCTAACGATTTAGGTTCTAAAGGATTTCTGCTAGAGGTGGTACTCAAATCAATGTACGAACTTTTCTAGGACGTTACAATTTATCCCCCCTAAAGAAAAATTATCCTCAAAATTTATACCTTCTCATACTCCTCGAGGATCTGAGGGTAGTTCTTCCTGACCTCAGCTTCACTCTCTCAAGTAGCTTCTTCTTCACTATGATGCGTCCACAGTACTTTCACAAGTGGGATAACCTTGCTACACAATACCTGCTCCTTTCTATCCAAAATACACGTCGGTCGTAATTCATAAGTGACATCCTCGTTCAACTGCACCTTCTCCCATCTGATAATATGCAAAGGATCAGGAATGTACTTCTTCAACATGGACACATGAAATATGTTATGCACGCCTGCGAGTGGCGTGGGCAAAGCAAGGCGATACTATACTGCCCCCACTCGATCAAGTATCTGGAATGGGCCAATGAATCTCAGCGTGAGCTTCCCTTTCTTACCAAACCGAAGAACTCCCTTCATCGGGAAAACCTTAAGGAATACATGGTTCCCAACATCAAACTTAAGTGGTCGCCGTCTCGTATCGGTGTAGCTCTTCTGCCTACTCTGTGCTAATAGCAGTCGACGTCTAATAATGTCGATTTTCTTTGAGGTCACCTGAATTAAATCTGGCCAATCAGAGTCTTCTCACCCACTTCTGCCTAACAATGCGATGCTCTACATGGGCGACCATACAGTGCCTCATAGGGAGACATGCCGATGCTCACCTAAAAGCTATTATTATATATGAACTCTGCATAAGGAAGACAGTCATCCCAACTGTCCTTGAAATCCAACACACAAGCTCGTAGCATATCTTCTAGCACCTAATTTACACGCTCTGTCTGCTCGTCTGTCTGCAGATGGAATGCGGTACTGAACTTTAACTTCACACCCATTGCTTCCTGGACATGAGTTCAGAAGAGATGTGAATTGTGTGTCTCGATCTGACACAATCTCCAAGGGAACTCCATGCAGACTTACGATCTCCTTGATGTACAATCTAGCCAACTCGTCTGCAGAATTCGTGACTCTGATCAGTTGGAAAAGTGCTGACTTCGTCAAACTATCAACAATCACCCAAATAGAGTCATGTCCCTTCCTTGTCTTCGACAGTCCAGAAATAAAATCCATAGAAATGAAGTCCCACTTCCATTCAGCTATGGGCATTGGTTGAAGCAATCCAGGAGGTTGGCGATGCTCTGCCATAACCTTCTGACATGTGAGACAACGAGATACGAACTCAGTAATGTGAACCTTTATATTGTCCCACCAGTATGATCTTTTCATGTTTTGATACATCTTCGTGCAACCTATATGCATCACAAGCCTTGAACTGTGGGCTGACTCAAGAAACTCTTGTCTCAAGTTAGGAACGTTTGGGACGCATAGGCGGCCTCAATAACGTAAGCCTCCATCCGTACCAATAGTCCACTCAGAGTCCTCATCTGTACCAATCTGCTCCTTCATCTTCGCCAAAAGCTCATTATCTGCCTGAGCCTCAATAATCCTGTCATCAATGATGGGCTGTACACGAACATATGCGACGACTTCATACAGCTCTTCTACCATGAGTTTCTGCTCAAAATCTCACACAAACTCCAACATATCCCATTCTGTAACCATAAGCGAAGCCACAAATTCTATAGTCTTCTTGTGGCTCAACGCATCTGCCATAAGATTTGCCTTGCCCGGATGGTAGGAGACCTCGAACTTAAAGTTCTTCAAGGTCTCCATCCATCGGCGCTGCCTCATATTCAAGTCTCGCTGTGAGAATATATATCAAAGGCTCTTATGGTCGCAAAAGAGATCGAACTCCTCTCCGTAGAGGTAATGTCTCCAGAGCTTTAATGCGAAAATGACAGCTGCCAACTCTAGGTCGTGCATAGTGTAATTCTCCTCGTGTTTCCTCAACTATCTCATGGCATAAGCAATCACCCTATCCTTCTGTATAAGGACATAACCCAGACCAAATTGAGAGGCGTCAATATATATAGTATAATTAACCCCTTGCTCTGGCAATGCTAGCACAGGGGCTGACGTCAACTTGTCCTTCAGCTCCCAAAAAGCTGCTTCGGCCTTCTCATTCCAAGAAAACTTCAAGTCTTTTCGTGTCAACTGAGACAACGATCTGGCAATCTTGGAAAAGTCTCGAGTGAATCGTTGATAGTAACCTGCCAGACCCAGAAAACTCCTCACCTCAGTAACTGAACCGGGTTGCTTCCAATACTGAACCGCAGCTACCTTAGCGAGGTATACAGAAATACCTTCCTTGGACACCACATCTCCCAGGAACTTAACTTCTTCATTCCAGAAATTATATTTCTTATACTACGCAAAAAGCTGATTCTCCCTGAGAGTATTCAATACCACTCTCAGGTGCTCCTTATGCTCTTCTCGACTCGTGGAGTATATCAAAATGTCATCGACAAAGACGATGATGAATTGGAACAAAAATGGCCGAAATAATCTGTTCATCAGATCTATGAACATGGCCGAAGCATTTGTAAGTCTGAACGACATCATAAGAAACGCATAATGACCAAAACTGGTCCTGAAGGCAGTCTTCTGCACGTCCTCATTCCTAACACGCAGCTGATGATACCCAGACTACAAATCTATCTTCGAGAAATAACGCACCCCCTTCAACTGATCAAACAGATCATCAATCCTGGGCAAGGGATACTTGTTCTTCACCGTCACCTAATTCAACCTATGATAATCAATGCATAATCGCAGGGAACCATCTTTCTTCTTCACAAATAATACAGGCGCTCCCCAAGGTGACACACTTGTCGAATAAAACTTGCCTATTGCAATACATCAATTTATCTCCTCAGTTCCTCCATCTCACATGGAGGCATGCGATACGTCGACAGGAAAATAGGTGTCGCAATGGGCACAAGGTCAATAGTAAAATCAATCTCGCACCGAGGAGGAAGTCTCGGGATCTTTTCAAACACATCGGGAAAATCACTAACCACAGGCATAACTTCCAACGTCGAATCATCAGAACTCTCTAACAAAGAAGCGTAGATGCTAACACGACAAGACTAGCGGACTTGAACTGGAAATGTAAAGATCGTGCCTTCAGGTCCATAGGCTGTCACGACCCTGACCATGCAATCAATCTCTGCCCTCATCCTCGTGAGCCAATCCATCCCGAATATAACATCATAGTGACATAGTGGGGCGATAATCAGATCGACGACCACTGTCCTGCTACCTAAATCTACTGATCAAGACTCACAGGTCCGTGTAATGTTAGAAAAAGTACCCATAGTTGTCGTGAGTCTCACTCCCTTCGTAGGAGTCATAACCAAACCTAGTTGCTTAACTACAGCATAAGAGATGATCGAAATAGTGGACCCAGTGTCCACCAACAAGAAGACAGGCGTACCTTGGATATGAGCTGGAACCTCGAAAGATGTCGGTGTTGAATCTGCCTCGGGCACCTCAGCTGTGAGCGTATGAACCCGAGCCTACTGTGGTCGATGCGGTGGAGGTACCATGGGCTGTTGTGGCAACCTGAAATGAGGTGTGAGATGTCGAAAAGAATGATGAGCTGGTGCTGATCGAAGGGGTGGTGTTGAAATGGCCTGAGGCATCATACGGTTGATCCTCTGAGGCGGTGAGAAACCACTATCTCGCATCTTGGAGAAACAAGTCACCTCAGTGTGGCCTGGCTTCTTGCAATAGTTCTATCACACATCAGGTCACCTCACATGGGCAGGAGGTGCAAAGAACCTCAGCGGTGAATCTATATGAGGCCTCTTGCCAAGGAAAGGCCTACTAGGAAAATTAGGTCACGGCCTGGGAGCTATAGGTGAACGCATACAGGACAACTTATCCCCCTCCTGCTCAACTCGCAGGGACATACTCACCAACTTTGCATAAGAAGAGATGCTCGCACAACACATCTTCGATCAAATCTTAAGTCGCAGACCCTCAGAAAAATGCCGCATTCGTAATGGCTGATCACTCAAAATCAAAGAAGCATACCTGCCCAGCTCTGTGAAACGGTTCTCATATTCTGTCACCGACATTCCTCCTTGACGGAGGTGAAGGAACTCACACTCCTTTTCGTGTCAGTAAGTGACCGAAAAATACTTCTCTTTGGAAGTGGGCCTCAAATGCAGCACACGACCACTCAAAACCCTCTGCAACTGTGCGAAGAATGTTATCCCACCATAAGCTAGCCTCCTTCTCAAACATGAAGGTGGCCAGCTCAACCTGTTCTGCCTTGGTACAATGTAGTGGTCTCAGCATCTTAGAGATGCGGTCTATCCAATACTCAGCCTCCTCGGGTCTATGAGTACCCGTAAAAGTAGGAGGCCACAAGCGCTAAAATTGCTCGAAAGTGCCGCTAGCACTAGCATTCCCAGCTGGGTGTATAGGTGAGGCAGGTGGAGCTGCCCCCATTGACTAAGCAAAGATACTAGCCATGGAGGACAAGAACTGTTGCTGTTGTTTTATCTGTTGTTACTACATTAACAACACCATCTACTCTAGCCTATCAGGAGGCAGAGTGGACTGTGATACATAAGGCGTAGACATAGACGCACGGTTCTATTCTGAAACTGAAGGTGTTACAGGAGGCACCACAGAAGGTGTCATAGGAGTTGGCCCAGTACTTGGGCCAAGAGCTAGCTGAGAATTCGACATAGAATTAGGATGAGACGGGCCCGCATGGGGGTCCATATGGCTATCACTCAGGGGAAGGACCTTGTTAAGTGACTCACCGAGAGAGAGACGAGCCGAAGTCCTCGAGCCCTTAGGTGGCATACCCTACATACAACAGAGGGTGCAACCAGTGAGATTAAGCATTCACATAGGCCATTCACATAGCATTCACTTCATAGGCTAAGGAAGCAAAATGCATTTCATTTAACAAAATTATCACAATACATGATGTGCAACATTATATGAATCATGACAGAGAAAGAATGTGAGCAAAATAACTAAGCTTCAAACACTAAGCTTCAGATACTAAAACAACTTCCAAACTATTAAGCCTAAGAAGGCTACACACAAGAACAAACAAAAAATAAACAAACAATAACTACATAAAGGACTATTCATTAGAATCTATTGATGGAGGAGGGGCACCCTTATCCTGTAAACAACACAAGATCGACTTCAAAGTGCGGGTTACTTTCTTGAACTTGTGCTTCACGTAACCCCAAAGATCCATGACATCCTGTCGTAAGACAGCCTGGCCCTCCTCAAGTCGAGCTATGCGGGCATCCCTGGCAGCCTGATAGTGCCCTGCTCTGGTGCCGCAGGAGGAGAGTTTCACTCGTATCCTGAGCCTCTTCTTCTTCTTCCTGTTCTTCCTCTTCTTTTATTTCAGCCCTGCCTTCTCCTTCGCTCTCTTCTTCTTCGCTTTCTATTTCATCCTCATTCTCCTCAAGTCGAGCCTGCTGCTAATGTGGCCCGATATTCATCTGATTGAGAGTGGTCTCACTGATGTAATGGACCGACACTGGCAATTTCACCCCAAGTCTGTAGCCAAACTCAAGTGCAATCTTGCATATGATTCGGCCAAAGGGGAGCGACTCAGTCTTGCTCTTTGAACATGCGATAAGGACTATCTGTCGCAATACAAATGTGGGCGCACACAACTTCACTCCCTGCCCCACTTGGTACAGGAAATCCACCATCAGACGCGTGCATTCACTGTGATTGCTCCACCTGGGGTATACATTGAATGTACAGATATGGTGAAGCAGGCGAAAGTCACCCGACATATTGGTCACTAAGAGGCTCTTGTTAGGCTGCCACTGAACCAAATGACTACATACTAACCTGGTGTGGCGATCCCTTTCATGTTCACTATTCAGATTCCTCTCACTTACATGTACCTCGCCAAGTGGCACATTCAGAAGTCGAGATATTAAACCAACATTAACTGTGGCCTCCCGATCTCTGCCAAATGGGATCTTGAACTGTAAAGGCTCTAGCGTAGGGTCTCAAATGTGGGCATAGAAGGCTCGGACAGTGCTCACATTTGCACGAGACTCGCCTTCAAACAGCAGACCCCACCTGGCCTCTTCCAGGCACTCGAACAATAAGTACTCTCTAAAAAGCCGCCCATCTACATGCACTTCAAAAAGGACCCTATGGCCCTCAAAAACACCATGGGACAACTCTGCCAACAAAGCTCTTCTAACGGGAACTTGGGGATTAAGACCCCGCTTAGTCTGTAACTCCATGCCAGCATAAAACTGGCGGTGGTGCCTCTCGGTCTCCTCGAGCGAGCAGGGCGACTAGGCCCAGCTTCATCCACAGGGGCTCTTTTCTTGCCCATGAGAGAAAGGATGGAGGAAACAGAGAATATGGCCGTACTAAGCTCGAATAGGGCCATGAAAAATGGAAGAAATGAAGAGAATAAGATAGATATTAGGATTTCCATGAATTTGAAACTCAAAGTAGAAATTTGGGTGCACAAATGGGAAGAAAGGAAAGAAAAATCAGCAATGGAAGTGAGTTTTAAGATGGGTAGAAAGGGGATGCACGAAAAATGGAAGGAGTTTGAGGATGAATTTTATGGAGATTGGAGAAATATTTCAAGAAAGGGAGAGCTTCGAGGTGGGTTTTGTGAAGGAAGGATGAGCTAAGGAGAGTTTTAACCACCGAACCATGAAGGAGTGGACCACACTAGGCCCCAAACTCGTCAGCTCGATCGGCCTAGCCCGCCCGAGCCCGCTGGGTGGCGAGGGCCTCGCCGACCACTGACCAAACTGGAAAGGTCCTCCCCCTAAGTCCAAAATGATGTGGGTCCCACCCTGGGTCCCCCTAAAATAGCCCCAATTGGGCCCCTACTCCGATTCGACTCATTTCGGGTCGTTTCGAAATAAAACTGATACATATGCATATTTACTGATTTCTAATAGTTGAGATGGAATGAATTCCAATATAAACCCGTTGATTGATGGTCTAAAAGTGATTTGGGGTCATCGTGTGTGATCAGGAGTGTGCACGGACTCGATCTCAGCGATCATTTTTAGTAAACTTTCACCAATTGACACAACTGGGAGTCCTAAACCTGTTTCTAAATTTTTCTCGCACCCTCCTACGTTAAATGGGAGTTAGCTTGCAACGTGGAACCATAACTCAGGCCAAGTTTAATCCAGATCATGCTCTGATACCAACTTGTAACGCCCTAAAAATCAGGGGTTGAGCATAACTCAGCTCCCGAGTTCCAAAACGTCACTTATGCAACATATTTATGAATGGATGTATGTTGTCTATATTAGTGCATAAAACATGAGGTAGATTAAGTCAAGTCAACAAACATAGTTCAGGGATAGTTTAAAAACACAAGCAGGAGACTAAAATACATATATAAACCAACATAAGTCCCCAAGGTATGTATGCTCTGCCAGGTCATAATTATAAGTTTTGTTTCAAAATACATATAACAAAATGTGAAAAATCACTACATCATAGCCCAAAATCCCCACTAATCAAGGCACGGCCTGCATGAACGAGAATGCCTCCTCGTCCTTATCGAACTCTGGCTCTGCCTCTCAGGCATCACCATCACCTGCATCTAAGTCAGAGTCTGGTTGGTGTTTAAGCACCGTCCCAGAATGTGGCAGTGAGTGATCAACTCAGTGGAACTATACAACAAAGGTTAACATGTTATCAATTCAATCAAGAAGTAATGAAAAAGAAGTACAATCAAACATGTCCTAGATAGTGTTGTTAATGCAAGAATGGTATGAGGAAATGATGCATGCCCTCACCACAAACTCCCTCTTACGACTTCATCTAACGATCGCGGCATGAATCACTACTATTATGCTCTAAACTAACGCCAACGACACATGCAGTGCAATGTTATGAGCATGATTATCAAGTTCTTATTAGTTCTTTTCATATAGCAGGGTTGAGAAGCTAAGGTACCTCCCTTATATCAATTTTCAAATAATGATCCATTCTAGGGTCGTCAGTCCTAGACAATCTCATACGATGTTATAGTTCTAGATCACTGTAAAGGGCTCATCACCAATCAATACAGGTCTAGTTATATCCTCGATACTGCAATGAGGCTCGTCGCCTAAATGCAGCCTTAGGATATACTCGAGGTCACTACAGAGGGCTCGTCACCAATCAATGTAGGCTGACAGCACGAATATAGTGTCCCATACCACCATAATCGGCTTATGAGTCTAGGTTGCTCACTGGTCACTACGGGGAGGCTCGTCGCCCCGGCGTAGGCCAACAGATCGACCACGGTGTCCCATACCACAATGCTCAGCTCATGAGTCTTAGCGGATCGCAGTACTAATGTTAACAGAATTTAACTAGTGAGTTCGGTACCTTAGATTCATATAGTAGCTTCCAAATATGGTGAACATACATCGGTCAATCGGGTTAAATGATGAGCTCAACTAGGACAAGCACATGTTGAGTTGACCGACATGGAATGCATAAGCACTCCGTGTAGCCTAACCACTGTCGAACATCCCAAGTACGATTCACATTCATCAAACACATCCTATGTGGTGAAAACAACCTCAACCACCAGTTTAAAGGCTGTTACTGACTACCTGGACTATAATATAGTCCCAATCACATACAGAATTAATGCTAGACATTTGATTCATATCTTACATTCAAATAAATATGTTATGAAATATAACTTAAACATAAATGCAATACATGGAGGAAATCATACACACAGTTAATATGGATCAATTAGGCTAAACAATTCGTGGAAGAAATCATACACACAAGCAGGGTAATTGAGATTCATATCTCAACAACCTCATAAATCACACTTTACCGGATACTAACTCTTTCAAATATTTTTACAAACACTTAGATTACACTATTCAACATACATCACGTATGTCGGCTATATTACATATTAAGGCAAAACCTTACGCCAAGGAGTTGTTGCATATATAACTATCATATACTAACGATAATTATTCATAACAATTGCAACATCAGATTTCATATACATACAAGCATTTCAACATATATATGAAATATTCTATTTACAACTTGGGTTATATATATACGTAAAATAAAATGAATAGCGCATTTGGCATGTATAACTGCATCCATATCAAGAATAAATCATTAACTAACATTGAAAGTCTTGAAAACCATAACCTAAGCGTATATAATTCGCACCTTAACCAGAAAATGCGTAACAGATATGATTTAGACGATAAGTCTTCGTCAACAGCGGATACGCAACCTAAGGCATGGATTAGGTTAGCTACAACAATACTTAAACTATTCCAAGCTCCAAAACAGGTTAGGGTTTGATTGATTTACCCAAAAATAGAATTAGAATCATCGGAATAATGATTCAAATACGGTGGATTGGTGTGAGAAGAAATTGGGAAGAATCCCAAGGCAAAACACCAAGTTCACTCTTGCTTTCTCTCTCTTTTCTCTCTCTTATATAAGCTAAGGTTAGAAATTCGTATGGGATTTGAGAGAGAGGGTTTAAGGCCCTTATATAGGCCCAAAACCAACGGAAATAGCTCTAGGGCCAAGGTATACTTAGGTTATAACCAAATCAGGTTGTTTCTGATCCAATGGAACATTTCTGGAGGTCCTCTTACTAAATGCGGTCGGACTTAAGCTCACTAATTTTGGATCTTAAGCAAGTTAAATTTTTATTCTGATCGGATTTTCAGATCGACAGTGGCGGACCAGTTTCAATTCAATGGTTACCGAAACTCGATTAGGGCCACAAGTACTTTGACATGTATGGGCCATCTTCCCTGATCCGAGGGTGAATTTGGGTCAAATTCTGACGGTCAGAATGCTTATAAAAGGTGCGCAAGTGACATGATTCAGATTACTTAAATTCATATTTAATTTTATAAAAACCTTAACTTTCTCACACTTTTCACTCCGAACTCAAGGAAATCATCTCTGGACATCGTTTGGTCTTAATTTTTGAGGTGATAGTCAAGTCCAACTAAGCGGTTATAACTGTCTAAGTTCATCGCTATCATACTTTCGACGTGTAGTCCAGGTCCGATACAATGTTTTCGAATACTCTCGAGAGCAACTGGGTTTAGGGTTGGATCCTAGATTTCAGGTTAAGCTAGCTTTAACAATTCTATAGGTTTTGGGTCTTATAGATCGTATTTAAAGTGGTTGGTGCTAAATTCACAAGTAATCTAGTTTAGTGCTAGTTAATTTACGTCAAATTTCTAACGATTTAGGTTTTAAAGGATTTCTGCTAGAGGTGGTTCTCGGATCAATGTACGGATTTTTCTAGGACATTACATGAACCGACTTCGTCAATTGGTCCACAATCACCCAAATGGAGTCATGTGCCTTCCTCATATTCGGCAAGCCTGAGATGAAATCCATAGAGATGAAATCCCATTTTTCATTCAGCTATAGGCATCGGCTGAAGTAAACTAGGAGGTCGGCGATGTTCGGCCTTAACCCGCTGACACGTGAGATAATGGGATACATAGTCTACTATGTGGGCCTTCATGTTGTCCCACCAGTATGAACGCTTCATATCTCGATACATCTTTGTACTACCAGGATACATCACCATCTTCGAATTATGAGCAGCTTCGAGAACTTTCCTTCTCAAGCCATGAAGATTTGGGATGCATAGGCGGCCATGATAACGTAAACTCCCATCCACACCAACTCTCCATTCCAAGTCTTCATCATCACTAGCTCGCTTTCTCAACTCTGTCAACCCTTCATCTTCCTTCTGAGCCACAATGATTCGGTCATCGATGAGTGGCTGCAAGCGGATGTGTGTAACACTTTCGAACAGCTCCTCTACCATAAGTTTCTGCTCAAAGTCTCGCATGAATTTCACCATGTTCCATTCTTCTATCATTAGCGGAGCTACAAATGCTATCATCTTCTTGCGGCTCAACGGGTATGGCATAAGGTTGGCCTTGCCAGGATGATAAGAGACCTCAAACTTAAAGTCTTTCAAGGTTTCCATCTATCGTCGCTGCCTCATATTCAAGTCTCTTTGTGTGAATATGTATTTAAGGCTCTTGTGGTTAAAAAAGAGCTCGAACTCTTCTCCATAGAGGTAATGTCTCCAGAGCTTTAATGTAAAAATGACAGCCACCAAATCTAGGTCATGTATAGAGTAGTTCTCCTCGTGTTTCCTCAACTGTCACGATGCATAAGCAATCACTCTGTCCTTCTGCATAAGAACAAAACCCAAACCAACATGAGAGGCATCGATGTAAATGGTATATATGAACCCCTGCTCTGGCAATACTAACACGAGTGTAGACGTCAATTTTTCCTTCAATTCCTGAAAGGCTACTTTTACATTCTCATTCCAGGAAAACTTAAGATCCTTCCGAGTGAGCTGAGATAATAGTCTGGCTATCTTGGAAAAGTCCCTAATGAATCGACGATAATAACCTATCAAGCCAAGAAAACTCCTCACTTCGGTAACTGAACTGGGTTGCTCCTAGTCCTGAATTGTTGTAACCTTAGCAAGGTCCACATCTATTCCTTTCTTGGACACTACGTGTCCTAGGAACTTGACTTCTTCTCTCCAGAAGTCACACTTCTTGACAAATAACTGGTTCTTCCTGAGAGTATCTAAGACTACTCGCAGGTGCTCCTTGTGATCTCTCCGACTCTTGGAGTATATTAGGATGCCATCTATAAACACGATGATGAATCGGTACAGATACGGCCGAAACACCCGGTTCATCAAGTCTATGAACACGGTAGGTGCATTTATGAGTCCAAACAACATTATAAGGAACTCGTAGTGCCCAAAGCTGGTTCTAAACGCTGTCTTCTGCACGTCCTCATCCCTGACGCACAACTAGTGATACCCTGAATGCAAGTCGATCTTAGTGAAATACTGCGCCCCTTTCGACTGATCAAACAGATCATATATCCTAGGTAAAGGATACTTGTTCTTCATTGTCACATGGTTCAATCTGTGATAATCAATACATAATCGTAGTGATCCGTTCTTCTTCTTCATGAACAACACGGGTGCTCCCTAAGGAGATATACTTGGTCGTATGAAACCTGCATCCAACATATCATCGATCTATCTCCTTAGTTCCCCCATCTCAAACGGAGGTATGCGATATGTCGGTAGAGATATAGGTGTCACACTTGGTGCTAGGTCAATGGTAAAATCGATCTCACACAGAGGAGGTAGTCCAAGTATCTTCCTGAACACATCCGTGAAATCTCGGACTACAGGTATGCTCCCAAGTGTCGGACCATCAACATGCTCTAGTAAGGTAGCATAATAACTAACATAGTAGTAGCAACTGACCTAAACTAGGAAAGTAAAGGTCATGCCCTTAGATCCATGGGCTGTCACCACTCTAGTATCGCAATTGATCTCTGCCTTCATCTCAGTGAGCCAATCTATACCAAGAATGATGTCATAATGACATAATAGGGCGACTATCATGTCAACGAGCACTATTCTGCTCCCTAAGTCTATCGAGCAACCTCTACAAGTCTTGGTGGAGTCTGAGAAGGTCCATGTGACAGTAAGGAGTCTCACCCCAACCATAAGAGTTATTTTTAACACTAGTCGCTTGACTACTGCGCATGATATGATCGAGATAGTGGACCCAGTATTTAGCAACAGAAACACGGGTGTACCTTGGATGTGTGTCGTGACTTCGAAAGCTAATGGTGATGCGGTTGCTGTCTCAGATGCCTCAGCTATAAGTGAGTGCACCCAAGCCTGTTGAGGATGATTCGACTACGGTACCATAGGTCATTAAGGTGGCCTACTATGAGGTACATTAGACCTATAGAAAGGTTGTGCTGGTGGTACTGAACGTAGAGGTGGAGCCGAGATACCTTGAGGAAGTTGGCGATTGATCTTCTAAGGCGGCGAGAAGCCGTTATCCCTCATCTTGGTGAAGCAGTAAGTATCTGCATGGCCTGAACTCTTTCAGTAGGTGCACCACAGATCTGATCACCTTAACTATATCGGTGAAGCTGTAAGACGAGGGGGCAAATCTGCTTGTGGCCTCTTACAGAGGATCGGTCTACTCGAAAAATCTAGTCGAGGCCTCGGACCTATGAGTATACATGTACGGGATTTCCTATCACTGTCCTGCTCATCTCTCAAAGACATGTTCACTAGCTATGTATAGTTGAGAATGCTAGCGCAACACATCTTCGTACATATCTCAGGCTGCAGACCCTCAAAAAATCACTGCATTCGCATTGGATTGTCTGCTAATATCAAGGGAGTGTATTTGGACAGCTCCGTGAACCTATTCTCATGCTCGACCATAGTCATTCCTCCCTGACGGAGGTGAAGGAATTCACCCTCCTCGTTAAGTAGGTGAGGGGTTAATACTTTCCATTAAAGCGGATCTCAAAAGCATCTCATGTCCACACATACCCCTAGGGAAGGGTCCGAAGGATGCTGTCCCACCAGAGACTGGCTTCCTTCTCAAACATATATATGACCAACTCAACCTGCTCTTCCTCAATGTAGTGCAATGGCTTTAGCATCTTAGAGATGCGGTCAAGCCAATATTTGGCCTCCTCAGGTCTGCGAGTACCCCCAAACGTGGGAAGTCAAAAGTGCTGAAATCGCTCAAATAGGCCGCTGACACTCATGTTTCAGCAATGTGCACAAGTGGTGCAGGCGAAACCACGTTCATGTTTTGGGCAAGGGCCCCTGCTATGGTGGTCCAAATCTGTTACTATTGCTGCATAAGGAGCATCATGTGCTCTAACCTATTAGGAGGAGAAGCCGCCTGAGGCATGTGTTGCATTGAGGTATACGCACAGTTCTGCTTGGGAACTAGTGGTACAAAAGGTGTTGGCCCATTAGTGGGGCTAGTGGCAGGCTGTGAATCTGGCTTCGTGTCACTATTAGGGCCTAAGCTGGGGTCCATGTGGCTATCGCTTAGGGGAGGTGCCCCATTAAATGATCTGCCAAGTGCTAGACGTGTAGTGTTTCGAGTAGCTTTCGGACACATTCCCTATACACAACATAGCGTGCAATACGTGTAAGATTAGCAAAGCAATACTCAACTTGTCAAGTATTCTACACATTCCATAATAAAAGGAGCTTCATGCATTTCGTTTAACCAAAATCGTCACAATACATGAGATGTAATCTTACATGGATCATGACAGAAGATGCATGTGAGCTAATTTAAACAAATCTTCAAACACTAAAACACACAAACAACTCTACCATACTACTAAGCCTACCAAGGCTAAAACATAGAAATCAAGAGAACAAAGACAACCCAAAGACGACTACAACACACAACTAGTTATCTGACTCTGGTGATGGTGGAGGAGCACCTTTGTCCTACATGCAGCACAAGAGGGTCTGTTGAAGCATAAAAAATTATTATCATCAAGAAAGAATGAAGGTTAAAAATTAAACAAGGAGTGAAGGAAAGAGAAAGGATTAAGTCATTTGTTTGGCGGTTGCGTGGGTCGCGTAACAAGAACTGGTTGCACGGATCGTGCAACATGTTGTAATAGTTGCGTGGGTGGTGCAAAAAGTTGTTATAAAAAAGAAGAAAATGTTGTCCTTACGCAGGTCGCACAACTGAATATAACATTGTGTGAACCATGTAACCCGCCTTTCTGATTGTGTGGGTAGCGCAACTGAATGTATCGTTGTGCGGACCGTACAACCAGCTTTTCTGTTACGTGGGTGGCGCAATCGAGAGCAGAGAGTGATTGAGATGAATGGAAAAATCTGATGCATGGTGGGCCCCATGGAACGAAGATGACCAATTTGACATTCCTCCTAAGTCCTAGGAGATAATCAAAACAGCTGTCAAAATGCTACCGAATTCAAGATTTAACATACAAGCTTTGTTAATTACAATTTATTTATTTCAGATAATCTATCCTGGAATCAAGGGATATTGAAGGGATGTAGATAAATTCAAAATTAATCAAACAATGATTATTCTATGTATTCTCTTTATTACATTCAAATAAAATGATTCCCTAAATCAGATGTATTTGTTTCTTGTTCGAAACAAAATGACGACTCTGTTGGGGACTTTATTTTATTTCGATAACAAGATCAAGAGTATTATAGAATTTTCATTGTATTTTGGTGTCTTCCGACGCCAAAATGGTGACTCTCAGCGGAAACATCCCCCCTTCATATCTAAGATAGATTATTTACTTTTCAAATACTAATTATAATTACGTTTTGTAATTGAAGGTTTCTGAATTTAACTACAAGTTATAGTTAATGGAAACTCCTACAAGAATAGTGAACTTTCATTTCACCCCAACAGGGTTCATGATAGAGTACGCATCAAACCAATCTTCGGAGTCTTTGACTTGAATTCCTACGGGAAAAAATAACATGATTTAAGCGAATGCTGGGGTTGTATCTGCTTCACCTCAACCGCCAAAAGGTGATAAAGGATGGATCATTGCAACATCCCACAAGACAAGGGTACAGAATGCAATAAACTGTCAAATGAATCTATCTTCACCAAGAGGTAGAGGGTCAATAACGTGTAATGTAGCTAGGAAGCATCCCAAACTTGCTCCCCCTGAGATATATCCTGAGCGAACAATTTCGCAGTTGATATCACGCAACTTTCTGGCTTTAGTTGCCCCAAGGGTCAGATGGATGAAAGAGAAGAAAGGTAGAGCATTAATGGTAAGTTTACCAATGTCCGAATCACCCCAGACAAGTTTACCAAAGTCTGTATCACCTCAATCGATTAATAGTACTGGAAGTATAGGGAGATTAAATGAAACCCCATCCTCTTCTCTCTTCGTAAGCCCTGTCACGTCGACATACTCTCGTCTCACTCTAACTATAGCTTCATTGAAAGTGGAGAAGCTGCAATGCACATGGCTGAGACAAATCAGGAAAGTATGCCGAATATAGAGGATCGCATGAATGCGATGATAGAAGCACAAAGAGCACTAATGGAAGAGTGAAGAAACCTCCGTGAGGCCTTAGCGACTCTCACACATAATGTAGCTCAGATAGCAGCTCCCTCGATGATGGGCACAAAGAATGGACGAGAAAATCACCCCGAAGGCTTATAACCACAGGGGGCAGGATCACTGGGGTATGTTCTAGCAGCAAGAACTATAACGCAGAACGAGTTGAGACAAGTCGTTGAAGAAGCTATCAGAATAGAGAGAGCTCGAAAATACCGGCCACTTTAGATATCGAACACCATATCCAAGAGAGGTGGAAGATGTCCCATTTCCAGCCAACTTCAAACATCCATATTTTCAGAAGTTTAATGGAGAAGGATTTCCAGAAGAACACCTAATGCACTTCATCACTAGCATGGGGAATTTCTCTACGATACCACAATATTGCTTGCAATTGTTCAGGTCATCACTCACACAAAAAGCATTCTGATGGTATTTTAGCTTGGCTCCAGGGTCGATACGCACTTGGGAACAAATACAGGACACGTTCATGTCAAACTTCTTCTCTTCAGAGCATGAGGTTAGTATTACAGAATTGGCTTCCGTATGGCAGAAGAAGAGAAACCAGTAGAAAAGTTTATCGACAGATGGAAGACATTGGGAGCCTCATGTAGACAGCTACCGAAAGAAAAGGAAAGAGTTAAAATGTGTCTAAACTCTATGGAGACAAGGATCGCGTTTAGACTCACTAGCGTAGATATTAGAACTTTCCGTGACCTAACCACTAAGGGCCATGATTTAGAATTGATGACTCGTAAGATGCTAGCGTTTCACAGTGAGACAGCAAGGAGAATGCCCAGCAGGATGGCCGTTAATACTGTCGATCGTGATAAGAGAAGTAAAGATACAAGGGACTCAAGGGAGAAGAGATAGGAGCAAAAAGAAGAATGGAACCAATCAAGAAGTAAATACAATGGAAAGAGGTCCAGGATGATCAATTCTCATGAAGGATTTGCATTCGACAAGGAAGATGTCATTCCTATGATGAACCAATTGTTGAAGGCCAACACGATTAAATTGCCATAACCCAAGCACCCTGAAGATGTGATGAAAACCAAAGAAAGAGATTCTTACCGCAATCATCGCCTGGTAGGACATCCGACGGAGAATTATTATACGTTGAAGTGTATAATACAATGGATGATAGATAGAGGTGAAATAGTAATTAGAAAAGAGAAGGAAATGGGTATAATGACAATGGTAAATATGCTTATGATTCGAGAAGAAGCTCAAGATATGAAAAAGAAAGAAGACCATAAGGTAATGAAGAAGGTAGCGATAATTATGTTACGATCGGGAAAGAAGACGATAAGCCCTACGAAGCAGAAAGCAACAATCGCCGTCATTGTAGAGACCTATAGTGGTCACCCAACGAACAGGGGGTAAGTTTGAACCTAAGTGGGATGGGTCGTACATAATAAAGAGGTGTACTCCAATGACACATACAGAGTCGTGGATCAAGATGTACAAGGTATCAGTATACCGATCAATACTTGCTTCATTAAAAGTATCGTCCCTGAAGACACTACTAGTTTTGATCCAGCATATTACCAGAATAATAATTCTGTATCAAAAGAGGGCAAGAATGATCAAGACCATGACTATGTACGATTAGATAAATGAATAAAGAAGGAATTTGCAAGCATATCAAGACTATGTGCCAACAAGTATTACAAAAAGAAAGTGATCATCATCATTAATCAAGCGAACTCTACAAAATTCTGTTGAAATTGACATTGTCACCAAGCTGATATATTATAAACAGCCCATATGATTATAGTTGAAGATATTAGCAGAAGTGGTGATGTACTATCAATCTCAAGCATATGTGTTAGTACTATCAATCTCAGGCAGATGTGTCTATCGATGACTACCTACTTTTATCTTTCAAAGGCAGCCTAGCTAAGCCTATACAACCAACTATGCTATGCATAAGGCCTATCAAGATCGCTATTCGGGCATTGGCGAGAAGCCAGTGGCCCTAAAAAGCCCGTGAAGTCCATCGTACGCATACCCATGTGGGTTGCGGATGAAGCCAGTGACCAAAAGCCTAAAAAGGCCAAAAAGTCCTCAATGGCTAGTCACGCGTAACCCCCATGCCGTCTGTATAGCTTTCTGGCGGCGTCATGGGGAATGGAGGAAAATGCCCTCCTGTGAATGGGCCTGACTTTGCAAGCGAAGAAAAATCGGGCCGCAGTGTGAGCTCTTTGGCCATGTCCATAGATAGGCCAACCATGCATAAGACTCCCCAGATCTTTAACTTGATTTCAGTATTAACTAATGAGAAAGGGTTTAAACCTACTCATTGACGGATTGGTGGCCCTGGATTTGGTACCCCAAAGGTAGCCTTGCGAGCCCTATGAACTCTAAAAAGTTACTACGGTCAACCCCATGTGTAAATCAAACCGAGTTCACGGCCCCCATAGCTTCACTGGGCCCCTCTGATGGATCGCAGTTTGTGAACTCCCTAGGCAATGAGAAGTCCAGCGAACTCCTATGAGTTATAGAGACGATCACGTGAGACCCAACTCTACTACTCATGAGTCTAAAAAACTGCATGTTGCTCCACTACTTAAGAGCTTAAACTGCGTGTTCTCCACTACTCAAGAGCTTAAACTATGTGTGACTGATTAAATCAAAATTTAGTACTGCCAACTAAGACAAAGATCATCTAAGAAATCCCTTACTAACGAATCATAAAAGCATAAAACATGAATCAAAACAATGTAAATAAGACAAGAACATCATTATCAAAACATCATGAGATACTTATATAACTTGAAATTTTGAAAATATTTACAATAGCAAAGAAAAAGGAAGATATCAAAGGTATACATCTTATAGTTCCCCTATAATGCCTAGCACTATTAAGTATTGTTGCGAATTTTCTTGAAGATCAATTTGAGCAGCCGCATGTTCTAGTTTGGCATTCGAAATCATTCTTGCAGGATCTGGGAGGCCAGTTAACTTCTCTTCCAGAGAAGAAATTATTTTTTCATTCTTCACCAATTCAGACTTTTCAAAGTCTATAGAATGGAGCTGGAATCTATTTCTCTTGTACTCTTTCGCTGTTCAAACCCACCTCCGAACTTTGCTTCTCCAATTGTGTGATTTCTTACTTCAGAAGAGTGATACAATCCTGGATTACTGTCTGGTCATTAGTAAAGGTCTTCAATTGCTCTCGTAAAGATAATTGTTGTTTATCATGACGAGAGATAATGGGACCAATCTGGGAAACTTTCTCCTTAGAATAGGCAAGTTGCTTCTTGTATTCCAAAATTTCAGGCGGAATAGTCACAGTTTTAGCTGATGACAAGGCAGTTATTGAATTATGAAATCTCAGAAGAACATTGCGCATAGAAGAAACATCAACTTTGGCCATCCTAACAACACCATCCAGGACATCTAAAGCAATGGTCAAGTTGGACCATTGATCAAGATCCTTGAATATCTCAACAATAGCCAATATAGAGTTTCTGATTAATGCCAACTTGTACGTAAAAACCTTCTCAAAGGATAGCACATTTCACGAAGTCCCAATGGATCCAGAACTTGTTGCACCACTCTACGGTACATTCCCTATTAAAAATAAGAAATGTAAAGTTATAATAAAATTATATGTACAGGCAATATAAAAAGTGTAAACATGGAGAAGGATATACCTTCTACTAGTACCGAAACAGCGAGAAATTGCATCTCCCTAGCAAGGGAAGGGTTAGGTTCTACCATCTCCGTGAAAGATGGAGCCCTATCCTCAGTACTTGAAGCAACAGTAGTGGAAGTGGGTAAAATAGTTGGCTCCACCGAAAAAGTCATTTCACGTTCAGTACTTGAAGCAACTGTGGTAGGAGTGGACAACTCGATTGGCTCCACTGGAAAGACAATCTCGCGTTCCACCACTCACGAAGGTATTGAGAATCTTGGTGAGGCTATCGGTGCAACAGGGGGCAAATCCATAGGAGAAGCACTATCTGCCTCCGTAGTTACAACATGATCACCTGAAATAAATTGTGTAAGACAAGAAAGAAGGAAAGAACAAAAGTAAAAAATGATAGTAAGACTGTCTTACGTGGTGAATAGACGTATTCCCCATAGTCTAGGGGTTCTTCTTCTTCCCCCGCTACAGGAGAAGTTTTTACAGGAACAGCCTTAAAAGTTGGGAGGATATGTCCCTCATCAGCGGGAACATCCTCCTCAATTATATCATCTTCACCACTGATATCCACTTCTCCTTCTTCATATTCATTCTCTTGATTCTCTCCTTCTATCTCGCTTTCATCAGAAGTAGTATGCCCAGACGAAGAAGTTGAACTTTCACCAACAATGTCTTCTGTGCTCGACTCTTTGATGATAACTTACTTCCCTTTAGAAGGAAGAGACTAGTTACTCTCCAGTTGAATAGCTGCAATAACCAAAAAATGGAGAAGCAGTAGTAGTGGTCTCTCCCTGTGGAGAAGCTTGAGCACGTGTTTGGGACCTTATCATCAGAGAGAAAGTTGGTTGCTGTTGAGGGTGAATGGTTCTGGAAATAGGAGAGGAAGTTGATTGCTATTGAGGGTGAATGGTTCTGAAAATAGGAGAGGAGGTTGGTTGCTGTTGAGGGTGAATAGTTCTGGAAATAGGGGAAGAAGTGGTTGCTGTTGAGGGAGTGTAGTCTTGGATAGAGGAGAGGAAATCGGTTGTTGCTGAGAATGAGTAGAAGAAGAAGGCTAATCTTGGGGATTGACAATATTTTCTGACTGAGGGAAAGCCTCTTCTGCAACTTCTTCTCTTTACAGACGATGGAGAGGAATTTGTTCAAATTCATGAGTATCACCATATGTTGTCCATCCTTCGAGAGTATTATCGAGTTTTATCTCATGAATAGGTTCGTCCACAGAAATCATGACGCAACGATGACCAGCAGAGGGAGCATGACTAGTTTCTACAATGAAGCTGACTCCCACTTTTATGATGTGACCCTTAAGCCTAGAAGGTGGAAGTCATACAGGCCTATACATTGGTAGACTTTTTCTAACCAAGTAGGACTGGTGCACCCACCATCTCATATGGTTGTACGACGCCCTCGGGGTATGATTACATCTTGGAATGATGAAGGAAGAATTAGTCCGGCCCAATAATTATTTCCAAATCATTGCCCAATTAAATGGGCCAGTGTCGTAGCTCCGCATTCTTCGAGTGACTAGCCCACAGTCTTCTGGAATTGCTTGCTCGAAGCTGAAATGATGAGCAAAATAGCTAGGATAATACAGTTTTCGCTAGAACTCGGTCCCTTCTCTTAGTGGGAGGTTGTACGATCAGGAGGAGATGAAAGTAAATTCCTTATTAGTAGCATTGAATTCATAAAAGAATTGTCTGGTTATTGGCAAACCGGCAATCCTGTGAATATCCCAAAGCATGACGCTCATTTCACCTTTAGGAAGATGGAAAGAATTGGTGGAGGGACACCAATAGTTAAGGAATGCCTTCAGAATAGAAGGTTCCTTGCAGAAGTGATGCGATGTCGCTTCAATTGTGTGAAAAATGTCAATCTTCAACAAAGTCTTAGCATGTTTCACCGAAACCGCGGTAGACCATTTAGAATAATAATTATGGGAAGTTAGAAGACCTCTCGTTCTAAACTCTTCCAGGTTCCAAATGAGACAACGGTGGCTAAAACGTTGCCTGAGTGTCTCATAAAAACAAGTTGGATATAGACTATGAACGTCGTAGGAGGGGACAAGGAAAATCATGGAAAGAATGTCGCCTATTTGCTGTCTTAGTTTTGGCAGCTGTAGGATACCTTCCAGTAGTCTTGGTTCCTTAAACGACCAAGACTCTGTGTATGCAATTCTTTCTGTGGTCAAGTGATCCCTGGGTTCGCAGACCAGCATGGAGTGATGGCGATGAATACTGATCAAAATTGTGATGACACCCTGTTTGTAGGGGTTGTCAAATTGAATGATACCCTAAATAGCACGGATCGACTCCCAAGAGTTGTAGAGTTTCTTCTTGTTGTGTTCTTTAATTTTCACTTGAAACTCCTGGGCCTTGTTTCGACGATGCTTCTTGGGTTTAGAAGGAGGAGGGGTATCTTCTTTGGCAGGCAACTTCTGGCTGATTGTTTGATAATGTGTTGTTGTCTTCATTCATTCATCCCAATCGTATTCATGACCGTGTCTTGGAGGTATTTTCAGATCGCCCATGGCGATAGCCATGTGGATGGGAGATGATAATGCCTTAATGCATGGGGTGAATTCAAATGTGGGGAGTACTGGTTCTTTTATATAAACAAGACGTCTGACAGTCATCTTGAATCGCTTATGTGAGGGTTGAGCAGGAGAGGATGGTAATTTTGCTGCTTGATGAGTTGCTATTTGATAAACTTCAGTGTTTGGCAGCTCTTGGAAGGAGGGTTGGTCAGAAGGAGGATCGGCGACAATGAAAGTTTTTTTGGTTCGAGCCATGTTGAAAATGAAGAAATTTGGTTACGTCTGAGAAATTTGTTGAAATGGCGGTTGCACAGATCACGCAATAGTTTGAGTATTGCACGGGCAGCGTAATGGTTTGAAGCCTTGCTCGACAAAGAGATCATTGCACGGGTCGCGTGACAGGTTGGCTATTGCTCGGGTTGCATGACAACTTGAAGCCTTGCACGACGAACGAATCATTACGCAGGTCACGCAACAAGTGTCAATTGTGGGAGAAGACAAAAAAATTTACAAGAGCTCCACTATAGAAAATGAGAACTGAGGAAAATAAACCAACTCTAGATATTTATAAAGACAAGGCCGAGTACGGTACTCAGGCGTAAATTGTGCAGGTTAAGCAACGAGTTCAGAAAATGCAGAAGTTTGTGAAGATTGATCCTGATTCTTTGATTCAAGGAAACAAAGAATGGATCAAAGGGGCATTTGTTGAAGCATAAAAAATTATCATCATCAAGAAAGAATGAAGGTCAGAAATCAAATAAGGAGTGAAAGTAAGAGAAAGGATTAAATCCTTTGTTTGGCGATTGCGCTGGTCTCGTAACAAGAAGTGGTTACGCGGATCGCGCAACATGTTGTAATAGTTGCACGGGTGGCGTAAACAGTTTATCATAAAAAAGAAGCAGATGTTGTCCTTGCTCGGGTCGTGCAACTGAGTATAACATTGTGCCAACTGTGCAACTAGCTTTTTTGATTGTACGGGTAGCATAACTGAAAGTATCGTTGTGCGGACCGCGTAACCAGCTTTTTTATTGTACGGGTGGCATAATCGAGAGCAGAGAGTAATCGAGATGAATGGACAGATCTGAAGCACGGTGGGCCCCATGGCATGAAGATCGAGGGTTGTCACGTGTGGGAGGTCTATAAATACCCCACTTCCCCCCTCATTTAAACAACCACAGAGTCCTAAAAGAAGGTTAAAGGTAAGGAGCAGAAGTAAGGATCAGTTGCGCGAGCTACACAACCTGTGCACCAAGTTTTACTGACCACACAACCAATTCATCAAGTTACACTGACTGTGCAATCGACAAAACGGTTGCGTGGGTCACGCAACTATGTCACTATGTGGCCAGCTCTAAATGGGGCAGAGGTGCTACCGAAATTGCTGAAACCATCCAAGTTCAAAGCTTCATCATTTTAAGATTTCTCCTTTGATAAGTTCAGAAGAGAGATTAGTGGATCAATTCGACATTCCTCCTAAGTCCTAGGAGATGATCAAAATAGCTGTCGAAATGCTGTTGAATTCAAGAATTAACATACACGCTTTGTTTATTGCAATTTGTTAATTTTCAGATAATCTATCTTGGAATCAAAGGATAATGAAGGGATGTAGATAAACTCAGAATTAATAAAACAATGATTATTCTATGTAGTCTCTTTGTTACATTCAAATAAAATGATTCCCCAAATTAGATGTATTTGTTTCTTGTTCAAAAAAGTGTCTTCAAGGTGCGGGTCATCTTCTTGAATTTCTACTTCATGTAGCCCTTGTTCTCTTCAAGCTCTTGCTTCACTTCGGCCCGGGTCTCTCTAACCTCATGTCTCAAGGTGACTTGGCTCTCCTTAAATTGAACCAAGCAAGCTTCTAAAGCAGCCTCATCATGGTGGTGCTCAGGTGTAATAGGTGGAGTGCCCTCATCAAAGTCTTGGGCCTCCTCTTCTTCTCTCCCTGCTCTTCATCACTTCCTTCCTCGCCTTCTTCATCTTCACTCCCCTCATCCTCTTCACTTCCCATCTCATCCCCACTCTCATCGAGACGGGCTTGACGTTGTCGTGGTCCGATACCCATATTGTTAAGCGTAGTGTCATTGATGAAATGGATTGGCACAAGCTTCGAGTTAATTCGGTTGCCGAACTCACGAGCAAGCTTGCATATGAGTCTGTAGAATGGGAGTGTAACATCTCCCCTAACAGAGCATGTGGTCTATACTATCTGTAGCAAGATGTATGCAGGCAGGCATAGCTTGTCTTTCTTCCCAGCTCTGTATAGGAAGTCCACCATCAAACACATACATTCGGAGTGATTGTGAAAGTGCCCTAGTTTGTCAATTAGCGTGAGTGTTGAGTCAACTAGACAGAGAAGCTCCATAGGAAGATCGATCAACTGTCTACCTCAACCGGATGTATTCCCAAACTCGCCATAGGTAAATTTAAGCCTCACATCCCATGTCCCAAAACACCAGGTATTTAAAACCCTTAAAATTGATTAGAATATCATAGGGTTTTTGAGTTAGAAAACTTTTTCAAAAGTTCAGAAAATCTCTAAGTTTTCTACCTCTGTCGATTTATTGATAGACTGATCGATATAATCAAGAAATACAATCGATGTCATTGATACTCAATCGATACTATCGAAATGAGGACAAAAGTTGTCCGACAAATGCATATACTTCTAGATTGAATTATCGATGTATCGATAGCTGTATCGATATCATCGAAATTTGAATCCCAAGTCTATCGAAGTTGACTCGATAAAATCGACAGCAGAGAGTTTATGTTTCTGTTTTCCTAAAGAAAATCATAAAGACCTTCGATATATTGAAGTACTCCTCAATATCCTCAGAATTCAAAAACCTATGATATCGGAAGGCCTTCGATGATATCGATCCTGGATACTCAGTTTACCAGCATATTTTCGGGTGGTTTTTATCTTAAATTGAGGGTCACTCGATAGAATCAATATTCAAATATTGATAAAATCGAGGCTGGATCGATTACATCGAGAATGGACATAAACTGTCTAGCAAGATTAACTGAAAAATCCTTTGGATTTATCGATGCATCGACACAACTATCAATATCATTGATATTCAAATTCCGATGATATCGAGTGTACCTCTATCATATCCTTAACCTGAAATATTTCAAAGGCAATGTCTCTCTCATTTTCAAATGTTGAGGAATCGATCCTCGTGTCGATGAAATCGAAGTTCAAAATTTGATGACATTGACGCAAGTTTCTATTTCCTCGACTAGTTGGCAAAAAGTTTCAAAAGCGTATGACATTTGAGTTTGTGTCATCGAGCAGCCAGTCGATACAAATGATAGTATACACTCGATGATATTGACCCTGCTCGATGATATCGAACTCTGTCATAATTGTGACCATTTTATATCTGTTGGAACTTCTTGCCATATATAGAGAACTTGTCTTTAGTTGTTGGTAGAGAAAGAAGAGAGTGATTTTGAGTGTTTAGCCTTAGATCATATACCAAAAGAACTTTCTCTCATGGAAGTTCATCCTCCAATCCACCCTCATCATTGACATTTAATAGAGTAGAATGGGGAATGAACTTTTACATTCAAGGATCCTCCAGCTACCACCTTAATGGAATTCATTAAGCTGGGATACCTTGAATGCATAAATGATTAGAATCACTCTATTTCCCTTATAGGAAAACCTTCAATAGAGTAGGATTCCATTACAACCTTGACCCAACTCGTCTCCATTCATTGCTACATATTCTGAGTTACATTTTAAGGAAGCAAAAGACTCTTCATCAACAAAGGAGGAGATCTTCGACAAAGAGCTAAAAAGGACTCATCCGCTTATCTGTAAGTTATTAGAGTCTAGAGGACCCTTGTGATCATTCTTTTGTAGGATTGGGTCTAAGGTGTTTCTCACCCCTTGCAAGTCCTCTAGGAGGCCTCCAGTGGGAGTGTATGTGGTGGGTGAGTTGTGTTGACCCTTGCTCTGTGGACAGCTTAAATAGTTAGGTTCTTGTGGAAGATCCTTAGCTAGTGTGCCTAAAAGTGAGTACATTGTGTTGACCCTTACACGTGAGAGTATAAACAAGAGAGGTTCCTTGTGTGGATCCTTGGCTAGTGTGCCTAAATTTGGGTGCTATGTGTTGCCCTTGCTCGTGGGAGCATAAACTGTTAGCCTAGGTGTAGGTCATACTGGTTAGAGGTGAACCTGATTTAAAACCTTGGGTTTGAGGTGAACCATGTGAAACCTCCTTAGTGAACTCCGGAAGACTCAAGGGTTGATTGCGTCTGCAAGGAGTGGAGTAGACAAGTAGTTGAACCACTATAAAAATGACTGTGTTTGTGATTGATATTTATCTTTGATGATATTTATCTTTGATTACTTGTGTAATTTGTTTAAATGCTTTCATATTTGATCACACCTCACACACAGTTACATCCATCATAAACTCTGAATTGCATCATGCTTATCATTAAATCAGTTTTGTGATTGGATCCTCTAATTGGCTTGGAAGCCATCAGAGTTAACTTGAAGAAATCCTGATTCATGCATATCTACTCAAGACAAGTTTGATAGGATTTTAAATAAACCATAAAAAATTTATAAAAGTCCTATTCACCCCCTCTAACACATATTGGCATATTCCTACTTCAACTAAAGCAGTCTTTATCATAATTTCAGATTGCCCCACTTAGGATACACATTGTGTGTGAATATGTGGTGGAGTAGGCAGAAGTTAGGAGTCATCTTGGTCACTGGGAGGCAGTTGCTTTGATTCCAGTGGATCAATCAGCCGCAAAGAAATTGCATGCGGCGATCTCTTTCATGCACACTCCTGAGATTCTTCTCACTAGCATGAACCTCATCACGCTCCATCCCTATAATTCGAGTTATTACACCAACATCAACTGTGGCTTCCCACCTTCCCACGAGAATAGTGAACTGTAGAGGCTCTAGCAATGGGTCCTGTATGTGGGCGTAGAAGGCTCGGACAGTGCTCTCACATGCACATGACTTGTCTTCAAATATGGGACCTCATCTGACGTCCAACAGAAGGTCCATCACTAGATATAACCCAAAAAGCTTTTCGTTCATATGTTCTTCACAGAGAACTCTATGACCTTGGAACCTATCATGTGCGATGCCCGACAGTAAGGCTCTTTTGAGTGGAATTTGAGGACTGAGATCCCTCTTCGTCCTCTGTTCTCGTACGATGCTTGTACTTGCTTCAGCGCCCGATTTTTTCCTTGGACGGGTTAGGTGGCTAGGCCCAGTTTCATTTGTGGAAGCCCTCTTCTTTCCCATGAGGAAAAGAAGTGTGGAGAGGGAGAAGATCATAGCCACAATCTCAAAAGGAGCCATAGAAGTTGGGAAAGCTTGAGAATAAGTTGGATTGTGAGGCTTGCAAGTTATGAGATACAAAGGTATAGGATTTATGCTTAAATAAGGAGAATAATGGAGATGGGTGGTTGTAGAAGATGGGTTTTTGAAGAAGATGGTGAAGATGGGTATGTAGTGAAGAAGAAGAAGAAGAAGATATGAGAATGGAGGGTGGATTTTAGGTGAAAAAATTAAGGTTTTAGAGGGGTTAGAAGGGTTTAGAAGTTAGGTGGGGATGAAATGAAGTAAAAAGGGAAGAAATAGAGGGCCCCCGCATGTTTTTCGGGGCCCAACATGAGTGTACACGGTTGGCCCGCCGTAGCCCGCTGCGGCCCGGCTGGCCCACTAGACCTAGACCGGGAGGCCTCCCGGTAAGCAGGATACCATCGCAGTCCACTGGACCTCTGGGTGATGGCATCCCCCTCCCGGGCTGCCAGAAAGTATGGGGCCCACCTTGGGTCCCACTATTTCATGTGGTTTGGGCCCCTGTGCTCGTTTAGGACGTTTTCAGAGTCCATCTCGCGTATATTCACTCTTTTGGGTCATTTGAGTGTGGAATACGCTGAATTATCATCTAAAACCCGTCAATTGACAGTCTGGAAGGGAATTGGGATCATCTCGCATGATCGTAGAAGCATATGGGTCCGATTTTAATGGTCAGTTTCACGCGTCGGCGAAACTTGGAATCCTACAACTGTTTTTACGTTTCATTGCCCCCTCCTAAGTCAAAGTATATCAATGTGCGTCGTGTTACCATAACCCAGGTCTATTTTAATCCAAATCATGATTTGATACCAACTTGTAATGCCCCAAATTTTGAGGGTTGAGCAAAGGCTCAACTCTCGAGATCCGTTGCATCACTTATGCAACATGGATAATGATGATTAATTATTATTTGTATTAGTGCATTAAACATGAATGAGATTACATTGAATCAGCATATCATACTCCAGAGACAATTAGATTATGCAAGCAAAAGACTATGATAAATATATAAAGTACATAAATGGTTGTAAGTCCCTAGAGTATGAACTTGTCACTGGGCTAAATAATTACATGTATAGTTTTAAAATTTATAAAATAATAAAATCTAATGGTCATCTAATCCATATCCCTGTAATCCCGGCGATGTAACTCCAGGTCTACATAGACCTGTTAGAGAATTACATGTAGGAGAACTCCTCATCATCATAAAAGTCAAGCTCCATCTCGTAAGCCTCGCCATCACCTGCAGCTACAGTAAAGTCTGGTTGGTGTTTTAAAATACCATCCAAGAGTGGGAGTGAGTGATCAACTCAGTAGAGCTATAAGGCAAATGTTAACATGTTATCAATTTAGTTAAGCAGTAATGATGAGGCAATATAATAATCATATCTTAGGTACTCTTGTTAATGCAAGAATGGTATGCAATAATGATGCATGCCCTCACCTGCACTCCCAGCGACATCATCTCTCGATCGTGCATGCACCAATCTGGACACGTGCACTTCCTCACCAAAGCACATGCAATGTGGTGCATGGTCGTATTAGCTAATATTTAATCAGGCTAATTTATACAACAGATTTTGGAAGCTAAGGCACCTCCCTTTATATCATTTACTCAAACAATGATCCATCTAGGGTCATCTATCCCAGTTAATCACATACGATAGGCAAGTTATAGGGCAACATTACCCATGATTTGAAAAGTAGTGGATAGGAAATTTCAGGTCACTATGGAGAGGCTCATCACCTTATCGTAGGCCTAGTTTATACTCGAGGTCACTATGGAAAGGCTCATCACCTTAGCGTAGGCTGATAGCTCGAATACAGTGTCTCATATCACCATACTCAGCTCACGAGTTTGGGTTACTTAATGGACACTACGGGGAGGCTCATCACCTTGGCGTAGGTCGACAGCTCGACCACGATATCCCAAACCACCATGCCGAGCTCATGAGTCTTAGCAGATCATGGTACCAAGGTTAAATGGGCTTTTCACTAGTAAGTGGTACCATAGATTTAAGCAGTAGCATCCATACATGGTGAACATACATTATGCCAATCGGGTTACTTGACAAGCTTGACTGGTAAGAGCGCAGGTTAAATTAATCGACATAGAGTGCATACGTACTCCTCGTGGCCTAAACACTATCGATAATCACCATACGACTTGAATTCATCGAACGTAACCGTTGTGGAGAAACTAGTTCGGCCACTAATCGTAAACCATTACTGATTGCTTGGCCTATGTATTAGTCCTAATCATACTCAAATATAACAGGAATTCATATGTGATTGTCAAAATAGCATGTGACAATCAATTCAAATATAAATATCATTTGAGCATTTTAACAAACACAGTGCACATGTTATCATACATAGACATTTCATCCATAAATCACGTAGTAGCGAGATATGTTACATGAAGGAAACTATAATTATAGATACAGTAATTGAGAATCCTATCTCAACGCCCTTATTAATTACATTTCAACAAGCAACTTCTTATTCAGACATTTTATTCAACACTTAGACTACACATGTCAACATACATATAGTAAATTAGTTATAATATATATTATAGAAAATCCTTTCACAAAGGAGTTATCATACCTGCAATAGTCATATATTCTCAATCAATAATCATGACAAGCACGAATCATAATTCCATATTCATTCAAATATTTCAACAAACACTTGGAATGCATCATATTCAACATAGTTCATATATACGTGTAATACACAGAAAACAACACATCTAAGTACATGTGACAACAATCAAGTCAATCATAAATCATTAACTGACATTGAAAGCATTGAAAACTATAACCTAAATGTTTATAGTGTGCATCTTTGTACACTATGCCTTTGTTTATGGCACAACGACTGCCTAAATCATGAAATAGGTTAGCTATTTCACCATTTTCTCTATTCAGATTCCTAAAATAGGTAAGAGTTAGGATTTATTATCCAAAAATAAATTTAGATTCGACAGTGTAACGACACGGGAGAGATGATTTGGCATGTGGAGTGGTGGGAATGAATCCCAGCAACTCTCTCTCTCTCTCTCTCTCTCTCTCTCTTCTCCTCACTCATTCCTCCTCTTTTCTCTCTTCTCTCCTAGGGTTTTAGGAAATTCATATGGAATGAGAGAGGGGTGGGTTAAGGGCCTTATATAGGCCCGGAACTGGTCCACATGGCCCCAGGGCCATGGTATACTTAGGTTATAGCCAAAAAGCATCTGTTTAGGGCTAATGGAGCTCATTTGGAAGTCCATTACCTACATACACTCTAGAGAAAGTTCTCTGACAATGGATCTATGCCAGTTTTAGTTCAACGACCATCGTCGTTCGATCAGGGCCATAAGTACACTGACATGGGTAGGAAAATTTTCTTGATCCAAGGGGGTCAGAATCAGACGGTCTGAAACCTTAAATTTATCCTGCAAGTGAACGGCCCAAATCACTTAAGTTTGAGTTTATTTTCTAAAGATATTCGTGTTTCTCACACACTTCGCTCTAGGCTCAAGTCATGTATTTTTTAATGCTATTTGGACTTGATTCCCACGTTAATTGTCAAGCCTAGTAAGGTAGTCATAACCTTATAATTTCACAGTAATCAGACTTTCGACACACGATCCAGGTCTGATATGTAGTTTCAATGTGCTCCCGAGAGTAATTGAGTTTTGAGATCTCTCCTAGGTTTTTAGGTAATGTAGGGTTAGCGATTCTACTGGTTTTGGGTCTTGCAGTTCGTGTAGAAAGTGGTTCAAGCTAATCTTGGAATTGATAAATACTTACATACTTTATATATTTAGCTCGGTCTTCTTCTTGCTTATTTCCATTAACTCTGGAGTATGATATGTTGTTTTAGTGTAATCTCACTTATGTTTAAGGCACTAATATAGACAACATTTAAACTTCATTATCTGTGTTGCATAAGTGATCTGTTAGAACTCGAAAGTTGAGCTTTACTCGACCCTCGATTTTCAAGGCGTTACAAGATCGCATCAATGGAAGGAGGAGTCCGAAAAGATTAAAGGTGGGTGATCTACTGTCAATTTGCATTTGAGGGCCCACTAGCAGGTGGGACCCATTATGATGTATGTGTTGTAATCATGAGGGGTCCATAGTGGCGGGGTCCCTCTATCATCGTCTCTCTCTCTCTCTTTCTCTCTCTTCCTTTGTATGGTGATGATGAAGAGGTGTGTGGCCCACCTAGTATGTGTGTGTGGCCCACCATGATGAATGTATTTTATCCACATCGTCCACCAATTGGGCCCACCTAGTAGTCCATTTGGATTGGTCTGATTGGAGGAAAAACACAAATATCAGCTCCATCTAAGGATGATGGGTCCCACACATGTGGACTGACCTATGAAGTATATGTTTCATCCATGCAATCCACCATCCAGCATTCCTAGATGGTGGAAATCAATGACCGTCCATGTGGCGTGGCCCCCACAATGATGTATGTGTGGTGTCCACACTGTCTAGACCTTGGACGATGGGACCCACTATCACGTATGCGTTGTTCATCCACACCATCCATTGTTTGGGATGGTGGGATCCACCTCATGTGTGGGGGCATGTTTTGATGTATGGATTCATTAGAGAGAGAGAGAGAGAGAGAGAGATTTGGTGTGGGTGGCCCACCACATGGGACCCACCCTAGTGTATGTATTGTATATCTACTCCATCCATCCATTTGATCCAGACCGTCCAGTGGTTTGGATGTGGACGTGATCCACCAAATGATTGTATGTGTTTTATTCACCCGTCCATTTAGATGATGGCAGATGGGACCCACTTCTAATGGATGTGTTTCATCTAAACCATCCATCAAATTAGTGGGCTGGCCTTATGACTTGAGATAAAAAAATTTAGGCAGATCTAGTTATCAAGTGGACCACACTGGAGAAAATAATGGGATGAATGTCCACCATTGAAAACCCCTTGGGTTATAGAGTTTTGGACTAATATGATATTTATTTTTCCTCTATATTCAGGTCTTTGTGACCTTATGCATAGGCTGGATGGAAAATAAATACTATTGTGGGCTCATTGGAATTCAACTTTGGAAATCATTATCACCACTGCCATTTGTGGTATGGTCCAAATGATCCTTGGGATATGATTCATTTTGTGATAATGCTCTAAAATGATCTTTAGCTATAGATGAATGGTTTGGTTAGTTTGGGCCCATTCGACTTGGCCCATTTGATTTGGCCCATTTGAATCGGCCCGCTTGATGTATACGGAGCCCATTTGGTGAGGCCCGATGTGAGGTATTTGGGGCCCGTTTGGTGAGGCCCGATGTGATGTATTTGGGGCCCATGGGTTGTGGCCCATTGTGGTGTATTTAAGGCCCATGTGATACAACCTGTTATAATGTTTTTGTAGCCCATTTAGTGGGGCCCATTATAATGTGCATTGTGCTATATGTGTGTGTGGTCATGGGCCCACTATATGTTTGGCCCTAAGAGGGTTACTCCTTAGGAGCAATGTTGGTTAAATATCCACATTCATAGGTAATGATGGTTAAATGTCCACATTGTGACCTTCCCTTAGGCCCTTTGACAAGCCGATTATCGAGGCCGATTCTGATTGTCGAGGCCAATTGTGATTCCAATTGTCAAGGCTAATTTCGATTTTTGAGGCCGATTGTCAAGGTCGATTTTGATTCAGATTATTGAGGTCGATTTCAATTGTCGAGGCTAATTATTGAGGCTGATTCATATTTTGATTATTGAGGCCGATTTCAATCGTCAAGGTCGATTGTTGAGGCCGATTCTGATTCCAATTATCGAGGCTAATTTTGATTGTGAGGCCGATTATCAAGGCTGATTCCGATTGTCGAGGCCGATTGTTGAGGCTGATTCTAATTTTGATTGTCGAGGCCTATTGTTGATGCCGATTCTAATTTCGATTATCGAGGCCAATTCTGATTGTCGAGGCTAATTTTGAGGTTGATTCTGATTTTGATTGTAGAGGCCGATTCTAATTTCGATTGTCGAGGCCGATTCTGATCATCGAGGCCGATTTGATTATCGAGGCCGATTCTGATTACGATTGTTGAGGTTAATTCTGATTGTCAAGGCTGATTGTTAAGGCCATTTCTGATTCTGATTGTCGAGGCCTATTGTTGAGGATGATTCTAATTTCGATTGTTGAGGCCGATTTCGATTGTCGAGGTCGATTATTGAGGACGATTCTAATTTCGATTATTGAGGCTGATTGTTGAGGCTGATTTCAATTTCAATTGTCGAGGCCAATTTCGATTGTCGATGCCGATTCTGATTGTTGAGGCTGATTTCGAGTGTCGAGGCTAATTATTAAGGCCAATTATAATTTCAATTATCGAGGCCGATTCCGTTTGTCAAGGCCGATTTCGATTCCAATTGTCGAGGCCAGATATTGAGGCCGATTTCGAAGCCTAATGTGATGTATATGCGGCCCGTATTTGAGGCCCATTGTCATGTGCGTTCGGCCCATGTTTGTGGCCCAATGTTATGCATATGCAGCTCATATTTGAGGCCCGTTATGATATTTATTCAACCTGTGTTTAAGGCCCAATGTGATGTATATGAGGCTTATGTAATGAACCCCATTGTGGTGCATTTGAGGACCAGGCGATGAAGCCCATCATGATATATATTAGGCCCATATGAGAGGCCCATCGTGATGTGTATTAAGCTCTTAAGCGAGGCCCATGGTGTTGTATATTAGGCCCTTGTGTGAGGCCATGGGTCCACTATATGTTAGACTCTATGTGGGCCATTCCTTGGGGGCAATGTTGGTTAAATGTCAACATTGTTGAGGTCGATTGTTGATGCTGGTTATTAATATCGATTATGAGTATGTGACAGCATAACATCATGATACATGCCCATATGCATCATCTACATGTTTATTTGAGATGTGATTGACCATTGCGTATGCCATAATACAGATGGTTTATGGGATTCCATGATAGGTGGAGTTATCCCACATGAGCACACGGTATACCTAGTATTGATGCATGATTAGACTATATATAACTCATGCATCTTGTATTGTGTGATTGTGATTACTATACACCATAACGACATCAAGGTTGTGACCTCCAAGGTATGTTGTGGATGGTCAGATGAGACACCAAAAATGTTTGGTTCGAGCATCTGGGTACTTTGGATGTCTGTGGATAAAAGTCCCTAAACCTCCGAGGCCATGAGATTCCCTAACATCTACACTAAGTGGATACGTGAGCACCTGAGTGTCAGATATCAGTAGGCTACATCTCCCACTGTTTCGTGGTCGGTTGGGAGGGGGTGTAGCCTTATTCGCCCCAGTGAGGGAGCTGTAAGCTAAGCTGAGTTTGATCAGCTCCCAAATGTGTCCACTATCGATGATCCAGGTAGGCATTCGTATATTACTAATAGGCGGATAGTGAGGTCTTTTCCACTCGCTGGACTGCTCATTTGGCAGGGGCGGCAGCCAGCTTCGAGTGTAGTAGACCCCGGTGATGATCCCAGAGATGTACATTACAGATATGTGGACTTATTGAGCAGGAATTAGATATTCACTCATTCATTCATTCATTAACTATCCACTCAGGTTGGTAGTGCATAACTATTTGTTATGTGTACCTTCACAATGGCCATGATTTCGGTTGGGGCGCGTGACTAACCTAAGATCATGAGTCTACCACATTGAGTCTGACTATCCAAATTCAGGTATGGGACTAGTTTGGATAGAAGTCCCTTGTGATAGACCTTATAGCCTACGATACTGTGTACTATCATCTCGACTTCACACTCCAGATTGGTTAATTCATTCACAACACATATTGCATTACATCTGCAGGCATATGACATTTTGAGTTGCTATATTTCTGCACTTATATGGCCTAGACAGACTTAGCAGGATTTACATATTGCACTGTATCCTTAGCATCTGATATTTAACTTTTTATGACTCCTCATTTGCATAACTAATCTGTATTGCATACTCTAATATTGTATAATTTATAAACTTACAGTATCTTCGTTTACTCTGATATCGTATGATTCATAATCTTGCTTGTAATTTCGATATTGTAGATTAGGGCATTGTTTTGAATACTTGACACTTATCTTGTACACACACTTACACCACCCTCTAAGTTTTCTATAAGCTTATACACGATAGATGTGTGCAGGTGGCATTAGGTTGCAGTAGCATTGAGCTTAGAGCGTGCAGCTGACTTCTAGAGCTTTAACTTTGACATATGTATTTCCCTTTTAGCACTGTATTCAACTATTTATATTAGTAGATATATGATGATGATGTTACCTTTGTAATTTGGATAAACTTGTGGTTATGCTTATTACGAGTTAAATGTACATGGAAAAATCCTCCTTATAGGATCCTAGGATCGGAATTTAGCGTATGGATGCTGGGAGCTGAGAATAGGGTACTATAGAGGTTATCGACACTGGATTCGGTGATCGAGAAATTTGTGAGCTTGGTTTCTAAGTTTAGGGCGTGACAATCACCATATAACTTGCTCAGTATAACTTCATGGTTCATGCCCATACGCATCATGCGTATGCTTGATATGAGGAGTGTTTGATCATAGTATATGCCATTGGGCAGAGACATTTACGGGATTCCTTATGAGACGGAGTACCCCACATGATCGCATTGTACGGGCAGGACCGATGCATGAATAGATGGTATGACTCATGCATCTCGCATTTGTGTGACATGATCACTGTACGCCCTAGTGACATCAGGGTCGTGGCCTCCACAGGCACATCGTGGATGACCAGATTAGATACCAAAAATATTGGCTCTAGCACTGTGGGCACATAAGATGCCCTTGGGTGAAGTCTCAGAACCTTTTTGGTGCTAATAGATGCTCCAATGTCTATACAGAGTGAATACATGAGCACACAAGTGCCGAATACCAGTAGGCTGCGTCTCCCACTATGTCGCGGTCAGTTGGAAGGGAATGTGGCCTTATCTGCCTAAGTGATGGGGCTGTAAGCTAGGCTAAGTTTGACCAACTCACAAATGGATCCGCTATCGATGAGCTGGGTAGGTATTGGCAGACTACTGGTCAGGCGGATAGTGTGGTCTCTTCAACTCGCCGGGCTGTGCGACTATAGATGCAGCAGTTAGGGTGAGGTGTACTAGACCTTAATAATATATCGGAGAGGAACTGTACTGATATATGTACTTGATGAGGACTGACATGCTTACATTGCATCTCACATATGACATTTGGCTATGTAGGCCTCGTATCGCATAGCCTTGGTATGATCAATAACATTCATGCCTTGCATCACATGACCTTAGTATGGCCGATAACATTCATACCTTGCATAGCATATCCTTAGTACGGTTGATAATACTTATGGACTTACTAGCATATTTCCGCATTACTATAATATTACATAATACTTACCTTGTGCACATACTTACACCACCCTCTAAGCTTTTCGTAAGCTTATGCACGACCGTTGCATGCAAGTGATGTTAGATCGCAGTAGCGCTGAGGCAGGAGCATGTAGCTATGCTTTTGGAGTTTCGATATCTATATTTGTATTTCTCTTTCTGCATTGTACTCAAAGTTTTTGATATAGTGGATATGTGGTGATATTGTTGTGACTTGGTTATGCTTATGGTTATACTCCATTACAAAAAAAAAGTCATATTAAAAATCCTTCTTGTAGGATCCCAAGATCAGAATCTGGCATATAGTGTCGGGATCCGAGATGGGGCACTACGAAGGATGTCGAGGCTGAATTTGGTGATCGGGAATTCTGTGAACCTGGTTTCTGAATGTGGGGCGTGATAAAACTTATATAAGTCTAACTTGGTTTGTCTCAGCTTTTAATTCGGCGATTTACAAAAAGGTTTTGAAGTAATAAAGATAAAAAAGACTAAGGCTCCAGGAATCCACTATAGCAATCTCAATATTCAATCTAATTGATTCAATGTTAACTCAATTGGAATCGAAGTCTTATCCTATCCAATTGGATGATGGAGCAATTAAAATAAAATCAGAACTTTCATTAGATCAATTCACACATGAAGATCTATTGCATTGATTGGGAGGGATTCCATCATCATAACATGCCCAAGAGACAAAACAGGATTTACCAATCTCCACAATTTCAAATAGATTAGGAAGAGATCAAAAGCCTCCATGAATCTACTGTAATTGAAATCACAATAAATCATAGAAGGCTAGAAATATTCTTAAATCAAACTAAAAATCAATGAAGTTCAACATAAACTTGAACTAAAGTAAGATAAACATCAAAATAAACAACAGGTTTCATCCCTTATCCTTAGCTAAGAGATTAGCCTAAGAAGACTTGTATTCTAGAAAAAGAATAAAAAGATCAACTAAAACTCGTGAAGAAATTGAATTAGAAGAACGTTGTCGGCACTGCGCCTAGGCCTTCTATCCATTTCCTACCAATAGAAGATGATTTGGAGTATCCTAGGGACTCTTATTTATAGTTGTGGAACTCTAAATTTTACACCAATTTGGAAAAATAAGCAAACCGCCTCAAATTTACGCACTCGACATAGGCTTCATGTAACGCATTCGATGTCATCAAATAGTCTTTGATGTCATCAAAAGTAAGTCAAATCCAGAAGTCGCGCCTTTTCGTACTACGTAACTTTTCATGTCATTGAACTTTCCTTCATTGTCATTGAACAATCTCTTGATGTCATCGAACAATCCTTCAATGTCATTGAAGGGTGTTTGATCAATCAAGAATGTGTTCAGACTGTTTTAGCGAGTTTCTCCAAAAATCTTCAAAAATCTCCATATCATCGAACTTCCCTCGATGACATCGAACTGGTCTTCGAGCAATCGAATAGGGCTTCAACGTCATCAAGAAATGTATCCAATTTGTCCAACAACCAAACTCAATTTTCATGTAATGCTTCGATTTCATGAATGCTTCGATGTCATCGACCGATGGTTGATGTCATTGAACATTGGCTTCGATGTCATCGATTGGTTGTAGCGTCCCAATTTCATATAGCCAATTATATGCACACCTAGACATATATATCCACCTTATGAGGAATATAGTGAAAAAATTAAACCAAATGAAACTGTGTAAATAGTACAAGTAATTAAATTTCTGGGATAAAATTTTATTTAAGCGGGGTAGATTGTAAAACTCTGAACTTTTCAACACCCGAGTATTGAAAGTTCTCAAGTGTTACCATAAAATTTAACTTATCATGTATATGTGTACAATACTAATCTGACTATCCTAACCTTACATCTATTCTCCAACACGAATTTGATGGTTGTGAATAATCTTCATTTATAGATCAAGCGACCCTTGATTTTATGATAGGGTCATTATATATCCAAATATTCTCACTTTTTCATCATAACCAACCGCTCAATCAAATATGCACTGCAAGATTGAGACATCTAACCGTCCACTTTGATTTTAGACCACCCGATCGTAGTAAACTAGCTACTTGGTCTCTACATCTGCTTGTACACACATCAAATTGAGATTCTGATACGTTTAGCTTGTTCATCACCTATGAATATGCTTCACCCACCATCAGAACTACAATCTGAGAAACTTACACATGTGAACAAGACACTCAAATCTAACAATACACATGTTCCACCCCCTAATCACTCTAAAAACCCATCTTGTGTTCTTCCATTTACAAAACTGATCGTACATATACCTATATACACTATTAAAGTACCAACCACCAAGTTTTCATATTTTTAGCATGTCATCTGACCATCCATCGTATTTGGATCCCCCAAATGGGCCATCAGAATATTAGGATAATTCGGCCATTATGAAGATCTTAGGTTATATGTTCAAACCACCGAGTAATGTTTCAACTAGATGTGTGCAACCTCAGTCTTGAGGCACGTTGTGTGTTAGCCATTTAAAAGAGCATCTTGGACATCCTTGGGAGATTGAGAACCAATCTGGACAGATCAAAAGAGTACGAAAAATGATGAATGCCAGCCTAATTTTAAGACATTCGGACGACGCATTTTTACATAATGGATGTGGAAAGCTGGTTAAGAAATGGATGGAAAGATCTACTCAATGTCATTTCATGCCACCGTTGATGCTCGATGGGACCTTATGGCCCACTCGATCAATAGATTTGTTACATTTATCCTAACAGGGCATGTCAAACATAATGAATAAAACGGATTATGCAACTACAAATAGAATAGTGGACTCCACACAAAGGAATTCAATTTACCTGAAATTAAAAATTATCACAACAAACTACGTCTTATGCATGAGGTTTTGACGGTGTGGGTAATTCACACACTTCTTGAAAGTGTGGCCCACCTAGGAATTAGATCCATTTCATATTTTGGTTCCTATGCCAACACTACATGAGGGAGCTGATGAAGGGAGTGAATTTTCCTAAACCTCCTCATAAGTGGACCCCACCTATTTTAAACACCCAATGTAGATTTAAGTGAAAATCCTCCAATGGTGAACAATCATCCCATACCAGCTGATTGTGTGGCTCACCCAGAGATCGGATCTGACTCAAACTTGGGGCCATAGTCCACCATGACTTGTGAAAGACGGTGAAGGGTAGGATCTCTAAGAAAGGTTTTGTAAGTGGACCCCACCAAAAAAACCAACAAACAAGCCGACTTGTCCCCACGTTATAACAATGCCCGAAGAAATTGCAGTTGTGATTGCTTTCCTTCCTCTTACACCTCCTTACGCAGCTCATTACTAAATCCTAGCCATCCAAACATCTCTAGGGAGAATTTCGACCCAACTTTGAAGATCCTGAATGATCGAGGAAGCCTCACAAACCAGATCACAGATCCTTGCGAACGAAGTTGTGATAGCATACGGGGAGCTATCTTGCCAAGAAAACCAATCGCAAGAAAGGGGCCGAGACCGTTGATCTGGTGGCCCAACTAACATTGTTATATCAATTTGGAGCAACTAGAGAAGTTGCTTCGAAGACCAGATGGTTGTGGCGAGATCCATCATTGATGTAGACTACCCTCTTTGCTAGGAAGATGACAGTCATGGAAGATCATCCGACCTTAACCTTTCAATCACACCCGATCATGATGAGGCCCAGAAGATCAAAGGAAGATTTCTAAAAACAGAAGGAAGAAAGAAATCATATCATGGGATGAAACAACTAACCAAACGGTCAGGTATGTGCGATCCTTTGAACCATGCGTAAGAACACCGCAAGTGGGAAATCCCCTCCAATGCGGAAACCTTGTCCCAAAAACCCTATATAAACAACCCTCCATATGCATTACAACAAGAAACGAGAGAAACAGAGAAAAGAAACAAGATAGAAAGAAATAAAGAGAGAGTTTGGGTGCTGGACCGAGTTAACTTGGTTGGGATCAGATGGATTGAGTTTCTGGTGTTACATCCCGAATTTTCACAGCCTGAACATGAATTCATGCCCGAGAATTCTGAGTGTTAATAATGTAAAAATTGTATGCTCAAAATTATACTTTATTTTTTATTTTTAATCACATCCAGTTACATTCATGAAGGTAACCATTCATAAGAGTAAAATCAACTATATTTAATATTTCAATAGAGTAAAAGAATTCAACAAATCATCAAATGCCATCTTAATGAGAACTTGTGACATTATCAAAGTTTGTAGTGGAAGATAAATAAAACTAATAGTGCACTATTCTTATTCTTTATTTGAACCCATCTTCCATCAAACGGTAGTCATCCTTTACATCAACCGGTGATTCACCTGCAACATTTGAATGGTTGGAGAGGGTCAACTCCCTATCATAGTGGTGGTTGTCCTTTAAAGTTTACAATGATCTAAGTGATTCATAAGAATAATAGAAGGGTCACGATACATCTCGTACTTCACAATTACAAGTGGTATCGGTATGTGCAAACATTCTATATGATATGCATGCCTAGCAAAGTATGTACGGTCCATGACACTCAGCAATCATGATCACAATGTGCAAAATAGTTTAAAGATAACAGACTCACCCTGCATCTCATACTACAAAGATTCATGGTGTATCCAACGTTAATGTGGATTTATGTGAACATCTTAAGGTAATAAAACAATGTGATCGGGAGATTTACATGACATGACGTGTTCATGGAGTGACCACTACCAAAAAAAGGGTAAAGGATACAAATCACATTAGTTTTTTGCTACGGATATAAACCGTAGCTATAGATACTACGGTTTTAATCTGTAGTTAAAAAGTTGATGCACCATTAATAATTAATGGTGTTGTAAGTGGCTCTATGGGCCCTAAAAAAATATATATGTTCTATCTAAGCCATCCATATATTTGAAAATATTACTTTAGAGCATGAAATCAAAAATCAGGTAGATCAAAGGCTTATCAGGTAGATCAAAGGCTCAAGCGGACCACACGGTAGGAAACATGGAGATTAAATCACATTTACTTCCTATGGTGTGGTCCACTTGGGCCTTCAATCTACCTTAAGTTTGGGATCATGAACTAAAATAATTTAATAAAATTAATGGTCGGAATGGATAAACCACAATACATCATGGTGGGCCCCATGGAGCCCCTATCAGGACCGTCCACGGTCCGTTTCGTGAGATGATGCCCAAATTTGGGCGTGCGCTCAAAATAGAGCCTAGACCAAAATGGCTCTCTCTCTCTCTCTCTCTCTCTCTCTCTCTCTTTCTCTCTCTCTCTCTCTCTCTCTCTCTCTCTCTCTCTCTCTCTCTCTCTCTCTCTCTCTCTCTCTCTCTCTCTCTCCCCCCCCCCCCCCCCGTTCCCTAATCTCTTTGTTTCTCAATCATCTCTCTCTCCCTCCCGATCTCTATTCCATCTCTCTCATTCTCCTCCCTCTCTCTCCAATGCATCTCTACCGTCTCTTCTACCTCTCTCCATTGCATCAGCCGTGAAGCTCCTCTCCATAGGTTTGATATCTTCTTCTCTTTTTCTGTCTTTCAGATTTGATACATGTTAACTGTTTGATGAAAAGACTTGCTATTTGTTTATTAAAATAGCTAGATGAAATGACATGCTATCTGTTTAATGAAATGCTAGACCAACTACTACTAGAAGAAAACCAGGAACAAGGTTCTTTCTTCTTCTATTTCACCTGACTTGGTTTTAAGATTGCTGGTTTTACGAACCAGTGATTGCCATCTCCAAGCCTTGCTGTGAACCAGAGAGTGGACAACAGCTATGGTCGGTTTTGTCAATGTAGTCAGGAGGACTGCTCTGTTGATACATCTTGGAGAGGGCATGATCTTTCTATAGATAACAAGCTAATGTGTTAAAGCATGACCATGATTTGTGCAACTACTCATCAAGCCTTGTCCATGGGAGAATGTACACCGGGTGAACCCCTCCTAGAATTCCATGTCCCAAATTTCAATCTGATCAAATGATCCTAACCATTGAATTAAAAACCAGCAAATTGACAGGTGAACACACACTTTATAACTGAGGGGATAGTAGTCTTGGAGCTAGAGCTTGGATGGAAGCACCCTCTTCATTGGCTACATAGATGGTTTTATCCGAGTTTGGGGAATCGACCATTATTAGAGAACCTTTGGTGGGGGGGCAATGACACCCATTTCTTTTTGTAGGTTGATGATTTAAGGATGATCATGCAAGATTTTTATCAGATCTGTTCATTAGTTCCGACTGTGGGCTTTGAGGCAGGCCTCTATTTTTGTTTGATTTCATTTGAGAATTTTAGTAATGCGTTTTGCTGGGAAAAAAACTAAGGGGACAACAATCTTAGAGCCCATGAGGCATGTGTGTAAGAGAATCTCATCTTTTGAGTGTATCTAAAAGTACTGATAGTAGCATGCCTCAGAATGAGGATAGGATAGTGAGTAGTGCAATGGGAGCACAAGTCAACCCCTCCTAATGAGAACAGGATAATGACTAGTCCGATCCATTTTCAGTCAATTCTAATTTCCAGTGGCATTGTGGATGGAAAATTCACCTCTTCAATCTTTCATGATACAATAAACTATCAATGGTTCATTCGATTTGATTGTTCATCTGACTTTTTGTTCTGGAACAGTTTTAGTATTGTTTATCTAATTTTTGTTTTGGAACAGTTTTGTTCATCTAATTTTTTCTAGAACAGTTTCGGTAAGTATGTTGTTCATCTAATTTTTTCTAGAACAGTTTCGGTATTGTTCATCTGATTTTCATTCTGGAATAGTTTTGGTAACTATGTGTGCTTCTTATACAAGGGACATGCCCTGGAGTCATGATTGGGTTGGATATTTTGAACACAATGATTGGCTGTTAGCCTATGTGTAACACCCTGAAAATCGGGGGTCCCGAGTTCCAACGCATCACTTATGCAACATAGATAATGATGATTAAATGTCATCCATATTAGTGTATTAAACATAAGTGGGATTATACCAAATCAACATACCATACTCCAGAGACAGTTAAATTGTACAAGCAAAAGACTGTGATAAATATATAGAGCATATAAGTGATTGTAAGTCCCCAGAGTATGAACGTCATCAGGTTAAATAATTACATGTGTAATTTCAAATTTTACAAAATGATAAGGTGTAATGCTCAACTAGTACATATCGTTGCAATCCCTGCGATGCAACTCTAGGTCTACATAGACCCAACAGAGAGTTGCATGTAGGAGAACTCCTCCTCATCATCAAAGAAGGCCGACTCCAACTCGTAAGCCTCGACATCATCAGAAACTACAACAGGGTTTGGTTACTGTTTTAAAACACCATCCCAGAGTGGGAGTGAGTGATCAACTCAATGGAGCTATAAGGCAACAGTTAACATGTTATCAATTCAGTTAAATAGTAATAATAAAGTAATACAACAAGCATTCCTAAGTACTCTGATTAATGAAAGGATTGTATGTACTAATGATGCATGCCCTCGCCTGCACTCCCTCTGCGACATCATCTCACAGTCGCGCATGCAACACTCCCACTGTGCTCAACTCCAATGCCAAAGGCACATGCAATGCGGTCCATGTGTGTGATTAGCCAAGTTCTTAATTAGACTTATTCATACAAAAGATTTGGAAAGCTAAGGTACCTCCCTTTATATCATTGACCCAAACATTGATCCATCTAGGGTCGTCAATCCTAGTTAATCACATATGATAGGCAAGTTCACGAGTTTACAATATAGGTTACTACGGGAGGCTCGTGACCTCAGCTAGACTTAATTTACACTCGAGGTCACTATAATAGGCTCATCACCTGACCGTAGTCCTATTTTATACTCGACCTCATTACGGGAAAGACTTGTCACCTTAGCATAGGCCGACAGCTCAAATACAATGTCTCATACTACCGTATTTGGCTCACGAGTTTGATTTGCTCAATGGACACTACGGGGAGGTTCGTCACCCTAGCGTAGGCCGACAGCTCAACCACGGTGTCCCATACCACTATATCCGGCTCATGAGTCTTAGGGGATCGAGGTACCAAGGTTGAAGCAGGCTTTACATTGATAAGCGGTACCTTAGATTCAGGAAGTAGCGTCCATACATGATGAATATACATTAGGACAATCGGGTTACTTAACAAGCTCGAATGGTATGAGTGTACGTTGAATTAATTGACATGGAGTGTGTAAGCATTTCGTGTGGCCTAACCACTCTCGACGAGCAGTGTACGACTCGGATTCATCGAACATGTCTTGTGTGGCGAAATGACCTTAGCCACTAATTCGAAAATCATTACCGATTGTCTAGACTACTCAGTAGTCCCAATCATATTCAAACAAAATACACATTCATCTGTGATAGTGGAACAACATGTGACAAACAATTCAAATATAAATCTCATTTGAGTATTTTAACAAACACATCGCACACGTATTGTCATACATAAGTATTTCATCCATAAAGCATGTAATAGTTAAGGTAATTGAGAATCTTATCTGAATGCCCTCATTAAATACATTTCAACAAGTATTTTCTCATTCAGAAATTTTATCAAACACTTAGACTACACATAATAACATACATGTAATAAAGTAGTTATAACATATATTATAGAAAATCCTTTCACAAAGGATTTGCCACACATACAACAATCATATATTCTTAATCAATAGGCATGACAAGCATAAATTACAATTCCATATTCATTCAAACATTTCAACAAACACATGGAATGTATTAAAATTAACATAGTTCATATATATGTGTAATACATGAATAACAAGCACATGTGACGGCAATCAAGTCAATCATAAATCATTAACTGATGTTAAAAGCCTTGAAAATCATTACATAAACATTTATAGTCCACACCTTTCATCGGTAAACTCGTATCAAACTGAGTTCGAACACTGTGCCTTTGTCTACGGCACAACAGTTGCCTAAATTAATGAAATAGTTTAGTTATTTCACTAATTCCTCTATTTAAATCCCTAAAATAGATTAGGGTTAGGATTTCTTATCCAAAAATGGATTTAGATTTTTCGGTGTAGCGATACAGGTAGGATGATTAGGCACGTGGAGTGGTGGGATTGAATCCCAATAACGATCTCTCACTCTCTCTCTCTCTCCTCACTCCTCACTCTTTCCTTCTCTTTTCTCTCTTCTCTCTCTTAGGGTTTTGGAAATTCATATGGAATGAGAGAGGGGTGGGTTAAGGGTTTTATATAGGCCCAGAACTGATGTCAATGGCCTCAGGGCCATCGTATACTTAGGATATAGCCAAAAGACATCTGTTTCGGGCCAACGGAGCTCATTTGGAGATCCATTTCCTGCGTACAGTCTCAGAAAAGTTTCCTAACAATGGATTTATGTCAGGTTAATATTTTAGTCCGATTGGATTTGTGGATCGACTGTGGAGGACCAGTTTCAGTTCAACGGTCATTGTCACTTGATCAGGGCCACAAGTATATTGACATGTATAGGAAAATTTCTCTAATCTAGGAGTGAGTTGGGTCAAAATCTGATGGTTTAAAACCTAAATTTAGCCTACAAGTGAACGGCCCAAATCACTTAAGTTTGAGTTCATTTTCTTAAGATATTCGTGTTTCTCACACACTTCGCTCCGGCCACAAGTTGTGTATTTTGGGATACTATTTGGACTTGATTTTTGAGATAGTTTTCAAGCCCAGTAAGGTGGTCATAACTGTACAGTTTCGTAGTAATCAGACTTTTGATGCGCTGTCCAGGTCCGATACGGAGTTTCATGATGCTCTCGAGAGCAACTGGGTATTGAGATGGATCCTAGGTTTCTATGTAATGTAACATTAGCGATTTCACTAGTTTTGGTTCTTACAATTCATATAGAAAGTGGTTCAAGCTAATCTACTGATTAATTTAGTTTAAAAATTAATTAATTTTCGTCTAATTTCTTAAGGATTTGATCCTTAGTGATTTCTGCCTGAGGTGATACTCGGGTCTTTGTAGGAATTTTTTCGAGATGTTACAATCTACCCCTTAAAGAAAATTTTCATCCTTGAAATTAGTACATTTTCGTACTCCATGAGAATTTGAGGGTAGTTCTTATGGACCTCGACTTCTGTTTCCCAAGAAGCCTCTTCCTCAGTGTGATGCATCCACAATACCTTTACAAGTGGAATCACTTTACTGCACAGCATTTGCTCTTTCTTATCTAGAATCCGCATCAGTTGCAGTACATAAGTAGCATCCTCACTCAACTGTACCTGCTCCCATTGGATAATGTGGGAAGGGTCAGGAATGTATTTCTTCAGCATCGATACATGAAATTTATTGTGCATGCCTACAAGTGGTGTGGGTAAAGTGAGGCGGTATGCTACCACAACCACTCAATCTAGAATCTAAAACGGATCAATAAATCATGAAGTGAGTTTTCCCTTCCTGCCAAACTGAAGGACTCCCTTCATGGTGGAAACCTTAAGAAACACATGGTCCCCGACCTCAAACTTTAGGGATAGCCGTCTCGTATCGGCTTAACTCTTCTATCTGCTCTATGCTGCCAGAAGTCAACGTTTAATAATGTCGATCTTCTTTGAGGTCACTTGTACTAACTCTGGACCAATCAAACTCTTCTCACCAACCTCTACCCAGTAATGCGGTGATTGACACGGACACTCATACAGTGCCTCATAGGGAGCCATGCTAATACTTGCCTGAAGTTGTTCTTATAAGAGAACTCAGCATAAGGAAGACAGTCATCCCAACTATCCTTGAAATCAAGCACACAAGCTCGCAACATATCTTCCAATACCTGATTCCCGTCTTCCCATCTTTTTTTGGGTGGAACGCGGTACTGAACTTCAATTTCACGCCCATTGCTTCCTGGATACGCATCAAGAAGATAGATGTGAATTGCGTGTCTCGATCCGACACGATCGCCATAGGAACCCCATGCAGATGTACAATCTCTTTGATGTACAGCCTAGCCAAATCATCCGCTAAGTTTGAGACCCTAAGAGGGAAAAAATGAGCCGATTTCGTCAATTGGTCCACGATCACCTAATTGGAATCATGATCCTTCCTCGTCTTCGATAACCCTAAAATGAAGTCTACAGAAATGAAATCTCATTTCCATTCAGCTATGGACATGGGATGAAGTAAACCACGAGGTCAACAATGCTCTGCTTTGACCTACTGACACGTGAGACAACGGGATACATAATCTGCTATGTGGGCCTTCACGTTGTCTCACCAGTATGAACGCTTCGTGTCTCAGTACATCTTTATACTACCAGGATGCATTACCATCTTCGAATTGTGAACAACTTCTAGAACTTCCTCAAGTCATGAAGGTTTGTGACGCATAGGTGGCCTCGATAACGTAAACCCCCATTCGAACCATGTAACACCCCAGATTTTTGCCCACCTGGAGTTAGACGTCCTTAGGCAATGGGTCAACCATAACACTCTGGTAACTTCTCTTAGCGCAATTCCAAAGCCAAAGAAATTATTTAAAACCAAATTCTTTAGAAATTTAACGTGTATTAACTAGCGCTACACTAGATTTCCTGCCAAATTAACACCAACCATTTTAAATACGATCTATAAGACCCAAAACCTATAGAATCATTGACGTTATCTTACCCTGAAATCTAAGATCAATCTCTAAGCCCAGTTACCCTCGAGATCATTTGGAAACTTCGCATCGGACTTGGAACGTACGTCGAAAGTCTGATAACTGTGAACTTAGACCATTATGACCTCCTAGTTGGACTTGACTATCACCTCGAAAATCAAGCCCAAACGATGTCCTGGGACTGTTTCCTTGAGTCCGGAGTGAAGAGAGTGAGAAAATGAATATTTTTAGAAAATTAAATATATTTTTAAGTAATCTGGAATGGTTCACTTGTGCATTATTTTTAAGCGTTCTGACCATTAGATTTTGACCCAAATTCACCCTCAGATCAGGATAAGTGGCCCTTTCATATTATAGAACTTCTAGCCCTGATTTAAGTTCGGTAACCGTTGAATTGAAGCTGGTCCACCAAGCTTGATCTGGAAACCCGACCGGACTAAAAACCTAGCTTGACCTATATCCAATATTAGAGGGCTTAAGTCTGACCGCATTTACTAACAGGACCTCCAAAAATGCTCCATTGGATCGAAACAGACCCGATTTGGTTATAACCTAAGTATACCTTGGTCTTAAGTTTGTTTTCGTCAACTTTAGGCTTATAAATAGGCCTTAAACCCTCATTCCCAAATCCCATATAAATTTTTAAACCTTAGCTTTCCAAGAGAGAGAAAAAAGAGAGAAAGTGAGAGAGAAGTTGGTGCTTCTTCCTGAGATTCTTCCCAGCTTTGCTATGTGCCTAATCCACCTATCCGTATAGCTATCCTGGCATTTTTGATCCCATTCTTAGGTAAAAAATCCTAACCCCAAACTATTTTGAAGCTTAGAAAAGCTGTAGAAAAGTTGTAGCTAACCTGTTTCATGCCATAGGTAGTGTATCAGCCGTTGATGAAGACACATCATCTGAATCATATCGAATACGCATTTTCTAGTTTAAGGTGCGGACTATATACGTTTAGGTTATGGTTTTCATGACTTTCAATGTTAGATAATGATTTATTCTTGCCTAGGATGCTATTTCACATGTATAAAGTGTTGTTCGTTTCATTTTTCAGTTATACGTTATCTATGTTGAATATACTGTATTCCTCGTATTTGTAGAAAATACCATATACGTATGAAATTCGAATTTGTGCTTACCATGATAAATTGTTGTCTATGTATGCTGGATGCATGTGTATCATTTTCTGGGTGAACGGATTAGCCTAATACATGTTTTATCAACATACGTTGTGTATATTATATTGTGTAGTCTAAGTGTATGTGAAAATGACTTAATGAGTATGGAATTCTCTTTCGTGCTCGCCATGGCTAACTGTCATGGATATACGATTGTTGTATAGGTGATATCCCTTTGATGAAAGGATTTGCCCTAATACATATGCTAATGAATGTAAAATATGTATGATATAATGTGTAATCTAAGTGTTTGTATAAATGCCCAAATGAGTTAGTAGTTAGTAAAATGAGATTGTTAAGGTTGTTGAAATATGATTCCCAATCACGTTAACTATGGGTATGATTTCCTCCATGGATTGATTAGCCTAGATGAATCATATTACATGTGCGTATGATTTCCTTCATGTATTATATTTACATTTAAGTTATACTTCATGAATATTCATATGGATGTAGGATATGAATCATATGCCTATTAATGAGCTTGTACATGATTGGGGCTGTACTACAGTCCAGGTAATCGCTAATCGTACTCCTAATAGTGGTTGAGGTTGTTTTCGCCACATAGGATGAGTTTAACGAATTTGAGTAGTGCTTGGGTTGTTTGGCTGTGGTTAGGCCACATGGAGTGTTTATACATTCCATGTCGTTCAACTCAACGTATGCTTGGCCTAGTTGAACTTATCGACTAACCCGATTGACCGATGTTTATTCACCATGTTTGGTCACCACTGTTTGAATCTAAGGCACTGAGCTTACCAGTGAAACTCCTGTTAACCATGGTACCATGATCCCCTAAGACTCATGAGCCGGGCATGGTGGTATGGGACACAGTGGTCGTGTTGTTGGCCTACGCTGGGGCCACAAACCTTCTCGTAGTGACCAGTGAGCACCCTACTTTAAGTTGATTATGGTGGTATGGGACACTATATTCTTGCTGTCGGCCTACACTGATTGGTGACGAGCCCTCTGTAGTGACCTTGAGTTTATCCTGACAATGCATAGGGGCGACAAGTCCTGTTGCAGTCTTGAGGATATAAGTAAGCCTGTATTGATAAGGTGATGGGGGAGTGGTGTAACGATTGCGCGCAACAGCCCTGATAGCCCTTGTAGCGACTTAGAACCATAATATCGTATGAGATTCCCTAGGACTAACGACCCTAGAATCGATCAACGTTGGAAAATAATACAAGGGAGGTGCCATAGCTTCCCAATCTTGCTGTATGAAAAGGACTAATAAGAACTCGGTAAGCATGTGCATATCATCGCATTGCATGTGCTAACAGGGTTGGTGATAGAGCACTGAGAAAGTGATTCATGTCGCGATCGTTAGATGATGTCACAAAGGAGATTGTGGTTAGGGCATGCATCATTCTTCATATCATCCTTGCATTAAAAAGAGTATCTAGGACCTGTTTGATTGTACTGCCTTACCATTACTACTTGATTGAATTGATAACATGTTAGCCTTTGCTGTATAGTTTCCACTAAGTTGGTCACTCACTCCCACATTACGGGACGGTGTTGTACACACCAACCAGTCCTTGTTTTAGTTTCAGATGATGGCGTTGCTTGCGAAGCAGAGCCGGACTTTATGATGATGGAGAGGATTTCTCCTATATGCAGGTTCTGATCGACGCGGTTACAGGGTTACTGATTAGATGTCAATACACTTAGTATTTTTCCTTTTATTTAAACACCCATGTATATTCTTTTCTTTCCATTTTTGGAGTATACATGTATTTAGTTAACCTGGTAACATGTTCACATTATGGAGACTTACAATCAATTATCCATTTTATATATTTATCACAGTCTTTCGCTTGAGAAACTTAACTGTCTCTGGAGTATGATATGTTGTTTTAGCTTAATCCACTTCATGTTTTATGCACTACTACAGCCGACATTCATCCATCATTGAAAATGTTGTATAAGTGATGTTCCGGAACTCGAGAGTGGAGTTTATGCTCGACCCCCCAATTTTCAGGATGTTACAGATGGTATCAGAGCATGATTTGGATTAAACCGGGCCTGGGTTATGGTAACACGATGCACTCTAACACACTCTGAATTAGGAAAGGGGTGATAAAACTTAGAAACCACATTAAAATCTCAAGTTTCGCCGACAGGCGAGACTGAATATTGTAATTTAGTCCTCAGTTCTTCTAATTTGTTTTATTGAGATTCATATACCCAGCTACACCCCAATCTCACCACCACCACAGACCGGATATCTATTGCTACTAAGTAATTCAGTAGGCCACACAAAGGATCACAACAATAATCAAATCTAGGACCACAAAGGAAAGAAAACGTTTAAGTTCATATGTTCCACCATTCCACTCTATCCAGGACCATGCTCAGTTAAACCATAGATCATCAAATCATTTCTTTTTGCCTCCATCCTTTTAGGCCTTCTCTTTACACTTTTAGGACCTTCAACTTAAAGCTAACTCACCCCCAACCGGTGTTGTTCTTGCTCTCCATCTCACATGACCAGAGCATCAATGCCTACTTTACCTATGAATGATACCCCAAAGTTCTCTCGAATGCATTCATTTCTATATCTGTCATTCCTCATCTTGACACCTATCCATCTCAACATCCCCATTTCAACTACACATCCTATGAACATGTTTTCAGTTGACAGCTTAAGATTCTGGTCCATAAAGCATGAATGGTCTTATAGTTATCCTAGAAGATCTCGCTATTAGTTGATTTGGTATGTGGCTATCACATAAAACTCCAAAGGCACATCTCCACTTCCTCCATCCAGCTCTTACTCTACAAGTAACATCCCTCATCACTCTCACCACTCTCATGAAGTATCAACCAAGATATTGAAAATAACTTCTCAGGACTCAATCCTAAAGTCTAACCCATTTCCTTCAAAATCTCTTCTTTCACCACCTCATTTTTTAACTTTTTCTAAGTCCTTTCATACTAGACATAAATCCTAACGTATAAATGATGGATAATAATACTTAAACAAAAACTTTACTATAAATAGTAAATATATGTATAAATTAGACTTTTGACCATTCAAATTATAGAATCTCATGGAATAAATGGGTTATTTGGATAGATTAGCATCTCCTACCCCAAAATCATATGCTACACATCATATAAACTCATTCTGGTTTGTAAATTGGCCCTAACAATGCCTCAAATGGAGAGGGGGCCTAAACGATCAACTTTCAGGGGGTTCCAGGGTGGGACCCCAAAATTTTCAGACCCAGGGGATGGTGAGGACCTCGCCCAAATGGTGAGCCCTAGCCATTCAATAGGTCCTGCGGGCTGGGCCATCCGTGCCGATGGAGTTTGGGGCCTAGTGGGACCCTATGGTACAGGGTTCGACCCTCCTTTCTTCCCAAATCCGTCACTTCCTTCACAAAGTCACCCCCCAAGCTCCCCTTTTCCTTCAAAGTTGTTGTTTTCTCTCTCAAACCTCCCTTCCAATCACTCCTTCCTTCATTTTTGTTAACTTCTTCATCCCTCCACCGTTCTCAACCATACCCAGCATCTACTTCTTCCATTTTCTGCGATTGGAGCTCCCATAACTCTCATTTAAGCTCCAAAATCGTGCCAGCCCCCAACCCCTCTTATTTGGATCTTTTCTTTCTTTTATTTTCCCTTCCTTTGAGCCTTTACACCCTCTATTGAGGCTCAAACCCATGGAGACCTAAATTTCCCGTCCCATTCTTCTTATTTCCCTCCTTTTCCATAGTTCTTTGAGCTAGTTATAACCATCTTCTCAATTTTTATGCTTGGCCATCTAGTGCTAGGACATCTAGAGTTTTGGACCTAGAGTTAGTATGCCTAGATTGCAAAAGATCTGACGATATAGGAAATTCAAGTTCAATTAAACAATCTTGACCCTAAGCAATAAAACAATTCCCCATAGTAGAAACGATATGAAACCATCTAGCGTATAAGCTTAGACTTTGGATTACAGTTGGTGAGTTGCTGACTAGGCTACTAGTTCTATTACGTAGTGTAAAGACTGAATATGCTAAGGAATAGTAGGTTTGATCTGGTTGGAGTAGAACTTCATTCCTTCGATAGATCCCCGTAATACTTAGAGGCATCTTTAGTCACTCTTAGGAAAGCTGTTTCGATTTAGAGACTATTCATGCATAGTCAAACCAGCATGCCCCTTAGAATTGCCCTCCTAAGGACTTAGTACAATCGAAACACGGAGTAGATAAACTATATATAAGCGAAGTATTCATGGTTTGAATCGAATTCTCAATCCTAGTGCTTACCAATAAATCCAATGCTCTGATCAAGTAGAAGATCAACATCGACTGGGATTAAGAACTGATATAACAAATTTTCTGTCCTAGCTAAACAGAAAGTCTATGTATCCGGCTCAGACCCACTACACAACTTTTCTCCCGTGTTGGCCCGACCACCTACAACCAAAAGTTTATTACTTTGTCTTTGAGGAGTGTTAAGAACCCACAACCGATAGAAAGTTATCTTTTTAGGTTCTAGAAATGTCTCAATGGGCAATAGACAGTTAAGAATTAGGTCCCAAATCACAGACTATTCGGACATACATATTGTACTTATCAACGTAGAGAGATAGTTTTCCTGTCAACCTACTTTGTCCAACTTCCTTAAGTGCTAATAATGTATAGATTATATTATGGTATTAAAGAGGGTAACTCGGGACCGTAGTGAGAGTCCTTATTGGGTAGAATTAGGCATCTTGCCGTTAACTCATATCTGCCCCTGAAATCAACTACAATAGAGATTAGGATCATTTCTACAACCATAGGTACCAATGCCATAGAACGTATCATTAACAAAAGAAGACCCATGTAGTGAGAGGTTGTTTCCCATTTCATGTCAAGGATAAAGTCTTAAATTGCACCTTGTTCCGACATATGGATTAGGACAGAGATTTTAGATCCTTAAGAGTATACATAAATTTTTAAGGGAGGTAGAACCTTATGAGCCCAATCTAGTTAGGTCAGCTAATTTAATTGTTGGATCAGAGTAGCACAGCGGAAGCGTGGTTGGCCTCTGCCCCACTGGCCCAGGATCGAAAAAGTTGATTTAGGTTATACGTAAGGTTAGGTCATTAAATATGATTTGAACCTTCCTTAGAATGTCAATGCTAAAGTCTTTCTAGGGACTCATTACCCTTAGCCAATTTTTGGGACAATTTTATTTTAATGGGGGTAGATTGTAACACCCCGAATTTTTGCTCACCTGGAGTTAGACGTCCTTAGGCAATAGGTCAACTATAACACCTTAGTAACTTCTCTTAGCGCAATTCCAAAGCCAAAGAAATCATTTAGAACCAAATTCTTTAGAAATTTAACGTGTATTAACTAGCGCTACACTAGATTTCCTGCCAAATTAGCACCAACTACTTTAAATACGATCTGTAAGATCCAAAACCTATAGAATCATTGACGTTATCTTACCCTGAAATCTAGGATCAATCTCTAAGCCCAGTTGCCCTCGAGATCATTTGAAAACTTCGCATCAGACCTGGACTGCACGTCGAAAGTCTGATAGCTGTGAGATTAGACCATTATGACCGCCTAGTTGGACTTGACTATCACCTCAAAAATCAAGCCCAAACGATATCCTGGGACTGTTTCCTTGAGTCCGGAGTGAAGAGAGTGAGAAAATGAATATTTTTAGAAAATTAAATATATTTTTAAGTAATCTGGAACGGTTCACTTGCGCGTTATTTTTAAGCGTTCTGACCATTATATTTTGAACCAAATTCACACTCGGATTAGGATAAGTGGCCCTTTCATATCATAGAACCTGTAGCCCTGATTTAAGTTCGGTAATCATTGAATTGAAGCTGGTCCGCCACGCTCGATCTGGAAACCCGACCAGATTGAAAACTTAGGTTGACCTAGATCCAATATTAGAGAGCTTAGGTCAGACCGCATTTAGTAATAGGACCTCCAGAAGTGCTCTGTTGGATCAGAACAGACCTGATTTGGTTATAACCTAAGTATACCTTGGTCTTAAGTCCGTTTTCATCAACTTTAGGCTTATAAATAGGCCTTAAACCCTCATTCCCAAATCCCATATGAATTTTCAAACCCTAGCTTTCCAAGAGAGAGAAGAGAGAGAGAAAGTGAGAGAGAAGTTGGTGCTTCTTCCTGGGATTCTTTCCATCTTTGCTACGTGCCTAATCCACCTATCCGTATAGCTATTCCGGCATTTCTGATCTGGTTCTTAGGTAAGAAATCCTGACCCTAACCTGTTTTGAAGCTTAGAGAAGCTGTAGGAAAGTTGTAGCTAACCTGTTTCATGTCATAGGTAGCATATCTGCCGTTGACGAAGACACATCGTCTGAATCATATCGAATACGCATTTTCTGATTTAAGGTGCGGACTATATACGTTTAGGTTATGGTTTTCAAGACTTTCAATATTAGATAATGATTTATTCTTACCTAGGATGCTATTTCACATGTATAAAGTGTTGTCCATTTCATTTTTTAGTTATACGTTATCTATGTTGAATATACTGTATTCCTCATATTTGTAGAAAATACCGTATACGTATGAAATTCAGATTTGTGCTTGTCATGATAACTTGCTATCTATGTATGCTGGATGCATGTGTATCATTTTCTGGGTGAATGGATTAGCCTAATACATGTTTTATCAACATACATTGTGTATATTATATTGTGTAGTCTAAGTGTATGTGAAAATGACTGAATGAGTATGGAATTCTCTTTCATGCTCGCCATGGCTAACTGTCATGGATATACGATTGTTGTATAGGCGATATCCCTTTGACGAAAGGATTTGCCCTAATACGTATGCTAATGAATGCAAAATATGTATGATATAATGTGTAATCTAAGTGTTTGTATAAATGCCCAAATGAGTTAGTAGTTAGTAAAATGAGATTTTTAAGGTTGTTGAAATATGATTCCCAATCACGTTAACTATGGGTATGATTTCCTCCATGGATTGATTAACCTAGATGAATCATATTACATGTGCGTAAGATTTCCTCCATGTATTATATTTACATTTAAGTTATACTTCACGAATATTCATATGAATGTAGGATATGAATCATATGCCTGTTAATGAGCTTGTACATGATTGGGGCTGTACTACAGTCCAGGTAATCGGTAATCATACTCCTAATAGTGGTTGAGGTTGTTTTCACCACATAGGATGAGTTTAACGAATCTGAGTCGTGCTTGGGGTGTTCGGCAGTGGTTAGACCATACGGAGTGTTTATACATTCCATGTCGTTCAACTCAACGTACGCTTGGCCTAGTTGAACTTATCAACTAACCTGATTGACCGATGTTTTTTTACCATGTTTGGTCGCCACTGTTTGAATCTAAGGCATTGAGCTTACCAGTGTAACTCTCGTTAACCGTGTTACCATGATCCCCTAAGACTCATGAGCTGGGCATGGTGGTATGGGACACCGTGGTCGTGCTGTTGGCCTACGTTGGGGCTACAAACCTCCCTATAGTGATCAGTGAGCATCCTACTCTGAGCAGATTATGGGGGTATGGGATACTATATTCTTGCTGTCGGCCTACACTGATTGGTGACGAGCCCTCTGTAGTGACCTTGAGTTTATCCTAACACTGCATAGGGGCAATGAGTCCTGTTGCGGTCTTGAGGATATAAGTAGGCCTGTATTGATAAGGTGATGGGGGAGTGGTGTAACAATTGCGCATAACAGCCCTGAAAGCCCTTGTAGCGACCTAGAACCATAATATCGTATGAGATTCCCTAGGACTGACGACCCTAGAATAGGTCAACGTTGGGAAATGATACAAGGGAGGTGCCTTAGCTTTCCAATCTTGCTGTATGAAAAGGACTAATAAGAACTTGGTAAGCATGTGCATATCATCGCATTGCATGTGCTAACGGGGTTGGTGATAGAGCACTGAGGAAGTGATTCATGTCGCGATCATTAGATGATGTCGTAGAGGGGATTGTGGTGAGGGCATGCATCATTCTTCATATCATCCTTGCATTAACAAGAGTATCTAGGACCAGTTTGATTGTACTGCCTTATCATTACTGCTTGATTGAATTGATAACATGTTAACCTTTGTTGTATAGTTTCCACTGAGTTGATCACTCACTCCCACGTTACGAGACGGTGTTGTACACACCAATCAGTCCTTGTTTTAGTTTCAGATGATGGCTTTGCTTGCGAAGTAGAGCTAAACTTTATGATGATGGGGAGGATTTCTCCTATATGCAGGTTCTGATCAACGGGGTTACAAGGTTACTGATTAGATGCCAATACACTTGGTATTTTTCCTTTTAATTAAACACCTATGTATATTCTTTTCTTTTCATTTTTGGAGTATACATGTATTTAGTTAACCTAGTAACATGTTCACACTCTGGAGACTTACAATCAATTATACATTTTATATATTTATCACAGTCTTTCGCTTGAGAAACTTAACTGTCTCTGGAGTATGATATGCCATTTTGGCTTTATCCACTTCATGTTTTATGCACTACTACAGCCGACATTCATCCATCATTGAAAATGTTGCATAAGTGATGTTCTGAAACTCGGGAGTGGAGTTTATGCTTGACCCCGTGATTTTCAGGATGTTACATACCAACTCTCCATTCAGAGACTTCACTATTGCTCACCTGTCCTCTCATCTTTGTCAATAGTTCATCGTCTCTCAAAGCCACAATAATCTTGTCATCAATGAGTGGCTGCACACGAATGTATGCGACGCTCTCTAACGACTCCTCTACCATAAGCTTCTGCTCAAAATCTCAAATAAACTCTACCATATTCCACTCCTCTATCATCAGCAAAGCCACAGATGTTATTATCTTCTTGTGGCTCGACGCATCTGCCATAAGGTTAGCCTTGTCAAGATGGTAAGAGACCTCAAACTTGAAGTCCTTCAAGGTTTCCATCCATTGTCACTGCCTTATATTCAAGTCCCTCTATGTGAATATGTATCTGAGGCTCTTGTGGTCGCAAAAGATCTCGAACTTGAAAGGGCCTAACTATATGCCCTAGAGGGGGGGTGAATAGGGCAATGTCAAATAAAACTTATAATAGCGGAATAAACAAAGAAATAAAGTACAATGCTGAATATAAAATAATCTCAATAGCCTAAAATAAAGAGATTGATACTTTATCAGTTCTAAGGACAACCTTACACCAAAAACCAAAGGTTTAAGGTAGGACAACCTTATTTCTAGAACGTCCTTTGTATCACAAACCAATGAGGAATAAAAAGCAAGAAAATCAAAATAACTTGCAGAAAATAAATCCTAAGTTATTACAACATTCATCCACACTTGGTTGAAGTGATTACAACATTCATCCACAAACACACTCCATAAAACAGAATGAATAAAAGAATGAAAGAGAAAAACACATCCACAACACAACGATATATAGTGGTTCGCCTGTGTGTACACCAACTGTTATCCAACAGCCACACAGATTGCTACTCCACTCCTAATATCCTCACACAGGAGATATTAGCATGCACTATCAAAATAGGTTTCACAGGTTCACCTAAAACCTTCACAATTGTGTCTTTGATCTCGGGCTTACACAATCCAAAAAGCCCACAATATGAGTTTCCTGGCTCTCCTCAGATAACTAATACAATGAGATTTTTCTGGCGAATCTCAAACAAAAATAAGAGAAAGTAAATTACAAAAATATAAAATACCTAAATAACCTTTTGAAGAAGCCCGGTAGAACCAATCGGAGTAGAAGTTCGATTCAACGTTCAAAGTCCAATACTCAATTTAAGAATGGTTCTAAGTCTAATTGATTTTAAATCAAAAAGGGCTAGTTCTATTTGATTTTGAATCCAAGAAGAAGGAATATCAGAAATTCCCCTTTTCTAATAAGATTGGAATGTAGATCAAAATAAAATAAAAATAAGCTAGCAAAAGGAATATTAAATAATCACAAAGTAGCTTAAAATAAACACAAACTTATCTCAGAGAATAGCCTAAAGATTGCTTGAAAAGAATTGAATTGAATTGCTAAAACTTTGAAGTTCGTGCACTATTTATAGCCTGCAAAATTCCGTCTACGACTGGTCTTAGGATCATAGGACTGGTCGTAGCTTCAAAGATTTTTAAAGATTTCCGCGAGATTTGATTTTCTGTTCCATGACCGGTCTTGGGCCACCTACGACTGGTTGTGAGACACCTATGACCGGTCGTAGGACCCCAAAAATGGTTACTGGAGTTTGAGTCATAGGGCTATGACCGGTTGAAGGATGAGTCGTAGAACTCACAGGACTGGTCGTAGGATATCCAGGACTGGTCGTAAGATAGTCAGAAAGATCTGAAAATCCTCAACAACTTAGGACTGGTCTTGAAAAACTTAAGACTGGTCGTAGCAGAGCTAGGACTGGTCTTGAAGTCCCTAAGACTGGTCTTAGAACACCCCAAACAAGCATATTGAAATATATGAATTATGTATCCCGAATGACCTACTGTAAAGCTCATCCGAAGGTCAATCTAAGGTCAAACAAACCTTAAAAGTGAGTTGGACTTGAAAGTCTGAACACTCAGATGATCCTTAAGAGAAGCTTGAGAATATACAAAACTTGTAATAGGCCTTCTTGAGCTTGATCTTGACTCGACAAATTCTTCTAATATACTTGAACTTGATTGAACCTTGAACATGCAAACTTGAAGACTTCAATTCTTGAATTCTTCATCCATATCTTGAAAACTTTCTTCATTTAAGATCTTGTCTTGAAATGCGATGTAATGAATAGTCTTCAAACATAAAACACAAGATATATAAGACATAGATATAAGTTTTGGCACCACAAAATTTGACAACCAAAGGGATATGAAATCATAGCACTTACAATCTCCCCCTTTGTCAAATTTGTGACAAAACACATAGCATAAAAGATAATAAAGAATCATGAGTCATAAAATCACAAATCACTCTACTCCCCCTGAGTAATACGAGTACTGCTCATGAAAACAATCAATAACATCAATACTACATATTCTCATATTCTCATCCACATATCCTTCTTAATCAATTCAAACAAATTACTCCTCCTTTCCATACAACTCCCCCTTTAAGCTTTAACTCTTACTACTCCCCCTTTTTGTCATAAAATGACAAGAGAAAGGCACAATAGGAAGGAGAACATATAGAGGAATAAACAGATAATGAGAAAGAGATATGAAAGGACATAATATAATCCTGAAGCATCAAGTCATAATCCATAATCCAAAATACAATATCCAAAAGACAATGTTATCAAACCATAATCCATAATACATATCTAAAATAAAAAGATAATGTGATACTATCCAGAAGATAATTCACCTAATCTGATCCAGAGGAGGGAGCAGGGATAGTCGGATCAATCTGGTGTAACCCCTTATTAATGCGACGAAGATATTTTGGCATGTACTTAAATTGCATATCATGGGCTATATTCATATTATCAACCTTTTCTTCCAATGCACGAAGGCGTGCATCAAAACCAGATGTGTAAGACCCGTATCCTAATCCGCACTGTTCCGTTGATTCCCGCGACCCTTCTCGTCAGATTCCGGCAATCCGCGACTTATGGTTGACGTTGCGCACGACCGTAAGTCGTATCCTATTCATTTGAGCCGATTTAATCCAAGACTTGTATCGTTGCGACCGCACCGTCGCCGCGGTTCCAACGCCGCAACTCACGCACCGATCCGATACCCAGACGATGAGATACGGACCCACGTTCAGTTCGAGCAAAAACACCGCGCGTTGCAAATCCCAAGGAATCTCTACAATATGTCCCATCAATCCCATCAATCACCCATCAATCACCTCTCATGTCAAGTACACACACACCCATGCTTCCTTTCTCCACAAGACAAGCAACCACCTAAGTCAACTAACCTCTCACTTCACCCATCACTCACTTCACCCATCACTCACCTCACCCATCACTCACCTCACATCACTCCATCTCTCATTAATCACACCTCTCTCTCTCTCATTTCTCAACACTTCAACCCAAGCAAGGGAGAGCATCCAACGTCCAAGTCTCCCCATGGAGAGAAGTGCATATGTGAGGCCCACTTTCCACTCCCAAATCTCCCATCCTAGCCATCTAATTCCCATCTCCACCATCTAAGTGAAGCTCTAGGTGACCGGCTATCCAACGGACCAAGAAGATCAAGAGGTGGGGTGCTTCTATAGGGTAGATTTATGTGTTTTTATGGTGGACCAAGTGAGGCCCACCGATCAATCGTGTGGATCTCACTTGGGACCTTTATTTGTGGCCGATGGACCACTTGGATCATCATGATCGTTCCATGATGGGGCCATTCTCCATGCACCCCATCATGATGTTTATTTCATCTCAAAAAGGTCATCTAGACCATCCATAACGGTGGAGAATGGATCTCCACCGTTGATTTACATTTTTGATGGTCCTTCGTTCAAAGGGGCCCGTTGTTGTATGATTTCATGTAAGGGAGGGCCCATAATGACGGGGACCCTCCATCATAAGCCGTGTCCCACTCTCCATGTCTCTCTCTCTATCTTATTTTTATTTTAATTTATTTTATTGTATTCATTACAAAAGGGTGGGATGGCCCACTTGAATAGATCCCATCTTGATGTATTTATGTTAACCAAGTGGGGCCCACCTTTCACACCATTTCCATGCCGCCCATCAGGTGGTGGCCCACTTCATCAGGGCCTGCCACATATATAAAAAAAAAAAAAAAATGAATAAATGAATTTATTTAACCGTCCAGCGTCCCAGACGCTGGACGCTGTGAAGAGAAAGAAAAAGAAAAAAAAAAAAAAGAAAAAGGGAAGAAGGAAAGAAGAAAAGAAAAAAAATTTGGGTGGCCTCCTTGCATAGGCCCCACCCTGATGCTTATATCCGATCTGAGCCGCCCATCCTCTTACCCACGGCATTGTAGCCGTTGGGTAGAAGTTTGGAGCTGATCCAATCACCTGGTGGGCCATAGCGTCAAAGGTCGCACCTTTACCATTCAAATATCACTTTCTTAGTTTATTTCACTTCCATGCATCAAAAAAATTCAAACTCTGGACTCATTTGGACGGCCTCGGGCCACTGATCGTAATGGCCGGAGTAGATTTTATTTTCACGGGCCCCACAGGCCAAAAACCGCAGAAAAACTGCTTTTTCTTGAAAACGAGCAGCAGAGGCGCTGCTGCCCCTGCCCATGTCAGACGCCCAGCGGCGGGCGGTCGGCGGACGCCAGGCCGTCCACGGCTCCCCGGGCGGGCCCCACCATGATGCATATTTTGTATTCACACCGTTCATCAGGTTGCCCACCCACTGACGTGGCTCCCCTCCAAGTTTCAGGTCCATCCGAGATTCAGGCGGCCCACACCACAAGAAACAGTGGTGATTACAATCTACCATTGAAATCCTTTTGGGGTCCACAGAAGTTTTGGACCAAGCCGAAATTTATTTCTGTTATTCACCCAGGTCCCTATGACCTTGTAAAGGGATTGGATGGATTATAAACATTTTGGTGGGCCCCACATGGGACCCACAGCGATGTATGTAGCTGAATTCCACCGTCCGTACGGACGGTGGAGCCCAATACAAAATGTGTGTGGGCGTGCGTGGGTGTGTACGCATGTGTGTGCATGTGTGTATGCATGTGTGAGTGCACATGTGCGTGTGCATGTAGGTGTGTGTATATACAATATTATATATATTTCCTATAATATGGTGTATATATATATATATATATATACATATATATACTTACCTATGTATATATACTGTATATGTATTATATAGTATATTAAAATTTTGGTGGGCCTTCATGTGACCCCCGCCACGATGCATATGTTGCATCTAAACCGTCCATTTATTCGTTTTTATAAAATTATTTTATGGCATGGGCCAAAATGAGACAGATCTATGGTTCAAATGGGCCACCATGACACGTGTATAGGGCCCTTTATTGATTTAACCTTGGCCATTTATTGAGGCCTACCTTGGTATATATATGAGGACTAAATGGTCACCCATTTGGTACATATAAGGGCTACGGGATTAAGCTCATCTGGCATTATAATGCCCATGGGTTTGGGCCCATTTGACATATGCAATACCCATGGGATCCGGCCCACCTACTCTATATAAAGCCCCTGGGAACAAGCCCATTTGATGTGTATGGGGCACAAAGGGAGTAGCCTAGTTGATATATTTATGTGCATAGGCCCATCTAGCATGTTTAAAGCCCAAGTTGTGAGACCACTTTAATGTACTTCAAGGCCCATGGATCGTGGACCATTGCAATGTACATAAGGCTCATTAGTGAGGCCCATTAATGCAAACCACTTAGTGAATGTGAGGCCCATATAATACGACCCATTTGAATATATCTAAGGCCCAGGAATCAACGCCTAACGGATGTCCTTAGGGTCCATTGCAATGTACGTTTCTCATGGTTCGTGAAATGATATTTATGGCAAACCGTGCCTGGGAAACAATGTTGGTTTGACGTCCACATTGTATGTACGATGTTGGTTAAATGTCCGCATTGTAATTCTCTTTAGGGCCCATTGATAGGTCTATACCTGTTACTATTCATTGCCTAATAACATGTTTAGAATAATCTCATGACTCATGCCCATACGCATCATATGTATGCTTGATATGAGTAATGACTGATCATAGCATACGCCATTGGACAGACCATCTATGGGGCTCGTTAGGTGACTGAGCACCCCACATGATCGCGCAGTACGCGCTGGATTGCTGCATGTTCTGACAGCGTGATTCATGCATCTCGCATACGTATGACTTGATCACTGCACGCCCTAGCGACATCAGGGCCATGGCTCCACAGGTACATCGTGGATGGCCGTATGGGATACCGAAAATGCATATTCTAGCACTGTGGGCACTTAGGATGTCCTTGGGTGAGAGTCCCAGAACCTTTTTGGTACCAGGAGATGCTCCAACGTCTAGACCGAGTGGATACATGAGCGCCCGAGTGCCGAATACCAGTAGGCCGCGTCTCCCACTGTGTCGTGGTCGGTTGGAAGGGGGTGTGGCCTTATCCGCCTGAGTGAGAGGGCTATAAGCTAGGCTGAGTTTGACTAGCTCGCAAATAAGTCCGCTATCGACGAGCCGGGTAGGTATTGGCATACTACTGGTCAGGCGGATAGTGAGGTCTTATCCGCTTGCTTGACTGTGCAGCTAGGGAGGTGGCAGTCTCTGCGAAGTGTATTAGACCCCGGTGATATCCAGAGAGGAACTGTACTGATATACGCATTTGAGGAATACCGACTTGCTTGGATTGCATTTCGCATATGACATTTGGCTATGTAGGCCTTGCATCGCATCGGTGTGGCCGATGACATTCATATCTCGCATCATGCCTTGCATTACACAGCCTTGGTATATTCATGGACTTACCGCATGCTTCTGCATTGTTCTAATACTGTACACTTGGCGTTTACCTTACGCACACACTCACACCACCCTCTAAGCTTTTGTAAGCTTATGCACGATAGTTGCGTGCAGGTAGCGTTGGACGACAGCAGCGCTGAGACAGGAGTGCACATCAGGACCTTTTGGAGCTTTTGATCACCTTGTATTTCCCTTTCTGCATTGTACTTAAAATTGTTGTTATAGTGGATACGTGGTGATGTTGTTTTGTGACTTGGTTATGTCTGTGGTTATGCTCCTTTACAAAAAAATTTTTTTTTCTGAAAATCCTCCTTGTAGGATCCCAGGGTCGGAATCTGGCATTAGATTATCAGGAGCCGAGAATGGGGCACTACGGAGGCTGTCGACACCGGATTCGGCAATCGGGGTTCATGTGAATCTGATTTTTGGGTTTGGGGCGTGACAAGATGGATCATAATCTAGATCATTTGGTAAATCAGATTCTATCTCATTAAAAATCTAATCCATATTAACATGCATTTTTTAATGTAAAAAATTAAAATTTAAACACAAATAATACTAAATATAGTACACTATGATACATGCAAGAAAGAATATTCAATGTAAAATGCACATACCAAGATCAAATTTCAATTTATTAAACCTGCTTTTGTCGAGCGGTTTAGTAAATATATCAACAAGTTGATTTTCGATTGATATATATTTCAAAGAAATAACTTTTTCTTCAACCAACTCACGTATGTAATCAATGTGCTTAGTACGTGAATGTTGGATTGGGTTTTTGAAAATGTTTATAGCACTAGAATTATCACAATGTAAGATCATTGAATCTTGATTAATTCCATAATCGCTAAACATGCGTTTCATCCAAACTAGTTGAGTACATGCATATCCAGCTGCAATATACTCAGCCTCAGCAGTGGAGAGTGATATTGAGCTTTGCTTCTTGCTGAACCATGAAACTAAGCAATTTCTAATGTAAAAACAACCACCACTGGTTGATTTTCTATCATCAATATTTCCGGCCCAATCAGCATCTGAGTACCCGGCTAATTGAACACTAGTATCAAAAGGATACCAAAGTCCCAAATTTATAGAACTTGCAACATATCTAATAATCCGTTTAACAACAGTAAGATGTGATTCCTTAGGATTAGACTGATATCTCACACAAATTCCAACAATTAATGCAATATCAGGTCTACTTGCAGTAAGATACAATAAACTACCAATCATACTACGATATAGTTTAGGATCTATATCTTTGCCTATAGAATCTTTTGAGAGTCTTAACGTTGTACTCATAGGAGTATCAAAGTTCTTACCATTCTCAAATCCAAACCTTTTAACCAAGTTTGAAGCAAATTTGGTCTGGGAAATGAAAATTCCATCAGGTTGTTGTTTTACTTGCAACCCTAGGAAATAATTAAGTTCGCCAACCATGCTTATTTTGAACCTTGATTTCATAAGATCTGCAAACTCAATAGACATGTTAGAACAAGTTGATTCATACATAATATCATCAACAACCATCAAAATATCATTGTTATTCTTCTTAACAAACAGTGTCTTATTGACACTTCCTACTTGAAAGCTATGACTAAGTAAGAATTTAGTCAATTTCTCATACCATGCTCTGGGTGCTTGTTTTAGACCATAGAGAGCCTTTTTAGGATGAAATACATGGTCAGATAACTTAGGGTCTTCAAACCCTGAAGGTTGTTTAACATACACTTCTTCATGTAAATCGCCATTCAAGAAAGCACTCTTTACATCCATCTGATAAATCTTAAATTTTTTAAAGCATGCGATGGAAATAAAAAGTATGATTGACTCAAGGTGAGTGACTGGAGCAAAGGTTTCATCATAATCGATGCCTTCAATCTAAGTGTACCCTTGTACAACCAGTCTAGCCTTGTTTCGTATATATTTCCAAGCTCATTAGACTTATTTTTAAAGATCCATTTTGTTCCAATAATGTGTTTATCTTTAGGTCTAGGAACAAAATACCAGACAACATTACGAATAAATTGATTAAGTTCATTTTGCATAGCGACAATCTAATTTTCGTCAAAAAGTGCTTCTTTTACATTGACCGGTTCTATTTGGGATGTAAAACAAACATAATTACACATGTTCTCAAGTTATTTGTGAGTACGAACTCCAGTGAGAGGGTTTCTAAGTATTTGATTGGTTGGATGATCTTTAACAGTCCTTAGTTCAGATTCTTTTTGACTTGATGAGATATCTTGATTGTCAATAATAAGAGCTTCATCATCATCTGAACTTGGGGCTGGTGTATTCAAATGATCATCAATGACCACATTGATGGACTCTTGAATCACACCAGTTCTCTTATTTAGAACCCTATAAGCTCGACTGTTCAAAGAATAACCAAGAAAAATAGCTTTGTTCAAAGAATAACTAAGAAAAATAGTTTCGTCACTTTTCGTATCAAACTTACCCAAATTTTCATGATCCCGTAAAATTTAACACTTGCTGCCAAAAACTCGAAAGTATTTGACAGTAGGTTTCTTTTCAAACCATAATTCGTAAGCAGTCTTATTATCAAATTTATTGGTATAAACCCGATTAATAATATAGCATGTGGTATTAACTGCTTCAGTCCAAAGATTTCTAGAGAGCTTCATGTTATTCAGCATAACATTAGCCATATCCTGAAGCACTCTATTTTTCCTTTCAACTATACCATTTTGTTGTGGTGTTTTGGGCGCAGAGAATTCATGTGATATTCCCTGATCACTACAGAATTTCTCAAAACTACTGTTTTCGAATTCGGATCCATGATCACTACGGATCTTACTAACATGAGAACTTTTCTCATTTTGGATTCGTTTGATGACCTTTTTCACTTCATCCAGGGTTTCAGTTTTATCTTTTAAGAATGATACCCAAGTGAATCCGGTATAGTCATCTATGATAACAAAGATGTATTTTTTGCCTCCTCGACTCTCCGATCTGGTTGGTCCAATAAGATCCATGTGGAGAAGCTCGAGTGGTCTAGATGTGGTATTGGAGTTCACTTTCTTGTGAGAGCTCCTAATCTGTTTGCCCAACTAGCATTCACCACATATTTTGTCTACTTTTTGCAATTTGGGTAGACCTCTAATTAGTTCTCTTTTGCTCAATCTAAATAAGTTCCGATAGTGTACATGTCCAAGGCGTTTATGCCATAATTCAGTCTGATCGGTATGGACCATGTAACATGATTGAGTAGATGAGCTAGCATCACTAACGATGTAGTAGTTTTTAGAAGTTCTGTGACCAGATAATATAACAGAACCCCTTTTATCAAATATCTCACAACCTTGATTAGAAAACTTCACATTATGGTTGTTATCGCATATCTGAGAAATGCTTAATAGGTTGTGTTTTAAGCCTTCAACATATAAAACATTCTTAAATAAGGGAAGGTTATAAAGCTGAATCGTACCTTGGCCAATGATTTTACAATTGCTTCCATCACTAAATGTGACTGACCCTTTAGTCATATCTTTAAGATCGGTGAATAAAGATTTGTCACCTGTCATATGCCTGGATCAACCACTATCTAGGTATCACTTTGAATGGTTTGTTGCTTTCAAAGCAGTGTAGGCAACCAAGCTGGCAACTTTAGTAACCCATTTCAGAACTGTTTTGGGTTTAGGAGCATAGATGGTCTTTTTCTGTCTGTTGTTATAGGAGTGACCTATAGAGTTAGACTTTAATAGCTCCTTGAGTAGATCAATTATTTTTTCAGCTAAAGGATTTCGGTTTTGAAAATTAAAGTTGACATGGGCACCTTTAGGTTTTTGAAAAGACCTTGAATTTTTAGAAAATCCTTGATAAGTATTCTTTTCTTTTGAAGTTGAAAACTCTCCTTTTACAAATTTAGGAGCAATGTTCTTTTGTTTAGGAGATGTATTCTTATCATAGCCCAACCCGAATCGATCGCCATATTTTCTTGATCTGGATAATAATTTTTCCAATTTTGGATCACCTTGGGCATATCTTCATATGTCTTTCAAACTCAGAAGAGAAGCTACCTCATTTTTAAGTTTTTCTTTTTCGGATTTCAAATCTTCAATTTGGGAGGTTTTGAAATCTAAATCACATTTGTTCTTTTCAAAAGAATCGAAAATATGAGACTTTTCTAAAGTAAGAGACTCATAATCTTCCTTAAGCTTAGAAAATTTTTCTTTTTGTAATTTAAGCTTAACGGCAATTTTACAACTCTCCTTATAAAGGGCATTATAAGCATCTTGAAGATCATCTTTATTATCGCAATCACTATTCAGATTTTCTTCACTAGATATATCATCATGATCTGAATAGGTGATCTTGGCTAGAGTCATAAGGGCTTTAACATCATCGCCCGACTCATCCCAAGTAGCCATCATGCTTTTCTTTTTTGATTTGTCCTTTTTAGGACATTTGTTAGCTAAGTGTCCATACTCTTGACAGTTGTAACATTAACTATCTTTCAATGATTTTTGAGCTCTAGGTTTAGATCGTCTCTTATCATTTGACTTTTGAAAATCAGCTTTTTTCTTGTTTTTGAAAATTTTGTAAAACTTTTTTTCTAAAAGCGCCATATCATCTTCGGTATTTTCAGAATCTGAAGTACTCTCTTGTGAAATATTTTTAGATGATTTGAGAGCAATTGATTTTCCTTTAGGAGCTTTAAAGGACAACTCATAGGTTTGAAGTGAACCAACTAATTCCTCAACCCTCATGGTATCCGTATTACGAAGTTCCTGAATCGCGGTTACTTTAGAATTGAACCGTTCAGGAAGTGAACGTAGTATCTTTGCGCACACTTTACTTTCTGGGATTCTATCACCAAGACCCCACATAGAGTTCACAATGTCATTCAATCTGGTGTAGAAGTCCATAAACATCTCATTCTCCTCCATATGAATTTCTTCAAATTTAGTTGTGAGGAGTTGGACTTTAGATCTCTTGATAATAGATGTACCCTCGTGTGTCATTTCTAATACATCCCATGCTTGTTTTGCATTTTCACAAGAGATGATTCTTTTGAATTCATCTGGTGATAATGCACAAGTATTTGCATTTAGTGCTTTAGCATTAGCACTACTTTCACTTTTCTGAAGTGTGGTCCAAAGAGAATAAGCCGTTACTTTCATAGTTTTTGAACCATCGCCATTAGTTACTTCAGTGATAGGAGGGTTCCATTCATTCACTGTGGCTAGCCACACACATTCATCCAAGGATTTGAGGAAGATCCTCATCCTAGCTTTCCAATAGGCATAGTTTGTGCCATTAAAGGGTGGTGGCCTAGTGACAGATAGGCTATCAAAATTTGACATCTTAATATAGCTTAGATCGTTAGTTCAGGAAATAAATCCAAATAAAAAAATAATAAGAACGAGCTATTAGGCTCTGATACCACTTGAAAGGGCCTAGCTATATGCCCTAGAGGGGGGGTGAATAGGGCAATGCTAAATAAAACTTATAATAGCGGAATAAATAAAGAAATAAAGCACAATGCTGAATATAAAATAATCTCAATAGCCTAAAATAAAGAGATTGATACTTTATCAGTTCTAAGGACAACCTTACACCAAAAACCAAAGGTTTAAGGTAGGACAACCTTATTTCTAGAACGTCCTTTGTATCACAAACCAATGAGGAATAAAAAGCAAGTAAATCAAAATAACTTGCAGAAAATAAATCCTAAGTTATTACAACATTCATCCACACTTGGTTGAAGTGATTACAACATTCATCCACAAACACTCTCCACAAAACAGAATGAATAAAAGAATGAAAGAGAAAAACACATCCACAACACAACGATATATAGTGGTTCGCCTGTGTGTACACCAACTGTTTTCCAACAGCCACACAGATTGCTACTCCACTCCTAATATCCTCACACAGGGGATATTAGCATGCACTATCAAAATAGGTTTCACAGGTTCACCTAAAACCTTCACAATTGTGTCTTTGATCACGGACTTACACAATCCAAAAACCCCACAATCTGAGTTTTCTGGCTCTCCTCAGATAACTAATACAATGAGATTTTTCTGGCGAATCTAAAAAAAAACAAGAGAAAGTAAATTATAAAAATGTAAAATACCTGAATCACCTTTTGAAGAAGCCCGGTAGAACCAATCGGAGTAGAAGTTCGATTCAACGTTCAAAGTCCAATACTCACTTTAAGAATGGTTCTAAGTCTAATTGATTTTAAATCAAAAAGGGCTAGTTCTATTTGATTGTGAATCCAAGAAGAAGGAATATCAGAAATTCCCCTTTTCTAATAAGATTGGAATGTAGATCAAAATAAAATAAAAATAGGCTAGCAAAAGGAATATTAAATAAGCACAAAGTAGCTTAAAATAAACACAAACTTATCTCAAAGAATAGCCTAAAGATTGCTTGAAAAGAATTAAATTGAATTGCTAAAACTCTGAAGTTCGTGCACTATTTATAGCCTGAAAAATCCCGTCTACGACTGGTCTTAGGATCCTAGGACTGGTCGTAGCTTCAAATATTTTCAAAGATTTCTACGGAATTTGATTTTCTGTTCCACGACCGGTCCTGGGCGGTCTACGACCGGTCATGGGCCACCTACGACTGGTCATGAGACACCTACGACCGGTCGTAGGACCCTAAAAATGGTTGCTGGAGTTTGAGTCATAAGGATATGACCGGTCGAAAGATGAGTCGTAGAACTCACAGGACTAGTCGTAAGATGTTCAGGACTGGTCGTAGAACAGCCAGAAAGAACTGAAAATTTTCAACAACCTAGGACTGGTCCTGAAAAACTTAAGACTGGTCGTAGTATAACTAGGACTGGTCTTGAAGTCCCTAAGACTGGTCTTAGAACACCCCAAACAAGTATATTGAAATATATGAATTATGTATCCAGAATGACCTACTATAAAGCTCATCCTAAGGTCAATCTAAGGTCAAACAAACCTTAAAAGTGAGTTGGACTTGAAAGTCTGAACACTTAGATGATCCTTAAGAGAAGCTTGAGAATATACAAAACTTGTAGTAGGCCTTCTTAAGCTTGATCTTGACTTGAAAAATTCTTCTAATATACTTGAACTTGATTGAATCTTGAACATGCAAACTTGAAGACTTCAATTCTTGAATTCTTCATCCATATCTTGAAAACTTTCTTCATTTAAGATCTTGTCTTGAAATGCAATGTAATCAATAGTCTTCAAACATAAAACACAAGATATACAAGACATAGATATAGGTTTTGTCACCATAAAATTTGACAACCAAAGGGATATGAAATCATAGCACTTACAGAACTCCTCTTCATGGAGGTAATGTCTCCAGAGCTTCAATGCAAAGATGACGACCACTAACTCCAAGTCGTGTGTAGGGTAGTTTTCCTCGTGTTTTCTCAACTATCGCGATGCATAGGCAATAACCTTGTCCTTCTACTTTAGAACACAACCCAAACCAACACGAGACGTATCGGTTTATATCGTATACTTGACCCCTTTCTCTAACAATACTTGCATAGTGGCAGATGTCAGCTTGTCCTTCAATTCTCTAAAGGCTGCTTCTGCCTTCTCATTTCAGGAAACTTAAGGTCTTTCTGAGTGAACTGAGACAACGGTCTGGCTATCTTGGAAAAGTTCCTTATGAATCGACGGTAGTAACTTGTCAGGCTAAGAAAACTCTTCACCTCTGTAACCGAACCGGGCTGCTCCCAGTCCTGCACTGCTATCACCTTAGCGAGGTCCATAGTTATCCCTTCCTTGGACACCACATGTCCTAGGAACTTGACTTCTTCTTCCTAGACGTCACACTTCTTGTACTGCGCAAACAACTAGTTTTTCATTAGAGTATCAAAAACTTCTTGCAGGTGTTCCTCATGATCTTCCTGACTCTTAGAGTATATTACAGTGTCATCTATAAATACGATGATGAATCGGTACAAGTACGACCTAAAAACCCAGTTCATCAGGTCCATGAACACGGCCGGTACGTTTGTGAGTCTAAACAACATCATAAGGAACTCATAGTGCCCAAAACTAGCTCTTAAAGTTATCTTCTGTACGTCCTCATCCGTGATGTTCAACTAGTGATACCGTGACTGTAAGTCAATCTTAGTGCAGTACCCTGCTTCTTTCAACTGATTGAACAGATCATGTATCCAGGGAAGAGAATACTTGTTCTTCACTGTCACTTGGTTCAATCTTCGATAATCAATACACGATTGCAACGATCGGTCCTTCTTCTTCACAAACAACACAGGTGCTCCCCAAGGAGACATGCTCGGTCGTATGAAGCCTGCATCTAACAGATCATTGATTTGTCTCCTAAACTCCTCCATTTCACATGGAGGCATGCTCGGTCATATGAAGCCTGCATCTAACAGATCATCGATCTGTCTCCTCAACTCCTCCATTTCACATAGAGGCATGCGATAAGTCGGTAATGAAATGGGTTTCATACCAAGCACTAGATCAATGGTAAAATTGATCTCGTGCTGAGGAGGTAATCCATGTATAGTCTTGAACACATCCGTGAAATCTCAAACTACGGGTGTGTTCCCCAGTGTCAGACCCTCAACATTATTAAGTAAGGAAGCATAACAACTCATGCGGCAGGGCAAACTGACCTGAACTAGAAAAGGAAAGTCTGTGCCCTCGGGTGCACGAGTTGTCACCACTCTAGTATCGCAATCGATCTCTGCCTTCATCTCGGTGAGCCAATCCATACCGAGGATAACATCGTAATGGTATAGTGGGGTAACGATCAGGTTAACGAGTACTGTCTTGCTTCCTAAGTCTATCTAGTAATCCTTACAAATCTTGATAACGTTTGAAAAGGTCCCTATGGTGGTAAGGATTCTCACCCCCTTCATAGGAGCTATTTTTAAAAGTAGTTGCTTGACCACCGCACATGATATGATAGAGATAGTGGACCGGTGTCCACCAATAAGAAGACTGGTATACCTTGGATATGTGTCGTGACTTCGAAGGCTAGTGGTGTTGTAACTACCATCTCGGACGCCTCAGCTGAAAGTGAGTGTACACGAGCCTGTTAAGAATGGTTCGGCTGGGGTGCCATAGGCCGTTGAGGCAGCCTAAATCGAGGTACAGGTGGCCTGTAAGAAGGCTGTGCAAACGGTACAGAACGTAGAGGTGGAGCTGAGATAGCTAGTGGCATCTAACGGTTAATCTTCTGAGGGGGCATGAAGCCGTTATTGTAACGCCCTAAAAATTGGAGGTCGTGTAAAAACCCAACTCCCGAGTTTCAGACCATCACTTATGCAACAAATATGCTTATGATTCAATGTTGTCTGAGTTAGTGCATTTACATGAGTGAGATTATACCAAAACTACAATTCATACTCCAGATCCAGTGATAAAACGCAAGCGGAAGACTGTAAGAGATATATATATCACTATCTGTAAAACAAAACAATCTCGATCTGTCTCCAAAGTATGAATACATCTCTGAGTCACATATACATATATCAAACCAAAATTAAAATGTTGTATGATAGTCCAACTAGCAAAATCCTGCCGATCCAGGCCACCTATGTAAAGCTGTAAGAGAACTGCATGTACAAGAACTCATTCTGGTCCTCGTAGTAGTTCGGCTCCAGCTCGTGAATCGCATCACAATCTGCATCTAAGACAGAGTATGGTAGGTGTTGCAAACACCGTCCTATAACGTGGGAGTGAGTGATCAACTCAGTGGAATCATAGAGCAAAGATTAGCATGTTATCAAATCAATCACGCGATAATAGTAAAGCAAACAATTAGACATTCCTAGATACTATCGTTAATGTAAGAATGAAATGACATGATGGATGCCCTCACCGACATACTGCCTCATGCGACACCATCTTACGTTCTCGACATGCTTTCTTCCCTCAGTGCTCCACATCTTCCAGGCACATGCAGTGCGATATGGATATGATTACTGAGTTGTTATTAGTCCTTTCATATAGCAGTATTGGAAAACTAAGGTACTTCCCTTATATCAATCCCAACACAGATCCTGTCTAGGTTCGTCACTCCTAGTAATCTCATACGATGGTATATTTCTAGGTCAATGCAAGGGCTGTCAGGGCTGTTGCTCTCACTCGTTGCATCGCTCCTCCATCACCTTATCAATACAGGCCTAGTTGTACTCTTGTTGCTACAAAAGGGTCGTCGCCTCACGTAGACTCAGAATATGCTCGAGGTCACTACAAAGGGCTCGTCACCAATCAAAGTAGGCCTACAGCTCGAATGTAGTGTCCCATACCACCACAATCGGTTCACGAGTCTAAGGTGCTCACTGGTCACTACGAGGAGGTTTATGGCCCCAGCGTAGGCCGACAGTTAGACCACGGTGTCCCATACCACCATGCCCGGCTCATGAGTCTTAATGGATCAAGGTACCATGGTTATCAGGGTTATCTTTGATAAGTTCAGTACCTTAGGTTCAACCAGTTATGACCAATACAAGGTGAACATACAATGGTCAGTCAGGCTATTTGACAAGCTCGACTAGTACGAGCGCACCTTCAGCTGAATGACATGAAGTACATAAAACACCTCGTGTGGCCTAACCACTGCCGTTAACCCAAAGCACGACTCGGGTTCGTCAACGCATCCTTCGTGGTGAATAGAATCCAACCACGATTTTGAATCTGTTACCGACTGCCTGGACTAGAGTATAGCCCCAAGCACTTGTAATCTACATCAGTGATCATGTGAGAATGACAGAAATGAAACACAATTAATCTAAGCATATTAACAACATGTTATAACATACAACACAAGCAAATCAACCAAACACAAGCATTTCATTTATATAAGGAAATCAATTCAATATAACAACATAGAGAAAATCATGTACATCATCATATTAATTGAGAATCCAATCTCAAAACTAATCTACAATAACATTTACTCAATACTTACTAATACAAATATTTATACAAACACTTAGTCTACACACATTTGTCTACATAGCGTATGTCGATCCAAAGTGTGCATTAGGGCGAATCTCTTCGCCAAACAGATCATACATGCCTAACTAATATAATAACATAACAAATACACATGGAAATCATTTCAGCAAAATACGGACGTATACAGTATTTCCTACAAATACCTAAAATACCCTGAATCTCATATTCTCCGTACGTAATCAAAATGGAAAACAAACAACATGTTGTACATGTCAAACAGCATTCTTGTCGATAATTTACTATTAAACGATATTGAAAGCTTTGAAAAAAGGTAACCTAGGCATCTAGAATCCTCGCCTTACGTCGTAGAAGCGTAACGAATTGAATAGAAACTCTACGCTTCGTTAACATCTGTATGACGACCTATATCACAAGATAGATCATCTACTTCGCTACTTGTATCGATGGAATCCCTAAAACAGGTTGAGGTTAGGATTTTCTTACCTAGAATGAAGTCGGAATCACCGGAAGAGTGATTAAAACACAGTGATTAGGTACGTATAGAAGCAGGATCGAATGACAGGAACCTTCCCTCATAACTTCCACACATTCTCTCTCTTTTCTCTCTTCTCTTTTCTAAGTTTTTTGCAAATTCGTATGGGAGGGGTGTGAGAGGGTTTAAGGTCCTTAAATAGGTTAGAAAGTCACCTATTTAGACTTTAAACCAAGGTATACTTGGGTTATAGCCAAATCAGGTCTCTTCCGATCCAAAAGAACATTTCTGGAGGTCCCCTGACCAAATGCGGTCGGAATTAAGCTCATGGGTGTTGGATCCTGATCACATTAAGTTTTCAATTCAATCGGGTTCCCAGATTGCACGTGACGGACCGGTTTCAGTTTAGCGGTCACTAAGATTCAATCGAGGATTCCAAGTATATTGACCTGCGTGGGAAATGTTCCCTGATCCGAGGGTGTATTTAGGTCAGATTCCAACAGTCTAAATGCTTATACTTAACCCGTAAGCGTCACGTGCCAGATTTATTTAAATCACATTTAATTTATAAAGAATTTCACTCTTTCTCACACTCCTTGCTCCAGGCTCAATGGAATAGCCTCAGAACATCAGTTGGGCTTGATTTTCGGGGTGGTAGTCAAGTCCAACTACGCGGTCATAATGGTTTGAGATTGTAGATATCCAACTTTCGACGCGCGGTCTAGATCCAATACAAAGTTTTAAAGGGTTCCTGAGAGCAAACAGGTTTAGAGTTTGATCCTAGGTTTCATGATGTTATAGCATTAACGATTCCATAAGTTTTGGGTCTTGCAAAACATATTTATAGCGATCAGTGCTAATTTCATAGCTAATCTAACTTAGCACTAGTTAACTTACGCTTAATTTCTAAAGGAATTAATCCTAAGTGATTTCTGTCTGAGGTGGTACTCGGGTCTCTGTACGAATTTTTCTTAAACGTTACAGTTGTCCATCATCCTAATGAAGAAGTAAGTGTCAACATGGCCTGACCTCTACACTAGGTGCACCATACATCAGGTCGCCTTGGCTATGTTGGTGGAGTCATAAGCTGAGGAGGAGAATCTGCACGTGTCCTCTTACCGAGGAAAGGTCTGCTCGGCAAGTCTGGTCTAGGACTAGGAACCATAGGTATGCGTGTGCAGGATAGCATATCCCCATCTTGTTTAACTCACAGGGACATGCTCACTAGCTCAACATAGTTATTAATGCTAGCACAACACATCTTCAAGCGGATCTAGGGTCGTAGACCCTCAAAAAATTGTGCATCTTCATCAGCTCGTTGGTTAGGATCAAAGGAGCATATCTGACCAGCTCCGTAAACCTATTCTCACATTCTGCCACCGTCACCCTCCCTGTCAGAGGCGAAGGAACTCTCCCTCCTTCTCATTATGGTAGGTGAGAGGGAAATACTTCCCGTGGAAGCGTGTCTCAAAAGCCTCCCACGCGCCAACCCCATGACTCGAGCTATCAAGTTCACATTGACAATGGCTTCCCGCCTTCCCATGATGATAGAGAACTGCAGAGGCTCCAGCAGTGGCTCTCGTATATGGGCGTAGAAGGCTCGGACAGTGCTCTCATTCCTACGGAACTTGCCCTCAAATATAGTACCCCACCCGACGTCCAACAGGAGATCCATCGTCGGGTAAAGCCTGAATAGTTTCTCATCCACTTGTGCTTTAAAGAGAACCCTACGGCATTGAAACCTTCCATGTGTCATATCCACCAGTAGAGCTCTTTCGAGAGGAAGCTGGAGATCGAGATCCCGCTTCGTCCTTATCTCCCGATCGATGCTTGAACTTGCTTTGGCGCCTTTCTGCCTCCTTGAATAGGTAGGGCGACTAGGCCTGGCTTTATCCGTGGAAGCCCTCTTCTTCCCTATGAGAGAAAGAAGTGTGGAAAGTGAGAATATGGCTGCCACGAGCTCAAAAAGAGCCATGAAAGTGAAATGAAATGGAGGGATAAGATGGGTTGTTGGACCTTGAGATTTTTGAGACATAAAGGAGGGTTTGTGTACTCAAATGGAAGAAAATGAGGGAGATAGGAAATGGGTTTGAAAGAAATAATGGGAGTTGTGTATGTAGTGATGTTGAAGAAGAAGATTTAAGATTGAAGGGGAGATTTGAGAGAGAAAGATGGGATTTGGGGAGATTTGGAAAGCTTGGAGGGGTGTAAGAGGGGAAAATGAAGTAAATAGGGGGGTTATAGGGGTCCTCACATGATTTCATGGGCCCCACTAGCATGTACGATGGTTGGCCCAATCGGCCCACTGCGGCCCGACAGGCCCAGACGAACCGGATCGCGAGGCCTCGTGAGTGGCGCAATGTCATCGCGGTCCATTGGACCAAGGGCGATGACATCACCCTAGGGGCAATGGTATCCCCCCCCCTTTCGGTGTGTCGTATGTGTGAGGGGACCACTTTAGTCCCCCATGATTTGGGTCGTTTGGGCCCTTAAGTTCGTTTGGTGTGGTTTCGGGTTCCATCTTGCGTATATTCACACTTTTAAGGTTATTTGAGTGTGGAATACACCGAATCATCATATAAATCTGGAAAAGGATTGGGGCCATCTCGCATTATCGCAGATGCCTACAGGTCCCGTTTCTATGGTCGGTTTTGCTTCAACGGTCATACGATCATCGATGGGCAAAACTTGGAATCCTATGATCCTTTCTATGTTTTATCACTCCCTCCAAGTCAAAGCACATTAGTGTGTATCATTTTACCATAACCAGGTCCATTTTAATCTAAATCATGCTTTGATACCAACTTGTAACGCCCTAAAAATCGGGGGTTGAGCAGGAGCTCAACTCTCGAGTTCCAATGCATCACTTATACAACATAGATAATGATGATTAAATGTCGTCCGATTAGTGTATTAAACATTAGTGAGATTATACCAAATTAGAATACCATACTCCAGAGACAGTTAAATTATGCAAGTGAAAGACTATGATAAATATATAGAGCATATAAGTGATTGTAAGTCCCCAGAGTACGAACATCACCAGGTTAAATAATTACATGTATAACTCTAAAATTTATAAAATGACAAGGTGTAATGTTCAACTAGTCCTTATCCCTATGATGCAACTCTAGGTCTACATACACCCGTCAGAGAGTTGCATGTAGGAGAACTCCTTGTCATTGAAGAAGGCTGACTCCAACTCATAAGCCTCAACATCATTTGAAACTAAAACAGGGTCTGGTTGGTGTTTTAAAATACATCCCAAAGTGGGAGTGAGTGATCAACTTAGTGGAGCTATAAGGCAAAGGTTAACATGTTATAAATTCAGTCAAGTAGTAATGATAAAGCAATACAACAAGTATTCCTAAGTACTCTGATTAATGCAAGGATGATATGTATTAATAATGCATGCCTCACCTATACTCCCTCTGCGACATTATCTCACAGTCGCATATGCAACACTCCCGTTATGCTTAACTCCAACGCCAAAGGCACATGCAATGCGGTGCATGTGCATGATTAGCCAAGTTCTTAATTAGACTTATTCATACAACAGGTTTGGGAAGGTAAGGTACCTCCCTTTATATCATTGACCTAAACATTGATCCATCTAGGGTCATCAATCCTAGTTAATCACATACGATAGGCAAGTTCTCAAGTTTACACTATAAGTTGGTACGGGAGGCTTGTCACCTCAGCGTAGGCTTAATTCATACTCGAGGTCACTACAAGAGGCTCGTCACTTGATTGTAGGCCTATTTTATACTTGAGGTCACTATGGGAAAGGCTTGTCAGCTTAACTATAACACCTCGTACTTTCAGTACTCGGGTTTTTACCGTATTACCTAACATAGTATAAGTACCGACCTACCTCATGTGAACATTCACCTACAACTTAGCCCAAATATGACCATTGTAAGTAATCCCAACCCTTAAATAAAGCTATCCATTCATTATTATTCAAGTTGGACCATCGCATCGTTAGAGAAACTCATTTTAGGATTTTAGTCTCATAGACAAACAAATCTAATTGACAATCTTAGAATTGGAAGTTTGAATTATGAGATCCACCATCCCTCATATCCAAAATGTCCTGTTAATCACTCTAGTACCTAATTTTCCTAATCCTACCACTGGGTTATAAAATAAATCTTTGGGTTGCACCTAGACAATCTTGTAAACCACTAAAATTATGCAATAAGGACTATGGGGGCCTTGACCTTGAGTCATCTTAAAAATTTGGATCCAATTCTACAATCCAGGCCCATGACACTCAAATTCTCAACTCATAATTTGATCATCCTTACCCCAACTTCTAGTAATAGAATATAGCGTTGAGACTCGTTTAAATAGGCCCCAAGACCATTTCAACCGATGATGTTTCGATCGGGATTAATCTGACCATCGGAACGACGGTAATCGATAGTTAAAGATCATGATCCCATTGATATGGCCTACCTAAGATTCTGATATTTGTTGTGCTCGATCGGATAGTCATATCATGGACATAGAACCCATTGGACAAAATTGATTTACCAAATACACCCCGTGGACCCCACATCAGATCTTTGCGGATGCACTGATACCGTGCACACGTTGTGCACAAAGCCTTAGTATCAAGTCAAAGCAGCTTTGACCCCATAGAAAACTAAAACTCTAGATTTTTAAAAAATCCTCTCCCACCGTCAGGATTTCAAACAGACAGCTCATCTGTTGTTGATATTAGACCACATCATGACCGTCTCGCAAGATCTGAACCGTCCTTCATGCTCAACAGGGATCATCGACCAAACCCATGGTGGAAACCACTGACGATAGTCATGCTTGCAACCACGAGCTAGGGATGAACTCAATTAGTGTACGTAACTTCTGATGGAGGAGAAAAACCACGTCACATTGCTCTGTTGGTATTTCTTTTTCCTTGAAAACAATCGGAGCCACGTCCGCACGCTCCATAATAGGCTGAGTCACCTATTACCATATATGTATATTCCTAGCCAAAAGGCGGAAGGAATATTTCCATTTTAGGCTAGCGAGATCTTGACCATTCCGCGCCATCTGGAAGGTTTTCTTAGACAATCCTAGACGTCGGTCTTAGGGCTTTTGAAAATCTCATAACTTGCTAAGAAATTAGGGAGAAGTTGTCGAAACGTCGAATTGACACAAAACTGCCTCCTTGCAGCTAAACACATTCAATATACAGCATTCTTTGCACCATAAGATGCACCCCATGCTGCAGTTAAGACATATCAGGATCGTCCAAATGGTCTTGATCTAAGGATAAATCGTCCAATGCGAAATCACCATTATCAGCTGACCATCTTCCTTAAAAATGACTGAGGGACCCACTTTCTATGGTAACCACCCTTCCCCTAATTTGAAACGTCCATCATGTGTCGGATCCTACCTAAACCTCATCAACAAACGTTATTTGGGCCCATTCATACGTTCAGAGGTTTGAGAGAAGTCTAATGATGAGTTTTCTCTTGGTAGCTATTGTCACGCCCCAAACTCGAAAACCGGGCTCACAAAATTCCCAATCACCAAATCTAGCACTGACAGCCTCCGTAGTACCCGATTCTCAGCTCCCGGTACCCATATACCAGGTTCCGATCCTGAGATGCTACAAGGAGGATTTCTATTATCCATTTAATTTGTAATGAACATAATCATAAGCATAACCCAGGAAAAATAACCACAAGAACACCACCACAAAATCCACTATGATAAAAAACTTTAAGTACAATGCGAAGGAAAGGGAAATACAAAATAGTGACAATAACAAAAACTCCAAAAGCTCGGCTACACGCTCCAATTGTGGTGAGACTACGGCTGCGTCCTGGCGTCACCTGCACGCATCAATCGTGCATAAGCTTATAGAAAGCTTAAAGGGCGGTGTAAGTGTGTGCGCAATACGAGCGTGCTTAGAATGCAAGATCAAAATAATGCTGTAATGTATTGATGAGTACATGAATATAATCAGCCGTACCAAGGCTATGCGGTGCAAGATATGAATACGATCGGCCACATCCAGACCATGCAATGTAGAATGCAAGTCAAGCATATCAATCCTTATGCACATATCAATGCAGCTCCTTACTAGAGCATCAAGTCAATACAATTCTCAGTTTGGATAATCACCAGGGTCTAGTACACTCTACGCCAGCTTGTCGTCCCTATCCGAACGTATAAATGGGAGAGCAGAAGAGACCTCACTATCCGCCTGCCAATATCGGGCCCGGATCGTCGATAGCAGACCGATTCCTCAAGCTGGCCAAACTCAACCTAGAAGTTACCCCCTCACTCAGGCAAGTAAGGTCACACCCCTTTCCAACCGACCACGACATAGTGAGAGACGCGGCCTACTGGTATACGGCCCTCGCGCGCTCGTGTATCCACTCGGTCTCGACGTTGGAGTCATCCCCTGGTACCATCGGGTTTAGGGATTTTCTCCCAGGGACATCTATGGCGCCCGTATGCTAGAACCAAACATTTTCGGTATGCATCCAGCCACCCATGATGCATCTGTGGAGGCTATGACCCTGATGTCGCTAGGGCATACAATAATCACAATCATATAAATGTAAGTGCATGAGTCACACTACCAGTTATGCAACAGTCTTACGTGTATCATGCACTCATGTAGGGCAACTCCGCCTATCAGGGAATCCATAAACAGTTCGCCCGAAGGCATATGCTATGATCAGTCACTCCTCATATCAGTCATACATATGATGCCTATGATAATAAATCGTGAATCTATACTAAACAGGTATATAGAAATGAGCTCTGCATATAACTGAGATGGGCCGATACAGCCTACTTACTACAAGTATGGGCCTATTAGTGGGCCTTAGGGAGGGTGACAATGCGGACATTTAACTGACGTCATCCTTATAATGTGGGGATCTAACCATCATTGTTCCCAAGGTATTACTTGCTATAAATGTCATTATATGCCATGGAGGGATCACGCATTGCAATGGACCTAGTTGTACCAAATTGGGCCTTAAGTACGTCAATTGGGCCGTGTCATATGGGATTTACATTCATCAAATGGATCACCTCAATGAGCCTCACCAATGGGACTTAGGTCCTTTGCAATGAGTCATAACCCATGGGCCTTAGAATTCATTAAAAATGAGCCCAATCACATGAGCTTTATGTGCATCAAATGGGCCTAATCACATAGGCCTTATATATACCAAGGTGGGCCTCAACAATGGGCCACAAATACATCAAATGGGCCTACACACATGGGCCCATATATAACAAAGTGGGCCTCGAATAAGATGGACTACATGGATATAGAACATATGGATGGAATCGATGAAATACAAGTATTATGGTGGGGTCGCTCTCATATCGTGGTGGCCACCGAAATGTTTATTTTCCACTCAACCCGTAATAGGTTCACACAGCCATGGAGCCCATAAAAAAAATGTTTGGTTTCCATACAACCTGTTGATATGGTCACATGACCATGGGGCCCCATCATAATATTGATTTTCCATCCAATCTATTCATAAAGTCACATGGACCAGGGAAGCTCACCATAATATTTATTTTTTGTCCAACTTATTCATAAGGTCAAGTGGACCATGGGCCCACTGAAAATGCTTATTTGCCATAGAATCTATCCATAAGGTCACATGGACAGGGAGGGCCCACTGTAATATTTATTTTTCATCCAACCTTTTGATAAGGTCACGGAGTCAGGGGGCCCACTGTGATATTCATCTGACATCCAATCTATTTAAAGGGTCACACGGTCAGGGGAGGGGCCCACCGTGATATGTACTTGACACCCAATCTGTTAATAGGGTCACGCGTACGTGGAGCCCACTGTAATGTTTATTTTCCATCCAATCTGTTGATCGGGTCACAAGGGGCCCACTAAAATGTGGTCCACAAATCCAGTCCATCCATTATGTGTGTCCCACCTGGCTGAGGGTTCAGACCAAGTTTCAACCTCATTCAGATTTTAGGTAGGCCCCACCAAATGATTTTATACGTTTTAGGCATGTCTTCACATGATTCTAAATGGTATGGCCCACCTGAGTTCCGTTTACGACTGATTTTTGGGATAACCCCATACACAAAGGGGACCCATCAAATGCACGGTCTTGATGTTAGAAACACATCACGGCGTGGCCCACAGCTGGGCCTTGAGGGCCAGCCCCAACCGGCCGCCCGCCTGGCATCTGCAGCAGCAGCGTCAAACGCTGCTGTCTCCTTTTTCTTCTTCTTCTTCTTTTTTTTTTAAAACATGGGGCCCACGTTAAGATGATCCAAACCGTCTATTGTGTGTGTCCCACGTGGTGGACCGTTCAGTCCAAGTTTAGGATGCATCCAAGTTTCAGGTAGGCCCCACCAAATGATTTTATATGTTCAGGCATGTCTCCACATGATTTTAGATGGTATGGCCCACCTGAGAATCGGATTGATCCCAAGTTTTAGCTCAACGCCTAATATAATCTGAGAAAGAGGATGGACGGCTTGAATCAAGCACATACCTCAAGGTGGGGCCTGCATCAGTGGCCCACCATTTCCCTTCCTCTTCTTTTTTTTATGGCTTGCAAGTACACACCCCTGACGGTACACACACTCCACGTTAACCACTTGCCTCTCGTCCAGCGTCCCTGGACGCTGGACGGCATGGATGAACACATCATCATGGTGGGTCCCACATGTATGTGGCCCACCATACACATATAAATATATATATATAATACTAATATAATATAATATATATGTATATATATACATATATCAATATATATGTATATATACATATATCATATCACCTAAAATGTGGTAGACCACACCATTGATGAATGGAGTGGATTTAACATGGCCCACTTCATTCTAGGGAGAGGAGAGAGAGAGAGAAAAAGAGAGATACGGTGAGGTAAAGGGACCCCGCCACTATGGTCCCCTCTTGATTAAATCACATACATTAAATTGGATCCCACCAACAAGTGGACCATAAAAATAATAAATTAACAGTGGATCGCCCACCTTTAAGCCTCCTCCTTGCTCCCTTGGTCTCCAATGCTCCTTGCCTTCGCCTTGGACGGTGGATGATGGACCTTTGATGGTGTGGATGAGAGATAAGAGGTGTAGATGGAAGATGAGAAGGTGGGCCACACTTGGGATTTGGGAGAAGGAGCTTGGATGTGTGAATTTTTTTTTGCTTGGGAGTTTCTTGGAGAAATGAGAGAGAAAGAGTGAGGGGATGGGTTAAAGGGATGGGTGATGGAGTGATGTGGTGTGATGGGTGATGGGTGGAGTGGTGGGTTGTAAGAAAATGATGGGTGATGGGAGAGAGAGTTGACTTTGAGCTTGCTTGTTTAAGAGAAAGGTATGGGTTGTTGTACTTGACTTGATGTGTGATGTGTACTTGATTGATGGGATTGATTGATTGATTGATGGGACATCTCGTAGAGATTCCCTTGTAATCTGCAATGTGCGGTGTTTCTTCTAATTGAACGCGTGCCTATATCTTCTACCCTGGGTATCGGGTCAGTGCGCGAGTCACGGCATTAGAACCGCGGTGACGACGCGGTCGTTATGATATAGGTCTCGGGTTGAGTCGACTCTGATATACGGGACTCGGCTTAGGTTCGAGCGTAAACTTCGAATACAGGTCGAAGATTGCCAGAATTCGATCGGAAGGATCATGGAAGCCAATGGAACGGTACGGTATAGGATACGAGTCTTACTGCTATGCGATATCAACATGCTAATCACTGGGATTAGCTATGGATAGTTCTAGAAATAGAAAGGGCTATAATAGCCTAATTTTAGGGCGAATCCCAAGGGAATTAGAGAAAGAATGGAAAGAGAAAGAAGGTGGGAGAGTTGGAACGCCGTTTGGGCTGGTTGCTGGTTCGGTAGCAACTCGACTTGGCCTGAGCCATTCTGATATCAAAAAGAGCAAAAAGAGAGAAGTGAGATTGAGAGGGAAGGAGAAGGAATAAAGAGAAAAAAGAGGAGATAGAAAGAGAGGTAGTAAAGGAGCATATGAGATGAAGCAGCTGCTAGAATGAGTTTCCATCCGGCCTTCTCACCTCAAAACAACACTCAGGTTAAAGTTCCGACAGACCTGAAGTAGAGCACGCCGCATCTAAATCCTTTCAACATCCAAGATCAATCTTCGATTAGGTAAATCCATCCGTTTTCCCTCTGTCATTGACAGATTCAACCCACTGACCGACTGATTTCATAGTCGGCTCAACTCAGTTACGAGTTGAGTGACTCAACCCCATGTCAGCGTGAAAATTCTGACCTACCTTCATAATAGTGGTCGGTTTTCCTAGAACTGGGACCAACACTGCAAGCCGAGCTTTGGTTCGCCAAAAATAGGGAGTGGAAGTGCCATTTGCACTTGAGTTGTTACTGAGTCAGTGACTCAGATACAATGCAAGAGAACAGATCCCAACTCAGTTGGGCCGGGGGAGGTGATCGCCCTATTTAACCTGAAACACAGTCAGGGGTAATCGAAGTTTGCCCGATTGGGGGGCTAACCCAACCGGTTTCCCCAACAGAGCCAACTCAATGCATAATATCCGGCTGGCTCGACCAGGTGACTGAGTCGACTCTGTTCTCACTAACAAGCTGACCCAGTCAATTTTTTGACTGAGTCAGGGAACTCCAATCATCTGGGTATGATCTGAACAATGTTGGACTAAATTGAATCATAACTTAGGCCTTATAGTTGATTAAACCCTTTTAACTAGCTCAACTTGCTATTGGTTAAAAACTCCAACCCAGTCAACTCGGTCATAACTCACTAATGTCTTATAATGTCTCCTCCAGGTACAACAAACAATTGGTTACCTTGGAAGACACTCCTTCTTTCAATCTGTCAAAGCAAGTAAGTAGGAATCAAGCTTCATATGACTAGTAGACTATATGAGTTGGAATTAGGAGATTAAATACATACTTGTTTGGATTTTAGGATCAATACATCCACCCCACAAGAATGTCTTGAATAAAATGGAGCATTCACTCAATGTGAGGGATATCCCACATGGCTTCATCATTTCATGAAATTCTGAAATAATGGTAGAAAGATATTATAATTGTGCAAATAGTAGTTGTGTCCCTTTAACTTTGAATTGACATATATGAACACGTGGGAATGTCTCAATTTATATTACCCTAACATATCTTATGAGAATTGCATTAAGATTTCCATGCCACATTTGAAATTACTTATGTACATGTACATTTCTACTTGTTGCACATTCATTATGCCACATTGGAAATTACTTTAGTACAATGTACATCTTCAAGTTGCATTAAATGTAAGAGTTCTTACTTCCACTACAATAATAAGCCTGTTCCATTTCTCATTATATGGGTTAGAATTGTTATAATTTGATACAAATGGATATCTCTTTTCTTAAGATGCGTAGTAATCCTATTACTATCCTAATGTGTTTGAAATGTCATATTTGGGCCCTCCTATGGACCTTAGGAAAGTAAATGAATTTATATTGAGCTCATATTTGAATGCTAGATATCTTATTAAAGGACCACAAGTCTTTATCATGCTTATAAGTGTAATTTTGTTAATCCTACGAAATGTGCTTGAGCATCATGGTACATGACATTCGCGCATGACATTTGAGCTTTTTCGAGTGCTCAATGTAAGACACCTTCTATTCAACTTACTGAAAGTTCCAACACTTCAATTAAACTCATAGAGCATGTACATTTGTGCCACTTTGGGCGGTCTTTCTTTACACGAGGCTTTTCCGAGATTAGACACTCCTTGGGCGTATGCCGTGTATTTTTTCAGGAGATATCCTTAGGTGCACTCACTTACATGGCTTTTTTCAGGTAGATAATCTACCCCGGGCGGTCTGCATGGTCTTTTTTGGGTGGCTAGTTCTCCTTAGGCGTACCTATGAGTATTTTTTCGGGTGACTAGTTCACCTTGGACCCTTTATTTTGACAGCTGGATGTGCATCCCTAGATCTATGACCTGTACATACATTCATACACCCATACATTCATTTACAATTTCATGATTAGTCTCCTTATAATTTGAATATGTTGATGTAAACTGTTTTAGAATTATATGATATGCATGAATCCTTGCGGGATGTTCCCACTGAGTTTTCACTCACCCAATCGTGCAGTTGCACCAAATAAACATAGGTATGATGGAGGAAGATGATGCCTATGGAGACACCCCTGGTGTAGCTATGAGGAGTATGGAGAGGAAGGATAGTATGCTGATACTGTTGAGCCGATACAGCTCCATTGATGATATAGGAATCATCTATTTTCTTATTTTTATACATTACTTTCGTGTGACTTATTTGAATTTGTAATTAAAAATCCCATGTTGTGGGATCTTACTTTACTTCTTACTTTTATTCATGCATGTTGAACTCTTTTTCTGAGTTTATACAATGGTTATATCTTGTTACTATGAATTGTGTTGGCAGTTAGCTATATGGTAGTTTTACTTCATGATGTAACCCTTGGGTTCTCATACTCGAGCGACCGTCCTCGGGTTACGAGAACTAGGGTGTTATAAGATGGTATCAGAGAGAGAGTTTAGACAAACCTTGCCTTTGGGAAAGAGTTTGTGCAAACTTTTAATAATATAGGTTTAGAGTTTCATAGATGTACACTTGAGCTATAAAGTTGAACATAGGTAAAATTTCCCGTAGAATTAGGCAATTTTAAGGACATAGAGACACAAATTTAGGTCCCCAATATTGAATCCCATATTCGCATTAGGTTTCATAGATATATATATATATATATATATATATATATATATATATATATATATATATATATATATATATGTTTTTGCCAACATCCTTATATCAACTGCATCTAAACTTTTGTTTTGAGTTACCCAACACTTCTGTCTAAAATAACATTACTATCCTGATAGCCATCCTATGAAAATTTGACTTTAAATTCAAGTCGGTTCATTGATCCCATGTTCCCACGCAATTTGAATTCTGTAATAACATTTTCTTTTTGCATGATAAACTAAGAATATCATTGACTGCACAACTGTAATCTCTAATTTATGAAACTGTAATTATTAAGCGAGAGCTGTTAATTTCATTTCATGAGAGTCATTCACTTGATTTTAGCTAATTAGTTGATGATTTTTTGTGTCGAATTACTATTTTATATACCATCTAAAGTAAGGACCACTGTACATGTTTTATATTGCACATGACATGTTTATAATTTCTAAGTACCTGTGTATCATTCACCACTAGAATACCAAAGGTGTTTCTCTTATCTATCTTAATGTGTGTAGTTAAATTTTGATTTAACACTATCCTTTGGGAAAACAAACTGATATGAAACTTGAATGTCTTAACTTAGGATGATAGAAATTAATGTTGGAACTTAGGGAATCTCCTTTTGATTAGGAGAAATTTTGAGGACATAAAGACCTACACTTAGGTTCCAATTATGAACTATTGGGTGTCTGAACTCAGAAATCAAACCTAGTTCCCCATGGAAAATTTTTAGGGAAGACATTTGAATTTATTTAGAGTTCCCTTAGAGTTAAAGAAAATTTTGAACATAGATACATAAATTGTATTCCCATGGGAAATTTTAGGTTTAGTTATTTGAACCTAGAAATTAAATTTAAGTTCCCTTGAACTCATTAGGATAGCCATTCAAACCTGAGTGGAATTAGTTAGGAATTATGAAAAGTGTGAACATAGAGACACAAAACTTTAGGCCCCGTAGGAAAGTTGCAGTTTAGTTGATGAAAGTAGAAATTGAATTTAGATTCCCATTATGACTATAACTTGTTTGAACTTAGAAATTAAACACTAGGGACCCTTACAAAATTTATTAGAAATGCCATTCAAATTTATGATAAATTCCATGGAAAGTTGAAACCTTGATCTCCTTTAAAATTTTAGTATGCATCATTTGAAAATTGGAATGAGAACTTTGAACTCCATGTGAATTACTATAATAGTTACCTAAACTTGGAAACTACCTAGACACCAAAGGAAAACAAATCTCAACTATGATATATTTCAGGTCTGACAAAAACGTTCCTTGAACTTGACGTCTAGGGAACATTTTTAGAAATATAGGATTTGAATTTGTTAGAACTAACATTTTCCACAATTCCACTACGTAAAATTTATTTAAGGTGAAGTTATAGAATTTTAGAAAAAAAATTTCCCCTAAAGTTGACCTTATGAGTACTAAATTTGAGAGTCTGGATAAAATTTAGAAAGTTTCAAACTCAAGTCCCCATGTAAGAATTTTGGTCGGGAAAATCTTTAAGTAATGCATTTACTAGAGTACACAGTTGAAGCGTGATGGTCATTTGTGTCTATTCACGTAGATTTTGAGTACTCTCATTGCTAATTTAGAAGATCCCATGATATTCCATAGAAGTCTAGAATAATGGGGATCACGGGTTGATGGAACCATATTTAAGTGAAGTCGTGATGTTTGATCAACCTTCCGTATCCTAGAAAATTCCAATGATCTCAATGCCCTGATCAGGCAGAAGATCGAGAGTTACCGGGGTTAGGAAATGATACATTAAGTCCTATGTTCTGTGCAAACGAAGGATCGACGTATCGGGCTCAAACTCACTATAACCATCCATTCGTGATAACTCGGACACTGAAAATGAATATTTGCACTATACTTTAGCTAGTGAGAAACTATCATTAAAAGTAAGAGAAAATGAAACGACAAGCATAATGTTGTTACATGTCACCTAACTAAACTTGTAAGCATAATATATATACTTTAGGAAATTATAAATTAGAAGATACCAAAACGGCTTTCAGTTCCTAGGGTTACACATATGCATTGATCGATCTGTCAAAATGAAAGTATAAAAGAAATGGGTAAAATTAGATATAAGTTGTAAAAGCCAAGTTATGATGGCACTTTTGAACATATTAGGAATATGGTACACCACTAGGACGATTTAGTGACTTATAATGGTAATATTGGAATATGTGTTGTCAAATCTCGAGGACAAGATTTTCTTTAAGGGGGTAGATTATAACACCTCGTACTTTCAGTACTCAGGTATTACCGTATTACCTAAAGTAATATAAGTACCGACCTACCTCATGTGAACATTCACATGCAACCTGGCCTAAGTATGACCATTGTAAGTAATCTCAACCCTTAAATAAAGCTATCCATTCATTGTTATTCAAGTTGGACCATCGCATCATTAGAGAAACTCATGTTAGGATTTCAATCTCATAGACAGACAAATCTAATCGACAATCTTAGAATTAGAAGTTTGAATCACGAGATCCATCGTCCCTCATATCTATAACGTCCTGTCAATCATTCTACCACCTAATTTCCCTAATCCTACCACTGAGTTATAAAATAAATCTTTAGGTTGCACCTAGATAATCTCATATGCCACTAAAATTGTGCAATAAGGACTATGGGGGCCTTGACCTTGAGTCATCTTAAAATTTTGGATCCAATTCGTTAGATCCAGACCCACGACACTCAAATTCTCAACTCACTATTTGATCATCCTTACCCCAACTTTTAGTAATAGAATATACCATTGAGACTTATTTAAATAGGCCCCATGACCATTTCAACCAATGATGTTCAGATTGGGATTAATCTGACCATCAGAACGACGGTAATCGATAGTTAAATATCATGATCCCATTGATATGGCTCACCTAAGATTCTGATATTCGTTTTGTTTGGTCGGATAGTCATATCATGGACCTAGAACCCATTGGATGGAGTTTATTTACCAAATATACCCCGTGGACTCCACATCAGATTTATGCGGGTGCATAGATACCATGCACACGCCATGCACAAAGCCTTAGTATCGGGTCAAAGCAACTTTGACCCGATAGAAAACCAAAACTTCATATTTTTTTTTTAAAATCCACTCCTGTCGTCAGGATTTTAAACAAACGGCTCATTTGTTGCTGATATTGGCTCGCCATCATGACCATTTCACAAGATCTGAACCATCCATCATGCTCAACAGGGATCACCGACCAAACCCATGGTGAAAACCACTGGCGATAGTCACGCCTGCAACCACGAGCTAGGGACGAACTCGACTAGCACACGTAGCTTCTAATGGAGGAAAAAAACCACATCGTATTGCTTTGCTGGTGATTTCTTTTACCTCAGAAACAATCGGAGCCACGTACGCACACCGTAATAGGCCAAGTCACCTATTACCATATATGTATATTCCCAGCCAAAAGGCGGAGGGAATATTTCCGTTTTAGGCTAGCGAGATCTCAACCATTCCATGCCATCTGGAAGGTTCTCTTAGACGATCCTAGACATCGGTCTTGGGGCTTTTGAAAATCTCGTAGCTTACTGAGAAATCAGGGAGAAGTTGTCGAAACGTCAGATTGGTGCAAAACCTCCTCCTTGCGGCTAAATGCATTTAATATATAGCCTTCTATCCACCATAAGAAGCACCCCATGTTGTTGTTAGGACATATCAGGACAATCCAAATGGTCTTAATCTGTCAATAAACTGTCCAATGCGAAATCTCCATTATCAGCCGGCCATCTTCCCCAAAAATGACTAAGGGACCCACTTTTTGTGGTAGCCACCCTTCCCCTGATCTGAAACATCCATCATTTGTCCCATCCTACCTAAACCTCTTCAATGAATGTTATTTGGGCCCATTCATACGTTCAGAGGTTTGAGAGATGTCTGATGACGAGTTTTCTCTCGGTAGCTATGCGATATCAACCCACTAATCCCTGGGATTAGATGTGGACAATTCTAGAAACAGAAAGGGCTATAAATAGCCTGATTTTAGGGTGAATCCCAAAGGAAATTAGAGAAATCAATGGAAAGAGAAAGAAAGTGGGAGAGTTGGAATGTCGTTTGGGCGGGTTGCTGGTTCGGTAGTAACCCGACTAGGCCTGAGCCGTTCTGATATTGGAAAGAGCAAAAAGAGAGAAGTGAGATTGAGAGGGAAGGAGAAGGAATACATAGAAAAGAGAGGAGATAGAAAGAGAGATAGCAAAGGAGCATATGAGAGAAGCAGCTGCTGGAATGAGTTTCCATCCGGCTCTCTCACCTCAAAACAACACTCAAGTTCAAGTTCCGACAAACTTGGAATAGAGCACGCCGCATCCAGATCCTTCCAACATCCAAGATTAATCTCCAATCAGGTAAATCCATCCGTTTTCCGTCATTGACAGATTCCACCCACTTACCGATTGATTTCACAGTCAGCTCAACTCAGTTACGAGTTGAGTGACCTAGCCCCATGTCGGCATGAAAATTTTAATTTGCCTTCATGGCAGTGGTCGGTTTTCCTAGAGATGTGACCGGCACTGCAAGCTGAGCTATGGTTCACTAGAAACAAGGAGTGGAAGTGCCATTTGCATTTGAGTTGCTACTGAGTCAGCGACTCAGGTATAGTGCCTGAGAACAGATCCCAACTCAGTTGGGCCTGGGGAGCTGATCGCCTTGTTTAACCTAAAACGCAGTCAAGGGCAATTGAAGTTTGCCCGATTGGGGGGCTAACCCAACCGACTTCCCTAACTGAGCCAACTTAATGCATAATATCGAGCTGACTCGACCAGGTGACTGAGTCGACTCTATTCTCACTAACAAGGTGACTCAGTCAATTTTTCAACTGAGTCAGGGAACTCCAATCATCTGGGTATGATCTGAACAATGTTGGACTAAATTGAATCATAAATCAGGCCTTATAGTAGATTAAACCCTTGTAACTAGCTCAACTCGTTGTTGGTTAAAAACTCCAACCAAGTCAAATCAATCGTAGCTTACCGAGGTCTTGTAATGTCTCCTTCAGGTACAACCAACAACTGGTTACCTTGGAAGACACTCCTTCCTTCAATATGTCAAAGCAAGTAAGTAGGAATTAAGCTTCATATGGCTAGTAGGCTATATGAGTTGGAATTAGGAGATTAAATACATACTTGTTTGGATTTTAAGATCAATACATCCACCCCATAAGAACGTCTTGGATCAAATGGAGCATTCACTCAAGGTGAGGGATATCCCACATGGCTTCATCATTTCATGAAATTCTGAAATAATGGTAGAAAGATATTATAATTGTGCAAATAGCAGTTGTGTCCTTTTAACTTTGATTTGACATATATGAACATGTGGGAATGTCTCAATTTATATTACCCTAACATATCTTATGAGAATTGCATTAAGATTTCCATGCCACATTTGAAATTACTTATGTACATGTACATTTCTACTTGTTGCACATTCATTATGCCACATTGGAAATTACTTTAGTACAATGTACATCTTCAAGTTGCATTAAATGTAAGAGTTCTTACTTCCACTACAATAATAAGCCTGTTCCATTTCTCATTATATGGGTTAGAATTGTTATAATTTGAAACAAATGGATATCTCTTTTCTTAAGATGCGTAGTAATCCTGTTACTATCCTAATGTGTTTGAAATGTCATATTTGGGCCCTCCTTTGAACCTTGGGAAAGTAAATGAATTTATATTGAGCTCATATTTGAATGCTAAATATCCTATTAAAGGACCACAAGTCTTGATCATGATTATAAGCATAATTTTGTTATTCCTATGGAATGTGCATGAGCATCATGGTGCATGACATTCACATATGACATATGAGCTTTTTCAAGGGCTGAATGTAAGCCACACTCTGTTCAATTTACTGAAAGTTCCAACACTTTAGTTAAACTCACAGAGCAAGTGCGTTTGTACCACTTTGGGCGATCTTTCTTTACATAAGGCTTTTTCGGGATTAGACACTCCTCGGGTGTACCCTGTGTATTTTTCAGGAGATATCCTTGGGTGTACTCACTTACATGGCTTTTTTCAGGTAGATAATCTACCCTCTGCATGGTCTTTTCTAGGTGGCTAGTTCTCCTTGGGCATACCTATGAGTATTTTTTTGGGTGACCAGTTCACCTTATGCAACCCTTTATTTTGACAGCTAGATGTGCATCCATAGATCTATGACTTGTACATACGTTCATACCCCTATATATTCATTTATAATTTCATGATTAGTCTCCTTGTAATTTAAAAATGTTGATTTAAACTGTTTTAGAATTATATGATATACATAAAGTCTTGTGGAAAGTTCCCATTGAGTTTTCACTCACCGAATCATGCAGTTGCACCAAATAGACACAAGTATGACAGAGGAAGATGATGCTAATGGAGACACCCCTGGTGCAACTGATGAGGAGTATGGAGAGGAAGGACAGTATGTTAACACTGTTGAGACGATACAGGTCCATTGATGATATAAGAATCATCTATTTTCTCGTTTTTAGTCATTACTTTCATGTGACTTATTTGAATTTGTAATTAAAAATCCCCTGCTGTGGGATCTTGTTTTACATCTTACTTTTATTCATGCACGTTGAACTCTTTTTTGTTAGTTTATACAATGGTTATATCTTGTTACTATGAATTACGTTGGCAATTAGATATATTGTAGTTTTACTTCATGACGTAACCCTTAGGTTCTCATACTCAAGCGACCGTCCTCAGGTTATGAGAACCAGGGTGTTACATTAGCATAGGCCGACATCTCAAATACAGTATCCCATACCACCATATTCAGCTCATGAGTTTGATTTACTCAATGGACACCACAGGGAGGCTCGTCACCCTAGCGTAGACCGAGAGGTCGACCACGGTGTCCCACACCACCATGTCTAGCTCATGAGTCTTAGCAGATCAAGGTACTAAGGTTGAAGCGAGCTTTACATTGGTAAGCGGTACCTTAGACTCAAGTAGTTGCGTCCATACATGGTGAACATACATTAGGCCAATCGGGTTACTTAACAAGCTCAAATGGTATGAGTGTACGTTAAATTAATTGACATGGAGTGTGTAAGCATTCCGCGTGGCCTAACCACTGTCGACGAGCAGTGTACGACTCGGATTCATCGAATATGTCTTGTGTGGCAAAACGACCTTGGCCACTAATTCAGAAATCATTATCGATTGTCTAGACTACGCAGTAGTCCCAATCATATTTAAACACAATACACATTCATCTGTGATAGTGAAACAACATGTGACAAACAAATCAAATATAAATCTCATTTGAGTATTTTAACAAACACATCGCGCACGTATTGTCATACATAAGTATTTCATCCATAAAGCATGTAGTAGTTAAGGTAATTGAGAATCCTATCTGAATGCCCTCATTAAATACATTTCAACAAGTATTTTCTCATTCAGACATTTTATCAAACACTTAGACTACACATAATAACATACATGTAATAAAGTAGTTATAACATATATAATAGAAAATCCTTTCACAAAGGATTTGCCACACATACAACAGTCATATATTCTTAATCAATAGGCATGGCAAGCATAAATTACAATTCCATATTCATTCAAACATTTCAACAAACACATGGAATGCATTAAAATTAACATAGTTCATATATATGTGCAATACATGGAAAACATCGCTTCTAAGCACATGCGACGGCAATCAAGTTAGTCATAAATCATTAACTGACATTGAAAGCCTTGAACACCATAACATAAATGTTTATATTCCACACCTTCCATCTATAAACTTGTATTGAACTTAGTTTGAACAATACGCCTTTGTCTACGGCACAACGACTGCCTAAATCAATGAAATAGGTTAGCTATTCTACCAATTCCTCTATTTAAAACCATAAAAAGATTAGGGTTAGGATTTCTTACCTAAAAATGGATTTAGATTCACCAGTGTAGCGATACAGGTAGGATGATTCGGTACGTGGAGCGTTGGGATTGAATCCCAGCAACGATCTCTCACTCTCTCTCCTCACTCTTTCCTTCTCTTTACTCTCTTCTTTCTCTTCAGGTTTTGGAAATTCGTATGGAATGAGAGAGGGGTGGGTTAAAGGTCTTATATAGGCTCAGAACTAATGTCAATGGCCCCAGGGCCATGGTATACTTAGGATCTGGCCAAAAGACGTCTGTTTCGGGCCAACGGAGCTCATCTGGAGGTCCATTTCCTGCGTATGATCTGAAAAAAGTTCCCTGAAAATGGATCTATGTCAATTTAAGATTTCGGTCTGATCGAATTTGTGGATCAACCGCGGAGGACCAGTTTCAGTTCAACAGTCATCACCACTCGATCAAGGCCACAATTATACTGACATGTGTAGGGAAATTTCCCTGATATAAGGGTGTAGTTGGGTTAGAATCTGACTGTCTAAAACCTTAAATTTATCCTGCAAGTGAACGGCCCAAATCACTTAAGTTTGAGTTTATTTTCTAAAGATATTCACATTTCTCACACACTTCGCTCTGGCCTCAAGTTGTGCGTTTTAGGATACTATTTGGACTGGATTTCTGAGTTGGTTGTCAAGCCCAGTAAGATGGTCATAACCATATAGTTTTGCAGTAATTAGACTTTCAACGCACGGTCCAGGTCCAATACAGAGTTTCGTGATGCCCCGAGAGCAACTGGGTTTTGAAATGGATCCTAAGTTTCTAGGTAATTTAGCATTAACAATTTTACTAGTTTTGGGTCTTGCAATTCATATAGAAAGTGGTTTAAGCTAATCTACCAATTAATTTAGTTTAGTACTTAATTAATTTTCATCTAATTTCTTAAGGATATGGTCCTTAGTGATTATTGCCTGAGGTGATACTTGGGTCTTTATACGAATTTTTCTGAGAAGTTACACTATGGTGTTAGCAGATGGTTAATTTCAAGAGTTTTCCAATAAAACGTATTAGTAATGGCTTCTTCTACTATCATCTGAGGACCTCAAAGGCCCAACTAACTTGAGATTTTTATATGCTGGCTGATGTACTTTTAGTCCCACAGATCATTATTGCTACTGAAAGGTTCAATATTGAAATGGTAAAGTTTTTAACTATTTATTTTATCTTTGTTTATTCCTGTTCTTGATAAATAATTTGATGTCTTAGCCTCCTATCATTACCAGCTAGTTTTATCACTATTTGTACCTATGTCAATCTCATGAGTCTTACTTTTCGTAATTTTCTTACCCTTGTAGTGATTATCAGAAGCAGTGGCCCATCATTGAAAGATTGGCAAGTCCATGTACATGTTTTCTTCCCTTCTATTGGTATTTGTTGTAAACTGAAAGTTCAAGTATTTGGTCTTTTAACTAGTACTTTATCTTTGGAATTATGTATTGCAATTGCTTTCAAGCTACCCTTGGATTTTGTTTGTAAACCAGACTTGTCAATTTGGTTGATGAATTATTACATTGTTGTTGCATTTGGATGCAAAGTAGATTGATTTACAGTCATTCTGTTTAATTTATAGGAAATAACAGAAACTGATGAAATTTCCCAGTATTTATAGCGAGTTCTACCTCGATTTTCAGTAGCATTTCCTAGTATTTGGCCCTACATGAAGGACACATGATGCAAAAACTACTATTCATGTGGGCCACATTATAGAGGATAAATAAATAAATTGATACATGCCGATCTAAAGTATAAGTTGGGCCTACTAGATGAGTGGACATGATACGTTGGCATTATGTCAACAGGTTGCATGTGGGGCCCCTCTAGTTAGAGTTGATCAAGTGTTTTTGTGGTTCATATCATCATCCAAGATTTGCTAATCTTGAGACTTTTGTTTGGATATATTAAGTTTTATGAAATAAAAACTAAATTGGAAAGAGACATTTACAGCAAAATTGCTAGAGGATTCTCAGTCATCAGAAAGGTGCCTAATGTTTTTTAAGTACGAGAAGTGCTTTTTTAGGAAAAAATTGATTGAATCTATCTCTTTTAGATTTCATCTTCTTCTTCTATTGGAATTGTCCAGTGCCCAATTCGACCACTCCATGTGTGAGATCTGTGGCTGATTTGTCAATTTTAGTTTTGAAAGTTCTGTTGATTTTCATTTGGATAGTTTAGATAAAAATTCCATATTGTGAAATAACATTCCTAGCTAATTATCTATTTTTTCTTTTTGGATGGAGCACTCATCTCTGTGCTAGTGTCTGCAACTTCATATAGCATATATCTTGTCATTTCTCAATTTAGTTTTAAAAAATCATTTTCTCTATTTTAAGTATGCTCATTTTGAAAATAACTCTGTTTGTTGAAAGGTGTAACTAGATTTTGTCTTTATAAACGTTCTTTTTTGCAGTGGATAGTAAATGAGGAAAAACTACGGGTTATTCACTACAGCCTAGGTCCCATTAAACCATAGGACTGGTGGATAGTAGATGAGGAAAAACTATGGGTTATTCGCTAGACCTCTGGCAGGTGTTATCATCAAACTTCATTCTGTATTGTTGCTGCTTCAGACTCTCTCATACCCCCACTTCCAACCTATTTATACCTGTTTACATTTTGAAAGAGACACTTCCCTGCTCCCACACCTGAAATTGCTACTGTTTTTCTTCACACTACTATAGTTGGCATGCATGTATGTCCTTTTCTCAAATGTTTGGGGGTGGATATGATTGAAGTTGAAGATTTCAAACACAAAGAAGGAGATTAAGGTGTTGAATGCATTTGTGTCTATATAAATTTTTGAACTTGTTGATGGACAAAAGCCTACTAGTCAAGTAGCTGTAATTGTTTGATGGAAGGTGAGCCACATCTGTCTAGAACAATTGCCTAAATTATTACACTATTAATTCCAATCAGTTCCAAGCCAGAGTCTCTAGATTGGCAGCTCCGAACATTCCACTTGCACTTTTAGTTGAATGTGCAGCTTCTTTTTTTATCAGAATCTCGATTACATGTTTGTATGATACTATTTGTTTATTACTTTTTTTTTTTTGTTTCTGCAGTCTGCTATGAAACACTGTGTTATGATACATTAGTTGGATTGTCATAAAAAGGTACAATTTTTCCAGCTCTTTTTCTTCTGTGTTCTTCTCATAAAAAAAAAGATAAATTTTAAAATTATTTGTCACTTTGAACATATTGTGTGGATTTATGGCATTATCTCTTTGATGCACTACAATGCTATGGTTGTTTGAACTTTGAACTTAAATACAACATTGTTGGAGATCATTTTTAAAAATTGAACTTAAATACAAAAAATTCAGCCTTGGTGATAGTGGGCCCATAGAATAAATTCACTTTGGAAATGAATTCTGACTACATGGAAATTGAGTTAGCCACTGTTAGTGAAAAAAAAATGGTTGTGAATTTAATTTTCATTTCCAAGGATTTACTCAAAAAAGGCAGTAGAAAAACTCTATTTTAAACCCAATCATCATCACAATAGTCACTCACATTTAGGTTGTCTTGGTTGGAACATGACAAGCCTTTTTCATGAGTAGGTTTAATTTAGATTTGTTGCTTGGGAGATCTGTTGATCACCCTTTTATTTTGATAAAACATTCTCTCTGTTTCTTTTTTTTTTTTTTTTAAATGATAATACAATTTATTTTAAAAATATATATATACAAAATGTGGATTATAGTCAAGAACATTTCAGGGTCATCTTAGCTCTATTAGTTGTTTTTTTTTTAAAAAAAAATAATAATAATAAAGAAAGTGAACTTGTCTTGGCTCTAGGGAAACTATGGTTGAATTAAGGACTTGAAAGTGTCAACCAAGTACATGGAACCAAAAAAAAAAAACAAAAAAAAACTGGTCAAGTGTTGAAGTTGAAATTTCATTTCTTAAAATTTAATTGAGCACCTGAAAGTGTCAACTAAGTACATGGAACTAAAAAATAAAATAAAATAAAATCTGAACATTCCATTTCCTTTTCTACTAATTTCTGTGTGAACACATTTCATCAAATAATTACAGCTACTCGACTAGTTTACATACAGCCGAGATGTCCTAAAGCAGGTCATGTAGATCACTTGTGAAGCTCATGTTTGAATGCTGAGGCTAAATGGTTATATGCATGTCTAGCTACCCTACTCATCTGCATCAAAACTATTTCTAGGTTTAATGGTGTCGAGGACTGGGTTTATAGGTCTGTTGAATTTGAGCTGTAATATATTTTTCCTTAACCTTCAAAGGGGAAAACAGAGAATTTTTTAGTCTTAAGATCTTACCTTCTATTTTTCTTTACCATTCTTCCTCTTTTAACTAAAAGAAACTATTTGAAGTATTGCTCTGATTGACATGTTTATACATTTCTGCAATGTAGTGTCTTTTGGGGATGAATGTGTAGGTGCATGAAAAGATTTTATAATACCGTGGACTTGTAATGAAACAGAATATTCTAATAGTTAAATCATATAAATTCAATACTCCTTTCCCCATCCAGTTTCAGTTTCATCTGTCTCATATTTTTGCCATCTATTTTTTCTTTGAAAGGGGATGGAGTGAGTAAATCACAATTCACATAGGTCCTAAACATCGAGCTAGATCAGATTATCGAGGTATTCTTGCCATGGAAAATGCCATGAATAATTATCAAAGCTACAATGTTCTACCTGGTTAGCCTTTTCATAAATTTCTTGAAGAAGAGAGTCTTGAAAATAAAATTTTCACTTCAATCCATCATGGTTGTTTGTTAATGCTATAGTGGGATGCTCATCCCAAGTAGAAGTTAGTGCAAAGGAGATTATTTTTCTTTTAGGGTAGCACTAGGCCTTATACCTGCCCCAAAATATATCTCATTTACCTTTGGTAGCACTATAATGTTTATGAAAATCCACTTTATGAAAGGCTTTGCATGAAACCTCACTTTTTTCTTTATCTCTCTAGGTTGGGCTAGGATTGGGATTCAGAATTTAGTCATGGGTTGGGTGCGGCCTTCTCATTTGGATCACAGGTTATGCTTGGGCCTCAACTCTGGGTCCATTTAATAAAAGAGTTGGGCTTGGGCTGACCTTGACCTGAACCTGACCTGCACCTGACCAACCCCCTACTTGTGCATTCTCCTAGGTACTGGATGTATATAGTCTTAGTTCTATTGGTTATTATTACTTCTCACTAAATGCTACTACCATCTTTGTATAAAATGACCACTGCTTTCCTCTCTCTTTTTTTTTTTCTTATGCAGTCCAAGTTTCCTACTCTAAATAAGATCAATGAAGCATATAAAGTTCTTCTAGCATTCCAAGCTTCTCTACCTGAAAGGCAACTTGATGCTAAGATACTGTAAATTTAGTTTCTCATATCCATATTTTCCATGATAATTCACAATTTGTTGTTAGAAAAGCTTTAAATAAGAGACACGAATATTCATTGCTCGTAACTGAAACTTCACCAGGTTATTATAATGAAGAGTTGATCTTTATTTGGATAATAATAATAGTGAGAGAAGTTATTTGGTGTTGATACATCAGAACGTTTCCTGATTTCTCCAGCCCATACGAATGGAGTGTGGGCCATCGATCTAGGCGGACAACTTGATGCGACTAATCATGAACAAGGTTTAAAGTATCATCCAAAATCGGTACTTATTACCCGATACATAGCAGTATCATTCATAAATGCTACAGTTGTATTGGCTTGGAGTTGCTTGATATAGGGTGATACGGGGGGATATGACCCCATATCGGTGGTGAACGATACAATACGTATTATGAAATTTGTTTATTTAGAAATGTGAATGTAGGATGTGTTGTATGATTTGATTGCTATTTGTAATATGAATGCATCGTTTTCTTTCCTGATTGCATTTTATGTACTATTCCTATCAGCATTAATTTTATTAGCTTAGATGAGTTGATCAATCACAGCAGGTTTTGGCAATGGTATCAGACACCATTACTATATTTATTTATTTATTATTTTTTAAAGTAGCTATGGATATTAGCCGTAGCTCTTATTCTTAAAACCATAGCTATTGCTAACTTCAGCACATTGCTACGAATTCCATTATACTTTTAGTTACCGATATTATCCGTAGTTACATGTACATTTCACTACAGAAAATATAGCTACGGATTATATCTGTAGCTATTTATATTTATTGCCACGAATTTAATCTGTAGCCATAGATTTTTTACCTTCAGCTACATCACCAATTGCTACGGTCGTGCTATGGACTATAATTGTAGCAATATACCTTTAGCTATGGTTTTTATCCATAGCCTTTGCCCTTTTTTCTGGTAGTGTATGAATCACCATTTGTGACATTCAATCCCGAGAAGTGATGTTACACGCATGGTGATTTACTTACATTGATTATGCACCACTCACCAACCCACTAGATTACGTGCCGAACAAGAGGGCCTCTACACGTAACGCATTACTTCCACGATATTATATTGATCACTAAAAGTGGGATTTCGAACTTCATACTTGTGTGCAAGATAATAATGTAGAGATGTGAATTATGTAACAATAATTCGTATGGTGAAGATAAACAATAAATAAAACTTAGAACATGTGAGAAAGAGGTAATCAATTAAATTGTAAGATTTAAAAGAAAAACCCTCACCTTTAACGTCATATCTCCCATTAGAGTTTCGTATATACATCGTATGATTGAATTCTAACATGGTTTTTGAACAATTTGGATGGTTAAATCACTCCATGAACTGCCTCGTAAGATCAACGACTAGGATTTTGGCCTAAGATCTAGGTTTTGGATTTGGCTTACCAGGTAATATATTAGATATGAACTTAGGAGATGAGAGGATTACCTTGGTTAGAAACCAACCTTAGCTGCCCAAACTTGAACTTCAGCAGAATTTTCTTGCCGAGTTGACTCGATTCAACTTGATCATAAAAAACCTATATATGGTTGATTGAAAATAAAAAAGTGAAACTTAGTTAATGGAAGCTTACATCTACTCGTCAGAGGATCCACCTCGGATTTGAACTCCACCTAACAACTTAGTGAGTTGCTGCTTGACTCGGTCTCTCTCTCCCTCTCTATTCTTCTTCCGTTCTTCCTTTTTGTCTATCTTTAATTCCTTTTTTTGTCCTTTTTCTCATTGTTGAACAGCCCATCAATGGGGTGTTTATTATAGGATTTTGGAAAAGTTCTCTGTATTTAGGGAGAGTTTGGTTCAAACTATGCAATCATGCAGAATTTCTTGGCACGCTGCTTAAATTACCATGCTGGGTTGTTTGGCCATCCATTTTGATTCGTGGTATTTCACTCGTTCTTTTGGTATTCCTTGATCTTCTGTTGTTTGTATGGGCCACTCTTTGATCGAACTGGATTTCGGATTCGTGGTCAGACAGCCTTCACGGCTACTGTGGTTTTGATGGAGAAGATGACTCATTTCAATGGCAGATTTGGTTTCCTCCCTTTATTCTTCGTATTGAATCTCCTACAGGGTTTAGATGTATCATCTAATGCTCCTTGACCCTTGAAAATGAAGGTCTAGGGGGTTTTGATTGATGGTTTGTGTGGAGGGAGTTTTCGCACAACGAGGTTGGATATCTTTTTCTTTTTTTCTAAAAGAGCGGTGGAATTTCATGTTTCCACACTCCTTCCAATTCTTTCTCTCATCAGGGGTGTCGGAATTTCCTATCTTAAGGTTTGAACGGCTCAGATCAATAGGAGATTTCGTAATTAAGAGTTCCAGATGGGTAACTCTCTCTCCCTCTCTCGATGCATTTTTATCGACTACCTTCTACAGTGGCAGAACTTTGTTTCTTATTCGATTTTCAATGGACAGATGAGGCCCCTCTGTGATGAGTTTTAAAAATCCCTTTCATCCATTCGTCTCCCCATGTCATATCAGAAGGTGAGGTCGAGAATGAGGCACATCCATTAGTTAGGTGGACCACGGGATCTTAATCTACCTCTGCTAAGACCGAGACTTGTAAAGGATTGTGTGACTGAGATTTGTAGACATTTACATTTCCCAACGTGAAGTGGTTTCTTACGAAGTGTGGTCCTGAGGTGGGGTCCGCTATGATTTTATAAGTGATCCACTCCGTTCATCGGTTTCTCCATATCATGTTAGGACATAGGGTTAACAATGAGGCAGATCCATTAGTTGAGGATGTTCACCCTTGTAGGTTTGAAGAGCTTCTTCTGAGAATAGAAATTTTAGGGAAGGATGTTTCCTTCAAACAAGTCTGTATATGTGAAGGAATCTTGTCGGTTGTGTGCAAGTATAACATGAGGTCCATCATGATATTTATAGGGAATTCACTCCATTCATTGGTCTAAGGAGGTTGTGTTGGCCTATGAGCCCAAATATGAAGCATATCCGAGCCTTAGATAAGCTTATCTTAGAAATTCTCTAGCTGGTGCCCAAAATGAACTTGATCTTAATTAACGGTCAATATTTAATAATCAGGGCTAAATTTTTATAACGACCTAGAAAAATTCATACTTAGAACCAAGTACCACCTCTAGCAGAAATCAATTAGAACTAAATCCTTTAGAAATTGAATGTTTTTTGGTTAGCACTAAACTAGATTACTTATGGAATTAGCACCAATAACTTTTAATTCGATCTGTAAGACCCAGAACCTAGAGAATCCTTGACACTATATTACCCTGAAATCTAGGATCCAACTCTAAACCCAGTTGCTCCCGGGAATACTTAGTAATTTTGTATTGGATTTAAACTGCGCATCGAAAGCCTGATCGCTATGAACTTAGACCATTATGACCGCCTAGTTAGACTTGACAATCACCTAGAAAATCAAGCCCAAACGATGTCCTGAGACCATTTTATTGAACCCGGAGTAAAGAGAGTAAGAAAATGAAGATTTTTAGAAAATTAAATATATTTTTAAGTAATATGAAACGTTTCACTTGCCCGTTATTTTTAAGCATTTTGACCATTAGAATTCGACCTAAATTCATCCTCGGAATAGGATAAGTGGCCCTTACATGTCAACGTACTTGTGGCCTTGATCGAAGTTCGGTAACCATTAAATTGAAGCTGGTCCACCATGGATGATCTGGAAACCCGATCGGACTGAAAACTTAACTTACTAAAGATCCGATGCTAGTGAGCTTAAGTCCAACCACATTTGATAAGAGGACCTCCAGAAGTGCTCCGTTGGATCGAAAAGAGTCCGATTTGGTTATAACCTAAGTATACCTTGGTCTTAAGTCTGTTTTCATCGTGTTTAGGCTTATAAAAAGGCCTTAAACCCTTAGTTCCAAATTCCATAAGAATTTCCTAAACCCTAGTTGGTTAAGAGAGAGAAAAGAGAGAAAGTGTGGGAGAATCTGTCGAATCTCTGTAGGATTCTTCCTAGTCCATCTATACATCGAATCTGCATATCTGAATCATTCTTCTGGCGATTATGATTCTATTTTTGGGTAAGTTAAGCTAAGCCTAACATGTTTTTAAACCTAGAATAGCTTAAATGAAGTTATAGCTAACCTATTCTATTCCATAGGTAGCATATCCGTCGTTGATGAAGACACATCGTCTGAATCATATCGAATATGTATTTTCTGGTTTAAGGTGTGGACTATATACGTTTAGGTTATGGTTTTTAAGACTTTCAATGTTAGATAATGATTTATTCATGTTGTGATTGCCATTACACAGCCAAATGTGCTATCCGTTTCGATTTCTGTATATGGATGCTTCATATTGTAAATAGCGTATTTCATGTATATGTTAAAATACCTGTATGCGTATGAAATCTGCTGTTTTGATTGTCATGATTAATTTTCGTTGTTATATGCTTGGTATGAATGCGGCAACTCCTTCGTGAAAGGACTTGTCCTAATATGCAATGGAGTCGACATACGTGATATATGTTGAATAGTGTACTCTTAAGTGTTTGTATGAATGCCTAAATGAGTTAGAAGTTAGTAAAGTGTGATTGCTAAGGTTGTTGAGATATGAATCTCAATCACAACACTTAAGTGTATGATTTCCTCCATGAATCATGTAACTTAGATTATCCATATTACATGCGTGTATGATTTCCTCCATGTACTGTATTTAAGATTCAGTTATATGTCATGAATGTTCATTTGAATGTAGGATATGAATCATGCTAGTTATTGAGGTTGTATGTGAGTGGGGCTGTGCTACAGTCCAGGTAATCGGTAATCGTACTCTAAATGGTGGTTGAGGTCATTTTCGCCACACAGGATTAGTCTAACGAATCTGAGTCGTGCTTGGGATGTTCGACAGTGGTTAAGCCATATGGAGTGCTTATGCATTCCATGTCGTTCAACTCAACGTGCGCTTGGCCTAGTTGAGATTATCAACTAACCCGATTGACCGATGTTTATTCACCATATTTGGTCGTACTGTTTGAACCTAAGGCACTGAACTTATCAGTGAAACTCCCGTTAACCGTGGTACCGTGATCCTCTAAGACTCATGAGCCGGACACGGTGGTATGGGACACCATGGTCAAACTGTCGGCCTACGCTGGGGCTACAAACCTTCCTGTAGTGACCATTGAGCACTTTATTCTTGTGAGTAGATTATGGTGGTATGGGACACTATATTCTTACTATCGGCCTACATTGATTGGTGACGAGCCCTCTGTAGTGACCTCGAGTATATCTTGACACTGCATAAGGGCGACGAGTCTTATTGCAGTATTAAGGATATAATTAGGCTTGTATTGATTTGGTGATGGGGGAGTGGTGTAATGATTACGCGTAATAGCCCTGACAGCCCTTGCAGTGACCTAGAACCGTAATATCGTATGAGAATTCCTAGGAGTGATGACCTTAGAATGGATCAATGTTAGGAATTGATATAAGGGAAGTGTCTTAGCTTCCCAATCCTGCTGTATGAAAAGGACTAATAAGAACTTGGTAAGCATGCTCATATCATCACATTGCATGTGCTATTGGTGTTGGTGTAAGAGCACTGAGGAAGTGACTGACATGCGCGATAATAAGATGAAGATCGCAGAGGAAGTTTGTGGTGAGGGCATGCATCATTCCTTCATAACATTCGTGCATTAACAAAAGTATCTAGGACATGTTTAATTATACTACCTTATCATTACTGCTTGATTGGATTGATAACATGTTAACCTTTACTGTAAAGTACCACTGAATTGATCACTCACTCCCACGTTCTGGGATGGTGCTTAAACACCAACCAGACTCTGATGTAGTTGCATGTGACGACGACGCTGGCGAGGCAGAGCCAGACTTTGATGAGGACGAGGAGGTGTTCTCATATATGCAGTTCTCAGGCGGATTCATGTGAGCCTTGTCTTGACTAGCGGGGATTTCTGGGATATGTATACGTTGATTTTTCTTAGTTTGATACATGTATATGAGACACAGTTGTATATATTGCCCTGGGCAAAGCATGCATATTTTGGGGATTATTTTTGAATGATATATGTATTTACGTCTTTCGCTTGCATTTCCTCAATATCTCTAAATTATGTCTGCTGATCTGGCTTGATCTATTTCATGTTTTATACACTAACACAGACAATATTCATCCATCATCAAATAATGTTACATCAGTGATGTTCTGGAACTCGGGAGTTGAGTTATGCTCGACCCCCGATTTTTAGAGCGTTATAATTTTGGAGTAAATGTGTAATCAGGATAGGTAAATGATTGGGCAAATTTTGGTGGTGGACCGACGGTGGGAACAGTCTAAATCTAAAATATCACCTATTGCATCAAAAGGAAGGAACTGGATTCAACGTTCAACGGTGTAGGATCATAGATTGAGATCTGAATTTTGTATGATGTCGTAGTCATGTGAGGCCAAGGTGTGGTCCAAGTTTGAGTTTCAATGTACGGCAGTAAGTGGTTAAATCTGTACATATAGATTTATATAGAGTTTGTAAGCCTTAAAAGGATAACTATGCACTTAAGTAAAAGCCTACCAAAGTGGGGTCTTCATATTTCCCACTTGGCCCATATGATGGGTAATCTATATCGTTCAAATGAATGAAAATATCCTACTGCGACTACCTACGAGTTTTTTTTTTTAGTCGATGGACACTAAAATCAACGATTAAGGGGATGATTTGTTAATTGAGCCATTTTTACAATATATTGGCCGAAATTCGACATGTGGGTTTAATTTATTGTACATAGGCATGGTATGAAATTTCACCTCAAACGGATCAGGAGAACCATGTTATCTAGAATTCAATGGTCTATGTGAATGACATTTTCATAATTATTGACGATCTAAGGGTTTTGGGAAATCTAATGGCTCTACATGGTTATAGGAATGTTTCTAAGAAATTCTTACAAAAGAACTTACATCCAATTCATTATGAATAAAGAGTTATTCACCATATTAATTAAGGGAACGTACATATATCCAACTACATAATGGTTGGTCCCATCTCAAAATCGACGGTCGAATAGCTTGATCTATGGATGAAGATTATTCCCAACAGTCAGATTCATGTTGTAGAATAAATTTAAAGTTAGGACGGCTAGATTGGTATCATACACATATACATACCAAGTTAAATTTCATTGTAACACTAAAGAACTTTCAATGCTCGAGTATTGAAAAGTTCGGAGTGTTACAATCTACCTCCTTAAACAAAATTTTATCCCCAAAATTTATTTAATTCTACTATGTATGTAGATTTATTACATTTAATCTTTATTATATTCCTCATGATGTAGATATATATGTCTAGGTGTGCGTATAATTGGCTACATGAATTAAGGGTGTTATAATCTACACCCCTTAAATAAAAATCTCGTCCCCGAGATATATATGCGTATTTATTTATTTATGTATTTAACTTTATAGTATTTCACACATTAGTTCTTCCACTATCTAGAATATATATGTATATTTATATATATATATAGAGAGAGAGAGAGAGTAATGGTCTCCTACAAACCATCACGCTACCTTGGTGTGGTCCAATTCCCACCGTAAAGAGGGAATCGGATTGTGTATTGAGTAAACTCTATTGGGCCCACTATAAATGGATGTGGTCTATCCACGTCGCCCATCCATTTTTCTAGCACATTTTAATGGTTGAGACCAAAATCGAATCATTTCCAATGCTCAAGTGGACCATAGAACAGGAAACATCAGGAATAATAATTTCCACTGTTGAAACCTTTCTAAGATCTACAGTGATGTTTATTTGACATCCAGCCTATTCATAAGATCACATAGATATGGATGAAAGGAAAAAAAAATATCATATTGATACAAAACTTGTGGACTCCAAGAAAATTTTCAACAGTTGACATTCAATTTACACCGTTTCCTATGGTGTGGCCCACTTGAGCTTTCGATATTCTTAATTTTTGGGTTTAAGCATTAAAATTATCTATTAAAATGGATGCAAGGAGTGGTTGGAATATATAAATCATAGCAGGCCCCACAGAGTTTACTCAGTACGCAATCCGCTTCTGCACAAGTCACCTGGGTGCGGATTGGCAATTGACAGATTGAGAAGCGACGTCACCAAATTTTGTGGCCCCACCATAATATATGTTTTGTATCCACGTTGTCCATCCATCTGAAGAGATCATTTTAGGTTAATATCCAAAGAATGAGTCACATCCAAAACTCCAGTGGACCTCACCACAGAAAACAGTGGGGAGAGTGACGCCACCTTTTAGTAGGGATTAGATACTGACAAAGGGTAAGTGGATTAGATACTGACGGGTTGAGTAGGGAGACTGGCTACTAAAGTGACGTCACCAAGTTCTGTGGATCCCACTATGATGTATGTGTTGAATCTACAACATCCATCCATTTGTAGATATTATTTTAAGCAATGAGGCAAAGAATGAGGCAGATCCAAAGCTTTAGTGTACCCCACCACAGAAAACAACGGGAAGATTGTTGCCCACCGTTGAAACCTTTCTAAGGCCCACCCTGATGTTTTTTCAAAATCCTAACAATAATGAGAAGGGAAAATACAAATATAAGCTTGATCGAAAACTTTTGTGGCCTTTAGAAGTTTTTAACAGCAGCATTACTCTCCCCACTATTTTCTGCAGTGGGGTCCACTGGAGCTTTGGATGTGACTCATTCTTTAGATATTACCCTAAAATGATCTCTCCAGATGGATGGACGACATGGATACAAAACATATCTCATTGTGTGACCACAAAATTTGGTGACGTCACTGCTCAACCTGTAAATAGCCAGTCTGTGCCCAGGTCTCCTGCGAGGAAGGAATTGCATACTGAGTAAACTCTGTGGGGCCCGCTGTGATTTATATATTCCATCCACTCCTTACATCCATTTTAACAGATAATTTTATGGCTTAAGCCCAAAAATGAAGTATATCCAAAGCTCAAGTGGGCCACACCACAGGAAACAGTGTGAATTGAATGTCAACCTTTGAAACTTTTCTTGGGGTCCACAAGTTTTAGATCAATCTGATATTTGTTCTTTCCTTTCATCTATATCTGTGTGATCTTATGAACAGGCTGGATGACAAATAATCATCGTTGTAGACCCTAGAAAGGTTTTAACGGTGGAAATTATTATTCCCAATGTTTCTTGTTCTATGGTCCACTTGAGCATGGGAAATGATTCAATTTTGGTCTCAACCATTAAAATGCGCTTGAAAAATGGTTGGACGGCATGGATAGACCACATTAATTTATAGTTGGCCCAACAGAGTTTACTCAATACACAATCCAATTCCCTCTTTGTGGTGGCAATCGGACCTCAGCAAGTTAGCGTGCGGGATGGTTCGCAGGAGACCATTACTCATATATATATATATAGGCATTTTAGAGCAACAAGGAAAAACAGTCATAGTATGCCTAATCCTGATACATTAAATTCTTACCTGGCCAAGGCGGTGAGTTCTTTGGTATCATCCATTCCGAGTGAGTATCGAACTTCTACTTGGCATTGAGTTCATTAGTAAGCACTCGGGATTAGTATTCGATCAAGCTGCTTATAACTTGCTTTAATATAGTTTCGTGAGTCCGTGGTCCCGATCATTCCAGATTCACGAGGAATTTTTTTTTCTTATTCCATCATAAAATTGCCATAGGTTTCATAAAGGATAGGCCCAAATTATCCATTCATTTTTTAACCTAAGATTTAGTGTCATCCTTTATATAAAAGGTTGTAAATTCCTAAAATCATTTTATATTGACATCATGTCACTCTCAAAATTTTAATTTCTGATGCATATGTCCAATTTATTCAAAATTTGAAAATTAAGTCCTTGACTTATTCTTAAAGTTACAGAAAATTTTTGGAAATAACATTCCATGGTTTGGGGGTTGTTTCACCCTTTTGAGGTGAATGAGAGCTTCTTGTCTAACAGCAATTCCTACCAATTTTCGTTATTATGGGATTTTTATAGAATTTTATATAGATCCAATTGGATTGAAATTTTAAGGGGAGATTTCTGGAGACCTAAGTGAGCTGCCAGATAGTTTTTAAAATTTTTTGATACGTCTACTTACTATAACTAGTGGATATTTCGTAACATGTCAGAATTTCATTGAAATAGTCAAAAATTAAGTAAAAGTTAGGAAATCTCTATTTCCATATGGGAGACTTGTTCTTTTTTATTGTGAACCTGTTTAAGGAAAACTCTTAGTTCAAGAAAATTTTATTTAGGATTATGGGGATTTGTTCCAACGGTCCTTAGACTCATAGTTTATAAATTCCACGTCTAGCAAGTTTAATGGGGAGCCTAAATATGGGTTTCTAATTCCTCAAGTTCCTAACTTCTTTGAGGGGACAATCCTAAGAAGAAATATCTAATTCATGATTCAATCCTATATTTGTAAAGTTTATTATTGTCCATCCCCTCAGGCCCAGTTAATCTCAATCTCATGCTCTAATACCAACGGTAACATCTCAAATTTTGGCAGCCCGAGTGTGTACTCGTGCCCGAGAATTCTAGGTGTTAATAATGTAAAAATTGGATGCTTCAAAATCACACATTTTTTTTTTCTTTTATCACATCTAGTTACATTTGTGAAGGTAACCATTCATGTGAGTAAAATCAACTGTATTTAATATTCCATTAGAGTAAAAGAATTCTACAAATCATCAAATGCCCTCTTAATGACAGCTTGTTATAATATTAAAGTTTGCAGAAAAAGATAAATAAAACTAATAGTTCACTATTCTTCTTCTCGATTTGAACCCATCTTCCACCAAATGGCTATCGTCCTTTACATTAACCAGTGATTCACCTGCAACATCTGTACAGAAGCGGCTCAATGCCTTACTCATAGTTGTGGTTATCCTTTAAAGTTTACAATGATTCAAGTGATTCATAAGAATTATAGAAGGGTTCTGATACATCTCATACTTCACAATTACAAGTGGTATCAATATGCGCAAACATTTTATATGATATGCATTCCTAACAAAGTATGTACGGATCATCACACTGAGCGATCATGATCACAACGTGGAAAATAGTTTAAAGATAACCGGCTCACCCTACATCCCATACTGTGAAGATTCGTCAGTGTGTCCAATGTTAACATGGATTTATGCGAACATATTAAGGAAACACAATAATGTGATTGGGAGATTTTACGTGACACGATGTGTTTATGGAGTTACTATTTGTGATATATAATCTCGAGAAGTGATGTAACATGCATGGTGATTTACTTGCATCGATTATGCACCACTCACCAACCCAAGGGATTACATACCGACCAAGAGGGCCGCTACCCGTAACGCATTACGTCCATGATATTATATTGATCGCTAAAAGTGAGATTTTCAACGTCAAACTTGCGTGCGAGATAATAATGTAGTGATGTGAATTATGTAACACTAATTCGTATGGTGAGGATAAACAATAAATAAAATTTGGAACATGTGAGAAAGAGGAAATCAATTAAATTGTAATATTTAAAGGAAAAATCCTCACCTCTAACATCATATCTCCCTTTAGAGTTTTGTATATACACTGTATGATTGAATTATAACATGGGATCAATGGCTAGGATTTTGGCCTAAGATCTAGGTTTTAGATTTGGCTTATAAGGTAATATATTAGATATGAACTCAGGAGATGAGAGGATTACCTTAGTTAGAAATCAACCTTAGCTGACCAAACTTGAACTTCAACAGAATTTTCTTGCTGAGTTTACTCGATTCAACTTAATCCTAAATAACCTACATATGGTTGCTTGGAAATACAAAATTGAAACTTAGTTAATGGAAGCATACCTCCACTTGTTAGAGGAGCCACCCCAGATCTGAACTCCACCTAGCAAATCAATGATTTGCTGCTTAACTCGGTCTCTCTCTCTCTCTCTATTCTTCTACCTTTCTTCCTCTGTCTCTCTTTAATTCTCTTTTTCTTTCCTTTTTCTTGTTGCTGAACAATTGTAACGCCCTGAAAAAATTCGTACTTGGACTTGAGTACCAACTCGACCAGAAATCGCGTAGGATTAATTCCTTTAGAAAATAAGTGTAAGTTAGCTAGCGCGACGCTAGTGTAGCTGGGAAATAGTCCCTGATCACTTTAAATACGTTCTACAAGACCCAAATCGAGTAGAACCAATGACTCTATAATACTCTAAAACCTCGGATCAAACTCTAAGCAGGTTTGTTCTCTGGACCACTTTGAAACCTTGTATTGGATCTAGACCGCGCGTCGAAAGTCCGATACCTACTATCTTAGACCGTTAGAACCGCCTAGCTAGACTTGACAATCATTTCAAAAATCAAGTCCAACCAACATTCACAGGCTATTTCATTGAGCCTGGACTGAAGAGAGTAAGAATAGGGACAGATTTGAAATTTGAAATTCAAATCTAGCACACGACTTGACGTGCTAGTATTAAGCATTCTAACCGTCAGAATTCAGCCAAATTACACCCTCGGATCAGGAAAAAATTTTATTTCATATCATGAGAATTGTAGACCTGATCTACGTGCGGTGACCGCTGAACTGAAACTGGACCGCCACGTGCGATCTACAAACACTGATGGTCTAAAAACGGGATGAGAGCAACATCCGACGAGCATGAACTTAAGTCTGATCGCGTTCGGCCAGGGGACCACCAGAAATGTTCTTTTAGACCGAAACAGCCCCGATTTGGATATAACCTAAGTAAACTTTGTTCCCGAGCCTATTTCGGACATTTTTGTGCTTATAAAAGGGGTTGAAACCCTCACTCCTCTCTCCCATCCGAATTTGAGAAAAGCCCTAGATTGGGAGAGAGAAAAGGTGAGAGTTTGTGAGAGAGAGTAGGAGAGGATTTTCCTGCCATTGCTCCACTTGTTGCACGTACTTTAGCAACACGCTCCAATCACTTGGCCAGTGATTTCTCCGTATTTTTAGGTAAGAAAATACCCTAGAAAGTTGCTGATTTGAGGTTCCCTTGGATTCATAGCATGTTAGCTGATAGAACTTGTGTATTAGGTTCTCTATTCGCCGTAGACGAAGCGTATACGCTTCGTTCGAATCACTTCACCTATAAGGGAAAAGGTGCGGATTTTAGACACTTTGATTGACTGTTTTCAAAACTTTCAATGTCATTTAATAGTAGATTATCGACGGCAACGCCGTTTGACATGTACAACATGCCGTCCGTTTCCTGTTTCGTAAACTAACGAAGAATATGAGATTTAGGGCATTTTAGTCATTTGTAGGAAGTACTGTTTTCATTCATATTTTGCTGATGTGATTAACATGGCTTCTTGTCACATTAGAATGTTAGGAATGCGTGCATAATTAGTTTGACAAAGAGATTCACCAAAATGCGCCTTTGAGTCGACATACTATATGTAGACTTAAGTGTGTAGTGTAAGTGTTTGTATAAATGCTTGTATTAGTATGTATTGAATTAAATGGTGTTATGAATTAGTTCGAGATTGATTTCTCAATTAATATGTTGATGTAAATGATTTCCTACATGTTAGCTATATGCATGATCTCATTATATGTATGAAATGCATATGCTTGATGATTTACTTAAGTTGTATGTTGTAACATGCGTTAACATGCTCACATGGTTGTATTTCATTTCCAATACTCTCATATGATTGCTGATGTGATTCCATATTTGATTGGGATTATCCCTAGTCCAGGCAGTCGGTAACCGAGAAATTTTATGGTTGGCTTATATTTACCACGAACGACGCGCCGATGAACGCGAGCCGTGTTTTGGAGTTGGCGGCAATGGTTAGGCCACACGAAGTATTTTACGCACTTCATGTCGTTCGACTTGAGATACAATCGTGCTAGTCGAGCCCGTCAAGTAACCCGACTGGCCGTTGTATGTTCACCCTGTATGAGTCATAACTGCTTGAACCTAGGGTACTGAACTTACCATTGTAAACCCTGTTAACCATGGTACCTTGATCCACGAAGACTCATGAGCCGGGCATGGTGGTATGGGACACCGTGGTCGAGCTGTTGACCTACGCTGGGGCCATAAACCTCTCCGTAGTGACCAGTGAGAACCTATGTCTCGTGAGCAGATTATGGTGGTATGGGACACTATATTCTGCTGTCGACCTACACTGATCAGGCGACGAGTCCTTTGTAGTGACCGCGAGCGTATTCTGAGTCTACGGGAGCCGATGACCCTTCAGTAGCAGTGAGAGTACAGTAGGCCTGTATTGATAAGGTGATGGGGGAACGGTGCAACGAGTGCGAGCAACAGCCCTGGCAGCCCTTGCAGCGACCTACAAAATATATATCGTATGAGATTACTAGGAGTGACGACCCTAGACAGGATCTGTGTGGGGATTGATATAAGGGAAGTACCTTAGTTTTCCAATCCTACTATTTGAATGAACTAATAACAACTTGGCAATCATATCACCATTACATTGCATGTGCCTGGAAGATGTGGAGCACTGAGCGGGATGCACGCATGCCGCGGGCGTTAGATGGTGTCGTATGAGGGAGAACGTCGGTGAGGGCATCCATCATGTTATGACATATTGCATTAACAACAATATTAGGATTATTTGATTTACTGCTTTACTATTATCGCATGATTGATTTGAGAACATGCTAATCTTTGCTCTATAATTCCACTGAGTTGATCACTCACTCCCACGTTACGGGATGGTGTTTGCAACACCCACCAGACCCTGTCTTAGATGCAAGTGATGCAGAGATCCAGGAGGCAGAGCCGGACTATGATGAGGACCAGGACGAGTTCTCATACATGCAGTACCACGATGGCTTTGCTTAGGTGACCTAGGTTGGCGGGACTCTTCAGTGGGACTATTTTGAACATTTGATTTTGTTTCTTTACATGTATATGAGACTCAGTGATGTATTCATACTTTAGTGACAGTCGAGATCTACTTTATTTTTCCATACAGTGATATATATTGTTTAGTCTTCCGCTTGCTTTTATCACTGGATCTGGAGTATGAAATGCAGTTTTGGTATACTTTTACTCATGTGAATGCTTTAACTCAGACAACATTGAATCATAATCATTTTTGTTGCATAAGTGACGGTCTGGAACTCGGGAGTTGAGTTTATACATGACCCCCGATTTTCAGGGTGTTACAACAACCCATCAACGGGGTATTTATATAGGATTTTGGAAGAGTTCTCCGTATTTGGAGATAGTTTGGTTCAAACTATGCAGTCGTGCAGAATTACTTACGCCCACCGCTTGAATAGCCATACTGGGATGTTTAGCCATCCATTTTGATTCATGGTGTTTCACTCATTCTTTTTCATATTCATTGATATTCTATTGTTTGTATGGGCCACACTATGATTGGACGAGATTAGGGATTCGTGGTTAGACAACCTTCACGGCTACTGTGGTTTTGACAGAGAAAATGACTCGTTTCAATGGTAGATTTGGTTTCCTCGCTTCATTCTTCATACTGAATATCCTAAAGGGTTTAGATGGATCATTAATGCTCCTTGACCCTTAAAAATGAAGGTCTATTGGGTTTTGATCGATGGTTTGTGCGGAGGGAGTTTTTGCAAGACGAGGTTGGATATCTTTTTTTTTCTGAAAAGAGTGGTGGAATGCCGTGTTTCCACACTCCTTCCGATTCTTTCTCTCATTAGGGGCGTCAGAATTTCCTCTCTTAAGGTTCAAATGGCTCAGATCAATAGAAGATTTCGTAATTGAGAGTTCTAGATGGGTTACTTTCTCTCTCTCTCTATGCGTTTTTATCAACTATCGCTACAGTGGCAAAACTTTGTTTCTAGTCCAATTTTCAATGGACAAATGAGGCCCCGCTGTGATGGGTTTTGAAAATCCATTTCATCCATTCATCTCCCCATGTCCTATCAGAAGGTGAGGTTGAGAATGAGACAGATCTATTGGTCAGGTGGACCAAGGGATCTTGATTTGCCTCGACTGAGATAGAGATTTGTAGAGGATTGCGTGTAACATCCTGAATTTTCATGGCTAGATTTTATATTCATTCCCAAGAAAATTGGATATTAATAATGTAAAACTTGGATGCTTTGAAAATTGCAGTGTATTTTTTATTTTTCATTTATATCACATCCAGATACATTTTTGAATGTAACATTCACAAAAATAAAATTAACTATATTGATTATTTCATCGGAGTAAAAGAATTCATTAAATAATTAAATGTCTTCTCAATGGAAGATTATTACATTATCAGAGTTCATAGCAAAAGTGTAGAAGTAAGTCATAAAAAATATCATCTTATTCTTTCAGTATAATCTTTCATATGTAATTTATTCTCCAGGTCTTCAATCTGTACATCACCTGTATAATCTGTACAGTTGGAGAGGGTCAACGCCCTACTCATAGTGATGGTTATCCTTTAATATTAATAATAATTCAAGAGAGCGACTATTTGCAACATCCAATCTCGAAAGTGATGTGACATTGTATTTGCAAATCATAGACATCAATTTGTGAACCACTACCCAAAAATCAATGGAATTACGTGACGACTAAGTGGGTCTCTACCTAGATCGCATTACATCCATGATAGAATATTTGAATCACTAGTTGTGATACATGTTACACATCACTTGCACTTATAGAGAGATAAATTGAATTATGGAGGTTCTGGGATATTAAGACACATGCCCAAGCTTTATAGGTGAAAAGCACAAGGCTAATATAATAAAGAGAAGAGTGGCAATAGTCAACTCAACAAAGATAAAAGTGGCAATGGCCAACATAACAAAGAGGAGAATGACAATGGTCAACTCAATAAAAGAAGAGTAAAAATGACTAACTCAATCAAATAAGCGAGTGACAATGACCAACTCAATAATAAGGAGAATGGTAATGACCAACTCAATAAAGAGGAGAGTGGCAAGGGCCAACTCAAAAAGTTGATAAAGGCAAGGGCAAGGCTTGTATTCATCTTCACACATAAATTCATAAAGATCTCATGTATTCAACATTATATTATAAAACCAATGGGCAAATAGTTGATGGTAAAATATATAATTGTAGAGAAAATTCATAGTAACATAAACAATAGTATGTAATAGGAAAGACATGAACATATCAGCTTAAATTACTGTAAGCTTAAAGGAATAAAACCCTCACCTTTAGTTATTTCATATCTGCTAATAAGGTTAAAGGCCTTGAGTAATCCTAGGATTAGAACCCATTTTCCTCTCTTGAACTAACGTCGAGTAGCAACTCAGAGGCTGACTCAGCGAGTCAACTCATCACACAACCTTTCTCTCTCTTTCTTTCTTTCCTTCCTTTCCTTTCTCCTCCTTTTTCTTTTCTTTCTCTGTCTTTCTCTTTCCTTTCTTTCTTTTTCTTTCTTTCTTTCTTTCTTTCTCTCGTTCTTTTTCCCTTTATTTTTTCTTCCTCCTAGGCTAGAGCGTCTAGCAGAATCTGGACCGTGATTGACTCGGATACAGGACCAACAGTGGTTGTCTCTCTCTCTCTCTCTCTCTCTCTCTCTCCCCCCCCCCCCCCCCCCCCCTCTCTCCTGCAGTTGCAAGTTGACAGGAGCTCTTTCTCTCTTCCATGTCTTTTTCTTATTTCTTTTCTTACGAATGGCAGGACCCCCCCTTTATAGCCAGTCCGGACCTAGGAAAGTCTCTGCGTAAACTTGTTTATGCAACACGAAAATCGACATATTTCTTTACGCAAGTTGTTTGCGTAATTGAGAGCAGGGTTGTGGTTTTCTATCCGATTCACCCGAATTGCTTCTTGTAAGGGCCTGGATAGTTATGATTAGTTGTTCGATAGCTTCTGGCCCCTAGAATTGGTGGCCCAGGCGTTTCTTTCCTTCACAGTTCCTTCGTGGAACTTCTTTCCGTAGCGTTGGCATGTTGGAGAGAAAGATAGAGTACATCTCCCCTCTCTGTTTGGCTTGCCTTCTCCTTTTCTCGACGTGGGCATTGTTGAAGGGGACCCTTCTTCACCTTGGACGGTCCTGATCGACTTAGACATCCCTCGCTGGATTCTCCAACACCGAGAAACCGAAACCATGTTGGTTTCCTTTTCTTGTGGGTGGATTTCAGAGGATAATTCGTCCGGTTTCTTGATCAAGTTGGAGGAGAGGGAAGGCTAGGGTTTGGTCAGATTCATCCTGTGGACACAATGGACAGTTCGGATATATCATCTAATTATAGAAGGTAAGCCACAAGTCGTCCCATTCAGACGACATCCGTTTCTTCGGCAAACGTGGGAGAAATCTCTCCCTTTTATTTGAATTATGTAAAGTTAAACATGGTTTAACCCGACCAATGGTTCGGTGCATGGCTGGTGACCACTTGCTGTGTAGTTACACAATGCAGGGTGGGGTCCATCATGATGTTTCTAAGAAATCTACTCCATCCATTCATTTTCCCATCTAATTTGTGGAGTTAAGTTCAAAGTTGAAGCATATCCAATGATCAGGTGGCCCTAAAATCGACGATTAATAGCTGATCTGTCCATTGGGTCATTTCTACTATGATCTAAGGGCTGAAATTCGATGTGTACAGTTAATTTAGGATAATTAGGCATGGTATAAAGTTTTCCATTAAACAAATAGAGGGAACTATGTGATCTAGAATTTAGAGTCTAGGTTAGTGGCATTTTCGTGATTACTGATAATCTAAGAGTTTTAGGAAATCTAATGGTTTTACATGGTTGTAGGCATGTTTTTAAGTATTTCTTATAAAATAACTTATATCTAAATCCTTATGGATGAAGGATCATACATTGATTTAGTTCAAGGGAATGTACATGTACTAATCCATGTGATTAACGGTCAGATGACTTAATTTATAAATGGCAGCTATTCTCAAGGGTTAGATTCACTACTTTACTTAAGAGAAGTACATAAGTCAAGTCTCATGATGGATGGTCTAGTCTATAAAATCAATGGTTAGATGGCTTGATCTTTAAATGGAGATCATTCCCAATGGTTAAGTTTGTGTTAGGGCAAGGATGTATGGCTAGGGCAATTAAATTGGCATCGTACACACATATATATTACATTGAATCTTATAATAATGCTTGAGAACTTTCGATGCTTGAGTATTGAAAAGTTTAGGGCGTTACAATATACCCCTCTCGAACATAATTTCAACCCCGAAATTTAGTACTTCCATTATCCGAGTCATTTTCTATGCCTCTTAAGGATTCCCTACTTCCTATGTTCTAGGTAATATGAATAGATGATCATAGTGGGTTTGAGCCTGATACACAGATCCTTTGCCTGCGCAGTACAGAGGACCTTCTAGTATCAATTCTTAATCTTGTTAAATCTCGATGAGATTTGCGAGGAGATTAGAATTTGAGTTAAACCATGTAAATTTCTCTTAAGCATGGTTCCATCAGTTCCTAATCCCAATTGTTCCAAGCTTATGGGGAATATCACGAAATCTTGCATTCTCATAAGGGATAATTCTACATGGCCTATTAAACTTTCATTACGTACTTTATTTATTTGATACACTTCCCGAAATGACTTTTGTCATCCTCACTGATTCATTATGCTTGTATTTCTTCTGAGATAAGTATGTATATGTGTAGGCGCATATAATTGGCTATAAGAATCAGGACACTACAGCCTACCCCTCTTAAACAAAATCTCGACCCCTGAGATTTGGTAATTGGATTAGCCCACCTACGCCTTTCCTGATTATGGTTCTATTACTGGGATTTGAACTCATGTCTCTCGGGTGAGAACCAAGTATCCTAACCAACTAGACTATAATGGATAGGTCAATCATCCCTTCATTGTTGATTCTAAGCTTTAGAGTTGTCAGTGTAATTGCCCAAAACTGTTTTATATTAACAGTCTGTTACTCCAAGAATTTTAACTTCCGATTCATATATCCAATTCACTCAAAATTTGGATCTTAAGTCCTTAACTTGTTCTTAAGGCTCCAAAAATATCCACGAGGCATGATTCCATGGTTTTGGGGGTGTTTCACCCTTGTAAGTTATATATAAGCTTGCTGTCTAGTAGCAGTTTTTGCTAATTTTTGCTACTGTCAAATTTTTAAGAAATTTTGTATAGATCTGATCTAAATGAAATTTTAGGTAAAGGTTGAGGGAGACCTAAGTGATCTTATTGAAAAATCTTCAAAAATTTCTGATGCGTCTTCTTACCGTAATCAGTGGACATTTCACACTATGGCAGAATTTCATTGAAATAGTCAAATATTCTGAAAAAATTAGGAAATCTCTATTCTCACAAGGGAAATTATTTATTCTTGATAGTGACACTATTTAAAGATGACTTCTAGTTTAGAACAAGTCTATTTGGAATTTTGGGGATTTATTCCAAGGTATCTAGATTCAAAATTTCTAAATTTCATGTCTAACTTAACGTTTTCAATAAGGAACCTGAATGTGAGTTTCTAATTCTTCAACTTCATAGTTCCTTTAGGAAATAGTCCTTAGTATAGATATGTAATTCAAGATTCTATTCTAGTCACGTAAAGCTTATGATGGTCCACTCCCTCAGGCCCAGTTAATCTCATTCTCATGCTCTGATACCAACTGTAACATCCAGAATTTTCATGGACTGAGTTTATACTCGTTCTCGAGAAAAATGTGTATTAATAATGTAAAACTTGGATGCTTTGAAAATTGCACTATATTTTTTTCATTTGGATCACATCCAGATACATTTCTAAAGGTAACATTCACAAGAATAAAATTAATTGTATTGATTATTTCATTTGAGTAAAAGAATTCATTAAATAATCAAATGCCTTCTCATTGTAAGCTTATTACATTATCAAAGTTCACAACGAAAGTGTAAAACTAGGTCATGAAAACTATCTTCTTATTCTTTCAATATAATCTTCCATATGGAATTTGTTCTTTATGTCTTCAATCTGTATGTCACCTACATAATCTGTACAGTTGGAGAGGGTCAACGCCCTACTCATAGTGATGGTTATCATTTAAGATTAATAGTAATTCAAGATATTCATAAGAGTAATGTAAGGGTTCTGATATGTCCCATAGTCCACTAATACAAGGATATCATAATTCATAAAAGAACTGCATGAGATGCATACCTAGCAAAGTATGTGGGACTCATCATACATAATGATCATCATAATACGGAATATAATTTATAGAAAACCCAGCTCGACCTGCATCCCATAACTACGGATATTCACTGCATGACCAACATTACTGTGGATTTACGTGAACACCTCAAGCTGTACAACACATGAGCAGGGTGAATTATGTGACACGATTTGATCATGGAGCGACAATTTGCGACATCCAATCCTGAAAATGATGTGACACTGCATTTACGAATTACATACATTGATTTGTGCAACACTACCCAAAAACCCATAGAATTATGTTTCGACCAAGAGGGTCTCTACCCAAACCCCATTACGTCCATGATAGAATATTTAAATCACTAGTTGTGATACATCTTACACATCACTTGCACTTATAGAAAGATAAATTGAATGATGGAGATTCTGGGATATCAAGACACTACCCAAGCCTTATAGGTAAATAGCACAAGGCCAATATAATAAAGAGAAGAGTGACAATGGTCAACTCAACAAAGATAAAAGTGGTAATGACCAACATAACAAAGAGGAGAGTGACAATGGTTAACTCAATAGAAGAAGAGTAGCAATGGCTAACTTAATCAAATAGGCGAGTGGCAATGGCCAACTCAATAATAAGGTAATGACCAATTCAATAAAGAGGAGAGTGGCAAGGGCCAACTCAATAAGTTGATAAAAGTAAGGGTAAGGCTTGTATTCATCACCCCACATAAATTCATAAAGATCTCATGTATCCAACATCATACTATAATACCAATGGGAAAATAATTGATGGTAAAACATATAATAGGAGGGAGAATTCACAGTAACATAAAACATAGTATGTAACAGACAAGATATTAACATATCAACTTAAATTACTGTAAGCTTAATGGAATAAAACCCTCACCTTCAGTTATTTGATATCTGCTAATAAGGTTAAAGGCCTTGAGTAATCCTAGGATCAGAACCCATTTCCTGCCTTAAACTAACGTTGAGTAGCAACTTAGAGGCTGACTCGGCAAATCAACTCAGCACACAACCTTTCTCTCTCTCTCTCTTTCTTTCCTTCCTTTCCTTTCTCTTCCTTTTTCTTTTCTTTCTCTCTCTTTCTTTTTCTTTTCTTTTTCTTTCCTTTCTTTCTTTTTCTTTCTTTCTTTCTTTCTTTTTCTCCTTCTTTTTCCCTTTCCTTTTTCTCCCTCCCAAGCTGGAGAGTCCAATAGAATCTGGACCATGCTTAACTCGGATACAGGCCCGACAGCGGTTGGTTCTCTCTCTCTCTCTCTCTCTCTCTCTCTCTCTCTCTCTCTCTTGCTACTGCCCGTCGGCAGGAGCTCTTTCTCTCTTCCACATCTTTTTCTTATTTCTTTTCTTGCGAACGGTATCACCCCCCTTCATAGCCATCTGGACCTTGAAAAGTCTCTGCGTAAACTTGTTTATGCAGCAAGGAAATCGGAAGATTTCTTTTTGTAAGTTGTTTTCTATCTGATTTAGTCGGATTGCTTCTTGTAGGGGCCTAGATGGTTAGGATTAGTTGTTCGATAGCTTTTAGCTCCTATAATTGGTGGCCTACGAATTTCTTTCCTTCGTCGTTCCTTCGTAGAACTTCTTTCCATGGCGCTGATATGTTGGAGAGAAAGATGGAGTATGTCTCTCCTCTTTGTTTGGCCTACCTTCTCCTTTTCTCGACGTGGGTGTCGTCAGAGGGGTCCCTTCTCCACCTTAGACGGTCCTGATCAACTTAGACATCCCTCGCTGGATTCTCCTACGTTGATCAACCGAAACCGTGTCGGTTTCCTTTTCTTACAAGGAGATTTCGGACGATGATTCATCCAGTTTCTTGATCGAGTTGGAGGAGAAGGAAAGCTAGGGTTTGGTCAACTTCATCTCGTGGACACAATGGACGATTTGGATCTATTGTTTGATCAAAGGAGGTGGGCCATAAGTTGTCCCAGTTGGATGACATTCGTTTCTCTTACGAAAGAGGGAGAAATCTCTCCCTTTTATTTGAATTATGTCAGGTCAAACATGATTTGACCCGACCACTGGTTCGGTGTGCGGTTGGTGACCACTTACTATGCACTTTCACAATGCAGTATGGGGTCCATCGTGATGTTTTCAAGAAATCTACACAGTCCATTCACTTTCCCATCTAATTTGAGAAGTTGAGGTCAAAATTGAAGCATATCCAATGATGAGGTGGCCCTAAAATCGACGGTTAATGGATGATCTGTCCATTAGGTCATTTTTACTATGATCTAAGGGCTGAAATTCAATGTGTATGGTTAGTTTAGAATAATTAAGCATGGTATAAAGTTTTCCTTTAAACGGATAGAGGGAACCATGTGATGTAAAATTCAGGGTCTAGGTTAGTGGCATTTTCATAATTACTGATAATCTAAGAGTTTTAGGAAATCTAATGGTTTTAAATGGTTGTAGGCACATTTCTAAGTATTTCTTATAAATGAACGTATATCTAAATCTAGAATGTGTATCTAAATCCTTACAGATGAAGGATCATACATTAATTTAGTTCAAGGGAATGTACATTTACTAATTCACGTGATTAATGATCGGATTATTTGATTTATAAATGGTAGTTGTTTTGAAGGATTAGATTCACTACTTTACTTAAGGGAAGTACATAAGTCATGTCTCATGATGGATGGTCTAGTCTATAAAATCAACGGTCAGATGGCTTGATGTCTAAATGGAGATCATTCCCAACGATTAGGTTTGTGTCAAGGCAAGGATGTAAGGCTAGGACAATTGGATTGGTATCGTACACACACACACACATATTACATTGAATCTTATAGTAACAGTCAAGAATTTTTGATACTCGAATATTGGAAAGTTTGGGGCGTTACATTGGGTGACTGAGATTTGTAGACAATTACGTTTCCGCACGTAAAGTGGTTGCTTATGGAATGTGGTTCTATGGTCGGGTCCGCTATGATGTTTGTAAGTGATCCATTCCATTCATCAATTTCTTCGTATCATGTTAGGACATGGGGTTTAAAATGAGGCAAATCCACTAATTAGGCAAATCACACAATCTGGATTAGTTGAGGATGTTCACCCTTATAGGTTTGAAGAGCTTCTTTTGAGATTAGAAATTTTAGGGAAGGAAGTTTCCTTCAAACATGTCTCTATATGTGAGGGAACCTTGTCCGTTGTGTGCAAGTATAACGTGGGGTCTATCATGATATTTATAAGGAATCCACACCATTCATCGGTCTAAGTATGTCGTGTTGGCCTATGAGCCCAAATATGAAGCATATCTGAGCCTTAGATAAGCTTATCTTGGAAATTCTCTTAGCGAATGCCCAAAATGAACTTAATCTTAATTAACGGTCAATACTTAATGATCAGTGCTAAATTTTGGAGTACATGTGTAATCAGGATAGGCAAACAATTGAGAAAATTTTGGTAGTTGATCGTTTATGGGAATAGTTTAAATCTACAATATCACCTTTTGTAACAAAAATAAGGAACTGGCTTTAGCGTTCAATGGTGTAGGATCATAGATCGGGGTCTAAATTTTGTACGATATCATAATAATGTGAGGCCAAAGTGTGGTCCATGTTTGAGTTTCAATGGATGGCAGTAAATGGTTAAATCTGAAGATTTAGATTTATACAGAGTTGGTAAGCCTCAAAAGGATAACTTTGTGCCTAAGTAAAAGCCTACCGAAGTGGGCTCTTTATATTTCACACTTGGTCCATACGATAGGTAATGCAAGTCATTTATATGAATGGAAATATCCTACTATGACTACCTACGAGCTTTTCTCAGTTGATGGATACTAAAATCAACGATTAAGGGGCCTGATTTATCAATTAGGCCATTTTTACAATGATCTATTAGTTAAAATTTGACGTGTATGGTTAATTTATGATACATAGGCATGGTATGAAATTTTACCTCAAATGGATCATGAGAACCATGTGATATGGAATTCAAGAGTCTGGGTTAATGGCATTTTTATAATTATTGATGATCTAAGGGTTTTGGGAAATCTAATGGTTCCACATAATTATAGGCACATTTCTTAGCAATTCTTACAAAAGAACTTACATCTAAATCATTATGAATAAAAATTTATTCACCATATTAATTAAGAAAACGTACATATATCCAACCACATAATGGATGGTCCCATCTCAAAATTGACAGTCGGATGGCTTAATCTATGGATAAAGATTATTCCCAACGGTCAGATTCATGTTGGAGAATAGATTTAAGGTAAGGATGGCTAGATTGGTATCGTACACATACATACCAAGTTAAATTTCATGGTAACATTTGAAAACTTTCAATGCTCGAGTATTGAAAAGTTCAGGGTGTTATATCTAGTCCATCTAGGTTCTCTCTTCAACCCTAAAGAAGAAGAAGAACAAGAATAAGAACAAGAAGAACAAGAAGAAGAGAGAAAGAGAGCATGGGTGTTGCACACCAAACCATGACTCACTAAGTCGTAGGTTGAGTCCAGATCCGATTGAAGTTCGAATTCGTCAAAGGTTAGTGGATCGTTCAAAATTTTCCTAGGTTATTTTCAGACTTTAAGATGATTTCAAAATCTTTAAACTAAGTACGTAGTCGTTAAGGGATGAAAAACTTATTGAATGAGGTGAGTCACCCATCCATACAACATCATATTTAAAGTTTTTAGCTAATTATTTAGACCACCTATTTAGTGTAAATCCTAAACTCAGATCATAGACTCAACTATTACTTAATCCTAACTATTTGTAACGTCTTAGAAAAATCCGTATAAAGACCCGAGTACCACCTCAAGGAAAAATTCATAATGACCGAATCCTATAGAAATTAGGCAAAAATTAATGAAGTACTAAATTAAATAAGTCAAAACATTATCTTGAACCACTTTCTCTATAATTTGTAAGACCTAAAACCATTAGAATCACTAACCCAACATTACCTAGAAATCTAGGATCAATCTCAAAACCTAGTTGCTCTCGGTAAAACGTTAAAACTCTATTTCGGGCCTGAACCGTACATCGAAAGTCCGATGACTTTCAAACTATAAGGTTACGATCACCTTACTGGGCTTGACAACCATTGCAGGAATCGAGTCCTGATAGTATCCAAAAATACATAACTTAAGCCTAGAGCAAAGTGTGTGTGAAACGCGATATCTTTAGAAAATGAACTCAAATGTGAATTGGGTTATTTTCTTGTAGGCCAAATTTAAGGTTTCAGACCATTAGATTCTGACCCAACTATACCCTTAGATCAGGAAAATTTCTCTGCACCCATTGGTATACTTGTGGCCCTGATCGAGTGACGATGACTGTTAAAATGAAACGGGTCCTCCATGATCGATCCACTAATTCGATCAGACCAAAACCTTAACCTAGTGTAGATCTATTGCTAGGAAACTTTTTCTACCATATGAGCTCTGTTAGCCTGAAACAGTGGCCCTTTGGCTATACCCTAAGTATATCATGGTCCTAGGGCCATTGACCTCAGTTATGGGCCTATATAAGGACCTTAAACCATCCCATTCCTACCCCATACGAATTTTCTCTAACCCTAGGAGAGAGAAGAGAGAAAAGAGGAGAAAAGAGTGGAGATTGAAGGGAAACCTTTGAAATTTGCTGCAGTACTCCTGTTCTTCTACTCCACTCATCGAATCACTTTTACGTCTAGCTACTCAACTCGTTTCAACTACATTTTGGGGTAAGAAATCCTAACCCTAACCTTTTTTAGGGATCCAAATAGAGAAACTAGTGAAATAACTAATATATTTCAATGTTTAGGTAGCCGTTGTGCCATAGACAAAGACGGGGTGTACGAACTGAGTTTGTAACGAGCGTACCGATGAAAGGTGCAGACTATAAATATTTAGGTTGTGGTTTCCAAGGCTTTAAATGTCAGCAATGATTTATGTATGACTTGATTGCTACCATATGATCTTAGTTACGACGTTTTCGATATATCATGTATGTGTAAACTAGGTTAAATACTAAATGCATTCCATGTGTTTATTGAAATGTTTGAATGAATAGGAAATCATGATTTATGCTTACCATGACAATTAATCTAGAATTCATGTTTGTTGTTCGTATGACAACTGCTTGTGAAAGGATTTACCATAATATATGTTAAAACTAATTTATTACATATATGTTGAAATGTATAGTCTAAGTGTTTGATAAAATGTCTAAATGAGAAAATTCTTATTGAAATGTATTTAATGAGGGTGTTGAGATAGGATTCTCAATTACCTTATCTATAGTTACAGTTTCCTTCATGTAACCTATCTTTCTACTACGTGATTTATGGATGAAATGCCTATGTATGATAACATGTGCAATATAGTTGTTAAAATGCCCGAATAAGAATTATATTTGAGTTGGTTGTTAAATCTTGTTTTGACTATCACATATGAATGCCTGTTGTATTTAAGTATGATTGGGACTAATACGTAGTCCAGGCAATCGGTAACCGTTTTCGATCGAGTGGCTGAATTAAACTCACCACAACGAATACGTTCGATGAATCTGAGTCGCACGGTGATTATCGATAGTGGTTAGGCCACGAGGAGTGTGTATGTGCTCCATGTCGATTAATTTAATGTGCGCTCGTACCAATTGAACTTGTCAAGTAACCCGATTGGCCTAATGTGTATTTACCATGTATGGACATTACTACTTGAATCTAAGGTACCACTTACCAACATAAAGCTCGTTTAACCTCGGTACCACAATCTTCTAAGACTCATGAGCTGGGCATGGTGGTATGGGACACCGTGGTTGAGTTTTCAGCCTACGCTGGGGTGACAAGCCTCCCCGTAGTGTCTAGTGAGCAACGCAAACTCGTGAGCCGAATATGATGGTACAGGGCACTGTATTAGAGTTGTCAGCCTACGATCAGGTGACAAGCCTCTTGCAGTGACCTCGAGTATAAAATAGGCCTACAAAGATGGTGATAAGCCTCCCATAGTGACCTCGAGTGAAAACTTGCGAACTTGCCTATCCACTACTTTTCAAATCAGGAGTGATGTTGCCCTATAACTGCCTATCGTATGTGGTTAACTAGGATTGATGACCCTATATGGATCATTATTTAGGTAAATGATATAAAGGTACCTTAGTTTTCCAAATCTGTTGTATGAATAAGCCTAATCAAGAACTCAAGTAACACATGCATGCACCGTATTGCATGTGCTTTGGCGATAAAGGCACAATGGGAGTAGCATGTGCGACCATAAGATGGATTCGTTGAGGGAGTACAGGCGAGGGCATGCATCATTATAACATATCATTCATACATTAACAAGAGTACTTAGGACATAATTTTTGTACTACTTTATCTTTACTGTTTGATTGAATTGACAACATGTTAACCTTTGCCTTATAGCTCCACTGAGTTGATCACTCACTCCCACTCTAAGACAGTTGTAGATGCAAGTGGCGATGATGTCTACACTGCCGATTGGGATTTCATAAATGAGGAGGAAGAATTCTCCTATGTTCATCCATCAAGAAGTCTATGTAGACCTTGTACTGATTGACGGGATTGCAGGAATTATATAATTTAGTCAGATTATCGCATTTTGTCATTTTGTAAATTTGGATCAACACATGTATATATTCAACTTGGTAACATACTCATACTTTGGGGATTGAGAAACACTTTTATACATTATATACCTATTTCATTCTTCCGCTTGCTTAACTTAATTATCTCTGGATTATGATATGTTGTTTTAGTATAATCTCACTCATGTTTAATGTACTAATATGGACAACATTTAAACATCATTATTTATGTTGCATAAGTGATGTGTTGGAACTCGGGAGTTGAGCTTCTACTTGATCCCCATTTTTAGGGCGTTAGAAGTTGGTATCAGAGCATGATTTAGATTAAACTAGACTTGGGTTATGGTAACATGATGTACACTGAAGTACTTTGACTTAGGAGGGGACGATGAAATATAGAAACATTCTAGGATCCCAAGTTTCACCAGCGGGCGAAAAGTGACCGTTGCATATAGTCTGTACACGACCGAGACTATGTAAAATGATCTCAACTCCTCCTTAGGCCGTCAAATGAAAGGTTTAGACTATTACCCGACAAATCCCCAACTTGAAACACGCCAAAAGGCGTGAATATGTGCGAGGTGGGGTGTGAAAACATACTTCACCACCATAGGGGCCCAAATTACACGAAATGAGGGGAACCAGAGTGGCCCCCACACATTTTCGGAACCCCGAGGGGTGGGGGGCAAGGGGGGCGAGGGGGAGGGGGAGGCCACCACCCTCAGGAGGCGATATCGTGGCCAACATAGGGAGGCGTGATGCCATCGTACCGATCACGATGCATCGTGGTCAGGTCCAGTTGACTCGTGGGTCCGGCGGCCCACTGCCCCTCCCACACACATGTAGGGCCCGGTTTCATGTGGGACCACCCTATTTGGGTCCCCTCTACCCTCCTTTTCTCATTTCACCCCTCCCCTAGCTCTCAAACCCCTCCAAACTTACAATTTCTCTTTCAAATCTCTCCTCCATATATCACGAACTTCATCTTCTTCCAACTCTTGCACCCACCTCCACCATTTTCTCAAAACCATCTCCTACTATCTTCAATCCCCTTTATTTCTTCTCATTTAAGTGCACAAACCCACCTTTGTGTCTCATAAACCTAAACAATCCACCAACTAATCTTATCCTTCAATCTTGCTTCACACTCATGACTCTTTTTTAGCTAGTGGCTGCCATCTTTTCCCTTTCCACACTCCTTTCCCTTATGGGAAAGAAGAGGGCTCCCACGGATGAGACTGGGCTTAGCCGCCTTATTCATCCAAGGAAGTAGAAAGGTGACAAGGCTAGCACTAGCATTAAGCGGGAGCGAAGGGTGAAGTGGGATCTCGATCCCCAAATTCCTATCGAAAGAGCTTTGCCGGCGGACATTAGACATGGTAGGTTTCAAGGCTGTAGAATTATCTTTGAAGCACACGTGGACTAAAGTCTGTTTGGGGTTTAACCGGTGATGGACCTCCTGTTGGACGTCAAGTGGGGTCCCATATTTGAAGGAAAGTCACGTGGGTGTGAGAGCACTGTCCAAGTTGAAAGTGCACCTGCTAATGCCATGGTTTGTCAATTACTGTGTGGGTTAAGTCAGTCGAACAACAACACCTAATAGGAAGATCAATTCAAATGTCTGCCTCAATTGTATGTGTGGAAGCTCGCCATAGGTAAATCATAGCCTCACATCCCTTGTCCCAAAACACCAGGTGATTAAAATCCTAAAAAATAACTTAGAACATGTGAGGGTTTTTGGGTAAGTGAACTTGTTCAATCAGCAGAAAATCTCTAAGTTTACTTGCCCTGTCGATTATATCGATACACCTTTCGATATGATCGACCTGCTCTGTCGATGTCCTCGGCATCTCAATCGATACAATCGAGAGAGCACTAAAAGTGTCCAGCAAACACATACTCATCTGGACGATTTATCGATATATCGAAGTATCAATCGATATCATCGATATTCAAATATAGAGCCCATCAGAAGTGGGTCGATTATATCGACAGGGAGTTTTTCGGTGCCCCTGTTTTTCTAAAGAAAACTACTATGACCTTCGATATATCGATGACTGTTCCGATTCAATCTGAAATCAAATATCGATCATATCAGAAGTCATTCGATCATATCGACAGTGGGCGTGTAATTCTTCTAGCATATATTTCAGGATGTTCTAAATTTTGATCGGGGGCCACTCGAGGAAATCGATATTCTTATGTCGATACTATCGAGTCCTGGTCGATTGGATCGAGTCTGACACAAACTGACCAGCGTGCTTATAGGTAAATCTATATGATTTATCGATCCTATCGACACTGTCTCGATATCATTAACATTCAAATTTCGATGACATCAGTTGACCCTCGATCATATCTTAAAACCTGAAATATTTCGGCTAGTCCCCCTCATTCTTCAAGTGTCGATAGATCGATCCCAGTATCGATGGAATCGGAGTTCAAAATCTGATAACATCGACACAAGTATCGTTCTAATCGATCAGCTGGTAATAGGTTTCAAAAGCGTATGACTTTTGAGTTTATGTTATCAAGCGGATAATTGATCCCATCGAGATTATACGCTCGATGATATCAACCATGCTCGATGAAATCGAACTCAGTCATAAATATGACTATTTTATATCCATTGAAACTTTTTCCTATTTAAAGAGAGACTTGCTTATATTGCTGGCAAAGAAAGAAGAAAGTGCTTTTATGTGTCTTACCTTCAAATCATATACCCAAAGCCCTTTCTCTCACGGGAGTTCATCTTCCAATCCACTCTCATTCATTGACATTCAATAGAGTGGATTGGGAAATGAACTTCCGTATTCAAGGATCCTTCAACAACTATTTTAATAGAATATCTTTTAACTGGGATGCCTTGAATGAATAGATGACGGGAATCACTCTATCTTCCTTATAGAAAAATTTTAAGAGAGTGGATTTTTGTCCTAACCTTGACCTAACCCAAAACCGAATACTGGTATATCTTTTGCATTGCGGATCAAGGGAGCTGAAGACTCTTAAACTACAAGAAGGAAATATTCATCACTGTGCAAAAAGGGACTTATCAACTTTCTGTAAGTACTTAGAGTCCAAAGGACACTTGTGATCATTCCTTTCTAGGATTGGGTCTTAAGTGTTTATTACCCTTTGAAGTCCTCAAAGGAGGCCTCTGGCGGGAGTGTACACTGTGGGTGCATTGTGTGGACCCTTGCTCTTTGGAGAGCATAAACATCTAGGTGCGTTGTGTGGACCCTTGCTCTGTATGGGCATAAACATCTGGTTAGGAGTGCACCAGCAAAAATCCAGGGTTAGAGGTGAACTGAGTATAAACCTCTATGAAAAGGTTGAAGGTGAACCTGATTTAAAATTTTAGGTTTGAGGTAAACCCTGGAAAACCTCCTTAGTAAAATCTGGTACACTCAAGGGATGAGTGCGACAGTCGGGAGTGGAGTAGACAAGCAGTCGAACCACTATAAAAATGTATGTGTTTACGATTGATTTGATTGTGTGATTTGCTTTATTAATTCAATATCTGAATATCTGAGATCACACCCCATACACATACACAGTCATATCCAGCATGAACTAAATTTTATATTCTTACCTTTGAGTAGTTTGTAATTGGATCCTCTACTTGGCTTGGAAGCCAATAGAGTTACATTTGAGTAACCTAATAATTGCATATCTGATAGGATTAGTGTAATGGGATTTTAAATATTTCATAAAATTTTAAAAAGTCTTATTCACCCCCATCTAGGATATATTGACATATTCCTACTTCAACTCAAGCGGTCTTCATTGCTATTTCAATTGGTATCATAGCGGGTCTCTCTTTAAGGGCTTCATCACCTAGAGAGTGATCTTGACTGAAGTTGAGAAATATGGCCAAAGGAGAGGGCTCATCAGTCACTAGACCTCTAGTATTTGATGGTTCAAATTATGCATACTGAAAGGCTAGAATGCATTACTTCCTGAGATCTTTAGATCATGATGTTTGGGATGTAGTTGAGAAGGGATATGAGGTACTATCTGAACAAATCGTACTTGAAGATGAAACTACCATCAGTAAGCCCAAACCCAAAGAAAAGTGGATGGTGCTCGACAAAGAACAACGAACTGCTGAAGCAAAAATAATGAACGCCATCTACTTTACCGTGTCTCAAGATATATTTAATTAGATAAGTATGAGTGAGACATCCAAGAAAGCATGAGATCTACTGGAAACAACCCATGAAGGCACAAGCACTATGAAGAGGTCTAAACTACAACTTTTGACTTCACAGTTCGAAAATCTCAGGATGGAAGAGCATGAAACATTTATGGAGTTTTTCACCAAATTGAATATTATTTGTAAATCCATGGGTGGATTGGGAGAAAAAGTTCCAGTACCAAAAATATGTAGGAAAATCTTAAGATCTCTACCAGAACGATTTAATCCCAAGGTAACAATAATTGAGGAGTGTAGAAATATTGATGAAATGAAAGTAGAAGAACTAGTAGGTTCCCTACAAACTTTTGAATTACACTTCACTTAACCCTAGAAATCTAAAAACACTGTCCTAAAAACTTTTAAGAAATCAAAACATGAGGACAGTGAAAGTGAAAAAGAAGATGAGAAAGTGGCCTTGCTGGCACAGAGATTCAGAAGATTCTTTCAAAAGAATCGCAGTCGTCCCTCTAGAGGTAGAAAAGTGGATGACAAACCTTCTACAGGAAAATTTAGGAAAAGAACCAAAGAACCACAATGTTACGCCTGTCGGGAGTATGGACACGTATCTACCGAATGCCTAAACAGAAAAACCAAGGGCAAGGCAATGGCCGCCATGTGGGATGATACGGAAGAATCAAATTCAAAATCAAATGACTCAGAGAACGATGGGGACAAAAAATCTTTGAAAATACTTATGATCTCCACGGCTTCGATCATTCCGACTGAATCTGATATCGAACAACAAGCAACTGAATCATCTCCGTTTGATGATGAAAAGTCTAGAGAAGAAGAAGAAATTGAAAAGGATAAACTGCATGATGCCTATAATCAACTATACATTCATAGCATCCATATCCTTAACAAACTCGACATGTTTGAAAATAAAAAGGAATTGCTACAGAAAGACTTGGACAGAACCTTGGAGATTAACACACATTTAGCCAATGATTTATAACAATATCATTCAGACTTAGAAAGAGAAAACCTATTCCTAAAAATAGAATTATCAAAACTTATGAACCAGGCTGAACTGCTAAGAGATGATAATGCGGAACTCAAAAATGAGAACCACTCACTTTACATTGACTTAGAAAAATCTAGAAAATTTGTCGAGATAAAATACAGATTTTCTCAGAGTGGTGAAAAATTAGAAAAATTGTTAGGGATGGGAAGACTAGGAAGAGACAAGAGTGGGCTAGGATATGAGAAAAGCAAAAAAGAGAACTGGAAATAAAGCCTCAACAAAACTGGCTGCTTCAAGTAGTAATATAGAAATCTCTCCAGTCTGTCATTTATGTGGAGATGTGGGTCATTATAAGTTTGAATGCTTGACACCAAAACAGACGTCAAAAAACTCCGACCGAAATCACATTAAAAAATTAAAACCAATCAGAGAAACACTGAATGATAAAAGTCTTTCAAGAAAAGACACCCATTCATCACCACCTAAAGAAAAGGAAAAAATAAAGAAACCTGTCTTACAATGGGTAGTTAAAGAAAAATTGAATTGTCTAATGATTAACTCTCATATACCCTGATGTAACAAGCTAGAAAAGGAACAAATCCAGTTCATGCATCTAGATCTAGATATTTGCTGAAATGATGCAATTTTGCTAAGTCTTCATTATTACATCTGAGGTTGGAGACCTTAAACTTTTTGTATATAAACATTTTCATGTTTATAATTGTACAAAACTTGTACAAAATTTTTGTGATATGCAAGATATGCATAATAGTGTGTCATGGTGAAAAACCTGAAAAACACTCACCTTTTGATACAACTATTGATCTTTTTCAATTTTATCGACCAAGGATCGATACCATCGACGGCTCCTTAGAATATGAAAATTCGTATGACCATGGATGACATCATGGACAGACTCAATAGAATCGATCAGCAACTTCTCGATATCATTGAAACACTGGTCGATATGATCGATAGATGGTACCCGATAAAAGTCAGCAGGGCGAAAAAGAGGATTTATTCTTCAAGGGTTTCTCGGTCGTCTTCTCGGCTCGATCCTCTCGGCCAATCACTAGGAGCCACGTCATACCTCTCAAACCCTTCCATAAATAGGGCAATATCTTTCTAAAGACGCCAAAGGTCCATTTTTTTTGTATTTATTTTTGGCTTGTCAGGATTTCTTATCGTTTTTCCCAAATTCGTCAAAAGTCTAGTGGTCCACATGGGAAAAGACAAAGGAGTTGCATCCGGTCCGAGGGAGTCATTAAGAACTACCCGACAAAAAGTCTTTGCCTCAAGAGAAAGGGCGAGGATCCCAGACCGTGGGACCCCCACACGACAAAGATCACGACTGACCTTACACAGTGGGTCCCAGACTGAAGTTCCTGTACCTCCTCAACCAGCACCACCTCCTCTGGCTATCAAACAACCAGTAAAATACACCGGTAGGAAGTTGAATCATGAGAGGAAAGTCGACAGGAGTTGTTAGGCACCGTACAATCTAGAACCTCTGTTTGCTGCAATCGGGTGGCTACCTATCCTAGATTTTGGAGGGCCATGTCAACTCGAACAAACACGCAACTTCCTTACAGTGTGTCATTCTCCATTATCTGACCCTCCTTCATTCATAGTTTCTTTGGATGGTGATGATTTGCTTTATTAATTCAATATCTGAATATCTGAGATCACACCCCATGTCAAGCCCCAAATCTGAAAATCAGATTCACATGAATCCCGATTGCCGAATCCGGTGCCGACAGCCTCCGTAGTGCCCCATTCTCGACCCTTGACAATCAAATGCCAGATTCCGATCCTGGGGTTCTACGAGGAGGATTTTCAGAATGAATTTTTTTTTTTTTGTAATGGAGCATAACCACAAGCATAACCAAGTCACGAAACGACATCACCACATATCCACTATAACAAAATTTTAAGTACAAAGTAGAAAGGGAAATATAAAGTGATCAAAAAGCTCCAAAAGGTCCTGATGTGCACTCCTGTCTCAGTGCTACTGTCGTCCAACGCTACCTGCACGCAACTATCGTGCATAAGCTTACAAAAGCTTAGAGGGTGGTGTAAGTGTGTGCGTAAGGCAAACGCCAAGTGTACAGTATCAGAACAATGCGGAAGTATGTGGTAAGTCCATGAATATACCAAGGCTATGTAATGCAAGGCATGATGTGAGATATGAATGCCATCGGCCACACCGATGCAATGCAAGGCCTACATAGCCAAATGTCATATGCGAAATGCAATCCAAGCAAGTCGGTACTCCTCAAATACGTATATCAGTACAGTTCCTCTCTGGATATCACCGGGGTCTTAATACACTTCGCAGAGACTGTCACCTCCCTAGCTGCATAGTCAAGCAAGCGGATAAGACCTCACTACCCGCCTGACCAGTAGTATGCCAATACCTACCTGGCTCGTCGATAGCGGACTCATTTGCAAGCTAGTCAAACTCAGCCTAGCTTATAGCCCTCTCACTCAGGCGGATAAGGCCACACCCCCTTCCAACCGACCACGACACAGTGGGAGACGCGGCCTACTGGTATTCGGCACTCGGGCGCTCATGTATCCACTCGTTCTAGACACTGGAGCACCTCCTGGTACCAAAAAGGTTCTGGGACTTTCACCCAAGGACATCCTAAGTGCCCACAGTGCTAGAATATGCATTTTCGGTATCCAATACGGCCATCCACGATGTACCTGTGGAGCCACGGCCCTGATGTCGCTAGGGCGTGCAGTGATCAAGTCACACGTATGCGAGATGCATGAATCACACGTCAAATCAAATCATGCAGAAGTCTAGCGCGTACTGCGCGATCATGTAGGGCACTTAGTCACATAACGAGTCCCGTAAATGGTCTGCCCAATGGCGTATGTTATGATCAGTCATTACTCATATCAAGCATACATATGATGCGTATGGGCATGAGTCATGAGGTTATACTAAGCATGTTATAAGGCAATGAATAGCAACGGGTATGGACCTATCAATGGGCCCTAAAGAGAGCTACAATGCGGACATTTAACCAACATTATACATACAATGTGGACGTCAAACCAACATTGTTTTCTAGGCACGGCTTGCCATAAATATCATTTCATGAACCATGATAGACGTACATTTCAATGGACCCTAAGGACATCCATTGGGCCTCGATCCCTGGGCCTTGGATATATCAAATGAGCCGAATTGCGTGGGCCTTACATTCTTCAAATGACTACATTAATGGGCCTCGCCAAGGAGCCTTATGTACATTGCAATGGTCCATGACTCATGGGCCATGAAATACATCAAAGTGGGACTACACACACGAGTTTTAAATATGTCCAATGGGCCATTCCATTTGCGCCCCATGTACATCAAATGGGCCTGATCCCATGGGCTTTATATGTACCAAATGGGCTTAGATCCCGTGGGCCTTATATAGAATAAGTGGGCCGGATCTCATGGGCATTGTATATATCAAATGGGCCGAAACCCATGGGCTTTAGATATGCCAAATGGGCTTAATCCCATGGACATTACACATGCCAAATGGGATTAATCCCATGGTCTTAGATGTGCACCAAGGTGGGCCTAAATGAATGGCCATAAATGGATCAACATGGCCCTATACACATACCATGGTGGCCCATTTGAACCATAGATCTGGTTCATTTTGGCACAAGCCATGAAATAATTTTACAACAACAAATAAATGGGCGGTTCAGATGCAACACATGCATCATGGCGGGGGTCACATGAAGGCCCACCATCATTTTAATATGCTATATAATCTATATACAGTATATATATATATATATATATATATATATATATATATATATATATATATATATATATATATATATATATATGTATGTATATATATATATATAATATTATAGGTAATATATATAATATTATATATTTATGTATATATACACACACATACCCACATGCACACGCACATGTGCACTCACACGTGCACACACACACACACGTACACACCCACGCAAGCTCACAAGCACATTACAGTGGGCTCCACCGTCCGTACGGACGATGGATTTCAGACACATGCATTGTTGTGGGTCCCATGCGGGGCCCACCATAATATTTATTTTCCATCCAACACATTGATAAGGTCATGCAGACCTGAATGAATAGGAAAAACAGATTTCAGCTTGATCCAAAACTTGTGTGGACCCCAAAAAGGTTTAAATGGTGGAATTTAATCACCACTGTTTCTTGTGGTGTGGGCCGCCTGAGCTTTGGATGTGCCTCATTTTTGAAGAGGGCCCACCTCAGAGGGTGGGCCACCTTATGGACAGATCGGATGGTAAGTAAACATTAAGGTGGGGCCCACACCAACAGTCGTGGAACCCCCTTTTAGCGTCCGCTGTCCGCCCGCCCGCTAGGGGCGTCTGACATGAGCAGAGGCAGCAAGCTCTGCTGCCTCAAAAATGAAATTTTTTTTTTTTGGAAACCTGTTTCTTCAGGGTTTTTATTGCGTGGGACCCACGTCTGAAGAATCCACTCCTTCCAACCCACAACGAATCCAACGAGTCCAATATCAAGCCTCTTTCATCGTGTAAACAGAAACCTGGAAGGATTTCAATGGTATTGATGGTATTTTCAACACCATGGCCCACTAGATATCCGGATCTCCCTCATCTTTCGGTTCAACGCCTAAAATAAGTTGGGGAAGAGGATGAACGGCACGGATTGTATACATACATCAAGGTGGGCCCCGTACAAGTGGCCCACCCCATTGGCCTTTATATTTTCTCTTTTTTTTTTTTTTTTTTTCTCCAGTGACGTCCAGTGCCTGGACGTCTCTTCTTTCTTCTTTTTTTTTGTTTGGGTTGCATGAAATACATTTAAGGTGGGCCCTGATTAGGTGGGCCACCCCAAATGGATGTACATTTAAGATGGGCCCCACCCATGGATGGTTTGGAAAAAATACATATTTCATGATGGGGCTAATCCAAGTGGGCCACATAGCTACATTAGCATACAAGAAAAAAAATAAATAAAGAAGAGAGGGAGAGAGAAATAGAGTGAGACACGCGTGATGGAGGGACCCCGGCACTATGGGCCCTCCGTTTCAATCATCCAATCATACATCAAAGGTCCCCTTGCATATGGACCATCAACAAAAGATCGACGGTGGAGATCCCACTCCACTAGAAATGGACGGTCTAGATGACCTCCTCAATACAAGGAAAGTAAACATCATGATGGGGTCCATGGAGAATGGCCCCATCATGGAATGATCTTGATGATCAAGATGAGCCATTGGCCACATCTTAGTGTCCCAAGTGAGATCCAAACCATTGATCGGTTGGCCTCACTTAGCCCACCTTAAAAACATGAAAACTACTCTATCAAAGCACCCACCTCTTGATCTTCTTGGTCCGTTGGATAGCCGGTCTCCTAGAGCTTCACTTTGATGGTGGAGATGGGAAATGGATGGCTAGGATGATGGGATTTGGAGATGGGAAGTGGGCCACCAAAATGCACATTCTCATGAGAAGAGCTTGGACGTGAGAGGGCTCCCTTGCTTGGGTTTGGAGTGTTGAGAAATGAGAGAGAGAGAGGTGTGATTAATGAGAGATGGAGTGATGTGAAGGGATGATGGTTGATGGATGTGAGTGATGGGTGAGGTGATGTGTTAGTTGACTTAGGTGGTTGCTTGACTTGTGGAGAAAGGAAGCATGGGTGCTTGTACTTGACATGAGAGGTGATTGATGGGATTGATTGATGTGATTGATGGGACACTTTGTAGAGATTCCTTGGGATTTGCAACGCGCGGTGTTTTTGCTCGAACTGAACGTGGGTCCGTATCTCATCGTCTGGGTATCGGATCAGTGCGTGAGTTGCGGCGTTGGAACCGCGGCGACTGTGCGGTCGTAATGATACAAGTCTCGGATTAAGCCAGCTCAAATGAATAGGATACGACTTACGGTCGTGCGCAACGTCAACCATAAGTCGCGGATTGCCAGAATTTGATGAGAAGGGTCGCGGGAATCAACGGAACAGTGTGAATTAGGATACGGGTCTTACACCCCACACACATACACAGTCATATCCAGCATGAACTAAATTTTATATTCTTACCTTTGAGTAGTTTGTGATTAGATCCTCTACTTGGCTTGGAAGCCAGTAAAGTTACATTTGAGTAATCCTAATAATTGCATATCTAATAGGATTAGTGTAATGGGATTTTAAATATTTCATAAAAGTTTAAAAAGTCCTATTCACCCCCCTCTAGGACATATTGGCATATTCCTACTTCAAGTCAAGCAGTCTTCACCGCTATTCCACAAGCCTTCTAAATGCATATAAAAGATCCACTACTGGAGCCTCTACAATTTACTATCCTCGTGGGAAGGCGGGAAGCCATTGTCGATGTTGGTGTGATAGGCCGAATCATGGGGATTCCACATGGAGAGGTACACACTAGCGAGAGGAATCTTAAGAGTATGTGAGAAAGAGATCGCCACACGCGGTTTCTTTGTGGCCGACTGGTCCACTGGAAGAGAGGCAATTACCTCCCAACAACCAAGATGAATTATGAATTCTGCCTGCTCCACCACATATTCACATACAATGTATATCCTAGGTGGAGCAATAGCGCCGAATGCACACGTTTAATGGTGGACTTCCTATGCAGAGCTAGGCAGGGAGACAAGCTGTGTTTGCCTACGTATATGCTACTACACATAGTTTAGACCACACGTGCCATTAGGATGGATATTTCACTTACATTCTACTGACTTATATGCAAGTTTACTTGTGAGTTCGGCTACAGACTTAACGCGGATGAGTTGTGCCGATCCATTACATCAATGAAACCACACTCATCAACATGAGAATTGGGCCGCGATAACGTCAAGCCCGACTTGATGAGTATGGTGACAATATAGAGGAAGAGGATGGAAGCAGTGAAGAGGAGGAGGAAGAAGAATTTGAAGAAGGAAGTGTGGGAGAAGTAAGTGAGGTAGGGGAAAGTGATGATGAGGAAGAGTAGGAAGAAGAAGAGGAGGAGGCACAAGACTCTGATGGGGGCCCTCCTTTTGCTGCACATGAGCACCACCATGATCGGGCTACTTAAGAAGCCCGTTTGGCTCAAATTGAGGAGAGTCAGGACGTCCTTAGATAGGAGGTCAGAAAGATCCGGGCCATAGTGAAGCAAGGGCTTGAGGAGAATAAGGCCTATATAAAACAGAAGTTCAAGAAGATTTCCCACACCCTAAAGACCCTCCTATGTTGTATGTAGGACAAGGGTGCTTCTCTACCATCACCAGAGTCAGACGACTAGTCATACGTTGTAGTCGTCTTTGGGTTTTTTTTGTTTTCTTGCTTTCTATGTTATAGCCTTAATGGGCTTAGTAGCATGTTAGAGTTGTTGGTGTGTTTTAGTGTTTAAAACTTTGTTAGATTAGCTCACATTCATCTTCTATCATGATCCATGTAAGACTACATCTCATGTATTGTGACGATTTTAGTTAAATGAAATGCATGAAGCTTCTTTTGTTATGGACTGTGTGGAATTTTTGGCAAATTAAGTAACCTTGTTCTGAATCTCACACTTGTTGCACCCTATGTTGTAACCCGACAGTCAATGGGTGAGTCCAACTCAAGTGGTTCCTAAGAAATCTAAAATCACCGTAGTGGCCAATACTAACAATGAACTCGTACCAACTAGAGTTACTACTGGTTGGAGAATGTGCATTGACTACAAACAATTAAATACCGTCACGAGGAAAGACTACTTCCCCTTACCCTTAATTAACCAAATATTGAAAAGGTTAGTTGATCATTCTTGTTACTACTTCCTTAATGGGTATTCGGGCTACAATCAGATAGAAATAGGCCTTGAAGATCAAGAGAAAATAATATTCACATACCCCTATGACACCTTCGCTTATCAAAAGATATCATTTGGACTGTGTAATGCCCCTACCACATTTTAGTGATGCATGTAGAGTATTTTTTCTGACATGGTAGGGGAATATTTAGAGGTCTTCATAGACGACTTATCTGTTTTTTGTCCATCCTTCAACGAATGCTTGAAAAATTTTAAATGTGTGTTGAAGCGATGTAAGGAGAAGATTTTGATTCTGAATTGGGAGAAGAGTCGTTTCATGGTTCCCAAGGGAATTGTTCTTGGACATATAATTTCGTCCAAGGGAATTGAGGTGGACAAGGCTAAACTCGATAGTATCTCTAACCAACCACCTCCCAAGAGTAGACGCTGGAATTTTGGTTTAGACCGCTATAATAGAAGTAGGGAATATTCCAAGAGTCTTAGAGGGGAGTGAATAGGACTTTTTGCCAATTATGCCTATTTAAATTTTCTAATTGCCTAACTTAAACAATCCTTCAGTTTAAAGCAAGTAAGGCAATATAACTATAAAGGTTTCCAAGCTAATAGAGGTTCCACTCACATTGGCTACTTAAAATATGAAAATTAAGCGACTAGCCTATATCATTGAGAACTTGTGTGTGTAATGTGCTACCTACCAATCTTAAACAATCATTTAATCATGCATAAATAATCAAGCATTCAAACTTATATGATCATGATTAAATAGATACTCAAATGACAATTCCAAACACAAGGATGTATAGTGGTTAGACTATGTGCCTACTCCACTCCCGACAACCGTACTCTATCCTAGAGTGTGCTGGATTTCACTATCAATGGTTTTAAATCAGGTTCACCATAAACCTTTATAGCCCTACACAAAGGACTCTCCAATTTATGCTCTACACACGAGCAAAGGTCCTACACTAAGAACCTACATTTAGACCCCATGGCCAACGTTCCATAGTAGGCACCTATGTTTAGGCTCACTAGTCAAGGTCTCACACTAGGAACCTACATTTAGGCCCACCAGCCAAGGTCCCACACTAGGAACCTATGTTTAGGCCCACTGGCCAAGGTCCCACACTAGGAACCAAATCGAGTTTGAGGATAGCAAACTCTTAACCTCAATCCTATGCGAGGATAGAGACTAACTTGTGGACTCTTAATAATGACACTCAATTCTGAGAATGAGTCCTCTTTTGTAGCTTGTGTTGAGTTGTTAATCTTTGCTCTTCCATGCTTGAATCAGCTTCCTAATGCTCCCCCTATCACGATGTTGTGATTTTCCTGTTGTATTAGCTTCACGATCAAGTACCTTGCATATGATATTCCTATTAAGGTAACCAAGGTAATGGGAGTGGGTTGAATTTCCTATTAAAGGGTATAAGTGGATTTCCTACGAGATTCAACTGATGGATGCACTAAAGTATGATTGAGACTAAGGATATAGGTATAGGTTTGGTCTCAATACTCTAGTGAAGGCTTAAGATCATGTTCTTCATTAATAAGAGCTTTGAATGCTTATTGAGATGATGAATCACAATGAAAAGAACATGAATCTCATTTAGATAGAGTCTAGGAATGTTAGGGTAAGCTTGGGTTGCACTAGGGACTCTGAAATGCCTTAATCCATACTTTTCATAAAGTTTTGGGTACTGTATTGATAGAGAAAAAGTCTCAACGGATCTATATTGGCTAGTTTTTAGTTCTACCGAGTGGACCTTCGATGGCACCGAAATGCAGTCCATGACACCAAAATATTACTTGGTGGTACCGAATTAGATCCTGAAGTTGCTACATGAAATTTTTTACTTTTGGTGGTAACGAACATTATACTTCGGTAGTTTGTGGGACCGAAAATCCAGTCGGTTGTACCAAATTGTCTTTGATATGTTATTAGACTATGAAAGAGGAGAGCTACCTGTCCTAGAGGGGGGAAGGGGTGAATAGGACTATGCTAAATAAAAAATCAAATAGCAGATACAATGAATGAATCAGATTTAATCATTGATCTTAATCGTAGTATTATTGAGAAATTGATTCAAACTTTGTTCAAAGGACAACCTTACACCAAAAATAAATGTTTTAAGTAGGACAACCTAATTTCTTGAATGTATTAAGTATCAAAATCAAAAACTAAGAAAGAGACAAGATAAAAATATCTATTACAAGCATTCACCACACAACCAAATTACAAAATTCACCACATATATAAGAATTTAAACCATTCACCACAAACACTAGAAGTTTCAGTGGTTCGATGTGTACATCAACTATTCTCAAACAACCACACCTACTCCACTCCCAATAATCATAACCACATGATATTGGTATTCACTAATAATCAAGGTTTTCACAGATTTGCCTTAAAACCAAGACAGTTGTGTTTTCAGATGGGCTATCACAAACAAAACCCACGCTAAGATTTTTTGGCTATTTCAATCAAAACCAATACAAAGATTTTCTGAATATCTCAAGAAACCAAAAATGAGTAAAGAATAATACTTGTCTTCTTCTAAAGATTCTCTTTGATGTAGACCATAAAACCACTTCACTTAATGTAAAAACATTAATGTCCAATAACACAATCAAGGGTTTTAGGTTCTAAATTAATTTTAAATTAATTCAAACCTTAGGCTACTTGTTTGAATTCCTTAGATCTCATAAAGAAGAGTATAAACTCCTTTTATAATGAAAGATTCATAAAAGAGATCAAGAAATTATAAAAATAAAAAGCCATATTAAAAAATTTAAAATACTGTGCAATAACTTGAAGAAGATGGGGACTTTTCTCTCTTAAAGTGAAGGCTTTTCATGGCTTGAATGAATAATTTGAAAGTGAGAAAAGACCTCTATTTATAAGCTAAAAAGTTGTTTCTTTGACTGGTCTAGGGTCTCATTCGACTCGTCTAAGAATCAACCAAATTTCAAAATTTGAGCGCGATTGGATAAAACCATTATTCAACTGCTCAAAGGCTTTGCTCGACTGGTCGAGGGCCTTATTCGACCAATCGAGTGTAGCCTTCGACTGGTTGATGGTGCCTTAAAATGGTTGTTGAACTTGGAGTCGAGCACCCTTCGACTGGTCAAGGGTGTGCCTTTGACTAGTCGAGCACCCTACTCGACTAGTAAAGGAACCAACAGAAAAAGTATTTTTTAGTTCAAATCTTGGACTGGTCGAAACTTTCCCTGGACTGGCCGAACCAAAGCCTAGATTAGTCGAATTAAGGCTTAGATTAGTCGAACTAAAGCCTAATCAAAGTATAAAAACTCATACATGTTTAGCATATGAAAGAACCTAAGTCTAAGGTCTCTCTAGCATGAAATTATTGGACATTGAAGTATATACCTTAAAACTTCAACTTGAATCTTTAGTAGCATTCAGTGTATCTTCCACTTGAAGTAAACTTGTAGTTGTAGCTTGATCTTGAACTTGAAGTGAAGTAGAGCTTGAATACTTTGAACTTGAAGAAACCATCTTCATATCTTGTTCTTAAACTTGCACTTTCCAACTTCATGCATTGATCTTGAAGGTGAACTTTTCATCTTGATTCACTTGAAGGTGAACTTTCCATTACTTGTTTTATCCCATCGAAATTTAACAAATAAGAGTGTTTTATACATCACAACACTTATAATCTCCCCCTTTGTCAAATTCGTGACAAAACACACTTAGAACAAAATACAAATACAAAATCTCTGCTTTGCTTATAATGCTACAAAATTCACATATTCTCTCAATATGAGCACAAAATCTACTCCCCCTCAATATGAGCTTGGCCTTGTGTAGAATACCTGTATTTAACAAACATTTCCAAACATTCTAAACATACAATCCATTCCAACAACATTTCATTCAATCATAACCATAAATCTCTCCCCTTTTTATCACAAGTTGACAAAGGAAGGAAGAACGACTAAAGAAACATGTAATTAGATGACAAGATAAGCAATATGATCAAGAGCAAATCAAGAGTATGGATAATAGTGGGAGAGCATAAAGAAAGTAAATCAAGAGTATGAATCAAAGTTATACAACCCAAGCACAAGTTAAAGTTATACAATTAAAAATTAAATTAAATCAAGCTAGTTCGAACCAGAGGAAGAAGGAGGTGGGATAGACAGGTCAATCTGGTGAAGTCCTTTAATAATGCAATGAAAATTTTTTCGTATATACTTCATAGAAGTCTTGTGATTTTCAGCCAGATTGTCCTGTGAAACTTTCATTTCATCCACCTTCTCCTCTAAAGATCAAAGGCGATCATCAAATTGAGACAGTTAAAAGTGAGGAATAACCTCATCATCTGTTTCTAACTCATCAAATATGTCATCCATAGTTATATCTGCATGCATTAGCGTTTCCTCTTCTTCAACATCATCCTCGTCTCACTGACTTGGGAGGTAGTCCAAACTCATCTTATGAATGTTAGCATTGTCAAACGGAAGGGCTGCCTCAGGAGCCTCAGTGGAAGGAATAACAACATTTCAATGATTGGCAAGTGTCATCATAAGATAGGCAAATGGAATGGAACCATGACCCGGATGAATGTGAAATTGGATGATTAAGTAGCAAATCAAAGAAGGGAGGTAAATAGGGATGTCGGATACAATGGCATGAAGAATATAAGCCATGAACGAAGTAAGCTCGGA